>CM023958.1:23707417-23810831 GCA_013407115.1 Glycine latifolia | reverse complement strand
TCCTTAAAATATTTTGCTAAAATACCTAGGGGTATTTTGGTCATTTCCAAAATGTCCAGGGGTATTTTAGCAAAATATTTTAAGGAGGAAATTTCATAAATACCCTGGGATGTTTTAGAAATTACAAGAATATCTTGAGGATGACAATTGCAGAGATACCCTGAACATTTGTTAGAAATGACGATTATACCCCTAGGTGAATGGTGAAATTACCAAAATACCCTTTAGGTCAAAAAATGACCAAGATGACTTTAGGAATTTATGGGAACCTGAATATTGGATAAAATAATTTTAGATAACAAATGATGAGCAAGGCTGATGGCAGAGAACCCTGAACTAGAATTTCTAGGAATTTTGGAAGATAGATTGAAAAGAGCTTAATATAGACTACCTCAGGTATCAGAAAACCTCAGGAAAATAATAGATACAATCTATGGAGTTTTCTCTTAGTTATGAGAGGAATAGGGTTCCTAAATGAGTTAGTTTAGTAATTTTAATCATTCAAGGCGAAATGGACCAATAAGAAATTAGAATCTAGCTATTATAGGTAATAAAGGAAAATTGGATTTATTTGGATTTCTAAATAAAGCCTTGACCGTATGATGCAAGATAAATGGAGAAAAGCTTTAGGAACATTCAAGAATGAACACATGGAGAATTAAGAAGCCTAGCCATTTTTATTGGTCCAAATAAAAAGTTAGTAATTAATGTTGCAAAACTTATCACGAAGCAAGGTATCATACGTATGGAACAAAAGGAATGGCCTTCATAAATTAACGTGCATGTGCAAACAAGTTAGAAGTAAGGAAGAATTAAGAATCAAGACACATGGAGGGTAGGAAAACACTAGCCAATGAGGTAAAACCTAGTGGAAAGCCAAGCAATGATAACTTAAGGAGATTTTTGTTGAAGAAAACTTCCTCTTGACTCCTTTAGACCCGTAGAAATTTATAAATATTATTTCAAAGATCCCAACGGTCCAAAATTAGATATATAAGATAGAAGTATGTCTTTAAAATTTTAAAGAGATCCAACGGTTAATGAATTCAGAACCACTATTTTACTAATACGGGTTTTGGAGAAAAATCAAGAATGAAGAAAAGCACAAAGTATCTTTAAAAACCTAGCTATGCCACAAAATTGATGGAGTTTGCTCTCCAAGCTAAGCAAATCCACGTGCAAAGACTAGAAAACAAGTGAGAAGTGTAGAGAATTCATGAATTAGGAGACATGGAGGAGAAGGATTGGATAGCCAATGAAATTAAAACAAATAGAAAGTAAGTTATGATGACTTAGGAAGATATTTTGCACTTCATGTTAAACCAAGGGGTAGAAAACTAAATTGAAGGGCTGTCCAAGGGAGGAAGCTACATGCAAGAGGAGTGGAGAAGCCTTGAGAAATTTCAAGAAAGTAGCCACTTGTGAGGAGGAGAATGACTAGCCAATCAAAGTGAACCAAGTAGAAAGCTAGCCATAATTACCCTTGGATATTTGTCAAGCTAAACCACCCTATAAAAAGGGAGTAGGAACTGAAAATTGGACAGCTCTAAGAGAGCTCCAAACCGTGCAAAACACATCCCAAAAGCCTTCCAATTTATTCCTTCCAAATCACCTTTTACCTAGAACAAAATCAAGGCTTTCCACCCTTAATTTCTTACGTGAAGACCAAGGGATCTTAGGAGCAAGGCTATTCATTTTCAAAGAAGGAAGGCTGTCCAAAATTTTAAGGAAACAATAAGGTAAGGGGAAGTTTATGATAAGCTTAGTTTGAATATTACTCCTTGCTTTATTTCCTTAAGTTTTGTAGACTAAGTGTTTGTTGAATTATCTCAAAGAAGTAAAGTTGTTACATGAATGATTATTGGATTAGGTGACTTAGTTATAGGAAAAAGAATGATTGTTGTATAAATAATTAGAGCTTAACTTAATAAATGAAAGGTACTTAAGATTATAGGTATTATGGTTATTTTAAAAGAAAAACAATTGACCAATGGAAATATTTTACTAAAATCAAAGTGTTTTATGTTCTACTAAAATTTACATGTTTCATTAAAAGTGTTTTGTAAATTCTTGAAATATGTCTATCTTATGCTAGAATTGTGTTGGAAACTTGTTTATTTATTCTTAGAATTATATTGAATTTTATGAAGATTAATGTTTAAGTAGCTTTCTTTAAAGAATTCTAAGAATTCAAGCTTGCACACCATGTGTTTGATAATTTGTTACAATGAATAAAATATGTTTAAGAATGTTTGGCTTGAATCCTTGTTGTTGAATTTGAATTATTATTTGCATGGTTGGTTGCTTTAACAAAAGTTATGTATTATTTCATGTGTTGCTAAGTGTTTCCTATGGGAGTCACCATGTGCTTGATGAATTATGACTTATTTGTGAAGAAATTATGAAGTTGAAGTATGGCTTTATGCTTAGATTGTTGTGTAAAGCTTTATGTGATGGTTGAAAGAAGCTTTACGTATTATTTTAAAAGCATATGCCATGAGTTTTCAAAGATGTTGAGCTTTGAGGTGCATGAGACATAAAAAGAAGAATAATATTAATGAGAAAAGATGTGATAAAAGTGAATCATTCATGCATTTTCATATGCATATGCCCTGCGGGGGGTTAAGCCGTGATGTTGTTTGTCAAGATAGCTGGATTGAGTCCATGCGTTCAGATGTGAGATGTGAAATGTTCTGAACTGGGGGGTAGATTGTATCAGTGAGGACCACACCACCATGATGATCACATAGGTGGAGGTGACCTTCCTATGCGCCACTGCGCTACCCCGACTGATTGGATAAGTCTGTGCCACTGGGATGGGGCTATCTTGACTGTGGCCACTGATAATGAGATGTTGAGAACCTGAGATCTCAGTCATGCATCATATAAAGAAGATGAGCATGCATTATACACATCACATGATGAGTACGTTGCGAGATGATATGACTTAATTCGTGTGCTTCGTAGATGATTTAAATTAATCTGTGGGTGAATAATTTGTGCTTGTTATTTTATAAATATTATGATAACCATCTGCGTATATATCCTTTATGAACGTTTTATTCAAACTGTGTTTGTCATAAACTTACCCTATTTTGTGTCTGTGATTGACACCTGTGATGACCCCAATTTATTTGGGCGAACAGAGGAACATGAAAGCATAAGTTGTAGATGATATTGAAGAAGGTGTGATGATGAAGATGTGTTGATGACTTGTAACTAGATTTAAATTAATTGTATTTTACGTTGGCATGTATTTGGGACTGTATAATGAACTATACTTTGGACGGTATTGTAAGACTGTACTTTATTACAATTAAACCATGGAGAGAGAAAGAATTTGTTTATGATATAGACGATTAGTAGAATTTGCAAGCAAAGCGAAAAGAATTTTCGTGAAAAAATTTATAACTAATCTAATTCTAATACAAAGTGGACACAAGATTTCATCTAAAATTAATCAAGCACGAGAGAGCAAAGAGAGGCGTTACAGATACTCCACATAAATGTCATGGATTAAAAAAAATTGAAGATAAATGACATCTTTACTAACTTATTTTTCAAAGAAATAGTTATATTAAAAAATCTCTAAAATTAATAAAATCATTTACTTATAAAATAAATTATTTTGTAGTAAAAGTTATCTATTCTTGTGAAATAAAAAAATTATTTCAAACAATTTTTTTCTTCGCTTTTATTGTAGACATTAGACATGACAACAAGGCAAGGTGGGGATGAGTATTGACTCCTCAGTCCTCGACCCTAACTCTCCAAAATATCTCTGTACTCGTCCCCAATACCTGATGGGTTGAAATTTGTTACGACATCCCTACGCCCGCCCTAGTTCAAATTTGTAAAATATATATTTTTTAAAATATTAAAAATCTGATTTAGAAAAAAATAAATTGATTGTTATACAATTATTTTTAATTACTTATATATCAATAAATTTATTACAGCACATTTGTCTAAAAAGGTTGTTAATAAATTAATCTTAAATTATGTAAAAATTCTAAAATAAAATTAACAAGTAATAAATAAAATTAAGATTAACACATTTGTCTTTCATGATTACATTATTTTTTATGGTAAATAAAATACACCAAATATAAACAACATAACTTAAAGTTATAAATAATTTTTAAACCGTATCCAATCAACTCGAATATTCTTATTCAAAATCGAACTATTCAGTTTTTTGCCCAAAAGGGGACAATTTTTTTTATTTACTAACTGGGGGCAACTTTTAAAAAAAATTCCAGATTGGGATAAGTCATACCATGTGGTACGACTTCTTTTTTTTTCTTAAAATAAAAATTGGTCGCTAAAATTTGGTTGCGAATTTCGATCTCTAATTTTGTCGCTAATACTTTTTGCGACAGAATATTGTGGTCACAAATAAAAAAATATAATATTCTCTAAAAAGTGTTAGCGACAAAATTAATGACAAATTTTTATTTTTTAAAACAAAAAAAAGTTGTGCACATCACACAACTTACCTCCAATCCGAAATTTTTTAAAAATTGATAAATAAATAAAAAATTTATCCCCCTTTTGGGTAAAAGGCCGAACTATTCAAGCATATACCAATAGGGGTTTGGTTGTCATGCTTAATAGACGTTGAAGCGGTGCACTTTGTTTCCAAAAAACTCAAATCACACAGCGACACGTGTCAATGTCTTTCCTAACAGTCGTTGATTGACTCCACAATAGCCCAACACCGAAAGAAAAAGGAATGAGGACTCAAATCCGTCCAGGTTCACAAGGTTGTTGTTGTTCTCATCCTTTGCTCCTCCTTTCATAACTCCAAAGTTTTCGAAAGCGTGTAATATTAATAATCGTAACAAACAAGAGAGAAAACAGAACTACTATTGTTGCCCTTTTTGCCTTTGTTTCTCTGCCCCTTCGCGCAGCGTCTCACACACCAATGGAAGAACCAAGTGGTTGCAACAAGAGTTCCCCAAAAGGAAAAAAAGATGACCTTTACCATGTACTTCACAAGGTCCCTTATGGAGATAGCGCTTATGTCCGAGCTAAGCATGCCCAGGTACATAATTAGCATCTTTGGTTCTACATATTCAATAAATGCAAATTTTCATATCCTAGACATGATTATAAGTAATCTCAAATGTCATTCCTTGTTGCTCAGTGGGTTTTCAAAGACTTTAATTAAATATCCATACCCATTTTTAGATTATCGTATTGTTCACCTTTAAGTTTCTATTTTTATTTCGGGGGTTTAATTAATTGAATTCTAAATTACGCCACTTTGTGTGTATCTATTTGCTATTTTCTCTCAATATTGTCTTTTGATTGATGTGTGATTCGTGACCCTGGTTTCATTGTTTGATTCAAGAACCATGAATATTGTAAACTTAGAATATACTTAGCTCAGCGTGAATCTAATTGATCTTTGTCTCTTTTTATGAAAGCATTATAAGTGAAGCCACATACATACATACATATAGAACCAAAGAAATGATGGGTATAGTAGTGGCAATAAATATAATATTAATACTAATGATGTGAATTATGAAGCTGGTAGAAAAGGACCCGGAAGCTGCAATTGTATTATTTTGGAAAGCAATAAATTCTGGGGATAAAGTGGACAGTGCTCTAAAGGATATGGCAGTAGTGATGAAGCAATTGGACCGATCTGAAGAAGCCATTGAAGCCATTCGTTCATTTAGAAGCCTTTGCTCCAAACAATCCCAAGAGTCCCTTGATAATGTACTAATAGATCTTTATAAGGTATAAATCTCCTTAAGCTCTTGTTTAATTATTCAAAAGTTTTCCTTCTTCGTTCTTATACTTAAAAAAAATATCCTTTTTAGATTTACACATACAATTTTTAATTTTTTCAATCTCTACGGCGAGGACTAAAAATAATTAAAAAATAGTATGTATAAAGATTAAGAGTCTGTTTTTAAGTATAAAGGCTAAAAGAAATTTTTTATATATAATTATATGAATCAAATGAATAATTAAACAATTTTTTATTTCTTTGATATTCACATGTTTGTCCGTTCACTTTTTTTTTTATCTCTTCCTTATAAATATGAATTGCATTCTTCAATTGTAAACAACCTTGACATTATACGAAAACATGAAAATGAAGATGTTAATTAATTTGTTACATTGCTTTACATATTGCTTTTTCAGTTATATTAAAATAAGCCTTACAACCCAAATACTTGTTAAATTGTGTAGATGTAGAACTCAAATAATTGAAGAGTTTTCTCAATAAATTTGAAGGTAAACTATTTGAAGAGTTGTTTTCTAGTGTGTACAGCTTGTATTTGTTTCGTTGAAATTCCTGTTAACTAGCTATGAACATATGTCTTTTTTTTTTTTTTTTTTCCTTTTTGGTACGATGTACGTGTGTCTTTTAATTTTATTCTTTTTGGTATGTGTGTCTTTATACTTGGGTCTTATAATTAACTTCTACGTTAAATTTCATTGAAATGATAGAAATGTGGAAAAATAGATGAGCAAATAGAAATGCTGAAGCGAAAGTTGAAGTTGATCTACCAAGGTGAGGCCTTCAATGGGAAACTCACCAAGACAGCACGGTCTCATGGCAAGAAGTTCCAAGTTTCTATCAAACAAGAAACTTCAAGATTACTGGTATTTGATCTTGACTAAAGCTTTTTCTTTTACTAAAGTTCAACGACTAGTCAAGAAGTTATGCTTTTTCCTTTGCTGAAAGTTAGCTTAAGGATTGACTTGATTTTTAGCAGATAGTTTATTTAATATAATCCCTTCACTCTAGCTCATTTGATTGTGATTTTGACAAAACATTTTTATTTCATTTTAACTGAGGATTTATTATATTAGTGTGCAATTAAAGATTTTTTTTAATTATATCCTAAACAAGTAACCTCTTCATTTGTTCTTTAAATGTCATTTAAGATTGTAATAAGAATTAAGAATTGCAGTTAGTGTTTTTGTTTATATTAAAACTTCATTATCTATTTTTATTATACTATTTATCCATTTTATTAATTAATGTCTCAATCATTTATCATTCTACACTTTTCTCTCTTCAATTTCATAATAAATTTGTTAAATATTTTATAAAAAAATAAAAGTAAAAGTATAATTGATAAAATATTAATTAATGAATTTTGAACTTTAGAACGATTTTTTTAAAAAAAGTATTTTTTTAATGATATTATAAATAAATGAAATACTAATTTTAATGGATGAATATTTAACTTTGCATTCACATGAAAATTAAGAAGATAAGATATAATAAGAATAATTCAATATAACTTGATACACAAGTGATAGAAGTTTGTATCCTTAATTAAGTGGTCAAAGGTTCTAATCTTGACTTTTGAGTATGGAATAGTTCATATTGAAAGAAAAATCTAGAATATATACCTTGTGTGTATTCATAATTCCTGATAAAGATTAGAGATTAGCCACTGCTTCCAACAATAACTATTTCATACCTATATCATAATTAAAAATAAATAATTCAATAAAATTGTTTCACTAATTAAGTTATTTATTCCTTTTCTTATTATTTACCTACTTTAACGGAATGGAGGAAGTAACTTTTACTTCACTTTAACTCTTGACACAATGACTGGCCATAAGATAACGTAAAAAGTAAAAGTATAAAATAAAAATGGCATGCGGCAAATAGTAAAATACCATCCTTAAGTAATAGGACTTGAGTAATAGGAGGTGTTTGTTTTACCAAATTTTCTTATATTTTGAGGAATCTTATTCCCACGAATATAAGAAATATTATTTTTGGGTAATTTTAAAAAAATATGTTTGGTTTTATTTTAATATTTATGGGTATAGTTTTTTAAATTTAAAGTAATTTAAATAAAAAAGATAATTACATATGTATTAGATAATAAATTTTTACATTCACATGAAAATATCACTTTCTCATGTTGCTTCTATTGGAAATATTAATGTAAGAAAATATGGTAAAAAAAATTGTAGCATTTCTAGGAATAAGTAATACCTAGGAATACTTTTAAAAATATAACAAACATGAAAGTTTATATTCTCGCCTTTATATTTTCAGTAATCTATCAACATTCCGTGAAACAATGGTTCCCATAGTGTTCATTCATATTTGCTCATTACTCAAAAAGCATGCAATAACGGGTTACGAGTGTGCAAAACAGCAGTCAACTCTAGTTTTTTTTTTTTTTTCTACTTTCCATATTTCATGCTTTTTTCTTTGTAGTTTTGTTTGGTCAAATTTTTCGAGAAGTACTCAGTGGGAAAAAAAGGTAAGATGTATTGATTTTATCTATAAACTAAAATTAACCTATGCAATTTAATTTTTGGATAAGTTAAATGAAAAAAAAATCTATAAAATTAAGAGTATAATTAATTTTTCACTTATATGAACTTTTTTCTTTTTTTTTCTATAAGTGTTTACAGAGAAATATGTTCGAATAGAATCTTAAGATTATTATCATTGTTTTTGGACGCTGACATATAAAAGAAATTATGGTACAGGGAAACCTAGGCTGGGCCTATATGCAAAAAATGAACTACATGATGGCTGAGGTGGTGTATCGGAAAGCCCAAATGATTGATCCAGATTGTAACAAGGCCTGTAACTTGGGCCTGTGCCTCATCAGACAAGCCAGATATGAAGAGGCACAATTGATTCTTGAAGATGTATTAAAAGGAAATCTTCCAGGCTCAGATGATAGCAAGTCAAGGAAACGGGCCCAAGATCTCCTAACAGAGTTGAGATCCATGCTACCTCCACCACATTTCTCAGATCTTTTAGGTCTGGATGATGAGTTCATCAAAGGACTGGAACAATTGATGAATGAATGGGGTCCACTTAGATCAAAGAGACTTCCAATTTTTGAGGAGATTTCTTCATTTAGAGATCAATTAGCATGTTAAGTTCATACTTTGTGTATAGCTTTCATACATTGGGTTGGGTAATAGGTGTTTATGAAGAACTAGCTTCTTTTTGTTTTCTTTTTTCTATTTTTGATGGAGTGGTGGGTGTTGATTTTTTGGAAGAGTGAGGAATTAAATGGAGTGAAGAACTTGATGTAAATTAATTATGAGAACAAAGTAATAAGCCTAGCATTTTATAAACTCCAATAAGAAGTTATTGCAAGTCTTCTTTTAATTTAGGTTTATTTAGAAGCAAAGATGAAATGGTTGCCACATAAGGAAATTGGATTACGAACAAATTGTTACTTGTTCCACATGAATGTAAAACGTGAACTTTAGCATATTTTTTTTTCTTTAAATGAAGTTTAGGTATGCTAAGCATCACTATAGCACCAAAGATTCCAATGTGCTTGATAACTAACGTGGACTTTAGCATGCAGAGTGAAGCGGCCGATCGTTGCTCCTGAAGGTTGCTTTGCATCGCACCTTGTTAGGGTGGTCGTGTTGTAGATCGTGGCCATAATCGTGCATTATCGCGGAGTTTTGTGACTTTTGTTGTCGTGATAATAAGTTTTAGGGTTGGGGGGAAGAAGAAACCTCCAAACTAGATCATTTGGTTGGTTAGGGGACATTTTTCATGAGATGTAGAAATGCCTTGTTCTACTTATTGGTTTTTTTAATTAAGGGTAAAAAAGTAAGTTGTCATTTACTCTTTAACCTATTAATATTAACCCCCACATTCTTTACTCAACTCTCCAACCTTCGAGAACCAGTGTCGTGCAAATACTCTCACACTCTCAACCTTAGCCCCAGCACACAACCTTCAAACCGCTTCTGGCAACAGTTTTAGCGAGCCCTGTTATGACCTTCAACCACTATTTTCTTCTTCTTTTTCTGTCCAACTTTATTCCTTTTTTTCTAACTTCATGAGTTTTTTTCATGTGAAAACTAGTCCTACTCTGCTTCAATTTACTCCTTTCTAGGAATAAAAGTGAAACAAAAAAGAGTCACAATTCTAGCACCAAAAACTCACCAATACATAAACAAAATTAAGATACTAAGTTTTCCTATCTCATGATTTGGCTACTTCAAGCAGGTCTAAGCAACTTTTGTTATTTTGGAAATTTTGATTATGAATTTTCATTTGAATGTGTTTAATTTTAGGTATTTTTAATTATTTTTCAGCATACACACACCTTGTAATGTAAATGTACTTAGGGATCAAAATAGCGGACATTTTGCTATTGCTATCTTACTATAATGTTTTTGGAGGGTGGCTGTTACACACCGCTATCCACTATTAACTACTACAATATTCACTACTCAGGAGCAACTTGGTCAAATTCAAATAATCTCGTGTGTTACCAAAATAGAGCCATTGTTGGAATGCATAAAGAATCAATTTAGAATAGTTTTGGGTTTTTATATGTGTCACACTAGTTGGGTCGTGGGGTTAGCCTTTGTATTGGTTGTTTACAGTGTAGCTTGCTTTTTTATTTTTTTAAACATTGTAGGGTAGATTGCTTTTATACCTAATTATGTTGATGCGTTGAATCATTAAGCCTAAAACTTAGTTCGTAAAATTAGTTTGATGAAGAGATACGGTGGATTTCAAAGAGGGGCGTGGGAGAGGTGGAATGGAACAAGAAAAGGCTCTGAATTTGATGAAGTGAAAGATGTTGTCATGAGTTAGGAGAAGGATTATTTTGGATTTCCCAAGAATGGACGTGATATAAATGTAATTCTGCTTTAAAAAATACTTAATAGAAGTTAATATGGTTAAAGGAGGAGGTGTCAAAGTAATTATCTCAAACGGAGGGGATGCATATGTAGTGGTGCAAATCTCAGGAAGTGTTCCTATTATTTGCTTAAAATTAAATGAATTAATCATTGAATGAAGCACAACACACAATTAATTGGTTAGAAAAATATCATTTTGTTCCATTTTATATGTTTTAGTATAAAAAAATATTTTAATTAATTATTGTTTTTCAAAATCAATGAAATATTAAATATTAAATTATTAGTGAAGGTAACTGTTACTATGTAATAAATGATAAAAAATCTAATTAATTAAATAATAATATATTAAGAAGTTTTGCTATATATTTTATGAAATAAAAATTATTAATTACATTTCTTAATGATTGTGTCAAAAGCTTAAATGTTATATGTATAAACAAAAAATGGTGGTCTAAATTACCCTATAACGTTGTGTTTTATTAAATTGATTATTCAAGTTATTTAATTAAATTGTAAGAGAAATTAAATTTAAGTTAAGTGTTGAATGAATGAGCTAATTGATGAGCTAGTGATGTTGAGTATGTATTTTATGAGTATTGGTGAGTTTTTGGTGTGTTTGGATCTAGAAGGATGAGCTTTTGATTTATGAGAGAAGGGTCGTGGGTTTTGTAGGAGCCAAGGTGTAAAAAGAGAGAAGTTAGAAGGTCAAAAACCTCTAAAAAACCCTCTATTTTTTTTTTAAAAAAAACTTCTATCAAAAGAAACCCTTCATTTCACTCACTTCCTTTTCTCCAAGAAACTACCATTGAAGAAACTTTGAGTTTGGTACTATGCAAACAAAAAATAGGGAGCTCATTTCTCCTTCCTTTAGTAGTTGTTGACTGTTCCTAGGTGACGTAATCTCCCTATTTTCCTATCTCTGAGTTCGTTTTCGTTTCCTCCATGAACACTCATCAAAATTTCAAGGTTTGAATGTGTTTTCTGTTGGTTTTGGGGTTTAGGGTGGTGTGGATGATGTAGAATTGCTCTAGGAGTGAAGGAAAGCTTTCATCTTGGACCTAAAGTCTTCCCCTTTATTCCTCTTCTTCATCTAAAAGCTAACTCACTAAGTTTGATAGGTAAAGGAGGCTTAAACCATCTTTAATCATATGTTTTATGTGTGTTGAATAGTTGTTTTTGGTTCCTTAAATGTGTTTTGATTCGATGTTCATATTTAGAAAATGAAAGATTTGAGTTGGAATTCAATATGAGATCCATTAGAGGAGATTTAAGACATCGTCTTGCAAACCTGTCACGCTTAACACTACTACAAAATAGCAAAACAATGACGGTTCTAAATCTCTTATGAAGACGGTTGTACAACAGTCTTTGTCGCACGTGTCATCGAAAATCTTGAGTTTCGACGACGGTCATAAAACTGTATTTGTTGATCCAATTTTTTTTCTAACATGTTTCAAAGAGAGTTTTGACTTAAAAACTGTCTTTGATTGTGTATTTACAAAGACGATTTTGCCTTAAAATCGTCTTTGTTGATCCAATTTTTGTTTTCTAACATGCTTTTGAAGATGGTTTTTAACTAAAAACCGTCTTTGATTGGTTATATACAAAGATGGATTTGCATTAAAACCGTATTTGTTGATCTTGTTTTTCTTTCTAACATGCTTTCGAAGACGATTTTTAAGTCAAAATCGTCTTTGATTGTGTATTTACAAAGATGGTTTTACCTTAAATCCGTCTTTATTGATCTTTTTTTTTTCAAAATTGTTTTCTATATATAATGGTACTACCAAATGAACCAATGGACTAATACATAACTGAATTTACACTTATAAAAAAACAAGATATTGAATATTTTTTATTCTACAAAATAAATAACAAACCAAATTGTTAGTACACTAAAATTTGGAATTCCGCTTAGCAGCTAGCTGTAAAATGCCCTTCGACACAGAATTATGTCAAATACCATGGAACATTATATTACATGTAAATGATTTTACGTAACATCATTAAAACAAACATCCTAGTGATCACACCCTAGTGATCACACCAATGAAAGTAACTTATGGCTAATATTGTTCCAATGTTTTTTACAATGTACAAAAGTAAGACAATAATGACATGAAAAATTACATTTAACTTTGAATTAAAGCTTTTCAACCACTTTGCTTATCCATGAATCCGATAGTCAATTGACTGCTACAAGAGTAAACCACACCTGTGTCAATGAATTTTAGGAGTATAATAACCAAGGTTAAATAAATAAAAGAAAAAGAAAGAAAAATTTAAATTTGACTATATTCCGTCACAAAAAGTGTTAGCGACGAAATTAGTGACGAATTTTGCGACGGATTTAGCGACAGCCAGAGAGTGGCGCGATTAGCGTCAAATATGGCGCGGTTAGCACCAGAATGCTCCAGGAAGCCATTTCTTGTGCATTCTTGGCGCGATTAGTGTGGGGATGGCGCGATTAGCGTGGGAACGCGGTCAGAACCCCTATAAAAGGCCATTTTCTCAAAAATGGGCCAAAACTCTTCCTTCTTCTTCCTCTAAACGCCCTTCCACCATTGTTGAACTTGGGAAGCTCCATACCTTCACCAAACTTCATCAAAACACTTTCCTTTCAACATGAAACCTCTAGGGGATCATCCTTTAAGCTAGAATCATTCATCACTTTTCTCTAAAAACCATCAAACGGAGAGATCATTTTCTCTAGAGAACTTCACAAAACTCGAGCTCGGCGAAGAAAGGAGGCGATTCTCGGACACCCAACCTTGGGGAAGTTGTCCATTAGCTTTCCTTGTCGTTTTTGAGGTAAGAAACTCGAGTTTTACCGTTTGATTTGTGATTTTGTTCTTGAGGTGAATAGTGACCCATTTGAGCTAGAGCTGGAATTAGGCTTGGGTCCTTTAGAAAAGTATGCTTAGAGATTTGTTGTGATGAAGGATTAGCTTTGAAATATTGATTTCATGGACTTTGGGTTTTGGCTCTGAGAAATGCATGTGTAGGAAGAATGTTGGTTAATTGATGATTGTAGAACATGCGGGAGCCTTGATACTTGTTCTTTAGGTGCTTGAGAAGCTATACAAACGGTGAATTTATGTTGAAGTAACCGTTTTAGCCATGTTGTTAATCGTTGAGTGTTAGCCTGTATAGAGCTTTGAGCTCTTTGTATTGACTTGTATCGAGTCTTGGGAAGACTCTAGTCTCTTGGTTAGGCCGAGATAGACCGCTGAGGGTCTGTGAGTGGTCTATTGAATTGGTTAGTTTAGATAACCTTAAGATAGAGGACTAAGAGGTTTAGATGGAGAGGAATGATGTTTCCTTTCATTTTAACGGTTGAGAACCATTGTTGTTTTGCTTATGCCTTATATGATTGGATTGAATATTGATTGTGCCTGTGTGCCTTTATATAGGGCGTGACACCAAGGGTGTCAGTGGCGTAGACCACGGTTTTGGGGTTGAACTGCAGGGCACGACTTTGCCAAGTAAGTTCTTCGCTCTTGGGGAATGTTTCCCACTGCCTGTGTTCCACCATACTCCGAGGGAGTGATGGTTGCATACATGATGCATGTGCATTGAATTGGTTGTTACAGTTTTCTCATGATAATATGTATGCATGATTCTAGGCTTTGTGTGGATGGTTATCTGTTGAATAGATCTTCTAGCCAGTTAGATAGATATGGATCTCCCTAGGAGTAGAGCGCAACTCCTAGTTTGGTTTGCTCACGTAAAGGGTGATGATGATCCCTTAAGACCAAGAGATAGGTGGTCTCGTTGCGGTTGAAGCCTATTCTCGGAGATGCCATATACGTGCATCCATGTGTAAAGGGATAGCTCCCGATGGGATGGCATGGGTGTGAGTTCCGGTCTCACACTGGGGACTGAGAGTCCCAGATGCTGATGATGATGCATCTTGTGGCGGACGTGGTACCGCGGATATACATTAGAGCTAGATGATGTCTATGTATTGTTGTGAGGGCCGGGAGGCCTAGTGATTGTGATGCCTTTGATGTTGTGTGTCATGGAAGTGAGCCAGGGAAGAAGAGAAGCCTCCAAGTGCCTTGAGCTTACTGAGATGTGTATCTCACCCGTGTGGGGATTATGTTTTTGCAGGTGATTCATCTGGCAGAGATGATAGGTCTCAGGGCGGGAGGCCCCAGTAGAGACAGTTCCTGTGCAGCTGCTTAGCAGCACTTTGAGAGCATGGAGGCTCCTTTGTTTTGGTTTTAATGTATTTTGTACCCTTATGAGGGAAGATGTGTGTGTGTGCGCATATGTTTTGGATTTGTTATGTATATGGACTTTACATGTTTTGTATGCCCTCGTGTGAGGATGAGATCTTTGAGATCGGGGCACATGGTGCTTATTCTTTTGTATGATCACAGGAGTGGCTCTGTGGATGATGATGTATTGTACATAACCAGCTTAAGTTATGTAGTTATGTTTCTCCTGCTATATCTGTTGGATTCTTGGTTATCTGCCTTTATGTTATCTGGATCTGAGGGGCTAGTGGTGGTTATGGCATTTTATGATTTTGTGGGTAACATACCATACATAATGAATCAAGAAATAAGGTTTTATTGCCAGATGCATACGGGGTGTTACAAGGAGCATAAACCACACCTGTGTCAATTTAAAAATGATACATGTATCAATGAATTTTAACATAACCCATCCAAATGTGAGCAATGATTATGAAAGAAGCACAACATATATTAGGATGAAGATGACCTGTTAGGTTGGCTTTTTTATCAAAAGTGTTTCTAAGGCTGATATATTCAATATCAAGTATATCATCTACTTAGAAAAAGGAGCAAAGACTCCATCAATCCTTATATCATAGTATTAGACTTTAAGAGTTTCCATAGCCAGAGGCACACACAATACCAGAGCAACAAAATGATAAGATGACACATATCGACAAGGCATACCTTAATTAAGGCACGAGAATTATGTGAAAAATAATATGAACACACAATAACCAAGAGGGGAGGGGTGAATTGGTTTAAATTGGCCTTTTTAAAGCTTTAAAAAATTAGAGTAATAAGATCTTTATCACAATTAAATCAAGAATGCTTCAATCAATCAAAATCACTCAGCTTTAAGAAAACAATTACAAAAACTTTCACTTGTTAAGTAATAAAGATTTCACCAAGAATCACAGATTGAGATAACAAGAAGAGATTAAAGAAAGTAATCAACACAAAAACTTATACTGGTTCACCTCTCAACAAAAGAAGCTACATCCAGTTTCTTCTAACCAAAACTTGATTAGAGTTCCACTATTTACAAAATTATGTTTTTACAAGCTTACAACAATCACTGTTTATCAAACCTAGATAAAGATTTGAAATCTAAAGCCTATTAGACTTCCAATGATCAAGACATAGAGAAACCTTTCTCTACTTCTCCCTCTAGAGAAACCCACTCTAGAAAAGCTTAAAGAAACTTTTGTAATAGTTACAAACAACCAAAATTCTAAAACGAATTTTCAAGCAAAGTTAATGGAGAGAGACAACCTGATGATCCAATGAATATGAATGAATTATGATTTACCAATCAAGTTTGAAAACAAGTTTCAGAGCTTCTTCTCCAAACACTTCTTTGATATCTTGCCCAAGAAAAATTCTTTCAATGCCACATGAAGATTTGGAATTTGTGGGACAAGAGTTTAAGAACTCAAAATATCCTTTCTCACTTTTAGAAGACTTTTTGAAAAACAATGAAAATTTCATAGAGTAGTGTGTTGTAATTTTCAAAAGACCCAACAACTATTTATAACAAACTGTTGTAACTGAATGTAATCGATTAAATCGCCATTGTAATCGATTAAAACCACCAATGTAATCGATTCAAAACAAATTCAATCGATTAAAATGTTCTTCACCTTTCTAGAAAAGATATATGAACAAAGTAATCAATTAATTTGTCCTGTAATCGATTACTACAGGGATTCTCTATTTTATAAACACGCTCAGTAATCAATTACAGATAAATGGTAATCGATTAACACATTATTTTGTGTTTACACAGTGTAATCAATTACTTAATGTTTGTAATCGATTATTTTGTTCTTCATGGCTCAAGTAATAGATTACCAAATTGTGGTAATCGATTAAGGTAGTGTAAAATTAGTTTTTTCAAAAACTTAAACCATGAGTACTTTGGCTTTTATGCAATCATGAGTGCTTTTACACAAGACATGTGCTTTTTATAAAACCATGAATGCAAGCCAATGAATGATGTTTATGCAATGCACTGGATCATAGGATGAAACTCTTATCCATCTAAGAATTACATATGCCTTCAATTGAATGGTATGTAAAAGCTAAAACTTTTCCTTGATTAAGATCCTCAGCTACTTGATCCTCTTCAAGCTCCCCCTGCTTCTAACATTATGCTACAGGCTACACACAAGGTTTTGATTGTTACGAGAAAACATATGACAACATACATAGAGAAATATAAATTGCTAAATAGAAGAGCTTAACATTTTGAAAGTACCTCGAGAATTTTCCAATATTCTTTAAATAACTTACGTAATATTCTATAATATTAATTCATCATATCTCATCTCATGCTTAACAACAAAGCAATAACCTTACCTCATTAGCATCTAGGTCAGTGGGGTGATTTGCATCTTCTATTAATCACAAGTATTTTCACATCAACAGCATTTTCCCTTCAAAATCAAGTTTAGCCAA
Organism: Glycine latifolia; assembly: GCA_013407115.1. NCBI lineage: Eukaryota > Viridiplantae > Streptophyta > Magnoliopsida > Fabales > Fabaceae > Glycine > Glycine latifolia. The sequence goes on along the minus strand of CM023958.1, from coordinate 23,793,489 downwards.
AAGAGACTATGAATTACAGGAAGAATCAATATCCTATAGTCTCCAATCTTTGATTTGAAAAAAGAAAAAAAAAATCAAGTAAAATAAGAAGGGGCTCTAGTACAAAGCTCTTAAACTAGGCTCAAGTAAAATAACGATTTGATCAAGTTCTACATCTAATAGTAACTTACATTAAGAAGCAATGAGAGGAAAATGCATGCTCATTCCAATTAGTTTTGTAGGTGATTATAGTTAGGACTATAGTTTGAACTAGTGTCCCAAACAACATTCCAATCCAAATACCCTACAAAGAAGAAAGTTTTTCTAATGAATGATATAGGAATGTGTAAATTGAAAATGATGAAAGTATAGCATAAAAGCCTACCTTGACTTGCAAGTGAATGATGTTACCAAGTACTATTCCAACTGGAATACCTATGAGGTAATAACATCCTATGTTCACATATGCTACAATGCTCTGCCACCCTGCTCCCACAATGACGCCTAAGGAAATCATACAATTTCATGTTCTTTAGACTCTGACACACACTCCCCAGTTGACAAATTAATTTGGCTTTATCATGTATAAAAATAGGATTCAAATAAGAAAACAAATTATTTAAACCAAGAAACCAAAATTTATGAAGAATACCTGAGAGTACAGGTTGAATAATATTTAGTAATAAAGAAACCACAAATTACAATGACAAATCCCCCACAGCAGTAGCCACCTCTTTGCTTAAAGTAAACAAATAAGCTATTTTTTCTCTTAAAAATAAGAAAAGTACAAATAAGATAAACCCAATTGAAAAGGATGTAAGCACTATCACAACTATAAAGAACTTTGCGGCTTTGGAGCTTCCTCTTACAAAGCAGGGGAAAATGTGAAAATAAAATGAATACCTAATCCAATAAACCAATAGGGGGGGTGAATTGGTTTTTGACCCTTTTTAAACTTTTCTTGAAAAACAAAACTCAGCGGAAGATTTAATATGGATCGTATCTTAAATCAAAACAAGTTTAGCAATCAGTTTTTCTTCTCCAATCAATTAACTCATTTGTTGAATCAAAGTTTGAGTTGATACACAAAATAATATCACAAGCAATTAATGAAATGCAACTCAAAACATAAATGCACACAATTTTATACTGGTTCACCTCCAACCACTGAGGCTACATCCAGTTTTCCTTCTAATCTAAACCAGATTAGAGTTCCACTAACAGATTTTAATTCTTTACAAGCAATCAACAAGGTCTCTTTTACTCACCCTAGGCAAAACTCTAAATCTACACCCTAGACTTATCAAAAGACCTAGAACCTGAGAACACTACTCAGTTCTACCCACTAGAAACCCCTTCTAGTAATGCTTTAAAGAAACCCAAATTGTTACATGGAAAAATTCAGCACAAACTATAGAATACAAAAGAAAATCCACAAAGAACAATACTTGAAGTTCAATAAGGATATCACCTTATATTCCTTTTCAGCATAAAGGATTTAACACGAAATTTATAACCTGTGGTGATGAATGAAATGCTTTCTTGAATGATCTTGACACAGCTTAATGCATGAATGATCACTAAACAACACCTTCTTTTATTCAAGCTTCATGATTCTCACTTATATGAACAACCCAATTAAAAAGACTCTTTTAACACTTTGGAGCACTCAGAGAATGTTAATACACTTGTATGAATGAAAGCTCTCGAAAAATGAATCTCTTATTTTGTGAGTCAATGCATGTCTATTTATAAAAAAAAACATATTTAACCGACTGTAATCGATTATTTCGTTAATGTAATCGATTATTTTAACACGTGTAATCGATTAATCCGCTTATTTAATCGATTAAATTGTTCATGGTCTTTCTGGAAAACTTGAAAGAACAAAGTAATCGATTATTTGACCATGTAATCGATTACGCCAGAATTACATGTTAGAACCACAAGCATAGGTAATCGATTATAATGTGATTTAATCGATTACGCCAGAAGTATTCATATTACTATATAGCACATTTAATCGATTACGAATATTTGGTAATCGATTAAACTAGTTCATAGGCTTAACAGGATTATGCAGATGCCTTATGTAATCGATTATATGCCTTATGTAATCGATTACATCAGTGAGAAAACATTTTATGCAAGTTTCAAGCTTATCAATGTATTTCTACATAAATGTATATACTTATATGTTTCTAATCCTAAGTATGAATGCATGTATGTTTGATTTATTTAATAGCTGCAAAGGATTATTAGATTTTACCTTTAATGAACCAAGTTTAATAAAAATGAAAATTACAAATGCCATCAACAAATGATTGGGCATGAATCAAATATCAAAACACTTCTAGTCTTCTGTTTCTTCATGCACTTGAATCTAACAAAATGTATGTAACATGCACACTCAAGGTATCAATCTCTTACCTTTAGTGGTGGAAAATGTGTAGGTTCTGAAGGATTGACCAAATCCCATATGCAAATTTCACCATCCTCGGCCCCAGATGCAAGAAGATTTGGTGCAATGACATTAAACTCAAGACCACGAAATTGAAACATAAAAATATAAGATATCATTTTAAATTAAGCAAACAATAATATGGTCAAGAACAAAGAACAATTAAAAGTCAACGAGTATACTTGTTTTATTTTGTCAGTCAATATATAGTTGGAGTAAGATTAATGCAAAAAATGAAGCTTTTTAATCATGGAATAGCAAATGAATAGACGCATTGAGACAAAGTGTAATAGCTTGCAAAATATATTAAAAAAGAAAAATATGACATTATCTTACCGAGTTTGAAGTTGATTCCTGCTTTGGGATTATAAGTGTCATCATATGGAATACCATTTTTTTCTATAGCACCCAAATTGCAAGCACAAATAACTGTTAAAATCACCATCTAAGAGATTTTCTAGAACTTGGAAGCACACAAAACTACAACATCTCTTACCAGGGTTCCTGCAAGAACACCACATGTCTCTAAGTTCTTCCGTGTGTTTTCCGAAGCTAATCTAAAAAAATCTTCCATCATTTTGACAGGCTGCAACATAAAGTGAAATTAGAATAACTTTTACCTAGTATAAGAAGTTCAGAACTAAAAAAGCCAACACAAATAAGAACAAGTCACAATAAATGACCTAGAAAATCTAATATATATGTCACACTTCAAATAGAAAACTAAAAAGGGCTTACAATATGTAGGTGTTGATATGTAGTTGAACCAAGTCCAGAATCATGAGATGATTTAGCTGGTCCTGGCCTTCGATCTGTAACTTTTGAAGGAGGTGTAACGACCTAATATTCTTATATAATCTGTATTACTCCTTCTTTTTAAAGAATGTATAGAAGTAAGAATTCTCAAACATATAAGTAGTAGACTAATTTATTATACATACATACAATTATTGTTACATGATCCATTAGTATTAGTTACCAATTTTTTCATACCATTACCATACTAGAACATAAGATTACTAAGAAACACGTTAGTTATACTAGATAGAAGCCTTATTTATTTTACATAGGTCTACGTTAATACTTTTTCCCCATCTTAGAAATTCTCTCCTACGCTTTCTACTGCATCAGTCTCGCCATTGAAATTCATGTTTTGTCCAAAGTCAGTTACAACAGGAAGACTGTGGCTAGAGGAAATATGTATAGGCTCTAGAGGCGGATCATGGTATCCATGAGGAAAATGCATAAAAGGATTGTTCGGGTTGAACAGATTATTTAATACAGACACTAGAAAATGTATGCCAAAATATACATACATACATACATACGTATTACAGGATGCATTGTAAGAACATAACAATTCCTATCTTCATCAAGATACCATTCCCAATCTAAAGCGTCAAAGAAGATGATTACGGAGGCCATCTATAAAACAAATCTAGTGAGAAATAAAATTTCTCAGTAGGCAAAACTAAACCATCAAATACATTAATGCGTTAGTAACCATTCCATAATTTCCAATAAAATCAATAAATTAAATAACCATTCAACAAACATATATGCATGAATGAAATTTCCAGGGTGCAATGACCTCTACATATCATACTGTATGTAGCTACATCTCGTACTGGATGTACAACGCTATGACCGTCTTATGCAAACAATGCATGATTAATTCCATGTATTTGCACCCGGTCTTTACATCTTGTACTGGATGTAGTATCGGATCCTATTTTGCAAATCTCATACTGGACTCGGAAACATGAATCAATATATATATCATCACATCAAATCCATCATACAATCCATGAGTAAGCTTATGCAATCTCATGGAAACATTTCATCACAAACATCATACGTACCAAATATATGGTTAGGCTACCATATGTTATTTAATCATCATCATGCCAACTTGTTCATTGCAAGAGAAATATCTTCAAGCTACAAACAAAATGTTAATAATCTAATTAGAAATCCTTAATACATCATTCAAATAAATTTCTAATTCCTTTAGACATTCTCAAGAATAGATTAGAACTTAGTATAGACATTATGTTCTTCTCAACTTACCACTCTACTATTTAATTATCAAACTGAACCACTTGAGTAAATAGACTTTCATCCCATACCATTCAACCTCTACTTCATATAATAAGTTTAAAACAATTCCAATCATAAACATATAAGCATACAGTCCAAGATTTCATCAAAATCAAGTCTAAAAGGTCATCAAAATCAAGTCCAATCCTTACTAAAATTTCAGCATTTAAATCATCAACCTATCTTACTATTAAACCAACATTATCACATCATAAAATATCCTTCAATGATATTAAAATTCAGCCTAAATAATCAACCATAAATCTGCACCATTAAACATATAGTTTAGTCCAATTAAACTCCAATTAAACTCTTGATTAAATATTGAAGCCTAGCCTACCTCAAGTGAATTGGATTTGCAATTGACTGAATAGGTAGCTATTCTACTTGGAACTCTTCAAGGAAGAAGGTCTTTAAAAGAAGAAAAATGGATGTATAGGATAGTAAAAGTGAAGCTACGATTGTGAACAACTAAGAAGGTGAGAAATGAAAAAACAAGGTGCAAAGAAACAAGTAGTTGTGGGATGACTTTTGAAGCTAGAAGTTGTTGTGCAGAATTTTTGGTAGCACTATTAACTATTTATACTAATTTAATTAGTTAAATTTTAAGTGAATTAATTATATTCTAACTGAATTAGTAGTTAGTTTGGTTAAAATGCAACTAACTAATCATTTCATTAAGAGATATTATCCTAAAATCTTATTTTATGCACTAGATTTTTCTTTGGTTAATCTTTGCAATATTCCTTCATTCTATGACCCAATATGCACATGAAGCATGGTTGAAAGTCTTGATATCCTTTGCCCAATTTTATTCAGCTACACACACGGTCAAATACACAACAACATACAAATATCATGGATGCTTAAATTTTTTAAGGTTTAAGAAAATATTCCATTCATTAAATGATCACGTGTGCATGTGGAAAGCTTTTACAAATGACCAATTTTGATTGGCTCTTAAGTGTTTGGCTGAAAGAATTCCTTGCCCTTATGTCCCTAGGCTTCCACATTGATGATCATACAAGATGGTTCAAGAATCTTGTTTTCAACTTTGTCTTATTCACTTTATTGACTTCAACTTGACTTTTGTTTACCAAAATTTCTTTCTATTACTTCACCTAGCCATGCATATTTCTATGGTTACATCATGTGGAGCTTTGGAAGTATTCATCAACTTCTGATTGGTCCGAGTTTGGCCAGAATCTTTGCCTTTGTGCCAAAGTTTTAGGAGCTACAAGTTGCCAAGACCAGATTTTTCTTTCAAATAGCTAAATTTTTTTTAACCACACATGGTTCGTTCTATATATACTATGTACTAATCTACCAGTCCATAAATTCCCATCTTTTAGTATGTTAAACCAGACTTCCTAATTTTTCTAATAAGGTATTATATGCCTTATTTGGAGTTCTAAAACTCAAGATATGATATTTTAAAAATTAAATTCCAATGCTACCAACAGGTTCAAATTAAGACAATAACATCTCTTAGTATTTTCAAGACTGCAAGCAGTAAACAATCTATTTTTTGCTCAATTTTTGTTATGTTATAGTTAACATCTAGATATATAATTCCATAAATCATAAGCCTAATTTGAATAAGAAATGAGAGAGATATGAATTTCTAAAAATGGGTGGCAGTAGGGGACAATTTTGGACAACTTATGTTCAAATAAATTTTATTCTATCCTTCTTGTATCAAACTATTATCACATATCCTAAATTAATTCAGACATAAATATATGTTCAAGATAAAAATTTGAGAATTTTACAAGTGGCATGCTCTGGACAAAGAATAATAGATATATAAGAAAGAAGGAACAAGTACAATAGTACAATTAGATGCATAAGGGGTCATTGGATGAAGCAAATTCTCACCATGTGATATATATTATAGCCAGCTTTGGGCCCCTAGTATGAGTAAGCACCTATGACAAAGTTGTATGCTATGTAACCTACAAATAAACATTCAATTAATGGAATTAAATAAACAAAGTAAAATAATATGACTGTTAAAAATAAAATACATATAGGATATTAACAAATGAAACTTCACAGGGATGTAAGCATATAGCAGCCTCTGACATGAATTTACTAACAAAATAAGGTAAATAATACAAAATCTGTCAAAGCATACTATAGTTAGTAGGAGAAAGAAGTACCTATGACATGAATTTTTAATAATATTTTCATGCTTAATAATCTATGTTTGGATGAGTATAAAAAAAACATGTATACTTTCATTGCATCTTAATGTTTTTTCCCTAAATTATAGACTTTTTAGTTATTCCTCAATATAATAAACAAAAAAAAAAGGTATTCTTTTTCAAGTATAGTAATATTTTTCTTATCATTCATTTTCTTGTCTAAAATATTTATTCTCAAACCAATTAATTGTAGAATACAAAAATTCTATCAAAATTAGCATTTATAATAAATTTTTAAGTATAACTAAAAGTGAAAAACCTTTTATATATTAAAAACTTATATATATATATATATTATATTTTTATATTTCCCATGTAATAATAGTATAATAACTTACATGAATCCTAAGATCAAGTCTCTCAAATCCATCTCTGCCACTTAGTTTTACTCTGAGAGTTCGAGACTAGATACTAGAAAAGGGGTTCCTTAAACTATCTGCACCATATTTATTGTACACATCATCAGGTGTTATAACTTTCCCAATTGGATCTTTGAAACTTTTGACTTGTCTGCTCTGTATCAACTTGATCTCTCCGCTGTATACTTATAGGTTACTGCTATCTGACAAATAACTAACTATTATTATGAGAATGCAAGAATGGAATGCACAATATATATTTACAATGTGAATATCAACATGAGACCTCATATCCACTTCGCATAAATAGACCTTAATAAAGTTCAAAGGCTTCTCTCCCCAAGCAGACGATTTCATAAGGTTATTCATCACTATCCATCACCTAAGAAGATGGAGGAGCTAGGGAGAAGCAATGACTGATCTTGTTTCCATAAGCATGCCAGAGAAACAAGGCCTAGCCTTGAACAAACACTCTAATTGGTAGTGAATTTTATTATCAGGCAAATAGAAGAAAAAGAAAATGCCATCACAAAGTAAACCCTCACTTGACCAGGCTCCCTGCTTAAGTAGAAGTTGCCCTAACTTGAGATTGCAACATACCTTCCATCTGGAGAGCGATTAACAGTATTGAAAGTTCCAGTGTAGTAGCAACAAAGATAGATAAATGCCTTGACCTTGCCATATAAAATTGAACATATTTAGCAATTTTCATAATATGAAAGATGCCCAAATGAATGAGTTTTCCAGGTTTAGTTTATTATTCTAAGCATTTATACAATATAAAAGAATTTCTTAACAAGTATCATTTTGTGCTTACGTGAAACACAAAGGAACTTCCTAAAATAGAAGCAATAATAATTAGACTTCAGAGACACTCGTGATCCTACAGAAAAATTCATAGTCAGGTAAAAAAAACAGTAAAGAAACAAGGAATATCAAAAAGGAACTTCCTGAAAAAGAAGCAATAATAATAAAGTGAGAGAAAGGAGTAAGCTTTACCCAGCTAACCACCCCTCACACAGCCCAAGGACTCGACAACAGCATTATCATCTTCAAATGGAGCCTCTAAAACTGAAATTGGACTGGGCTGACCCTGGTTTTCGCTTGAAATCCTATGCACCATGGGCTTTGACAGAGTCAATCCAGGCTGTAAAAACAAACAAAATTGTCTCATAATCATCTAGTCTATTTAATTCCAATTTTAAGTAATGATATAAGATTTTACATGTATGGTCCTAGAACATTCCATAATCAGCAATAACAAGAAACCAAAGAGGTTGTACTGTGCGGTACTACTAATGCTGACTAAGAAAAACTAGTTCTATTATTTATCAAGTAGCAATTAAGACCCAATGACGTTCATAACCAGGTAAAGTTTTCATTTGTTTAACCATTTCAGTAGTAGTAGAAAATCCTAAAAATTTGGTCTAGTAAATAGATTTTGCTTAAGATATTGGTACAAATAAAAAAAAGGAAAGAAAAATAGCAGTTTTCAATTCTTTCCCTTCCTTTGCTAGGGGAGAGACACACAAGGGACTGAGAGGTGGTGGGAAATTTAGAGGGCATTAATGAGTGACCTTAAGCCAATAAAATTGAAAGAAAATTTGCATACTGTAGCCATATTCCCTTGATTGCATTCCTGTTGAAGCAGAATATCAAGTTGGCTTACTTTATTTTTCATTAATGATTTATTAGTTGAACACCTTGTACTATTTATTATTTCATGATTAATAAGAGCAAACTTTATCTTTATCATATTTATGTCTCACTTATATTTATAGCAATATGCGTTTAAAGATAAAGGCCCTAGGAATAGAACAAGTGGACACTCGAGGATCTATGATAGGGATCACGATCACGAGGATTCGAGGAAACTACATGTCTATTGCCTAAAGCTTGTTCCTAGTCTCGAATCATCAAGAAAGGGCATTGATGATCTCAATAAAACTAGTACGACATCTTCTACTTGTATAGAGATACAAGGTAGGGACCTCATGGAATGCATGCATGGTGATGCCTTAACTGATGTCGTGGGTGGATCTGTTGGGGAACAGATGACACTGAACTGACCCGACGAGAGACTCCACAAGGATTCTTTAAAATATCATTGGATTTGTAAAGTCTCTCATCGTTTGGTAGTGTGGATCGTCCTAGACTTGAGAATATCATCGAATACTGTGTCCTAGGGTTATACTTTGACTGTATGACTTATCTGCCTGAAAATGGGGAAAATAGTGTACTCTTGGGTATAACCTGAATACATGACTATAGATAGAGATGCCAAAAAGACTCACAATCCCTTACGAGGGATTAGTCATTCACAAGACCGGTAGGGCTTAAATGACTTCTAGTTGACTTGGGAATCTATGCATAGTAAGAGATCATGAGGAGTCATGATCTGTCTTAGAGTCAATAGAAGAAGATTCCTAGTTCCTGTGAAAAACTATATTTAGTCAATAAAGAGAGATAATACTTTATCCTTGTTCTCAACTAAATGTGAATGGCGATGTGAGGGATGATGGAGACATGGTATCCAAATTAGAAAGGTAGATCACTTGATCAACTCAATTAGTTCTGGGGCCGCAGAGCATTGCTAGTGGTCATTAAATGAATTGGGCCCGTTAAAAGAGTTTAATTGGTCCAAGTTTATTTATGTCAGTGACTAATTGGGCCTAATGGGTCACACACAAAGGTTATTCTTTGTTGCAAGTTATAGCAAGTTTAGGCCAATAATTAGTTGTTGGGATTTATCAAGACTATGAGTTAAATTAGGTTAGAGTTGGACTTCAAGCCCACTTGAATCATACACCTTATTTGGTGCATTAGTGATGAAATTAGTTTCTCCACTAATGGACCCAAATGTGTTGACAGGCACGATGGACCTTGGGCCATGAATCCTAGTAAGTCAAGGAGCTGACTTGACCAAAATAAGTTTTGGGCAAATTTGAAATTTGAAATTTTGAATTTTGAATTCGAATTCGAATTTAAATTACGAACTGGGATAAGATTGAGTTTATATTTGAGTTTAAATTTCAAATTTCAAATTTTAATTTGAAATTTGAAATTGAATTTGAAATTCTTGTAGTCGGGTTGTTGAGGATAATTTAAATTATCTAAATGAATTATCCAATAAAGATTGGATGAAGATTCTCTCAAGGTTGTTGAGGATAATTTAAATTATCTAAATGAATTATTCAATAAAGATTGGATGAAGATTCTCTCAACAACATTATCATTTGAATTCATAATTTAAATGAGTTTTGTTGCAACAAACTTTGGAGGGATAAGAGAGAGAATATGTGGTTTTGATGAGAGAATCTTGATAGATTCTTTTTCAATTTTTCTGCAACAAATGGATAGGATCCATTCACTTGAATTTTGAATTCAAGTCTTGCAAGAGTGGAACAAACTCAAGGATGTTCTAGTAACATCTTGAATTTCGAAACTCCTAACAAATTGGGGCTGATTTGGAGTGCTTATCTCACTTTAAATAGACTCCTATATGGGGAGGATTAGGGATCATAAATTTTCATCCCCTTCTCTCTTGGTTCTGAACCAAGTTCTAGCCTTTCCTCTCCCTCATCTTCTCTTCTCTTTTGCTGCACATTCACCTGACCTCAAGGCACCATTTTAGTCTTGAGAAAAGAAATCAAATACTTGAAAACCTCACACCTTGCATGCACCAAGCAAGCCACCAAGGAGAAGGAGGAATCAAGGAGAAGAAGTTCTCACTTGCAAGGAGATAGCTGTGTGGATCACCATTGGAGAGCGTCATCTTCTTTAAATCTTCAAGTGATAAAGGTATTTCTAAAACCCCAACATGTTTCAATGAGTAATTCCTAAGCACACATACATGAGATGCATAGATGGTCTATGTTTCTGCATCGAAATTTTTTTGTTTTTACCCTCATGTAAGCACACTGCGGTTGGACCAAGGTGCTGTGGTTTTTGAACTTTTAGGTGGTATTAGAGCCTGGCTCGTTCCTGCAAACGCGTGGGGTATTATTCGCAATTGAATTTTCAAAAATCATTTTGAAATCTTCATCCTTTTCTTGAACAAGATTCTTTCAATTTCTTTTTATTCTTCATGAAAGGATTATTTTATTGTGATTATGTTCAAAGCGAGACACCACTTTGTGGAAACAAAAGTGGCGGCCAAGAAGAGTCTTGGGGCTATGGATTTTTATCAAGTCTAGTTGGACTAGAAGTGCCAAAGCCATGGTGGTTCAGAACACCTACCATAGCTGCCGCCTAGATATATCTAAGGCAGCCCCATCACATTTTAAATTTAGAATCTTGATCATGTTTTTGGGTTAATTATCAAATGTTGATATTTTTGATGAAGATGAATTCGATGGTGGCTTAGAATTTGCAAATTGTTTGTTTGTTTCCTAACCTTCCTTGTAGGTACATGATCATCCATCTTGTGTTTGAATTTCGAAAATGCATGATTTATATTTTTTATTTTCAAATTTTGAATTTCAAAGTTTGAATTTGAAATTTAAAATTTTGAATTTTGAAATCGCGACTAGTATGCATGATTATGATTACAAGTGGTCACTCTACGACTAGTATGCATGATAAGACAAGCCGTTTAAAATGAACTATGTGATAGTTAGTTTGTATGTCTAATTATGCATGCAAGATAAAATAAATAATTAAATATGAGACCGAAAATGAACCCTCAAATAAAATTATCTAGCATGTTTTGATTGCCTTCCATCGTCAATGGCGCTCAAATCCCTTCTACATGACAGTGCTCTAGCTCAACTAAGACCTATCATTTCGTTGGGTGACGATGTTATTCGAAGTGTACGACACTTAGGATGATGGTTTGTGCTAGAATAGGTGTATAGGCTTGCAGGCTCAGCCGAGTCTATGCATCTAGGGCATTGTGGCCAGGTTGTTACATAGTGATGTGACACTAAGTGATAAAGAGTTGTCAACCTGATGATCTAAGAGAAGATATAGAGATGTTGTTGATAAAATCAACCCACTAGATAAGTTAGTTTTGCAGGCTCAGCCGAAGACTAATGAACCTAGCCGTTCTCTTAGCCCACTACGGATATCCTTATGAAGGATAACCCTAAATCAATCACCGAGGGTCATTGATTTTAGAGAAAAATATTGTGAAATACTTATGTATGTTTATTTTATTTTCAGCAATTAAGTTACGGGCGAAAATTTTAATTTATGCTTAATTCTGGATGCTAACAAGTTAACTGGTCCAAACTTCACAGATTGGTATCAGAATGTAAAAATAGTTTTACGTGCTAAAAAGATAGCATATGTTCTAGATTCTCCTATTCTTGTTGCCCCTACTCAAGGGCAAGATGGGTATGCCGAGTATGACCGGGAAGCCCATAGACAACACCTAGCGAACAACGAGTAGCCAATATGCATATTGCTTGCGTCTATGTCTGCGGAGCTTCAACGTCAGCATGAGCATATGGATGCTCCCTCTATTATCTTGCATTTGCAAGAGCTTTATGATAAGCATGGAAGGGCTGAGCGTTTTGAAACCTCCAAGGAACTGTTTGGTTGCAAAATGGTTGAGGGCACTGCAGTTGGACCGCATGTCCTCAAGATGATTGGGCTTATAGAGAAACTTGGTTCTCTAGGTTTTATCATGGACCATGAGCTAAGTGTTGACTTAGTCTCGCAGTCCTTGGTACCTTCATTTAACGGCTTTGTGGTCAACTACCATATGAATAAGGTGGAGACAACACTCCCAGAGTTGTTGAATCTCTTGACCACAGCTGAGGGTGCTGTTAAAAAGAACAGGACCCAAGCCTTTCTGATTGGTGGGCCCAATAAGACTAAGGTAAGGGCAAGTCTGTAGAGACAGATAAGCTCAAACCCAAGAGCAAGCCCAAGAGCAAGCCCAAGAAGAAGAAGGGCAAAGGTAAAGGTAAAGGAAAGAAGAAGTCTAAGGACAAGGCTAATGTTGTATGGTTCCATTGTCAAAAGGAAGGACATTGGAATAGGAACTGCCCATATACCTTGCAAGCCTTAAGGAAAGGAAGCATGGTGATGCTTCTAGTATGTTCACTATAGAAATAAATTTTTCAAGTGTTGATTTAGCTTCATGGGTATTGGATACTGGCTGTGGTTCTCATATATGCAATTTTTAAAGTCTTGATTCAGCTTCAGTGGTGTCCTACCAACTCCTTTGTTTCATGTAAACATCACAAACATCCATCATCACCACTGTTGGAAATCAATAGTGACAAATTCAATTATCCCTAGTCTAGTAATTGCAAGAGATGGAGAGCCATACTTGTCATCCAATTGGGGCCTAAAAAGACATACATATAATAGGAAACAAGTGAAATGCATCTAATTCCTAACAAATGCAGACTGAGTAATGAACAATCAATCAATCATTAACATAGCCATGATGGATTCTTTCCCCAAAAAATAAACAAAATTACGGTAATGATAGTCTAAGAACTGAAATTGAGTGAAAAGCAAGCACGAAAAAGAGAAAGAAGACGAACCATGTAAAAGGGCAGACAAGCTTCCCATGGGCATGTAATCATAGACGAGGAGCTTCTCATCCCTGTTGAAATAGTAAGCCCTGAGAGGCACCAAACTCTCGTAGGTTCTTTAAAAAAAAGGAATGGAAGTGGCAGAAAATTTAAAGTGAAGAAAATTGAATGGCTGAAAATTCAGAAACTATTAAGTAAAAGAACTCCCTCCAAAAATAAGAGAAAGAAAGAAAAAAGACCATACTTGTGTTAATGCCCCAAAAGGAATTTGGAAAAGTATTAATAAAGATTGAATTTTTGTTTTCACCCATTAATGGGAAAGATAGACGCGTGGCAAAGTTAGAAGCAAGAAAGAAAAAAAGGAAAAACCAAAGACACGCACACACACCACACGGGGTTGGTTGCAGAAAGGTTCCGAAAATTCAGAGTCCAATTGTTTGGTTTAACCAACAAAAGAAAGCAAAATGTGGAAGCAAAGCCCACAAGCTAAATATTAAAACGTTTTACCTGAAAAAATAGCACAGATCAGAAAGGATGATGAAGAAGAAGCTTTTGTGGCTTCAAAAAACCAAACACACCCCATGTTAATGAAACGATAATGCAAACAGTATGAACCCCTAAACACGAAATAAAAAACACAAATAAAACAAAACCCCAACCCTCGAAATCTCAAACATCTAAACCAAAAGAAGATAATGCTTTCAAACCTGGTTTTGCAAAAGACGTGAAGACCTGACGAGACTAAACATGTGAAGAAGGAGAAGCAGCGGTCACCACCGACTGAGGAAGCGTACAACTGAGTAACGGAGGGAACCAACAAGAGTGGGTGATGGAGATTGCCCAAGGTCATGGAAGGTCATGAATGATTTAAGTGTCTGAGACGGAAAGCACGAAGGTGAAATTTTAGGGATATAATCACTTTTAATTCGAAAACGGTTTCCACTGAACCATTTTTGAATACAACAAAACAAAGACGGTTAAACTTAAAAATGATTTTATTTTAACGATGCAAACACGATTTTGCAATAACCATCTTCGAAAATAACGATATATTTACGACATTGCCACCGCATGTCATTTGAAGACCATTTTGGTACAACCATCTTAGAATGTGTGTCATAAAATGCAGCGTTTGTAGTAGTGTAAGCACCACTCAGGGTATGCTTAAGTGATACAAAGGAGTTAGGTATTATAAGTTTGCACTTAAGCGTCCCTTAGGGTGAGCTTAAGCGAGACAATAAATACCACAGTTGAGGGTAGGGTAAGTCACGCTTAAGAGAGGCTATTTGTCAAGTTTTCTTTTGCACATATATTTGAATTTCAATCGTAACTGCTTCTTGAAGTGCATGTGAATGTTAAATAGGATGCATGGAGTTGATATATTTTGTTATTCTCATGTAAGTCATATTTATATGATTGGTGTTTGATTATGTAAATTTGTGGTGTGAAAAGTCTTATAATGTTTAGATGAACTATGTGAGAGTTCATGTTTGGTGAGAAAGATATGAATGATGAATTGAACAAGATGTGAGTAATAAATTGATGATATGTTGAATGTGATATAATGTATGATCATGACATGCATGCATTGATGAATAACATTGCATGTGAGTAGACACGTAAGTTGAGGGTGCTAAGAAGGCCCTCAACCTAGTATTAGAGGTTGTCAGTGGTGGCTAGCAGGAATGAGCCTATAGAATGAATGAGGGGATGAATCCCTAGATAGGTGATAACAAATGTCAAATCGCTACAAAACAAATAAAACTACGCTAATTTTGTAGCATAGGATTAACCTAGGTCGACTCAGAGATACAATCAATTTGGTTCCAACTTCAATTCATTGATAAACAACAAGGAGACTTTTATCGAATAGTTTGCAGACAATGAACAATAAGTGTAGAAACACAAACTAAAATTGAAGAAAAATGTAGAAACAAACAGAATTGATAAAAGATGTTGTAAAATAGATTCAAGAATATCAATCCAATTCACAAAACCAAGCAATGTGAATTATCATAGTTCTCAGATAATGATCATATTAGGAAGGTTCATTTAATGTCATTAGAAGCAGTTCAATCGAATTAACTCCTAAATCAATTGAAATCACAAACCAGATTGAAATATCATCCAAACAGTCTGTGATTAAAATTCAAAATTAGGAAATGAATCCATAACCTAATCCATTTTCAATCTTAAACACATTCATAATCATGAAAATCGAAGAGAGGATTAAAGAAGAAAATGAACATTCACACAAAAATTGAAATACCAAACCAGAACTCAAATTCTCCTTGCTTGGACTGGATCCTTAGATTGATTTACTGTTTAGCCTTCCATGATCATCATTAGTGGAAGAGCCACAAATTTTGTGCAAGAAAATAGAACAATATAAATGAAATGAAGAAGAAAACTGAAGAATAATGAAGAACAGTTGAGAGAAAAAAAGAGAAAATATTTTAATTCTGAAAACTTGCACAAGAAGCTAACAATTTTGTTTGTACCAAAATGAAGTAACTAACTAACTACACTAATATATAGTGACTGAGTTAGTAGGAAAGGATGGGCCCTGATTAGGCCCATGTAATTTAACTAATTATGCTAATTACACCAATCAAAGCCCAACTCGTAGCCCAAAGCTCAAGTGCAAAGATTCTGACTTTCAAGTCTAAAATGACCCTCAAAATGACAGAATTGGCCTCAGCTTATCTCTGACAAAATTGTAGCTCTTTTCCTTATCTTTCCAAGGAATACTCATATGCTTCATTTGAAGTTCAGTAAAATTGTCTAGGTCTTGCACAAGGAAGATAGGTCAAGTAAGCACAAAATCTGAAAATAAGCAACAATTATCAATTGAGCCCAATTATTTTCTAAGACAAAAACTGAGTAAAAGTGAGAAAATAAAAGTCCAATCGAAGTCAAATAAGCTAAGAAGAATAGAAAATATTAAAATAAAAATCCTCAATCAATAGGTTAAGATCCTTTCAAGCCTTATCGAGGTAAGTCACTACCCATGCTCATCCAATTTCAATAAAACCATATTTCCTCCATAGGGTTAATTCGAGTCTCCTTGAATGGTAAGATCATAGAGTACGACTGTGTTAAGGGATTTTTGTGGGTTAACCATTCAAAAAGCGAAATCTTTCAGGAGTAAAGAGTCAACATGACATTGCATGATAGTTAGCATATGCATTAATAAATGTGACTTGAGAATGATGTGTTACTTGATGAGTTGTATAACTACATTGTTATTGGAAATGTGAATAATTTTCTATATCTCTTTTGAAATGGTGATCTTGTGTTGTTTTAAATTATATGATGTTTCTTTTAAAATGAGCTTACCCTTGCATTTTTGTTGAATTGTGATGATCGTGCCATTTGACAAAGGAAAAGATAATGGTTTAGCTTCTGAGGAACATGTCACTCAGGGTTGAAGTGGACGTAGTTGTGGGCTTAAGGGCCAAATCTGACCCACAATCATTTATTTATGCTTACTCTTAGTGGGGACCAACCTAGGGTGTAAATATGATTTTGGATCTATGTTGTATTTATTCCCTTAATGAGACAATTAAGACTTGTTTGGAGATTTGTTTATGATGCTTTGATGATGTAGTGTTTTGAGGCACACATACATTTATGTTTTATGGCTTTAGGACCTTTTATGGGTGATGTTTATATGACATGCTTGCATTCACGAAAAAATTATACGTATTTTGTTAATTAAATTAATTCAAGAGTTTTATAAGGAGTAAAAGAGAATCTTTTCATGCTAAAGTCTTAGTGTTTCATGTAATGACATCCAGAGTCATTAAATTGATGGTATCAAAGTTGGTTGTATCGTTTGGGAACAAACCTACAAGGAGTAGGTCTATTATGTTTTTGTTGTGTATGTGTTCATGTATCAATATGTGAACTTTGTTTGTTGTTTGATGACCTTGATCTTTGTTTGCTTCCTTTGGTGTGTTTTGGCTTTGTGGGTAAAATGGTGAGACATAGGACTTTTTCTTCTCCTTCATCTGACATTGCTCAAATTAATCATGCCATTAAGATGATGGCAACTTCACCGTATCAATAAAGCACCACCATGGCTCATCAGCAACAAGTAACTTTGGCTCTGCTTGAGGCAATCTAATTGGGCGTTGAGGCAAACTGAACTTTTGCTCCTCTAAAGTTTCAGGGTCTTATTGAGTATTAGTGGAATGGTCCTCCTCAGTTCAAGGGAGACTCTGATTTAGATGAAGTTGATCATTGGATTAGATAGCTAGAGAAGATCTTTTATGCTATGGCTTATCCTAAAGATAAAAAGGTGAGTTAGGTGGTGTTAATGTTGGCTGGTGAAGCAAAGTTTTGGTGGCATGGAACCCAACAAATGATGGAAGCTCGTGGGGAAGCCCTAACTTGGGTGAACTTCAAGGAACTCTTTTTGGGCAAGTACTTTCCAGAGAGTGCTAGAGATGCTAAGGAAATTAAGTTCATGAAGCTTCAACAAGGAAACTTGTTTGTGCATGAGTATGCTACCAAGTTTTAACACTTGACTCGTTACTACTCTTAAGCTAGTCCTAAGATTTGGAGATGTAGGAAACTTGCAAATGGTTTGAGGTTTGAGGTGCATAGGACAATTGTTCCTATAGATATCAAAGAGTTTCATGCCTTGGTTAAGAAGACGAAGGTTATAGAGCGCTTAGAGTGTAGTAACCGGGTGGTGAAGACTCATGGGGAAGGATCATCTGGATCCAAGAAGGAAGACTATCAGAAGAAGCCATATAGTAGATAGGGGTGGGTATATGGATAGGTCTTACCTATTTAAGGCCCGACCCACGAAGTTGTGTTTTATATGGGCCAGATAAATCCAATCTGCAAAATAAATGGACTTTTTTTAAGTTCGTATCTGGTCCACAAAGCTCGTGGATAAATGAACCGATATACGAGCCTAAATTATTTTTTTTATTTTTTTTAAAATGTCAAATTATAGCATCACACATATAAGATTTTTTACTAGCTAAAAGAATATATTAAAAATGAGAATACAATTAATCTTAACATAAAGTTCAAATAGTCTTAAACATAATGTAAAATATCATAAAGTTACAACTTATCCAATAAATGCCAAAGTCTAAGCATCACACAAATACAAAAACTAAATATGCTTAAAGTCTTCTTAACAATAGTCAAATAGTTGAAATACAAACCAACTAAACATCCTTAGAGTGATAGTACTAATGAATGAAGAGAGAATAAGATGTAGGGTTATGTGGTCGTGCGGGCCTACAAGGTTGAGGACTCAAGGTCAACTCGAGGTGGCACTAATGCAGTCGTGGAGTTGCAGCACAACAAAGAGGCATGACATAGGAAGGCACAACTCGCGGGGGAAGAGGTGTGGCATAGGGAGGGTGACTCAGTAGGGAGTAAGGTTGCCGAACAGCGTCACCAAACTTGCAGTCGTGGCTCGCGGGGAAGGACGAGGAGGGGCAATGAATGTGTGTTCTCAAAGGAGAAGAAAAAGAAAATCCAAATTAAGTTGGCTGTGGGCAAAGCAAAACACAAAGCTTCACTCACCTCACCTTCAACTGAAACTAATACGAATAAGTCCTCGGACTTTGCGGATTAAGCCTGTGAAGTCCGTAGACTAAACAAGTCGAGCCTAAAATTCGGGATTACTATGCTGGTTCAAAAAAATTAGGTTTGTTATCTGCATGGTCTGCAGGCTTAACAGATTGGTCCGCAAATCTAGGTCCATATACTGATGTATGCCTAAACTCCTAGACATTGAATTTTCCTAATCCACCTTGCAATGAAACTCAATCTTCAAGAACTCAAACTCTTACTCAAGATTTGGAGCAAGGGTGGAGTGAAATTAGGTCCAAAGGAATTTAGCAATGGAGGATGGAATTATACCAAAGATGAGGTGGATGATGCCATGGAGAAGCTCTCCAATGAGTCTAGGAAGAACCGCCACAATAGCTTTGAGAAGCCATTGATAAGATCCAAGGAGTTCTTGCACAAGAAGAAAGAGAGAAACACTCTTACAAGAAATTCAGATTTCTTTTATTAATTCTTCCAAAAATGTTTACAAAATGTTTGAGCTGGCCTTATATAGCTAAGGTCCTAGATGTAATTCAAATGCATCTCAAATTGAAATACAAATGGCAACAAGCTTGGGTTGCAAGCTACCTAGGCTAAAATGTAAGCTGAATGCATGTGGAATGAAATGGCAAATGAAATGAAGCTTAAAGTGCAAGCTAAATGAAGCTTGAGGTGCAAGCTTGGCCACTAAACTCTAGCCACTTCCACGCCACCTAAGCTAGGAATTAAGGTTCCAAAATGCAATTTTTACAAGTTTACATAGGTGCTAAAAAATCACATACAAGTGCACCTACACTTATTAAACAATTGCCACTAAAAGTGCTGGAATTAAATTCAACTTGAGAGTACAAAATCCATCCCTTGTTCTTCTTGAGTTGGTGTGCATTTTCATGCTTGTCAAAGAGATGTAAGTTAGCTTTGATGTGCTTTTGAAGGGCTTGAGTTCTAGCTCTTGTCATGGGTCCTCTAAAGCTAACAAAAGGAAGCTATTCAAATTCTCCTCCTTGGCCTTGAGCTTGTGATGGACCTCCATCATATACCCACCCCTAACAGTAGACCGCACCAACATCATAAAGGTCCAGATGTGTCTCGAATGGAGAACTAGGGTGTCAAATGCTACACTTATTGTTGACCATAGTATTCTTATCAGTGTACTTAGAAAGAGGTTATCTGCTACAAATGCCACAAACCTTGACGCATTACAAAGAATTGCCAATCTATTGTGACGACTACACCTACAGGGAGTACAACTAAGGTTGAGAAGCCTAAGGTGGTTGGTAGAGAGCTTGCTTTGAATGGAGCTGAAGCCTCCTAATCTGATCATCTAGTTTGGGGAGTTTGTGATGTGGCTGGTAATTCCCTAACTATTTTATTTTATTTGGGAGCCACTCATTCTTTTATCCCACATGCTTATGTAGAAAGGTTGAACTTATTTGTATGTCCTTTATCAATGGATCTACTTGTTTCTACCCCTACAACTACTCTTGTTGCAACTTCTTCAGTTTGTGTTGGTTGTCCTGCTGTAGTGTGTAGGCACAATTATAGGTTACCTTGATCTGCCTTCATTTTTCTAACTTGGATGTGATCTTAGGAATGGATTGGTTGTCCTCCAATCGCATTCTCATAGATTGTGCTAAGAAGACTCTAGGTTTCTCGATCATGAAGATGTGGATTTCCTCATCGCCAGTTAAGCTCAAGCTTCTTTGGAAGAAGGAGCACATGGTTATATGATCTTTTCCTTTTTGGAAGTCAAGGGTGATCTTGACTTGAAGTTTATGGATGTGATCAAAGAGTTTCCTGATGTCTTTTTGAAAGATATTACAAGTTTACCTCTGTGACAAGAAGTTGAGTTTGCCATTGGGGTGACAAATGCTCCAACTATATTCATGGATTACATGATAGGACCTTTCATCCCTTCTTAGGCAAGTTTTTTGTTGTGTTCATCGAGGACGTTCTTATATATTCTCATTCACGTGAAAAGCATGGAGAACATCTGAGAATTTTGTTGGGGATCTTGAAAAATAAGTAGTTGTATGCTAATTAGACAAACTACAAATGCCTTCAAATGATTGGGCATGTAAAAAGCTAAAACATTAAGTCTTCATCCTTACTTTCATCTTCTTGCAGCTTCCCTTAAAGTCAACAATCTCCCCCTTAAAATCAACAAGAATTACTAAGATTATTAAATAATTATAAAATAATGTGTGACAACTTCATATATTGATCAAAAGGATTAAAGATTAATATTGTGAAGATAATTATTATAGTGATAATATAATATTTTATATCTAGTTTGGATAAAATATTTGTTATTTTTGAATTGGTGATCCTTGACAATTTAAATCTTGTTATGTTTTATCTTAATATATCTTGAAAAAATAACATATTAAATAATATAATGTTAATAATAAGATAAATCTAGATAATGGAATATAAAAAGATAAAGAAAATTTTTAGTAGCCAAATCTATTGAGAATATATCTCATGTGACACAGTCTTAAATCATATATTCTTGTACTTATATAAGGATAGACAATTTTATTCTCCTAGAATTTTATAAACGCTCTCTTTTAGAAAATAAAAAATTAGTAGAGCATGTAGGATTGAGAATAATGAAGGAACAAAGAGAATCTTATTGAAACAATAAATAGAGGAGGAAAAATAAGCGAAGAATGTGAGTTACTATGCTTCAAGATGTGAGTAAAACAACTTTTTTTCTAAAATTTCATGATATAGATTTTTGGAAACACGTATTTTTGAGTTTACAAGACATAATTTGATGCATTGATCTTATGTAAATTAATCCCTGTGATGATTGCAAAATTTTAGTTCTGTAGTATTCTTGGGGGAAATTATTTAAGTGTCTGATATAATCATACAAACATATAAATTTTACTATGCGTGGAGTTTAATTTAATTTTTTTAAAAAAAGAATCTTGCAATGTACAAATCTTCATTTTGTGTATATTAAATCTTAGAATTTATTTGAAAATTCAAGAATCAGCGTGCTTGGGTTTTGTGTTTAGCTATCATATATATCAACTAAAATATATTTTGATAAGTGTGTGTTGTATTTCATAGTTAATTCTTAATTGACTAATATGATGCTATAATTTGGGGTATGACTTTATGAATTATTAGCGTGTATAAAATTAGCGTATTTGTTTAATAGTTATCTAGAATGATGTTTTGTAGTTATGTGTGAATTGGTCATCATCTTCTGGAAAGTGATGACAGTGTATGTTTATTTTATTATGAGAATTGGATGTTAGATACCTCAATTTGGAATGGGATTAGATATTAGATACCTCCATTTGAGATGAGAAAAAGATTTGAGATGCCTTCATCCGGGATATGGAAGAGATTCTGGATACCTCCATCTATAATGGGAAAGGCAATGGGACACCATTGCATGAATATGAGCTCATAGACCCTTTGAAGAATCTGATATTCACATCCGTTCTAGGAACCAAAGAGTTTACTCTAATGATTTTGGAAATTACTGAGTTATGTATTTGATATTTGTTTGTTCAAGAATTGAATGCAGTGGAGTCTTGTTGTTTATTTGCTATAGTATTCTTTGGTTTTGTGAATAATTTGTGGTTGTTTTATAAGTATGTATACATTATTTTTAGTTTAAATTTGCAAATATCATGGTTGGATTTTTCTATTTATCGCATCGGCTAAGAACAATATTATTTGTGAACTCTTTTAGAACTTGTTTTACTCACTGAGATTGTTATCTCATTAAAAATGTTGTTTTCAAGGTTCAAGGAAGAAGCATTTGAGACATAGGAACATTAAAGACTTAGTTCATTATTAGTAAATTTTCTTTTAGTTTGATTAGTATTTTTATGTCTGTATTTGAGAATAAAATTGTTTATTTATGTAAGGACTCCTTCATTATAACATTTGAAGTATGTTGAACCTTTGAAATTTCTAAATTCTTATTTTATGGATGTTTTAAAGTATATTTTTATTATAGGTTATTGTTGTAATAAAGGGAAGTACATTTATGGTATCAATGTTAGAAAAACTAAATGATCTAATCATGCTCATACAAAAACAACAGAAGCATTAGATCAAGTGCAAAAAAAAAATCATAGATATCTCCTGCCATTGTATTCTTGTTTGCTCCGAATATGAGTTGCAATTGTCTGTAAATCAAGTAATCCGTGAGTGCTTTGTAAGTATTAAGCTCTAGCTCTAATACACAGAAGATGTATTACATATATTTCAGAGTGAGCTCAAGGACCCCAGACATACACTATATATAGCACCTAGCCATCAAGGTGTTTATTATTTGTGGTGTGAAGAAAATATGGGTTGTTGGAATTTTTCTGTTGCTGAAACAATGTGGACCATATTTTTGACTTTATCCTTAGTAAGTTACCAAATAACTCAGTTACCAAAACTACCGAGAATAAATGCACATTGAACGTTACATTCTCCCACTTGTTCCACATATCCCGACATATACTAAAGTGAGAAATAACATACATGAATCATGACAATAGTTCCTCTAATATGTACGAGTGTTATCTTTCATGTATTACATTGTATTATATTTCTTAAGCCCATACAACTTAATGAATAAACTCGATGTTTATTCTAGGTCCAATCTTAATTGATGTTTCTCATAATAAATAATTGTAGATGCGCATAAACTGAATGAAAAACATCACAATAGAGTTTCTTAATATCATTCTCACAATGAAAATCACATATGGGAACTAAGTCCAATCCTTTCCACATGATCCTTAAATTTAAATGGTGGCATGCCCTTAGTTAAAGGATCAACAATTATTAATTCAGTGATAATGTGCTCAATAATCACTGTCTTAGTTTTAACACGTTCTCATATGGCTAGATACTTAATGTTGATGTGCTTGCTTTAACTACCACTGTTGTTATTCTTAGCCATAAAAACAGCAACTGAATTATCACAATATATCTTCAATGGCCTAGAAATGGAATCCATAACTCTAAGCCCCAAAATGAAACTCCTCATCCATACACCATGTGAGGTAGCCTCAAAACAAGAGATGAACTCAGCCTCCATAGTGGAAGTAGTAGTCAAGGTCTGCTTGACACTTATCCAAGACACAGCTCCACTAGCTAGCATATAAATATATGCCGAAGTCGATTTTCTTGAATCAACACAGTCAGCATGTTGGGAACTGTTCCGCCTTAAATGCTTGGCTCAAGTCTCAAGGCATTGATACTCTACAAGCCTCAAGGAGTTACATTCTCTGAGCGGTGCAAGGCTTAAGGAGTTATCCTTTGAGTGACGTAGTTTCACCTCCCTCTTCTATATAAGTCTTTAATGTTTGAAGTTGAATAGATTTTGATGAGAGAGAAAAATCTGAAAGAGATTTTTTCGTGAGAATACCTCTAGAGAGACCTCTTTAGAGAAGTTTGAATACCACCATACTTGGTGAAGTTTGATTGTACCTCTAGTGAAAGACTAGGGACGTTTGATTCTTTGTAACTCATTATGCTTATAGTGGAAGTTTGATTCTGCACTAGTGTCCCAGGGGTTTTTTTTCTTCACATTGAAGGAGATTTTCCCACGTTAAACATATTATCAATGTGTTCTTCTCTATCTATCCTCTCTTGCATTTTATTGTTTCCGCTTCCACAGATCGATTTGAGGGTTTGACGATAACCCAACAGAATATATTTAAGGGTACGATTTTACCCAACAGTGCTATCAAAGCCTAGTTGACTTGGTGACCCTGTATCGAAAGTCTTTCTGGCGAGGCCAGGCAGCTAGTCCCACAAGTGTTACGACAATATAAGGTACTAGAACATAAGCTCTCAGAGCCCTGTTCTACGGATTCTGAAGGAGACGAGATGGAGACCAGTGTTGTGACCCATGACGGTGATATGTTTAAGCTGACTGTAGACAACTTCACCTATTGGAGACCGATGATGGAAGATTATCTCTACTGCAAAGATCTGTATGAGCCCATTGTCCTTGATGAGAGACCGGTTGGCAAAACTAACAAGGAGTGGGAGATCCTGAGTCGTAAGTGATATCACTTTGTCGATACGCATCAAAAAAACAATTTAACTAAGCTAATCTGTCGCACAGGGTTAACCTAGGTCGACTCAGAGACACGATCAATATGGTTCTAGTTTCAAATCATTGGTAATAATAAGGGGGGAATTTTGTTGAACAGTTGGTATGCGCAAAGTAAAACATGCAAGAACACAAACTAAAATTAAAGAACAATGCAGAAATTAACAAGATTATCAAGGAGTAAAGTAAAACAGATTAGAAAGCATCAATCCAATTCACCAACCCAAGCTATTCGAATCATCATCATTCTCATAAGTTGATTCTATCATGAACATTCATTCAATCTCAATAGAAGCAGTTCAATCGAATCTACTCCTAAATTAATTGAAACCACAACCCTAACTGAACTATCATTCAATTAATCTTGTGATTATCATTTGAAATTAGGACATGAATCCATAATCCTAACTCACTTGCAATCCTAAATGCATTCATAATCATGAAAACATAATAGAAAATTGAAGAAGAAGGTGAATATTCAAGTAGAATTCGAAATACCGAACCGGAACTCCAATTCTTCTCTTGCTTGAGTTAGATACTTGGATTGATTAATGATTTAGCCTTCCATGATGATCACCAAGGAAAGCCCCATGAAGTAAGTGCAGAAAAATGGAAGAATAGCAAAATGGAAATGAAGAAGATGAAGAACAATGAAGAACAAATGAGAGAAAATAAAGAACAAGCTTTTGATTCTAAAAACTAAAGAAAAGAAATAATAAACTTGTTTATTGAATTGTAAAGTGCTTCTCTAGAAAGTCACTAAAGTCACTAATATATAGTGACAAGGTCTGGAGTTTAAAATGGGCCATAAACAAACCCAAAAATTCTAATTATTTACTATTTACACCACTAAAAATAAAACTCGCAGCCCAAAATTACAAGTGCAGAGGTTCTATCTTCGAAGCCTAAAACTATCCTCTAAATGACAGAATTGGCCTCGGTCTATTTCTAGAAAACTTGTAGATCTTTTCGATATCTTTCTAGGGACTCCTAGAACACTCCATTCGGAGTTCGGTAGAGCTCTATAGGTCCTGAACAAGTCAGATACGTAAAGTGAGCAAAAATCCAAAAATGCGCAACAAATAGCAATTAAGCCCACTTACTAGCCTAAGACAAAAACTGAATTAGAATAGGAAAATAAAGGTCCAAGAGAAGTCAAATAAGCTAAAAAGTATAGAAAAATATTTAACTAAAAACACTCTATCAGTAAGGCAGTTGCCACGATCAGGAAATACATTGATAAAAGTCTCTTTGAGCACATGTTCGAGTTCACGAATGCGTACAAGTTGTGAAACAAGCTGGAATCCATGATTCAGAAGAAGACTCCTAGGAACAAAGCACACCTGGTTCGCCGACTTGTGAAGATGGAATACAAGGACGACATTGTTGGATTTAGGGGGGAGCTACTTCAGAAGAATCAAGAAATTACTCAAAATTTGGTTTTGAGCTTTCAACATGCAAATGACAACTTGAAGACAATTTTAGGATTAAAATTATGTAAGAGAAAAGCAATTAGGGTGATCCAAGTGCATGGCATTCATTCATTGCATAATCATCTAATTAAGTTAACTAAAATCATAAAGCATTAACAAATCAACCAAAAGCTTTAAAAAATTCAAAGGTTTTATGAAAAAGTGTTCTTCACTGTAATAATCGATTACAGTAAGAGTATAATCGATTATTTTGCTCTTCGTTAAATCTGGAAACATTTCAGGAACACTTTAATCGATTACCATGTCGTTTTAATCGATTATTTGACCTATGTTTTAAAAGAACTGCATAGTTGAACTGGTTTAATCAATTATATTAAAGCCGTAATCGATTACATGCTTGTATCTGTTTTTAGCATTGAACTGCCATAATCGATTACCCAAGTTAGTAATCGATTACACCTTGTTTTTGCAAAACTATGTTGCACCGGCTTAATCGATTACCAGGATTCGTAATCGATTATCTAAGCTTTTTGAAAATACGTTAGAACTGGTTTAATCGATTACCAGGTTCTGTAATCGATTAAACAAGTGTTATGAAAAATATGCTTTGACTGTAATAATCGATTACAGCTCAGTTTAATCGATTTTTTTGATTATGATTCAAACCCAGAAAAGCTATGAACATATTAATCGATTATAATTAAATTGTAATCGATTACCAAAGTATTTTAATCGATTATTTGTGCGGTTTAATCGATTACTGAAGGTTAAAAATTTCTGTTATAAATAGAAACCTTGCTCAGCTGTTTTTGAAACTTTTGTGGAAAATACCCATTCGAAATTTCTGAGCCAAAACCAGTCTTCTAAGCTTTCTAAATTCTTTTTTGAGGGTTTGATTCAGTCATGCTTCATGTTGCATTGATCATGTGAAAATAAGTCATTCTTGAAGCATGCAATCATTTCAAGATTAAGGAAAGATAAGCTTCTTGTGTTTTTAAAGATTCAACCTGTTCTGGTAACTTCATTTGCATTACATACCTTGGATCATCAGGTTGTTTCTCTCTTTAATCTGATTGTAATTTTCGTTTTGTATTTTGTTTTGAAAATTGCTATTGTGTTTGGTTCTTACATGTAACTAGAGATAGGGTTTCTCTAGAGTTTCTGCTGAGTAGTGTTCTCAGTGGATTTGCCTCTAAGGATCTAATAGGATTTTAGATTGCTAAACTTTATCTAGGGTTGATAAAGAAAGGTTGTGTAATTGCTTGTAAGAACAGATTGTTAATAGTGGAACTTCACTCTAGTGTTGAGTGGAAGAAACTGGATGTAGCTTCATAGTGTTTGAAGTGAACCAGTATAAATTGCTTGTGTGTTGTTTCTGAATCTATTCTCCTTGTAATAATTGTTTCTTGTTTGATTTCATTATCTTGAAGAATCAGTTTTGATCCATTGAATCCTAAGGGGCCGAGTTACTTGATTGAAGAAAAGATTTCTTGGTTTTGAATTGTGATGAAGATCCTTTGAAAACTCTGATTTTGACTAAAGAATTTTGATCTACCAAGGTCTAACCAATTCACCCCCCCCCCCTCTTGGTTAAGTGTGAAGTATTCATATCGCTTTCAGGCATGAGCATGATTGAACACCTCAACACCTACAAAGGTATTGTGAATCAACTCTCCAAAGCCAATATGAAAGTTGATGATGAGATGCAGGCTTTGTTGCTGTTGAGTTTGCTGCCAGAAAGTTGGGATACTCTGGTAGTGACATTGAGTAACTCAACTCCAGAAGGAAGATTAAGGATGGATGTCGTGACTGATAGCCTCCTGAATGAAGAAGCCAGGAGAAGAGAACGAGGTGTAACCAGTATGTCTGAGGCCAACATTGCTGAGAACAGAAGTAAGTCTGACTCCCAGGGTCATAGCAAAAGCCGGGGTCGTGACAGATGTGACAAGTCCAGAGGACAGTCAAGGCTAAAGTATGAACTAAAGTGCTTCTACTATGGGAAGCCTGGACACAGGAAGTCTGAATGCAGGATTCTGCAGAATGGTTCTATGAAGCCAGACCAGATTGTTCCCAAGAAGAGAAATGATAAGAGCACCACAACTGTGGCTACTAACCCGAATGCCAAGATATTCCTCTTTGGTGAGGAAATGCTAAACATAGCTTATGATGACTGCACTTCGATTGTTGATTCTAGTGCCTTATTCCACGTCACCCCACATGAGGTATTCTTTTCTGCTTACAGAAAGGGAGATTTTGGTGGTGTGAAGATGTGAAATCAGGTGACTAGCAAGATTGTTGGTGTCGGTGATGTAACCCTGACTAAAGATATAGGGTGCCGACTTACGCTGAAAGATGTGAGGCATGTACCTGACATGCGATTGAACCTAATCTCGGTTGGCAAGCTAGATGATGTCGGGTTAGTAAACTACTTTGGAGAACGTAGGTGGAAGCTGGCCAAGGGAAACTTGGTCATGGCACAAGGAAAGAAAGAAGGCTCATTGTATGTGATGCAGGGAAGGATAAATGGTGGAGAAACCAACGCCATCAGAGATTGACATAGCTTGGAGCTATGGCACAAGTGCCTCAGCCACATGAGCGAGAAAGGGCTTCAGATTTTGGAAAAGAAAGAACTACTCACCAAGTTGAAGGACCGAGTGCTGGAGAGTTGCACGCACTGCCTAACTGGAAAGTAACACCAGGTTTCGTTTGTGAGACCGGATCAACCCAGAAGATGCAGGTGTATTCTTGACCTCGTCCACACTGATGTTTGCTCCATGTCAGAAAGATCGCTTGGAGGAGCTCAGTATTTTGTTTCTTTCATCGATGACCATTCCCGTAAAGTGTGGGTTTATCTGTTGAAGTCAAAAGATCAGGTACTCTTTGAAAGTGGTGGAAAGGGAGACTGGAAAGAAATTGAAAGTGGTCAGATCAGATAATGGTGGTGAGTATCGCGGTCCCTTTGACGCTTATTGTAGAAGAGCCGGGATCCGACTTGAGAAGATGCCCCCAAAGACTCCGCAACTAAATGGACTTGCTAAGAGGATGAACCAAACTATTGAAGACAAGGTTTGAAGTATGTTGTCCAATGCTAGGTTTCCAAAATCATTCTAGGGAGAAGTCGTCAGAACTGCTGTTGATTTGATCAAGGTCTCACCATCCCGACCACTTGAAGGAGAAATCCTAGAAGAAATCTGGAGCTGTCAAAAAGCAACTTACAATCACCTGAGGGTGTTTGGTTGCCGAGCTTTCGTGCATATCCCTAAAGATGAAAAGGCAAAGCTTGATGCAAATATGAAGGAATGCATCTACCTTGGATCACCGAAAATCGAGCTCGGATTTCGACTTTGGGATACAATCAATAAGAAAATAGTGAGAAGTCGGGATGTGATCTTTCATGAAGATGAGACTATTCATGACATCTCGAAGCCCAAAGTCTGGGTTTCTGTCCAACGCGAAGAACTTGTTTCTCCTGTCCGAGCTGAAGCAGAGGGAGAAACCAATGAAGAAAATGATGACCGGCAACAAGCTGATGAGGACTAAGATATTGAGGTCTGAGTTGATGAAGAGGACCGGGATGAGAATGATGAACCAGATCATCATGATGCTGAAGAAGAATAGCCAAGATACCTCACTGGAGAAAGAAGACCTTCTACAAGGTACCCATCTGAAGAATACACCGTCATTGCTAAAGATGGTGAGCCTCAGAGTTATGATAAGGCCATAACGAGCTTAGACAAAGAAGAATGGGAGAAGGCAATGAAGGACGAGATGAAGTCCTTACATGAAAACCAGACTTATGAGTTGACCAAGCTGCCTAAAGGAAGACGAGCTCAGAAGAACAAGTAGGTATACAAAATCAAACATGAAGAGAATGGGCAGAAGCCAAGATACAAAGCCCGGATTGTGGTGAAAGGCTGCAATCAGAAGAAAGGGATTGATTTTGAAGAGATCTTCCTGTTGGATATAGGGGGAGCAACTTGAAGTTTGAAGCTTAGGACTTGGAAGAATGTTTTGATCTTTTCACATGCCTTGAAGAATGTAATTCAAATTGAAGTGTATCAAGAGGCCAATCTGTTGATCCTTGCATTGCATGCACTTAATCATTTACATGCTTAAATGTTTTCATCAAAGAATTAAAGCAATTTTTGAAAAGAACTAAATAGGCAATGTTTCTGGAAAAATGCAAAACTTACTATTTTAATTTATTACACTACAGTTTAATCGATTATTTGCTTTGATTTTAAATCTGGAAAAGCATTGAAGAACAATTTAATCGATTACCATTTCTTGTAATCGATTACATAGTGTTAAAAGAAAAAACATGTATTACTGTCTTAATCGATTACCATTTCTTGTAATCGATTACATAAGTTTTTTAGAAAAGCTTGTTTCACTGATTTAATTGATTACTAGTTCTTGTAATCGATTACACAAGGCTTTTTAGAAAAACATGGTTCACTGCTTTAATCGATTACAGCTCGGTTTAATCGATTATTCTGTCTGTTGTTCAAACCCAGAAATCAGCATGAACACTTTAATTGATTAAGTAGCAATTTAATCGATTACACAAGGCTTTTTAATCGATTATTTGGCGCTTTTAATCGATTACAGTTAGTTACAAAAAGCTGTTATAAATAGGAGTGAGGCTTGGCTTGAGATTTAACTTGAATACTTCGAATTTTCTAAATACACATAAGCCTTCACAAAGTTAGAAAGTGATTTTCTGGGTTAACTAACTTCTTGTCCCACTCATTAATCTTCATGGGTATTGAATGATTTCTTGGGCAAGAGTTTTCAAAGAAGAATAGGAGAGCATGTTCTGAAATTCATTTTGTTCATTCAACTCTGATTGGTAAACCATATGCATTCATATTCATTGGATCATCAGGTTGTTTCTCTCTATTTTCTTTGGTTGTAAATTCATTTTTGCAATTTTTGTTATTTGGTGCTATTGTAAATTGTTCTTTGAAGCTTGTACTAAAGTAGTGTTCTCTAGGGAAGAATAGAGTAGTGTTCTCTGGTTCTTGTTCACTAGAAGTCTAATAGGGTTTTAGATTTCTTTTCTTTATCTAGAGTTGATAAAAAGGGTTTGTAATAAAGCTTGTAAGAACTGAAATTTATAATAGTGGAACTCTAATCTAGTGTTGATTAGAAGAAACTGGATGTAGCTTCTCTTGAGAAGTGAACCAATATAAATTCTTGTGTTAATTTTCTTTCTCAATCTCTATTAGTCATCTTGTTCATTTGTTCTTGGTATTTTTATCATTACTCAACAAGTTTTGTTTTAAGCTATTGATTTCTTGAGCTAAGTGATTTGATTGATTAAAAGCATTCTTAGTTTAAAAGTGATTAAGATCCTTACTCTGATTTTATAAAGAAATTTTTAAAAGACCAAGTTTTAACCAATTCACCCCCTCTCTTGGTTATTGTGGGTATTCCTATTGTTTTCAATTGGTATCAAGAGCAGGTTCTTGAATGTTATTCAAGATCACTATCTTTCTTTAAAAAGAAAATGAATACCACACAAATTACCTTCAAGGAGGATGCCTCCCTCAATCGTCCTCCAATGTTTGAAGGAGAGCACTTCAGTTTTTGGAAAAATAGAATGAAAATCTTTATTCAATCAAATGACCCAGGTGCTTGGAATGCAATAGAAAAAGGTCCTGTGATTCCTATAAAAACTGTTGGTAATGATATGATTCCCAAAGAATGGGATGAAATGAAAGATGCAGAAAAGAGAGTTGTTCAATATGATTTTAAAACTAAGAATATGATTACTTCTGCACTTTCTTCTGATGAATTCTTTAGAACAGTTAGGTGCAAAAGTGCAAAGGAGATGTGGGAGATGTTGGAGATAACTCATGAAGGTACAGATGAAGTAAGAAGATCAAGGAAGCATGCCTTAATACATGAGTATGAAATGTTCAAGATGAATCCCACAGAAAACATATCTCAGCTTCAAACAAGATTCACTCACATAGTAAATCATCTTCTTGGTCCTGGAAAGATCTTTGATGTTGAAGAGTTGAATATCAAAATCTTAAAGTGTCTCACAAGACCATGGCAACCAAAGGTGACAGCAATCAAAGAATCAAAAGATCTATCCAAAATGTCCATGGCTGCACTATTTGGTAAGCTTCTTGAGTATGAACTTGAAATGTCACAATGCTGAAGATGGAGAAAAGAAACACAAAAGCATAGCCTTGAAAGTTGCATCCTCAAAGGTGGAAAAGGTGGAAGACTCAAGTGAAGAAGATGAAGATGACAACATGAACTTAATTGTCAAAAAGTTCAGCAAATTCTTGAGAAGAAACAAGAATAGGAAGTTCACAAAGAACAATAACAACAACAACAAAAGGAATGACAACAACTTCACTTGCTTTGAATGTGGCAAACCTGACCACATTAAATCTGAATGTTCTATCTTTTTGAAAAAGCAACAAGGTGAAAACAAGATGAAGAAAGAGGGAAAACCCAAGAAAGCCTATATAGCTTGGGAAGATAATGAATCAACAACTTCTGAATCATCAACTGAAAATGAAGAAGAAAATGTGTGTCTCACTTCCACAATTGATGAAGATGATGATTTATCAATTGTTGAAACTGAGGTAAGTTCTGAATTTGATCAAGCTATTGATGCTTTTCAAGAAATGCATGAAGAGGCCCAAAAGCTTGTAAAATCCAATAATAAGCTAAAGGGAGATCTTAGATGGCATGTCACAAAAATTATTGAATTACAAGCTGAAATTTGTAAACTGAAAAAAGAAAATGAAAAACTTGTTTCAAGTTACAAATTAAATGGATGTGTATGTGCTTCTTCTTCATTTAGTGTTGACAAATACAATGATTTGCAAAAAGAGTTTGATGATTTCAAGAAAAGTCATGGTGAAAAACATATGATAGTACTTTCTAAAAATAATTACTTGGTTGATCTTTTGAGAAGGCTTTACAAAGGAAAATGCAATTTGGCTGAAATGCTAACTGTGCAAAAGTATGTTGGAGATACTTTTGGATTAGGTTACCAACATGTATCAAAATCCTATGGAAGAACCAAGTTTGTGCCTCCAAAACAGAAATATAGAGAAGCTGTTTCAAAACCAAGGTTTAATCACATAACTTATTTTGTAAGAGCATCAAGAACTATTACTTGTAACTATTGTATGAAGAAAGGTCACACATCTAATAGGTGTTATGCTAGGAGATTCTATGTTCCAAATGGAGAATGAATTTGGGTGCCAAGAAAAAGGAAAACAGCTAACCCCTATGGACCCAATCTCAATTGAGTACCTTCCTTTGAAAATTGATTTGAATTTTGCAGGTATGTCTAAGAGCAAGATCATCATTATGGTAACTTGATAGTGGATGCTCTAGACATATGACTGGTGACATATCAATGCTCACAAATTTGACTCTTAAAGATGGAGGATTTGTCACCTATGGAGATAACAACAAAGGCAAAATAATTGTAGAAGGAAGTATAGGAGACAACTTTAAAACCAAAATCAGAAATGTTCTTTATGCGGAAGGATTAAAGCATAATCTCTTAAGTATAAGTCAACTTTGTGATAAAGGGTTCAAAGTGTCATTTAATGACAATTGCTGCATGATATGTGATGGACAAAATGATGAGGTGATTCACATAGGTAAAAGAAAAGGTAATATCTACTTACTCTTCATAGATCAAGCATTCCTTCACAACACTTCTTGCTTAATTAGCAAAATTGATGAATCTTGGTTATGGCATAGGAGGGCAAGTCACATTAACATGCATCATATGAGCAAGCTAATTAAAAAGGATTTAGTCATTGGATTACCCAAACTCAAGTTTGAAAAGAACAAATTATGTGATGCTTGTCAAAAGGGAAAACAAACAAAAAATTCTTTTCAAAGTAAAAATGTTGTTTCTACTTCAAGACCCCTTGAATTACTTCACATAGATTTGTTTGGTCCTTCTAGAACTGAGTTTAGGAGGTAATTACTATGGGCTTGTCATTGTTGATGATTACTCTAGATTCACATGGACTTTGTTTTTGAAATCCAAGAGTGATGCTCTCAATGCTTTTAGAAAATTGGCCAAACTTACTCAAAATGAAAAGGGAAGCAAAATTATCTCAATAAGAAGTGATCATGGTGGAGAATTCCAAAATGCACATTTTAAAAAATTCTGTGAAAAAAATGGAATTAACCACAATTTTTCAACTCCAAGAACACCTCAACAAAATGGTGTTGTGGAGGGGAAAAATAGATCCCTTGAAGAAGGTGCAAGAACTCTTCTTAATGAGACAAATTTGCCTAAACATTTTTGGGCTGATGCTATAAGTACAGTTTGCTACACTTTGAATAGATTATTAATAAGGCCTATTTTGAAGAAAACTCCTTATGAACTATACAAAGGTAGAAAACCAAACATTTCTTATTTTGAGAACATTTGGCTGTAAGTGTTTTGTGTTAAATAATGGCAAAGAATCACTTGGAAAATTTGATGCTAAAGCTGATGAAGCCATTTTCCTTGGATATTCATTACAAAATAAAGCATATAGAGTTTTCAATAAAAGAACTTTATGCATGAAAGAATCAGTTCATGTTATTTGTGATGAATCTTGTCCCTCTAAAGAGGAAAAGAAGTGTGATATTGATGCAGGTCCTTTGGAAGAATTTATTCAACTTAATGACTCAATGATTAAAGAAAAGGAAGAACCAATTGCTAAAACAAAACAATCAACATCTATTCATGAGCCTAAAGATTGGAGAACTACAAGAGATCTCTCCCTTGACAACATAATTGGTGAAGTATCAAAGGGAGTATCTACTAGATCATCATTAAGAAATCTCTGTTGTAATATGGCTTTTGTTTCACAAATAGAACCTAAGAATATTGATCAAGCCTTAATTGATGAGCATTAGATGTATGTCATGCATGATGAATTGAATCAATTCAAGAGAAATGAAGTTTGGGAACTTGTCCCTAGACCTTCTCTCAAACCTATTGGCACAAAATGGGTTTTTAGAAACAAACTTGATGAGAGTGGAATCATAGTCAGAAACAAAGCTAGATTTGTTGCAAAAGGTTACAACCAAGAAGAAGGCATTGACTATGAGGAAACCTATGCACCAGTTGCAAGATTGGAAGCCATTAGGTTATTGCTTGCATATTCATGTTTAATGGATTTTAAAATTTTTCAAATGGATGTTAAAAGTGCTTTCTTAAATGGATATATTGAGGAGCAAATATATGTGGAGCAACCTCCTGGTTTTACTTATTTCAAGTATCCAAATCGTGTTTATAAACTTAAGAAGTTTATGGTTTAAAACAAGCTCCAAGATCTTGGTATGAAAGATTAAGCATATTTCTACTAGAACAATCTTTCACAATAGGACATGTTGATAAAACCTTGTTCATCAAAATGCAAATAAATGATATATTATTGGTTCAAGTGTATGTTGATGATATAATTTTTGGTTCAACTAATCAACTATTGTGCAAAGAATTTTCTATCTCTATGCAGAAAGAATTTGAAATGTCAATTGTGATAACCCAAAGTTATGGCATGATTGGTGCCATACCTCCCCGCGCGATAGCGCGGGGATTCACATCAGAAAACCCTGTTAAGGGTGTGGCGCGGATGGCGCCAGGTCTGGCGCTGATGGCGCCAAAGTTTTCCAGCCCACGCGGATAGCGCCATGGGTGGCGCGGATCGCGCGGCAAGTGGCCTGGAAAACCTTTTCTCACTGGAATTCCACGCGACCAGCGCCAAGTGTGGCGCCGATGGCGCCATAGGTCAGGGAAGGAATGGCGCGGATAGCGCGGGGATGGCGCTGACAGCGCCAAGTCCACCGACATTGTGGCGTGGATCGCGCGGGAGGTGGCGCGGATCGCGCGGGAGCTCGGGCAGGCTGAGTATATAAAGGGCAGAACGCGAAAATGGAGAGGGAAAAAGGTTTTCTTCTTCCCTGGACCTCCAGCCTCCATTAATGGACGTTCCAAGCTCCCTAGTACCTTATATACTAGCCTAAACACCTTCCTTTGACCTAGAAACTAGTTTTAACCGATTGAAAACGAAAATCCTTCATCAATTCCCTATATTTAAGCAAAATCCTATCCCTCAGAGAAACCTCAGAAACCTGAGTGTTGGCAAGGACCAGAGGCATATAGTGAACGACAGAGCTTGGGAAAGCTGTTCTCTAGACTTTTGGGCCGCCACTGAGGTAAGAAACTCAAGTTCCTTTGGGTAATTGTGAATTTGGGATTTCCTGAGTAATGTGACCCACAATGAAATGGGGCTAGAATTAGCCCAGGGTCCTGTAGAGAAACTTACTCAGGGCAATGTAATGATGAAGGATTAGCTTTCAGTTTGTAATTCTGATGACTTTGAATTTTGGCTCTGTGGTATCTGTGTGACCTGTGTAATGGTCACTTATGATTATCTGTTGAGATACCAGAGCCTTAGTTATGCTTATGTTGAGTCTGAGAAAAAGCCTTGTGTGGGCAGATATTGATTAAACCCTAGGATAGGGGATTTGAGATCTGATACATTCTGTAATTGAATGTTTGTGACATGGTTTTTGATATGAAATTACTTATGCCTTGATTAGGCATTGATTCTGAGACTGTTGGCGGTGGAAGCCACAGACCTGGGAAGGAATTACTGACTGAGACCGTACCAGGTAAGTTCTGTGTCCCTGGGAATGAATTCCCGCATGGTTGCACACCACACTCCGGGGGAGTGTTGGTCATAATTCATAATGCATGCATTTGGTTGTTGCATTACTGAAATTGATTTGTATGCACTTGAAACTGATTATGCTATTATTAAGGCGTTGAGGGTTCTTCGCCACATGATATGAGGCATTGAGGGTTCTCTGCCATGACTTAAGCGTTGAGGGTTCTCCGCTAGGCATTGAGGGTTCTCTGCCATATGATTTTAGGCGTCGATGAGATCCGCCATGTTTGGATGCTTGATATGTTGATATGAAGGCCAGGAGGCCCTTTGGTTGTGTAACTGCCTTGTGTGTGCTTTATGGATTGTGAGCCAGGGTGGGAATGATTTCCCAAGGACCCTGAGCTTACTGAGATATGTTATCTCACCCCGTGTGGGGGTTTATATGATTTCAGGTGATATTTCTGGAAGAGAAGAGCAGTCTCAGGGCAGGAGGCCCAGTCGAGACTAGGCTACTTGATGTAGGAGCCGCATGGAGAGCTTGGAAGCTCTGTTTTGACTTTCATTTTGATGTATAGTCTGTACTCCCTCCTGGAGGGCTTATATTCTTTTGGTATCCCCACGATGTGCTGTGGACTCTGATGTATATATATTTGTGTATAGGACTGGTTCTGATATGTGATACTTTTCCTCCCGAGCATAGTGTTGGCTATTTTGCTTATCTGCCTACCTTTATTATAGTAATGTTAAACTGGATCAGCAGGGGTGTGAAGTATATGTTTTATTGCATGTGTTTATTCCACACATAATGTATCAAGAAAACGATCCTATACTTCCGCTGTGCTATCTAATGTGTATTTTATGTACTAATCTGATATTATTAATGATAACACGTCGGAGGCCTACGGGGTGTTACATCAATGATGGGAGAATTAACATTCTTTCTTGGACTTCAAGTGAAGCAAATGAAGAATGGAACATTTCTAAATCAAACCAAGTATTGCCTTGAAGTGATCAAAAAGTTAGAAATGTAGAAAAGAAAAGATGCTGCAACTCCAATGGCAACATCAACTTACGTTGATTCAGATGAAAAAGGAAAGAAGGTTGATGAGTCAAAGTTTAGAGGAATGATTGGATCTTTGTTGTACTTGATAGCTAGTAGACCAGATATTATGTTGAGTGTGTGTTTGTGTGCAAGATATCAAGCAAATCCCAAAGAATCACACCTCACTGCAGTAAAAAGAATCCTTAAATATCTCAAATCAACACCAAAAGTTGGTCTTTGGTATCCTAAAGGTGCATCAATATTTTAGTTGGTTATTTTGATTCTAACTTTGAAGGGTGCAAGTTGGATAGAAAAAGCACTAGTGGAACTTGTCATCTACTTGGAAGTTCACTGATCTCATGGCATTGCAAGAAATAATCTTGTGTTGCTTTATCAACAGCTGAAGCTGAGTACATCTCTGCTGGAAGTTGATGTGCTCAATACCTTTGGCTAAAGCAACAATTACAAGATTTTGGTGTTGAATTAAAGGAAATACCTCTGCTATGTGACAACACAAGTGCTATCAACATTTCCAAAAATCCAATAATGCACTCAAGGACCAAACACATTGAGATAAGACATCACTTCCTTAGAGATCACATCCAAAAAGGTAACATCAAAATTGACTTCATTGATACACACAATCAATTGGCTGATATATTCACTAAACCATTGGCTAGAGATAGATTCTATACTCTTAGAAACATGCTAGGTATCCTTGATGAGTCTAACATTTGCTAGCATGCTTGCTATGTGTTAATCTATGTGAAATAGCATCTTACTTGATTGATCACCACTTGTGCTTGGAAAATTCAAAATAGTGTTGTATAATTACTGTTCATTCTTATATTTCCACTGTAATAATCGATTAAGGCACGAATTAATCGATTAAATTGACTTTAAAAGCTGTTGGGAATGAAATTTGTGCTTCTGTAATCGATTACATAACAAAAATAATCGATTATTCTTCATAGAAAATATTTCCAGCGAATGCATTTCACTGGAATAATCGATTAAGCCATCAAATTAATCAATTACACAAGCTTAAAAATCTTTTACAAAAATTTCATTTCACTGGAATAATCGATTAAGCTATCGGATTAATCGATTAAATTGATTTAAAAACTTTGAAACTTGAAATTCTTTCTGTGATAATCGATTACATAAGTAGAATAATCGATTACACTTCATCTTCTTTAATTGAATTGTTCTGAAATAATCGATTACTTGATGAATTAATCGATTATAGCCTATACAAAAACTGATTTTCCTTACGAATTAATCGATTACATAAGCATATAATCGATTATTCATGGAGTTACTGCAGAATCTGTAAGATTTTCTTGGAATTTGTAACTGCCCAACTGCCACCTAATTCAAAATTTGAATCTTCTGTGCTTTAAATTGAGTGGGTTAATTCAAAGTAATTGTTCCTTGTAAAATATAGGAACACTTCACACTTAACCAAGAGGGGGGGTGAATTGGTTAGGCTTGGTAAATTAAAAATTTCCTTTAACAAAATCAGAGTTTCCCTTAGGATCTTTATCACTTTTGAAACCAAGAATTTTTATTCAATCAAATGCTCAGCTCAAGGTATGCAATAGCTCAAGATTAAATTGATAAGCAAAGCAAGACAATCAATATGTATAGGACATAGGCAAGAACAAATTTAAACACAAGACACAAGAGATTTATACTGGTTCACTTCAAACACTATGAAGCTACATCCAGTTTTCTTCCACTCAACACTGGAATGGAGTTTCACTATTGCAGTTTTCAGTCTTACAAGTAATTACAAAGTCTCCCTTTATCAACCCTAGATAAAGCTCAGAAACCTAAAACACTATTAGGTTCTTAGAGACCACCCTACTGAGAACACTACTCAGCTCACCCCTAGAGAAACCCTATCTCTAGATTACAAGTAAGAAACTCAATTACAATAGAAATTCAAATACAAATTCAAAGCAGAATTACAACCACAAAGCTAAGGAACGAAATCACCTGATGATCCAATGAATGATTATGCATATGAATGAATGAATCAGGTTAAAAGATGAAATCAAGACTCAGAACATCTTCTTCCTTAAGCTTTGAACAAGACTCTTCTTGCTTCAAAAATCACTCAATAACCCATAAGTGTTTTAATGAAAGCAAGAACTCATAGAACCCAGAAATCCCCAAGAAAGTACTTTGAAAGCTTTGTGTAGGCTCAGAATACGAAATTATCAAGTTACTAATCAAGCTGAGCAAGGGTTCTATTTATAACAAACTTTTGCAACTTTTAGTAATTGATTAAACACGCCTAATAATCGATTATTTCACTTATGTAATTGATTCTTTCACTTATGTAATCGATTAAACTGTTCTACAAAAATCTAGGTATGGGCAACAAACCAAATAATCGATTATTCCGTCTTGTAATCGATTAAGACAGTGAGCTTTATAAACTTGAAGTTCAGAGTGTAACTTAAAATACAATGTGTAATCGATTACAGTATTTTGTAATCGATTAAGACAGAAAGCTTCATAAAACATGTTTGAACTATGGAATTGTAACGCCTCTTTTTACTCTCTAGTGCCTGATTGATTTCAATTAAAAACTCGTGTCCACTTGGTATTAAAATTAAATTGGTTATGAATTTTCACGAAACTCTTTTCGCTTTGCTTTCTAAATTTACGAGTAATATGAACGATTTCCTTACTACGAATCATGAAAATAAAATTCCTCAACACATATTGTTAACAGTCCAAGTACAACACAGTTCCAAATAGTCTGTTACAGCTCAGCATAGCATCAAATACAGACAAACATAAAACCACAAATACAGTTTACAGAACATCCAGCATCATATAGAATATCCAGCTCCTTCCTCAGTGATTTGCCTAGTTTACTGTTCCTCTGCTCGCCCAAGTTAATTGGGGTCATCACAGGTGTCAAACCACAGACACAACATGGGTAAGTATTTAATAAACAGAATTAGATAATTGACAGGAACAGATAAATAATCAAACCAATTAATTATGAGGCCAATTAGTAAAACCAGATAAATAATCAAAACTAAATATTAATTATAAGACAGATGCCTGATGAATGATGCATGCTTTCTTTGTTATCATGATGCATGACTGAGATCTCAGGTTAATAAATCATCAACAGTGGCCACAGTCAAGATAGCCTCACCCACTCTGGTGGCACAAATAAACTTATCCAACCAGTCGGGGTAGCCCAGGGGCGCGTAGGATAGTCACCTCCACCTATGTGATCATCATGGTGGTGTGGTCCTCCCTGTCTCAACTACCCCCAAGTTCATAACACCTTTGAACGCGTGGACTCAGTTTAGCTATCTGACAACAACAACAACAACAACAACAGCAACAACACGGACTAGCCCCCGCCAGGCATATGCATATGAAATGCATGATTGGTTTAATTATTCTTCTTTACCATAAATCTCCAATTTATTTCTCATAGTCTCATCTTGGCACTATAACATTTTTTAATCATCCATCAATCTCATAAATATCAATGCTCACAATTTTCTTAAGAACTAATCTTAAGAATATATATATATATATATATATACTATGAATCTTTATCATAGCTCAACATCAAGTGAATGTTAGAATATCATACAGCAACATAAATAAAATAATATACAGCCACCTAATTAAATACAGCATCATAAAATACATAACAGCATACAGCAACCTATTAAATACCGTATCATAGAGTATACAATAGCATACAGCAACTTAATATTATACAACAACCTTAAATACAGTAACCTAATTGAATATACAGCAACCAAATAAAATATACCGCACTAATTAATTAAAATATACAGCAACTAAATATACAGCAACATATACAACAACAACATAACAGTATAAATCGTACAGCTTACATCAACAACTTGATTAAATACAGCCACAGCAACATTCAACTTAATTAAATACAGTAACAGCATACAACATCATTTAGTTATAATTACACTCATAACAGCAACATAATAAATTAAGCAACAACATACAGCAACATTAAATCAATTTACAGCAACCTAGTAAGATGTCCTACAGTAACCTAATACAACAAAGTAACCTATGGCCATAAAGTAGAATTAATTATCTTGGACAGCCACTTATTTAATTCAAGCTAATTATTCTTTTGGTTGCTTAAGGTTAGGTCTATATACTATTCTAGTTTATTGTGATATTTGAACAAACACTTGATGTTCCATTAATTCATTCATTGAGACAATTTATCAAACACTTGGTGGACATAGTTTAAGTCTTAAAGGAATAAATGATAATATAGCTTAAATTCTATAGAAATAAACAATAGCATAACCTAATCAACATCTAAACCATGTATATCAACATACTTCCCCATACCTTGCTTTCCTTAAGCTTTTGGACAACTTTCCTTCCTTTGAAATTGAATAGCCTTGCTCCTTAAGATCCTTGGTTTCCACGTGAACTTGTTAGGATTAGGAGTCTTGATTTTCTTTTTTTTTGTAGAAGGGATAATTTGAGAGTGATAGAGAGGTTTAAGTAGGAATAGAAAGGTCTAAGTAGGAATGATGCAAAGAAGGCTATGGCACGGCTATTCTTGGTTTTTTGTTGCAAGTGTGTTGAATTTGCTTTTGAAAAGGGACAAGGTTTTTTTTTTTTTTTTTTTTTCTTTAGGAGCTGCACGTTCCTTCTTTCTTCAGCCCCCAAAATTCGTGGTCCACTTGTTTTATAAAAGGAGATTACCTTTGCTTTGAAGAAAAATCTACAAAAATCTCACTTAGCCATTAATGCTTACTTTATATGTGTTTTTCTTCCATTGGTTAGTGAATGGCTTGCTTCCAAGTGTAGTTCTCTTGAATATTCCACACCATTCTACTATCATCCAGCCTTACACATGTATTAGCTTGCCTAAGGTGCATCTACTTTGATTTTTCTAGGCAAATCCGTAAGATAGCTTGGCCTTGGTAGATTTTTGTTGCTTTTCTTTATTCAAAACATGTTTTCGTAAAATATTGATTTTGGGTTCATTAACCGTTGGATTTTCTTGAAATTTTAAGGGTATACTCCTATCTCATATATCTAATATTTTGACCGTTGGATCTTTGATATAATGCTTAGAATTTCCCACGTATTCTTCTTACGGCAACAAGATAAAAATCTACTTAAATTAATTTTACACCATACAAGTAGACCAATGACAAATTTTTCAAGCCTCTTAAACATCCATGTGTTCATTCTTGCAGTTTCTTAAAGTTTTTTCTCCATTAATCTTGTATCATAAGGTCAAGGCTTAATTTAGAAATCCAAATTTGTCCAATTTTTTCCTTTATTACATATAATAGCTAAAAATTAAATTCTAATTTCTTATTGGTCCATCTTGCCTTGAATTACTACATTAACTTATTTAGGAAACCTATTTTTTTCCATAATTAAAAGAAAATCCTATATTTAGGTTCCTACAAATTTCTAAAGTCTTCTTGATCATTTTTACCTAAAGGGCATTTTAGTAATTTACCATCCTCGGGACGTGATGGTAATTATCCAATTTGTTTAAGGATATTTATGGAATTTCCTCCCTAAAATATCTCACCAAAATATCTAGGGGTATTTGGTCATTTCTAAAAATGTCCTGGGACAAAATTGTCATTTTTACCTTAGGGACATAACCGTCATTTCTGAAATTGTTCAGGGG
The DNA here is from genome assembly GCA_013407115.1 of Glycine latifolia. Lineage (NCBI taxonomy): Eukaryota > Viridiplantae > Streptophyta > Magnoliopsida > Fabales > Fabaceae > Glycine > Glycine latifolia. The sequence continues at coordinate 23,749,387 of CM023958.1, read as the reverse complement.
CATAATCGTCATTTGCCCTATATCTTTTGTACTCCCCCAATTAATATTTCACCCCAGCAATTGACTGTTCTTCAAAATTTTGGGGTGTTACAGGAATCAATTACATTATTTGGTAATCGATTATTGTATAAGAAATAGTTAAGTAGAGGCATTTAATATAATCGATTACTAATATTGGTAATCGATTAAGGCAGTAAGCTGAGGTTTTCTATTTGGCCTCTGTAATCGATTACAGTCTATTGGTAATCGATTAAAATGTTTATCAAGGCAGTTTATATGAAAACGAAGGTAAAATAATCGATTAATCCGATACGTAATCGATTACATTGTTCTTGAAGAGTTTTCCAAAAAGAGCTAAGAACAAAGTAATCGATTATATTCTTAGGTAATCGATTAAAATAGTAGAAAACTGTATTTTTCCAAAAACCTTTGTTTCAATTCAAACACTTAATCAATTTATCAAAGCCTTGTGAATTCTATAACTCTAATTAAAGATTTAAATGAATGATATGAATGCAATACACTTGGATCACCAGAAATGCTTCTTCCTTTTACAATTAATCACAAATTAATCTTCAAGTCTTCAAGGCATGTTGAAAGTTCAAAACAAAGCTTGATCTTTTGTCCATTCTTCAAGTGACTCCTTTGAAACCAACATTCCTCATTTCAAATTTGAACTTTGGAGCCTAAAATCGTCTATAAATACAGCCTATGTTAAAGGAAGAAATCACACCATTCTCATCTTCTGTCGTAAGCACTACTGTGTTTTTCTTTCCTCTGAGTTTAGAAACTCTGCTTCAATAGCCCTTCCTCACACTAGCCATGTCTTCCCCAAAGAGATCAAAATCCTCTAAGAGAAAGGCTGAAACTTCCAACCCTGCTGTAAGTAGGTTAGACCATTGGTTTTAAAATGAGAGAGACAAAATCACATACCTCCAGTTCAATGCCACCAAACTAATTTGTCCTCCCAAACACCTTGACCTTGACTGGTTTATAGGAGAAGGTTTTCAATCCCCTGCTTTCATTGAAGCCCAAGGTTTGAAGAAATTTATGGAGTTGAAGGGTACCTTTTACCCTGAACTAGTAAAGGTGCTTTACACCTGCTCTAAGTTTTCTATGGATGGGACAATCCTGTCTCAAGTCAATGGAGTGGCCATGGAAATCACTCCAGAAGTATGGGAAGCAGTGGCTAGAATTTCCTTTAATGGTGAAAGGAAATTTGAAGAAGAGGCTGGTGGGTAAAATAGGATAGACACATATAGGGGGATGCTTCTTGATCCTCAAATGAGGTTGAAGCTTAGACTGAGTACTGGACCCATGACACATGAAGATAGACTTCTTCATTACATCATCACATATATCCTGACCCCTAGAGCCACCAACCATGCCCAAGCCATTGACGATAACATACAACTTGTGTATGCCCTAAAAAATGGAATTCAGTTGAATTGGATTCTCATAATTCAAAAGATAATGCTTAAGTCCAAAAGATTAATGAACTATCCCTTTCCATATGCTATTTTTGTGTCCAGGTTCATTGATTACTTCCATATAGATGTCTCTAAGGAGGTTGTTGACAACACTAATGCCAGCAATAGCCTCATCAAAGAGAAACATCTTACCAAGCTGGGGATGGTCAAGACCCCTTATGGATGGCAAATGGTTGGACAACAACTCACTGCTACTGGACATGAAGAGGAAGCTGATGAAGAAGCTGAAGATGAAGGACCTGCTGAACCATCTTACAGTCCATTTGAATCTCTTATGATTCAAAAGATGGATGCCTTGTTGTCACTACATCATGAGCATAGGGCTGAGACTAATTCATCTTTTGAGGAGATGAAATTTAGGCTGGAAAACATAGAAGCTAGGCTTGTCCTTGATTACTTTGACAAACTAGACTAGGTTTCTTATACCTCATGTTATTGCTTTCCTCTGTTTTCTATTTTTTTTTTCTGATTAATGTATGGCTTTTCCCTTTTCAATCAATGAAACTTGCATTTTCCCTTCTCATTATTTGCTGTGCTATTATTTTTTGTCTTTGATAAGCCAAATAGGGGGAGAAAAATTGATTGATAATTAACAAAAGTGAAACTCTATTTTGCTCTTTGTTGTGCTCTATTTTTCTGTTAGCTTTTGCAAATTAATGATTCACAAAATTATCTAAGTCAAAAAGAGAAAACTAAGTCAGGGGGAGCTAATCTAATGAAAGTAAATGATTAATGTTTATGCAAGCATATCTCTTAACACTTGTTCTTGGCAAAGAGGCTGATTTATTTTCAGGTTAACAAGTTCAAGACTTTCATCTTGCTCATTCCTCAAAGTAATTCCAAACTTAAACATATGGTCAATCAATATTTGGCATGTTCAAAGCCAAAAAGGGGGAGATTGTTGGATATAAGGGGAGCAACTTGAAGTCTGAAGCTTAGGACTTGGAAGAATGTTTTGAGCTTTTCACATGCCTTGAAGAATGTAATTCAAATTGAAGTGCATGAAGAGGCCAATCTGTTGATCCTTGCATTGCATATATATAATCTTTAAACAAATTAATATATAATTTTTTAATCAAATTATAGATGTTGTGACTAATCCATAATTAATCAAAATTATAAAGATCACTTAAACATAAAACTTAATCATATGAAAATAAATCATATTATGCACTTCAAGATCAGGATATAATACAATGATGAATAAAATTCTCATATACAATTGCATAATTGAAACATATTATTATGCATTTAGTTTAATATATATATATATATATATATATGCATAAAATAAATTTTTCCTGAATATATTCATGCATAAAATAAATCAAAACTCCACAAATTGCAAAAGTAAACATAAACAGATAAGCATATAAGATACGTAAAAATGAGTAAATATCAAATAATCTCAAATGGTCCAGTGGCTCATGCGAGTTTCACTAAATGGAAGCTCATGAGTTTGAGACCCAGGTAGCGCAAAACATTATGGCTATTCAAAACCTAGAAATAAGGAAATCAATCAAAATAAATATTTCTAATCTTATTTTTAACAATCCAGGCTCTAAACATCAAAAACGAAATCATATCAGAACAATACTGAAGAAAATGACAAGGTTATGTTAGAAAACTAAATGATCTAATCATGCTCATACATAAACAACATAAGCAATTAGATCAAGTGTGCCAAAATTAAGATCATAAATACATCTCGTCATTGCTATTCTTGTTAGCTTCGAATATGAGTTGCAATTTTCCGTAAGTCAAGTAATTTGTAAGTGTTTTGTAAGTCTTCCAAGCTCTAACTCTAATGCAAAAATGGTGTATTGCATATATTTCAGAATGAGCTCAGGGACCCCAAAGAAACACTATATATAGCACATATCCATCAAGGTGTTAGTAATCCGTGGGTTGTTTAGATTTTCTGTTGCTGAAACAATGTGGACCATATTGTTTACTTTATCCTGAGTTAGTTACCAAAACAATCAAGAATAAAGGCACGTAGCACGTTACAATAAGAGCATATCGTTCTCCCAGTATGGTGTGCTTTGAGGATGAACTAGGCGGAAGCTGATAGGCATGTAACATCCCATGTGAATTACACCAGAATATAATGAGAGGGGTCCAGAAGTTGTGCAGGTATAAAACTGTATAGTTGAGAATGGTTTAAAGGGATTGCTTGCTATTTCCTATACCAACAAGATGCATCTACTTTTCAATAGGCTATCACTTAAGAACTCCACAATTAAGCGTGCTTGACTTTGAGTAATTATGGAATGGGTGACTTTTTGTGAAGTTTCCTGGAAAATGTGAGGACAAAACACCTTGAAAACTCTCATGTTGGTTTATGGGGATAGTCATTGATCTTGAAAGCAACCAAAGCAGATTGTCAAGGTTTCGAAAAGGGCTACCTACGAAGGATTCTAACCGGTGGAGGGTTCTGATCAACAAGGACGTTGAGTGAAGTGCCACTTGTTAAGTCTGACTGCGTCCAAGTCACATTGGACTATATCAAACAATTAAATCCCTAAGGTTTTGATGTTAAAAAATTATAAATTTTACGTATTAACTTTTCATGCTTAAGTTATAGGTTCATCTATCTCTATGAGATACAAGTAGAAAAACATGAACAAAAAGACTCTAAATGATAGCCAAATTATCAGTCATTGGACGATATTCCTTCAACATCTAAACCTAAGAAGAAAAGTGTTTTAGCACTTGGCTCAAAGTACAAAAGCAATGGAACAATCACTTGATCCTCAAGTATTGAAAACAATCATCAGAAAGTAGCGTCCATAGGTTTAGCAAGAAACTTATGGCATAGACACAAAAGGGAAGATTTAAATTGTCTTCCCTTGACATTCTTAATTCCTTTTTTCTTATGTTGTTAATGTTTCTTTTGACTTGTATGCTGAAAATCAGCTCTGAGCACTAGACGACAGTGGCAGATTGTACTTCTTTGAAGATATGCTACAAAAATTGTTTCTGGTCCCCACTCTCTTCTCTCTCTACACACAGTAGATGTCTCATGTCAAGCACCAAAGCTATTAGACAACGACTAGCTTGGATCTCTCAAAGGATCAAAACTCAGAAGTCTATATAAAGCTTGAAGATGTTCATGTTAAAAAAATGTAGGAAGAATCACAAGAGAATAATCTGAGACAAAACAAACAAAGTGTTGCAACACTATCAGTTTACTGGACGAAGCAAACTTGAGCGAATCTTAGCTTTTCTAAGTTGGCAAGTTTCATTGTATTCGAGCTTATTCTGTAAACACTCTTTGAGTGAGTAGAATACATTTTCTATCAAACATATATTGTTGTGAAAGTCAGAAGTGGCTTAGTGATAAAGCATACTTGGGTCTTAATCTCAGGAGGAGATTAAGGGTAGTGCCAAGAGTGGCCTAGAGAGTACTCATTGTATCCAGAAATGGCATAGAGAATACTTGATTGTAATCAAAGAATTGATTAGTGGAACCATTCAAGGTTTGAAGAAGAACTGGGCGTAGCCCAAGAGTTAGGGTAAACCAATATAAAACCTTTTGTGTTTTCTTTACTGCTTCTATATAACTATTTTTTTCTATAAGTTACTTCTACATTACTATATCCAAGTTTTGTGAGCTGGTTTTTAAGCACAACATGATTTTGAACCCCTTGTATGAAACTCATTGTCCATTGATATTTGTTTGAGAAAACCTCTAAAAAGTTTTCAAAAGACTAAGTTTTTATCCATCATACTATTCAACCTCCCATTTTTAGCATGTTTCAAGTACTTCACCACCATATGAAGTCTCGTAGAGTTTGAGTCGTCGAAATGTCAATAATCAGGGGCGTTACAAATGGTATCAAAGTAGACCCCTCTCCTAATTTTTTTAAGATATATTCAGTGTCCAATGCACTATTAAATTAACCGCATCCACTTATAGTGAAAACCAGTGTTACACACTGAGTGGTTTTTATATGTCTATTGGACTTAAATCACTTATACACTTATTTTATATCCTCATAAATGACGTTCAAAAAGGCACTAAAGGATAATGTTAGCTACAAAGGGAAGTGCACATTCTCGATTTTCAAATTTCAGCTTTGTCTTTCTTTATCTGAATTGCTAACATTTGAAATTTAAGGAAAAAACAAAATAGAAAGAATTTGCAGAATATTCTTTAAGGGTTGTTTTCATCACGGAAGAGGAGCACATGCATTTGTTTGTACCTTTATTCCTATTCTCACCATTTAAAGTGTGTCACGTGTTTTCGCTTCCAGCTATGAGACAATGGTCATATCAAGGCTTAGCACTGATCCTATAATGGATTCTTCAGTGAAGTCTATAAAAGATGTATCTTGCTTGAGAAAAAGGTAGAAAATTATCAAGTGAAAAATGGGCACAAGTTCTCTGAAGCAAAACTTTGCTAAATTAGTGTACAACACACTTAACACTTAAGCTTTTCATCCATTGCTAAACAAAGCTATTTGTATTTGAGCTTAATTGATTATCCATTCTTTGAGTGTTATTGAAACATTGTATTCATTCAAACATTTTTTAATGAAAGTCAGAAGTGACTTAGTGTTAAACAATATTTTGGTGTTCTTAGATTTAAGGAGAGTTCAAGGGTGAGCCAAGAGTGACATAGAGAATACTTGTATAGTCAGGAGTGACAGGATAAAATACTTGTTTGTGATCAAAATTATGATTAGTGGAACCCTTTACAGTTGTGTAAAGGAGAACTGGACATAGCTCTGTTTGAGTGAACCAGTGAAAACCAAGTGTTTTCTCTTTCTCTCTTAAACTGTTTAATTGAGTATTCTTTCAAGTTTATCTTAACATGTATACTTACCAAGTGTTTGCCTAAAAAACCTTTATGAAAATCATGTTTTCCTTTTACTGAACTTTATTTTTCATAAGAACTTATTTTTCAACTCATGAGTGGATGACTGTTTGTATCTATCTATTTAAATTGGTGGTAAAAGTTATTATTTTCAAAAACTTACAATCTTTTGATTAACACAATATTAAAGATGAATAAAGAAGGGGGATCTACATGGTGGTACAGTTTGTAAGGGTGCTCCTGTTGTGTCTCACCTTTTATTTATAGATGATAGCTTTCTTTTCTTCATAGCTCGAGAAAATGAAGCTAAGATGATCATGAAAATTTTGAATGAATATACTAGTGCTTCTGGGCAAATGATCAACTAGCAAAATTCTGAAGTGCCTTTTAGTAAGAATGTGGATCACACGGTGAAGAATGCAATAATAAGAGAATTGGGGGAGACTGAAGGTGATGGGGAAGGTAAGTATCTAGGGTTTTCATCTTGTGTGGGGAGAAGTATGAAGACTATCTTTAATTTTATTATGGATAGAGTGTGGAAGAAAATAAATTCTTGGAGTGAGAGGCGGGGAGGAAGGTGATTGTGAAAGCTGTATTACAAGCTATATTGACGTATTCTGAGTATTTTCCTTATCTCTCATACTCTTGGTGATGAAATTCAAAGGATGATGAATTTTTATTGGTGGGGCTCGAGTAGAAGACAATCAAAAGGTCTTAATTGGTTGTCTTTGGACAAATTATGTACCTTGAAAGAGAATGGACCAGGAATATCTATGCTTTCAATATGGCCATGTTAGGAAAACAAGGGTGGAGATTTATCTCAAACCTTAATGCTTTGTCAATGTGTGTCTTCAAATCTAAATACTTCCCAAAAGGGGATTTTATTGGTGCAACTCTAGGAAATAACTCATCTTATACTTGGCAAAGCTTTCTTTCTTCTAAAATGGTGCTAAAGGAAGGTGTTAGGCGGAAGATGGGAAGTGGGGCTAATATTAACGTGTGGGGTGAACCATGGTTAAGAGAAAAGGAGAGTGCTTATATTCGAACACCAACTATTGAAGGTTTAGAGGATTTGAGAGTGAGAGATATTATAGACCATGATGCCAATTGTTGGAATATGGTCCTGATGGACCTGCTCTTTGCCCAGGAAGATGTGAATGCTATACTAAGAACTCCGTTATTGAATTCCTCGCAAGAAGATGTTAGAATTTGGAATAACTCCAAATGGTGTCTAGATGGTCAGAACTGCATATAAGTGTCTTATGCAAAGCCTTGTTGAGAGTGGAAATCTGTCGGTGTTAGGAGACTGAAGTAGCATATGGAAGGCGAAAATTTCACCAGAGTCAAGAACCTGATGTGGAGGATCTGTAGGGGCTGCATACCTACACGAGCTAATATGAATTCGTGGGGGATCCATTGCTCCATTATTTGTCCTTTGTGTGATTGCGAGGTCAAAACGACTATACATATTTTTTTCACATGCACTATCAATGCAGGTTGCTGCTGAGAGCGTATTCAGCTTCTCCAGGAGTTGGAGAAATTCATTAATTCTGCAGAGTTGTACTCACAATTGTTCTTCAACATGTTTTCATCCTTGCAGAGGTAGCAACAACAGCGTATGGCCATGCTAGTGTGGAGTATCTAGAGGAGACGCAACAACAAGGTTTAGGACAATAAAGACTGTCCAGATGATGAGGTGGTTTGGCAACTAAGGTGATGATTACATACAAAACTGGAAGAAGGTTCAATGCCATGATGTTATGCGAAGATATGAAGCTCTTAGCAGTGTTCATGCTCGTTGGAAGAAACCTGAAAATGGGTACTTTAAATGCAATGTGGACGTACGCCAACTTTTTAGATAACCAAAATCAGACATGAGTGGGGATGTGCATTTGAGATGAGCAAGGAAATTTTGTGGCAGCAGGAACAGCTTGGAGGGGGCCTTGTTTTACTGTTCAAGAAGGGCAAACATGGGGTTTGCTTTTAGTCCTACAATTTGTAGTGTCTTTGAATCTTCAAAATGTCACAATTGAGTTAGATTGCAAGCTGGTAGTGGACAAAATTCTCACTGGAAGATGTTGATTTATGTGAGGTAGGAAGGTTTTGGCCCAATTTTTAACCTTTGGAATAGGTTTTGTCAAGAGACAAACAAATGGGATGGGATGGCTCATGAGTTAGTAAGGTGTGGCTCATGAGTTAGTAAGGTGTGTCTAATAGTTTATTTAAAATGAAATGAGATAAGCTTAAAAATTAGGTATTTGCACAAAATGAAACAATAATTAAGCTTTTGATTATCACAAATTATTATTTTTCTAACGACTTTAAACTACCATAAATTAAATCCGAGAACTTAATTGCAAAAAATTAAAAGTTTCTAAAAGGTTCAAGAACTTACCAATACCGATGTATTAAACTTTTTTTAAAAATGGTAGCAACAATATCTTTGTAGTGAGAGGTTTGAGTAATTTAAATAAGGTATTAATTAGATTTAAATTTTCTTGTTGCTTTTATATTTAAAAAATAAATAGTGATAACAAGGTTTGAATGTAAGATATCATGTAAACTACATAACTTTATTATTAGACTAATCCTAGTGAATTCTAAATACTTTTTCATGTCAAATAAAAATATATAAATATTATGTTCAATTTTACCCTAATAATTTTTTTAAAATAGTCTCTGTGATATTATTTTTCATTTTAATCCTGACATAACAGTGGTGGTGTTGCTTTACAATTCTACATCACATGTTCTCTAAGTCATGTTAGCACTTAAGGAAATGTAAGTATCAATAATAAGATCAAAACTAAAAAAATCTAATATTTGAGAGAAAATATTACAAAGACGAAAAAAAAGACGGGTATATTAATAGACTAAAATGTCGATTGAGCCAAAATTATAGTACTTATATTTTAATATTTGTTTGTTAATTACCTGTCATAAAAACTAATACTCTTATTAGTCTTGTTTATAAGAAAAAAAATCATTATTTTTTAGTATCAAATATCAGTAATTTTTTAATTATTAATGATATCATCTTCGGCATGCCCTTCATTTAATAGGGAATTATGTTTGATATCAAAGGTAGTTTAGAAGAAGAAAAATTAAATTGGGATTCAAACTTAACTAATTTTTTAGTTAATTTTCATTAAAAAAAACTAATTTCCTTAATAAGTGTTAATTTATTTTTTTCCTTATAAATGACATTGGAGAAAGTATTATTTTATATACAAAATTTTATTTAGATATGTGACTCGAGTAAATTATACAAAGCTAAGGGCATTTATTTCAAGTCATACAAATTTATTGTCGAGATATGAGTTGGGAATGTATCATTCTGTACAAGTTATAAAAAATTATTTTCAGGCATATTTTATTCTTCAATTTCTATTCCTAATAAGAAAAAGAATGGGAGAATATTTTTCTCTACCTTTCTTTGTAAACAATGTGACTTTAAGTAGTTTGTTGCAATGCATGACAAAAAGGAAATGTACGAAGTTTAGCAACCTAATTATTCACAACATAATCCCTAATAATGTAAAATAACTCTTAATTATGAGTAGATCAATGTAACTCTTGATTATGTGCATATCAACATTTGAATTTAAAAATTCAACTTTACATTTATGTGGAAGATATGCCAGCTAATACTCCCCTTCAAGTTGGAGCATGTAAGGATGAAATGCCCAACTTGTGAAGTAAACCATGAAATGTAGGTTTGCCTAGAGCTTTTGTGAAAATATCAGCCAATTGTTGATCAGAACATACATAGGCAGTAGCGATGGTGTTGTTAAGGATATGATCTCAAATAAAATGACAATCTAACTCAATATGCTTCGTACGTTCATGAAAAACAGAATTTGCAGCGATGTGAAGGGCTGCTTGATTATCACAGAAGAGCTTCATTGGCAGTGAATGGACAACACCAAGAGATGCCAAAAAGGACTTGAGCCATATGAGCTCAGATGTGGTTTCCGCCATGGACCTATATTCTGCTTCAGCTTATGAACGAGACATTGTAGCTTGCTTTTTAGTTTTCCATGAAATAGGAGAGGACCCAAGTAAAATAAAATAGGCACTGACAGATTTTCTAGTTAAAGGGCAGCTAGCCCAATTTGAATCACAATATGCATACACTTGCATATCACAATTTGTAATTAACAGCAAGCCTTGGCCAAGATTAAGCTTTAAGCAACATAGAACTCGTTGCGTAGCATCAAAGTGCTCCTGTTTTGGAGATTGCATGAACTGAGTTAACACATGAATATCATAACTAATATTTGGTCTGATGATGGTTAAATAAATTAAGCATCCCATAATGCGACAATATCTGACTGAATCACAATAATCAGAATTGGATGAAAGTGCCAATTTATGATTTTGTTCCAGGAAAGTAGCCATTGGTTTGCACCCAAGAGCACATGCTTCAGAGAGAATATCTAGAGTATACTTTCTTTGAGAGAGAAATAGAGTAGATTTTCCACGAGCAATCTCAATACCCAAAAAATATTTAAGCGGACTCAAATCTTTTATTTTAAAGAAAGAATTGAGATATTGTTTAACCTCTTGACATGCAGCAGATTTGTTCCCAACAAGAACAATATCATCCAAGTAAACAAGTAAAGCTAGAAAAGTTTTCCCACGAGTAAGAGTGAACAAGGTGTAATCAATGTGGGACTGAAGGAAGCCAAATGATAAAAGAGATGATCTGAGTTTTTCAAACCAATTGCGGGAATATTGGCACAAACCATAAAGAGATTTTCGGAGATGACAAACCTTTCCCATAGAAGGCGTAGAGAACCCCAGAGGGAACCTCATATAAACCTTTTCATGTAAATCACCGTGAAGGAAAGCATTATTCACATCTAGTTGGTGAAGCTCCCATTGCTTAGCAACTACGACAGCAAGAAAAGTGTGAACACTAACCATTTTTGTAATAAGCACAAATGTCTCATTGAAATTCTCTCCTTCCACTTGGTTGTTTCCAGCAATAACAAGGCGAGCCTTAAATTGTTCAATGGACCCATCAGATTTATATTTAATACGATAGACCCATTTGCTAGGCAGTGCTCATTTTCCTGGAGGAAGAGGTTCAATATGCCAAGTCTGATTTAATTCTAGAGCGTCAATTTCCTTTTGCATTGCTTCTTTCCATCTAGGGTCTATCACAGCTTCTTTAAAGCTTGTTGGTTCATGACTTGCATTAACTGCTGCAAGGAAAGCTCTGTGCTTTTGAGAGAAGTTAGAATATCTTACAAAATTGTTAATAGGATAACATGTACCTAAAGACAAATTGGTGGAGAGAGCAGGCTGCAACGATGTGTATGTATTATTGCACTGGTAGTCTTTAAGGTAAGATGGAGCACGCCTTTCTCTTTATCCTCTGGTGCTAGTATTGTCAGGTGGCTGTGATGCAGACTGAGAAATGGATGGAATTGGTAAGGGGTCAGAATTACTCCCCCCTGTCAGAAATAATCTTAGTGAGACTTCTTAAATCTGCAAAATCATTAACAACAATAGGTGTGGTATCATCCAGATTTGGCATAGGATCAGCTTCATCATTAAGAGCAAGAGGATCCTCATAAAGAATTTGCACTGAAGTAGGCAGTAAAAGAGGATGGACAGGTTAGTTTTTAGAGGAAGTCACTGCATATGGAAATTCTTTTTCATGAAAAATTACATCCTTGATACAAAAAGTTTTTTAGACTCCAAGTCATAGACTTTTCCATCCTTTCTTTCCAAACGGGTACCCCATAAAAATACACTTACGAGATCATGCAGCAAATTATCAGAAGGTTTGGGAATTTGTGATGCATAACATAAACACCCAAACATACGCATGTGAGAATAGCTTGGAGCTAATCCAAAAAGAAGCTCATGTGGTGTTTTGCCATTAAGCAAAGGAGATGGTGTGCGATTTATAATATGAGCAGCGGACAAAACACACTCACCCCAAAATTCTACAGGCAAGTTAGCTTGGAATCGAAGAGCACGTGCCACATTAAGGATATGTCGATGCTTCCTCTCTACATGACCATTTTGCTGCGGGGTGTAGATGCATGAGGTTTGATGAAGGATCCCAAGATCAGCATATAATTGTACCAATGATTTTTGACAAAATTTGGTTCCATTATCTGTTCGAATCACTTTAATAGTTTTTTCCAAATTGATTTTTCACCATAGCAAAAAAATTACGAATCAATACAGCAGTCTCATTCTTTTCAACCATCAAATATACCCACACCGCTCTATTGTGATCATCAACTAAAGTCAAAAAATAATGAGCTCCAGAAAATGAAGCCATTTTGTAAGGCCCCCAAATGTCACAATACAAGAGGTCAAAGGAAAATGAACTTTGATGATCACTTAAAGAAAATGGGTTGCGTGTTTGCTTAGCTTTATGGAAAATATCACAAACTCCATTATTTAAACGTTTACAATTGAAACAGAGAAGAGAAGGAAGGAAACATAGATTTTTATGCGATGCATGCCCAAGCCTATAATGCCATAAACCAAAAGAATCAGAAGCACCAACTGCTAACGCCTTTTCTTCATGAGCTTGGTATACATACACACCATTGTGTTGCTCACCCAGTCCAATCGTTGTCTTCAAGGTTAGGTCCTACAAAATACAGTTTTGTGCATTAAAATTAATTTGTCATCGTCCATAACGAATGAGCTCAGCAGCAGAAATTAGATTGCAACACAAATATGGAACATATAAAACATTTGAAAGTGATAAATTTTTTTCCTAACACAACATTTCCTTGTGTGACAGTGAACGCTTTGGAGCCATTTGGCAACCCCATTGTGTATGGCTTAATGTGTCGCACATCAGTCATCAATTCCAGGGTTCCTGTCATGTGTTTAAAGAGGCTCCACTATCAACTAACCATACATGAGACACAATATAATTACCACTTAATTTTTCAGTGTCTAGTTGAGATGGTTGTGTGGGCTGGACAAGATTTAACAGTCGCTCCACCACGTCAAGAGTGAGTGCATTGAGAGCGGAAGCGCCATTATCGGAAGTCATGGTGTATACTGCATTTGCATGTCCAGAACCACCACGACCTCCTCTAAAGCGACCTCTTCCCCGTCCACGACTTGGCTTGTTTGGATAGCCATTTAACTCAAAACACCTACTAACATCATGATTTGTCTTACCACAGTGGGAACATGGAGGTCGATTATTCTGTGCCTGCATTTTTCGGTTAGAAAATTGCACAAAGCATCCTACTGCATCAACACGTTCATTTTGCGTTCTGGCAATATCATGGTGTGTTTCCTCTTGTGTCATCAAGCGTAAACGCAGTTGATATTGGGAAGGGGGTGGTATTCAAAATTTGTGTTCTCAAGTTGCCAAATATAGCACATCAAGTCCCAGCAAAAATTGATAAACATAATCATGTTCTAATTCCTCCTTCAAGAGCTTTGTGATTGGACAGTTACCACCATTAGAGCAGACTTGCGTTGAGCGTGCACTTTCCAGTTCATCCTAAACAACACACAACTGATTGTAATAATTTCCCACTGTCATTCCTTGTTGTTTGATGGTTGAAAGACTTGCCTTTAATTGATATAACTTGGGAATGTTGACCACATAGTACCTTTCTTTCAGGTCATCCCACAAATCCTTGGCAACATCATAATATTGAATAAATGGCTGGAGTTGTGGATCTATTGTATTGTGTATCCATCCATTTATCATTGATTGCACATAATCCATGCATATCCTTCATCTGATTTGTCATCTGTAGGTTTGGTAATATCACCATTCACAAACCCAAGTTTATTTTTAGCGCGCAGCGCGTTTTTTCATGGCCTTTGCCCAGTTGTCGTAGTTGGATTCACCACGCAGCAATACATTGGTAAGGAGAATACCCGGATTGTCTGAAAAGGCTATGTAAAATGGTGATCGTTGATCAATGGTTTTAAATTGTGAAGGACCACTGTTACCTTGAGCCATCTGGTGTAGGCTTCACGCTGTTGGTAAGCGCAAATGAAAAGAAAAATTATGATTTTGGTTCCTGACATTTTGCTAGGATACCATAATAAGAAAAAGAAATGAGAGAATATTTTCTCTACCTTTCATTGTACATAACATGGCTTTAAGTAGCCTGTTCCAATACATGACAGAAAAGGAAATGTACAAGTTTAGCAACCTAATTATTCACAACATAATTCCTAATAATGTAAAATAACTCCTAATTATGAGCATATCAATGTAACTCCTGATTATGTGTATATCAACATTTGAATTCAAATTCAACTTTAAATTTATGTGAAAGATATGCCAGCTAATAATTCCCATGTAAATATGGGTGGGAATATTAGTTATTGTCTAAAATAAGTATCCACCTTTGCTTTATTCTATTTTAATTTTTGTTTTTTAATATTTTAGTTTTTTATTTGAAATAAATTTTAAAATATTTCAAGGAATATATAGGAGTATAATTTAATGCGCAAAACAAATACCCCTAAGAAATCATACTTGTATATATCAATCTTGTATAAAATTTTGCAAATTAGCAAGAAATTAAAAAATAGGAAGAGAAAAGATATGAGAAAAATGATATAATCGAAGGAAAATAAAGCAAATATATAAATTATTAAAGTACGGTAAAAAGAAATTGCTACGATTATGAATATTAATAACTCTGAGTGCTGACACAAAAAAAAAAAAATGTCTTTATGACAAACCTTATTGAATTAGTAGATAATGTAGGAATTCCCTCATTTGATTTTTTCAAAAAGTCATAGTGAAGAGAAGGTGCGAAGGTAACTACATATACATTTACGTGTTTACGATATCATATTCAATTATTCGTATTCATATTTATATTCTTCATATATTACAATTGCTTGTTCCAGAATGGAAGGAAAGAGTCCTATAGTGCCTCCTCTTCTTTGACCTCATCCCTATCTTCCGAGTTTTCCTAGTTTTGAAAAATCTCACACGCTTTTGCTTCCATCTCCTTCCCTCACCTTAAATTAAATTATTGTTCAACAATCAATATCAATTCAATTCCTTCAAATTCCAGATACCAAAAACATATATTCTTTCCCTTTGTTTTCTTGTCTGTGGTATTGTCTCTGAGTTGTTAAGTTTGTTTTCTTTCCTTTCTCATGGGGCAGCAATCGTTGATATACAGCTTCGCGGCGCGCGGCACGGTGATCCTGGCGGAGCACACTGATTTCAGTGGAAACTTTGCGGATGTGGCTTTGCAGTGCCTGCTGAGGCTCCCAGCCTCCAACAACAAATTCACCTACAACGCCGATGGCCACACCTTCAACTACCTCACCTATAATGGATTCAGTAATATCTCTTTCTCTCTTTCTTTATCTTCTTTCTAAGCGTTTTTAGAATTTTTTATTGAAAAAAACTCTTTCCAGTAAAAAAATTCTAAACAAATTTTATGACTTGTATCCAAAAACACTTAGTACATTTATATATTCTTCTCTTCTAACGTGTTTGAACAGCATATGAGAAGCAAAGAATCATGTTTAGGATGTAAAACTTATAACTATTAATTTCTCAAAATCGCAAATCCGATATTTGATGTAAGAAATTACGTGAAATCAAACACGCTAGAATTCATATGTCTGCCTTGATTATGTTTTGTCCTTTGCATCTTTGTGACATTTTTACATAGTAAATTAGTAATTATACATGTGCTTTTCATGTCAACACTTGGATATATAAATTATTTTACTTTTATTTCTTAATTTGTATACATTAGTATAAGTGAAAATATCATATTAATTAAATAAAATTATGTCTGTATACGTCATCATATTCAGCATAGGTGTACTACTAAAAAAAATTGATAACTACCAAAAGAAAATATTCAGTGCAGGTGCTATATCGTGCAAGGTCGTTCGTTTCCTCTTTCTTTTATTTATTAAATTTTTCTGTTTGGTGCTGCTTTGAATTGTTGAGTTGCGGAAACGGTCTTAACTCGTCTTAACAGTTCCGTGACTTTTTTTTAAAATTAAAAAAGTATCAACAGTTTCGTTGAATCTAAGTTGGAGCAGGAATCGGTGTCTTCATTTGGGTTGTATTATTTTTATTTTTATTTTGAATTAAATATATTTTTAATCTTCCAACTGTGAGTCTTTGTTTTTTAATCCTCTAAGTTTAAAGTTGTTTTTATAGTCCTTAAAATCTGTAAAATATTATTTTTGTCCTTATGCAAAGTGAGTTAAAAAAAATATTTGTATTTTTTTTTTATTTTGTACTGTCATAATTTGATTTTCTATTTTAAAATATAATTTTCTAATGATTTGAAAATGATAAAATCAAATCAATAAAAAAAATAAGCAGGTTTTAAAACAATTAAGGATTTTTTTTATTGACTTAATTATGACCATCAAAAATGTATTTCAAAATATAAAATTGAAAATTAAATTTTGGTGGAAAAAATTGTCACAAATTATAAATTTTTTATTTCATATTTGGCTTGTGTCATATAGAAGTACTAAAAATATATTTTATAAATTTCAAAAAGTAAAAAAATAATTTTAAATTTAAAAGATTAAAAAGAATATTTAATTTTTAAGGATTAAAAACATTAAGCCTTTTAATTTTTTGAAATGTGTTGGTTAATCCGTGTTCTAATCAAGGATTGGGTTACTAAAATAATATCCAAAACAAAGTCTTACTTTCTTGGCCCAAACTTCATTCTAACCGTCCCATGGATGCCCATATAAATTAATTCAGAAAATTATATTTATTTATTAGTATGATGACATCAAATCAAAGTAATTTAACATGCTTTATCACCGATTTTAAATTGCCAGTCCCCACCACAAATAGGATAGTCGTGTTAGGTTGCAGGTAGTAAAACCTAATCAAATATTAATTCATCACTTATTTGTCCTAGTGTTTGGATTCATGTTAAATTATTATTAATTTTATATAAATGTTTAGTTTTATGTTAAAAAAAATTGATTCTATATCTTAAATTAATTTTAATTGAAACAATTTTAAATAATTTTTATTTTAAATTAAAAACTTATACTACATTTTGTTATTAAATTATTTTAAAAAATATTCGAAATTACTTTAAAATTACATAATCGATTTTATTCAAATTTTAATTTTATTAGAAACGAATGCAAATCATCGATAAATATAATATCATAGGGATGTTCATGATCCGTCCTGTCCGACCAATCCGGCTCAGCTCGAAGAAATCTTTGACAGATTTTGGTCTAAGAAATTAGATGTAGTGCTTTTTTTAAAAAGGGTGCATGTTATACTTCAGGTCATTACAACCCGATCTAATGGTATATATTGTTTTAAAATTATAATTTTAAATAATTATATATTAATAATTCAATTTGTTAACTTAATAATATTTTGATTAAAATGTTACTATATTTATATTAATATTATTTATCTTAAATATATAAATATCGGTATTGAATAACAACATTGTGAGTAAAATATAACTATATTTATATATTTCTTATATTTTATTAGTTTATTTTCTACTTCTTTATTTTTCTTCATCATATAATTGACATTTATATTGGTTTGCCATTTTTATTATTCATAGAAATAAAACTCAACTATTGAGAAGTTTATATCAACCCACACATATTACTCAGAGCTAAACTCTTTAGTTTGCGATTATTATCATTTTTTTTAAGGCAAAAGGTGTAATATATACAAGATGTACGTACACTGAATACTTACATCAAAAAATGGTATCTACTAACGTAACTTTCACTCCAAAAAATGTCATACCAACTCCGTTCACGTTTTTAAGCACTGCAGTGGCTCCATTATTATCATATATTACTACTACTCTTTATTGAAAAAACATTAAAGTAATCAAATTTAAATAAAAGTGTTAAAAGTAAAGTTTTGGTAATAAATCAAATATATAAATCCTTCTCTACTGAAATTTATGTCTCTAATTTATATATTGTTTTCCATTACCTTATAAAATATACCACAATTAGTTGGACTCACATGATCTATTATTTTTAGCTTACTGTGTTGTGGCAGTAGAGTCTGTTGGTCGCCAACTTGCAATGGCCTATCTTGAACGCATCATGGAGGATTTTTCCAAGAGATATGGTGGAGGAAAAGCTACAACAGCCACTGCTAAAAGCCTAAACAAAGAATTTGGGTACTTATGTGTATTCCATGTTGTATAAAACAAATATTGTACCTCTATGTTTTGAATTGTACTAATATGAAGATTTGTTGTGTGTGGTTATAGACCCAAGTTGAAGGAACATATGCAGTATTGTATGGAACACCCAGAAGAGGTTAGCAAACTTGCAAAAGTGAAAGCTCAGGTTTCTGAAGTCCAACAAGTTATGAGGGCAAACATTGATCAGGTATAATATAATACTACTAGTATATATTATCCTTCCCCTTATTAATTATGAATTTGTTGGTAGTATTTCGTATGATATGTTGCCAAATCATAGTAACTATGTCTTGTATGTAGGTTCTTGATCGTCAAGTGAAGATTGACGTTTTAGTGGGTCAAACTGAGGACCTTCGCAATCAGGTACTTTTAATTGTTCACACAAACTAAATAAAGGAGTGTTTGTGTATTGGTTTCATGTTGAGTCATCCAAAATCATGTTAAACTATTAGTATATTATTTTAGATAAATATTTACATGTTTTATTTTGCATTAAAGAATTAATTATATTTTCATAATTGATTTTGAGCTGAAACAATTGTAACTAATTTTTATATTGGATTGAAATTTTATACCTAATGTTATTACTAATTTTATTTTTAGAATAAAAACACAGCTACACATAAATTACTTTACTTTAAAGTCAATTCTAATTAAAATCAATTTTGTAAAATCAATTTAATTTTTTCAAAATGAATTGTCCAAACATTTATCTAAATACACAATATATTTAAGAAAAATTGAACTGGGATTATTTTAGATCATGTAGAATGAGCCTATATGTTTGGTTGATTAATGCCATGAGCTGTGAAAAATATATATGAAAGAATTATTTCAGGTAGAAATATCCATATCTACTGGCTGACAGGCAAATATTCGTTCGTTATGTGAAGGGTTTTGTTTGCCTATTACTACCGATTGGATTATTGTATAGCAAGGCCACTTTGACATGAAAGTTTCACAAAATCACAAAACTATCATAGATGATTGTATGTTTGTTTGTGAGTTTCATGTGTACCAACCCTGACCTAATTAGATGCGTGCAGGCTAGATTTAAGTTGTAACTAAACTGTACTTGTCAATAAAATTTAGGATTTACATACAATCCTTTCAATTTTTAGATAATTATTTTTATAATTTTTCAAAAAAAATAATTTATTAATCTTCAAATTTTCGAAAAACTATTTTTAATCTCTATTTATTCATTGAGTTCATGGTTTCATAATTTATGACAGTTTTTAACACTCAACAGTAAGACCATAGAATAGGATAAACACCAGTTCTGCTGCCATCCCAGTTGCCAGCTGTCAAAATTTATTTATTTCTAATTCAATTTTATAGAAAATGATTTTTAGCAATTTTAAACTACCAAAATATTTGATTCTTAAGATGGTTTGGTGGCATTTTCTACATATTCTAATGATTGTGATAATTTTTTTTGCATATTTTAATGATTTTAAATTGTCACATATCATTTTTAAAAAATTAAAAAAAAAAACATTTTTAATAGTGAAAACTATTACAAATTGTGACATAATTAATACAAAGAATAAGAGGGAAAAATAGTTTTTCAAAAATTTAAGGCTCTAATAAAATATATTTTGTTTTGAAGGACTAAAACAAATAATTATCTAAATTTAAAATACTAAAAATATATTTAAATCTAAAATTTATGGTGAATGATGTATTTTTAAGTAATTATCGTCTCTATTGACTTTGAATTAAACATGCAGTAGCTTGCTTCACAAATAAAAATTAATTTGGTATGTCAATTTTGTATGACTTTGCAGGCAGAAGTTTTCAGGGGGCAGGGAGACCAGATAAGGAGAAAGATGTGGTATCAAAACATGAAGATAAAGCTAATAGTACTTGCCATCGTGATCGCCATCATTTTAATAATTGTCTTATTGGTCACCTAGAATTCTTACAACTTGGCGACTTTTTTGTAATTTAATAAATATAGTTGCATAATATAAACATTATAAATTTGTTTATTTGATTGACATCATAAGCTTTCGTGTAAGAAAAAAAAAAATGCTAAAAAATGGGTGAGAGGGGAAAATGAACAATGTGTGGCATGCCCTAGTACGTTGGCACATTGGTATATTTCCATTTATGCCTGTCGAAGCACAGGTTTGAGAATATTAACGGGTTTAATTTTGAGACATAATTATTAAGTAATTTGTGGTTATATCATTTAATTGCAAAATTGTATAAATTTGATAAAGTTATTAAGGTTAACATGTTGAATACTCAATTTGTTTTATAATTATTGATATAAGTTTTTCGAAATACTTAGTAACACAATACTCTTTTTTATATATATATTAAGGAAAAAACATTACTAGAAAATAAATTTTTAACCTCAATTTTTTAAGTTTTTAACATCGATTTTTATCTAATATTGAAACCAACGATGTTTAAAGGATCAACGTTAACATTAGCTTTAAAAAATCGATATTAACAAAAATATACAATATCAATTTTAAGAAAAACCGATGTCGTTTAATCAGAAATAAACAAAAAAAATGTACAATATGCATTAAACAACATCAATTTTTACAAAAAAACCAATATTGAATTATGTAACAACATTGATTTTTAGTAGTCATGAAAGTCCTTTGCTCAAGTGCTCAAGGAAAAGGGATCTTTGACCCCGAAGGTGTCGATGTTAATTAACAAAAAACAACAGCGATTTTAGAAAACCCAATGTTGTTTTTTTTTAATCAACATCAATTTTTACTGAAAATTGATGTTATTTAATGCTAAATAACATCGATTCTTACTAAAAATTGATGTTAATTAATCAACATCAACATCGGTTTTTAGTAAAAACAGATGTTGTTTTTGTGAATCAACATCAGTGCTAAACAACATCGATTTTCAGTAAAAATTGATGTTGATGTTCATTAATCAACATTGGTTTTAAGTAAAAATCGATGTTGATTTTTGTAGTTTTTTTAATATATTGTCTATATTTTTAATATTACCCAAACCCTGCAAATTATAAAACAAACCAATACAGGCAAATAGTTTCACAATACGATAAAAAGTTACTATGAATTGTAATGGTTAAAGAAAACAATAATGTCAATACACTATAAGCAATTGTAATTAAACTATTTATACAATTGTTTAAAAAATCTCTTAATCACCTAATGTTTCATTTCGAACTCTAAGACAAAATCTTGCCCACTAAATCTGAATTGCCTTCAATTTCTCTGATTCCAATGGTGTTGTATCAGTAAAATATTGCATAATATAATAAAACATAATTTAATAAGTATAAATAAAAATAGTTTTGAAGTAAACAATTACCATGTCCCAATTATCCCTGAAGTCTCATTGTACTATCGTTGACATCCAATGCATGACATTATAGTCACACTCAGTGCTTCCTTTTTGCTTATTACACTAAATTGAATAACATATTCAAAGTTATACGAAAATTAGTGTAAATAGTAATAAAAGTAATTTTGAAGACATCAACCATTGTTTAAATGACTTACTTTAATTGCAATCCATTTAGGAGTAGCTTTAGATTTAGTTCCTTGAGTATAGTTGAATCTCTTCAAAGCACTAGTAAAGAAAACCATACATGCATATTGTATAATTAACATATTCATGTCTTTCCAATAATAAAGTAAATGTCTTAGAAATTACAACTTGTTAATAATTCATTTGAAGTAATTATCTGGCTTATTCTGCAAGGAACAGAACCACACAACAACATTGTCCTTAGGACATATAACAACCAGTTGCCAATGTGCACTACATTATAGAACATTAAGTTATTATATTGCATTAATTATTTAATTTGATTTGTACAATTTTACTTACACATTCAAGTACGCTGCTAGGTATACATGTTTCTGTGAAATCTACATCCATTTCTTAATATAATCTTCAGATTCAAATTGCGATTGGTCATATCTCTGTATGGACTGTGGCTCAAGGAATCCATACACAAAGACATTATCTATTTGTAGACTTAAGTCATTCATATGCCTATTGTTTTAAAATAAAGTAAATTATGCATTAATTTGAAACAATCAGCAATGTAATGGACTGTAATGTAAAGTGACTTATAGAATCCACATTTGTAAAACAGAGATGTTGAGACATTGACCACCTTGTATTATTTTAAAAATATCTTCATACTTTATGTACAATGGGACATCGTAATTATACACCCCAAACACAGTAGTATCCCACGGCACCTGCATGGGTCTGAGGAAAAGCTGGGGGATGGTCAATGTGATCTAGTATAGGGGATCGTCATCAGGTTCTGGCTTATGTACAGGTTTCGTCGGTCCCTCAAGTCCCTGTTTATCCTACACAATTAATAAACATAAGTCAATAACAGTCAACACTTTATTTGTAACAAATTAATCCATTTTGAATAATAATAAACACAACAGAAAGTAAATACATTTTTCGATATAGCCTGTACAAAATGTGTTGCCCAAGCAAGGAAGGTGTTAAGGGTCTGCCCCACTAATTGAACCTCTTCAGTGGGTACAGGGACGCGAGC
Organism: Glycine latifolia; assembly: GCA_013407115.1. NCBI lineage: Eukaryota > Viridiplantae > Streptophyta > Magnoliopsida > Fabales > Fabaceae > Glycine > Glycine latifolia. Next base: position 23,726,371 of record CM023958.1, on the reverse strand, counting down.
ATCAACATCTCGAACTTCCTTAACACCCACCTTCACCTAATCATTGGTCAAAGGGACGTTGTGCATGGTTGTCGACCCCTCATAAACTCTTCCAAGGGCAACTAGGCGGGGTGGATTGTCATCAACATAAACCCACGCCTGTCTGATGCACCTGTGGTACGGTCCTGCCCCAAGGGATCGACACAGTTTTCCTTTGTGCTGACACGAGAACCAAAAGGACCAACCTCAATCTCAAGAGGCAATATGAATCCCTGAGATTGCATCTAGGACTGCATGTTGCTGAAGGACAACATGAGTTGTTGAGTCACTTTTTCAGTGATTGACTGCTCTAGCTCTTCCCTGATATTCTGTTTCAGTCGATAGTTGTCAACAAAATGCACTTGAAAATACTACATAATTGTCAAATTCAAAAACAATGCAAGTCAACTAACCTCCCATGAAACGGCTCTACGACTCTCACAAAATTGGTACCACTTTTCTTTGTTGATTCTGTATTTCTCACTGATAAGCGTTTTTCGTGTCGCTTCAAAACAATTAAACTACGCTAATTCTGTAGTACAAGATTAACCTAGGTCGACTCAAAGACACTATCAATATGGTTCTATCTTCAATTCACTACTAACAGTAAATGGGATTTTTGTCGAACAGTTTGCAGGCACGAAGTAAAAAATGCAAAAACAAACTACGATTAAAAATCAATGCAGAAACTAACAGAATTGATAAGAAGTAATGTAAAACAGATTAAAGAGCATCAATCCAATTCACCAAACCAAGCTATTCGAATCATCATCGTTCTCAGAAGTTTATCCTATTGTGAAAGTTCATTCAATTTCATTAGAAGTAGTTCAATCGAATTAACCCCTAAATTAATTGAAACCACAACCCTAATTGAAATATCATCCAATTAATCTGTGATTTATATTCGAAATTAGGGAATGAATCCATAACCTAATCCGCTTTCAATCCTAAACGCATTCATAATCATGAAAACAAAATAACAATTGAAGAAGAAAGTGAACATTCACACAGAATTCGAAATACCAAACCAGAACTCAAATTCTCCTCTTGCTTAGGTTGGATCCTTGGATTGATTGATTATTTAGCCTTCCATGATCATCATCAATGAAAGCCCCATGAAATAAGTGCACGAAAATAAAAGAAGGGAAAACGAAAATGAAGAACAAGGAAGAACAGTTGAGAGAAAATAAGGGCAAGGGTTTTGATTCTAAAAACTTAAAAAGAGAAATGTAAAACTATTTTTTTGCAAAATGAAATGTAAAGTAATAATTCCTCCTAATGTCACTAATATATAGTGACTAAGTCTGAAGAAAAGAATGGGCCATGAACAACCCATCAATTCTAATTATTTATGTTATTTACACCAATAAAAGTCCAACTCGCAGCCCAAAATACAAGTGCAGTGTTTCTGATTGCAAAGCCTAAAATGACCCTCCAAATGACAGAATTGGCCTCGGCTTATTTCTGGCAAACTTGTAGATCTTTTCGTTATCTTTCCAAGGACTACAAGAACGCTCAATTCGGAGTTCCGTAGAGCTCTGTAGGTCCTATACAAGGCAGATACGTCAAGTGAGCATAAAATCCGAAAATACGCAACAATTAGCAATTAAATCCACTAACTTGCCTAAGACAAAAACTGAATTAGAATAGGAAAATAAAAGTCCAAGAGAAGTCAAAAGCTAAGAATGATAGAAAAATATTTAACTAAAGGCACTCCATCAAAATACTCCACACTTAAACATTTGCACTCCTAGGCAAAACTAAAAGAAAGACTAAGAGAAAATTTCAAACTAAAGTAAATCAAAAGTTTAAAAGAAAAGTATGAACAAGGCACACATACTTTTCAATGAATCATAACAATGCACAAAAGTGAGAAAGATGAAAGACAGAAGAATGATATTACGGTAACAAACAATCCATGAAAACATGATCACAAAGTGCAAAGTGAGAAAATAGTCAAGTTTAGAATTAAACCCACTAACTTGCCTAAGACAAAAACTGAATTAGAATGAGAAAATAAAAGTCTAAGAGAAGTCAAATAAGCTAAGAATGATAGAAAAATATTTAACTAAAGGCACTCCATCACTCACAGATCGTGTCGTTGTCCTCCTCCTTGCCTTGTGTTAAAGCCCATTTGGAAGTCAAATATGACTTAAACTACCTCCATCACAATCCTACTGTCCGAAGAATTTTCTTCTTCGTTCTTTGGTCAGAAGCTTTAGGTATATCAAATTCAGCCTGCGATACAAAAAACACATTTAACAGTTACAATAACATTTTAATTGTATTAATACAACCAATTACATCGGCATTGAACATTTAATTATAATACCTAAATGTCCTCCCAAATTAAATCCTTCTAAGTTGCAGGAACTTTCTTCCAGTTACCAATTGTGACATCCACCCTGTCCCAAGCGATGATCCCAAAATACGTCCTCAATTTCTTTTTATGGGGACCATCAGTCTTCCCAATGGCAGGATCCACATGAATCACTGGTCTCTCGACACTAAGAAGTCTGATAGCCAATGACCTCAGCCATGTTGCTTTCTTAGTCTTCTTCAATGTAGACGGCGAAGGTGCTGACTCAGGAGGAGGATGGGAGTTCAGTGGTGTAGTCATGTACATGTTAAAAACAACATTAAGTAAAGTTAAGTGAAAAATAAAATAAGATATGAAATTGTAAATATGGAAACAAGTAAATATAGAATAAAGATTACATTAAACAATGTTAATTAATTCTCTTTCATCATGATCATTACGATTTGCATGAATGTCGTCAACTTCTTCTTGTCTGTTGATGTTAGACATCTGTGTCGAGAAAGGACTGAGACCAGTATCAAGGATTGAATCATCATCTTCAAGATTAAGACCTATAGTTTTTCCATATAGAACCACTGACCACTTTTCATCATAAGGATCTTGAACATAAAGCACACTTGTTTAACTTGTTCTGCCATGATGAAAGGCTCATTTTGATAAGCTAGCTTCTTGAGATCTACCAAAGTAAATCCTGAATCGTCAGTTCGCACACCGATATTGCTATCAACCCACTTACACTTGACAACACACAGTGAATTTGACATAATTAAGCTCATAAATCTCATCAATGACTTCAAAGTAAGGCATGGACGCCAAACGATTACTAGGGTCATCCACAGTAGCAAAGTGTTGGGATTCAGCCCTAAGACTAACCCCACTGTTTTGCATTGTGCTCTTGTCATCTTATTCTTTGGTGTAGAACGAGTACTTGTTGATATCATATCCCTGCCAACTTCTAACATTTCTTTTAGGCTCATCTGCTAACTTCTTTATTGTTTTAGAGAACGATTCATCACTAAATATTATATCTTTAAACCAATTTAAGAAAGTCTTGTTATGTTATTTCAACAACCTATTCTTAGTCATTTTTGGATAACTTTCCTTGACTAAGATTTCGTGACAAACTATGTATGGAAGGACTTCATTACTGTTATTTAGTATATACAAATGAGTTTGTTGCAATTCCTCTAACACAAGAGTTATAACATGTAGCCCTCGTGAACCCTTACCTCTCACTCTGTCGTCATGCCAAGACTTAGGAAGTCCAACAGGTTGTCTTTTCAATGTACTCTGAACACAATTCAATAGCTTCTTCTGCAATGTACCTTTCAACTATGGATGCTTCATGACAGTGTAGATTCTTTGTATGCCCTTTTAAGATCTTCAGGGATCACTTGACCTGGTACATCCATCGTAAATAAACAAGACCACACAATTTAATTTCCCTGACCTGATGAACAATTAAGTGAACCATGATATCGAAAAATGAAGGAGAAAAATACATCTCCAACTGACACAAGATAATTGCATTATTTTCTTCCAAGTCATCTAACTTTACAGGATCCACGAGTTTGCTACAAATGGCATTGAAGAAAAAGCACAGGTGAGTTATAGCGTGTCTCACTTTGTTAGGCAAAATGTCTCAAATCGCAATGGCTAATAGTTGTTGCATCAACACGTAACAATCATGAGACTTTAAGCCAACTAGTTTCAGATCTTTCACCTACACAAGGCTCTTAATATTTGAAGAGTATCCATGTGACACTATGACACGGCGCAGACAATGACAGAAGATTATCTTCTCCTTTCTTGACAAAGTGTGACATGCAAGTGGCAAGTATATTTTCTTACCATCAAACCTTAGATGTAACTCTTCACGTATACCAATCTCAGCAAGATCTTGACGAGTATTCAAACCATCCTTTGTCTTGTCTTGAATATTAAGAAGCGTGACGATGACACTGTCACACACATTTTTTTTCCACATGCATAATTGATAATTGCTAAGCATATGTAAAGTTACATGTAAAGTACTTAGCAATTATTCATTCTTTTCTTCTTTTAAGGCTTCTTTTTGTGATTTAATTATAGGAATTAGCTTCTTCTGAGCTTTTATCCAGTGGATGCTTAAACTAGTTGATTTATGAAGTGTTGGCTATATTTTTTGTAGAATTCACTGCCAGGGAATGGAACATGGAATTCCAAGTCTGGAGCTTCTTGCCCAGCACGCCACTAGCTCGCTCAACGAGGAAGCAGCGACTCGCCCAGCACAAGACCCACTTAGCGCGACCAACGCGCTCAACACGTGGTCACTAATCCAACTGGACATTTTCAGGCTTGCTGAGTGCGCAAAGTGTGCACCCAGCGAGCATTACGATTCAGGGCAGCATTTTAAGGAAAATTGGAGGGAAAAGAGGGAGAATTTTTTATTAGGTTTTTCAGAGAAAAAAAACTCACTCTTGGAAGCTTGGAAGCTCTGTTAGGGCACTAGGAGACATCCTCTTACTCCATTGGGCTTCCTCTCCACTTCCTTCCCTTCCATTCCATCTTACCCCATTTCCCTTTCATCCATTGTTGTAAGCTTCTCATGGAAATGAGGAGCTAAACCCCATTGTTGGGAGTTCACCAACCAAACGCTTTGATGTAAAGTTCTAACTATGTATTCAATATTATTTGCGCATTATTGTTATTTCTCTGAGCTTTATTCATGCTTGTGGTTTGATCATCCATTTGTATGCTCTATTTTAGGTTTTAACTCATTGAAAAATGGTTATTGCTTTGAGAACCGAGAAATACTTCTAAATAATATCATGTCTAGCAATAGAATGGTTTTATTTAGCCTAGGTTACTTTGTCATTTCTAAACTTAATGCAAACCGGTTAATGTAGCTCTTGAGGGATTAAGGGTGAAATTAAGTTGTTTAGGTCTAGCACTTGGGGAACCAAGGTTAGATATTTTAGTAAATGAAGGTGATCGCATTTAATAACGAATAGAGAAAAACCTTTTTAGCGCATCAAAGTAGTTTTGGTTAACGAACTCTCAACACTCGTCATATCATACTTCCTCCGTCCACATTACTCCGAGTGTTTGTTCTCTTTCTCTTGTGATTATTACGTTTAATTTACATTTAAAGTATAGTTTATTTTTATGCAAACACCTTGCAAATTAAATCCATTCATTGATTGCTTGAAACAAACGTGTATTAGTCCTGAATACTAGCGAAGTCCTTGTGGATATCGACATCTGGGCTTGCCGTATCCAGTTAACAATAACATCGATACAATGTCTAACATTTAGATCAGACCAGTATGGAAGATCAAATAATATTGACCTCTTTTTCTATATGCAAGTTTTACTTTTCAGCTTCTTTTGGGTCTTTCCAAATGTAATATTGATGTCCTCAACCCGCTCAAAAAACCTGGTCACCAATTAACAATATCGATGCATTTTCATGCTCTTGACTTCCATTAAATGTTTTTTTTCAATCAGCGATAAGGGTGATAAGGTTTCAGGAAACGTCGATGGCGAGTGTAAACTGTTTTTTCTTCCTTGTTTAAGTTGTATGTAGCTCGTGTCTTGTTCACAGATAAGGCATGCACGATGGCCCTTAACACTGTATCCACTCAAATTCCCATGCACTGGAAAATCATTAATGGTATAAAATAGCATTGCACGCAACTTGAATGTCTCATTTCGGTATCCATCAAACACGACAACCACCTCGTCCCACAACTTTGTCAAGTCTTCAATCAAGGGACTCAGATAAACATCAATGACATTTCTTGGTTATCTTGGGTCTAATATCATCATAGACAACATCATGTATTTTCGCTTTATGCACAACCAATGAGGCAAGTTGTAAATGACTAGCAAAACAGGCCACAAACTATATTGAATACTTAAATTGCCATAGGAATTCATTCCATCACTAGCAAGTGCAAGGTTAAGATTTCTTGGCTCTTCAGTGAATTCCGGATACAAACGATTAATTTTCTTCCACTGGGAGGAATTAGCCGGATGGCAGAGCATTCTATCACAGTTTCTCTCATCTACATGTCATGTAAGGTCTTTTGTGTCATCTCAATTAGCAAACAGACGTTTAAACCTTGGAATGATCGGAAGATAGCATAACACCTTCGCTGAGGGCATTTCTTTGTGCTTTCATCACTGCTATAGTCGTCATTGTTCTTCACTTTGTACCGTGATACCCCACACCTGGGACATTTATGCATTTCTTCTAATTCATTTCTGTACAATATGCAATCAGTAGAACATGTTTGAATTTTCTGATACTCCATACCCATCGGACACAGTATCTTCTTCGCCTGCTAGTAACTTTTTGGCAACGTGTTTTCATCTGGAAGCATATCATGAACTACCTGAAGCAGTGAATTGAAGTTTTTGTCACTCCACCTATATCTGGCCTTGACATTAACCAGACTTAACACCAGTGTCAAAAACTTCTTGCACCCTGGATACAAAAGTTTCTATGAATCACTTTTCAATGTATCATGCATAGGTCCATGTGCTTGCTGAAAAGACTCTTGTCCAAGAACATGAATCATATCCTCTAATTGATCTCTCATGTCTACATCAACCAGTTCAATTTGGGACTCGCTCTACATGTCTGTCAATTCACCATGTTATATTCATGTCGTATAATTCTTCTTAATCTCATCACATAGAAGATGTTCTCGTATGTTGTCTAATAGTTGTCATCTCTCATTCAAATAGTTTATACAAGGACATAAATATTTTCCATCCTCAACCAGTCGACTTCTTTCGGATGCAAATTCCAAGAACTATTTAAGCCCTTCCTCATACTCAGCGCTTATGCGACTTGCATTCATCCAACTTCGATCCATTTAATTAATAACTCTGTGATACTGACAAAGTTATTTCATGCATGAAAACCTCACTTTTTTCATTAAAGGTGTGGCCCTATCCAATTCAGGAAGACATTTTTTTTATAGTAGATTCATACGTAAAGGTTAGGTCTCTTTTGTTCAATTTGACGAAATTTCGACGACAATTCGCATTAATCTCCAAGTACACGACATGAAAGCAGTGATAACAATACCACCACAATCAAGTATGCACCCGGAGAACAAAATAAAATGCATAGTACCAAAATTTCATCAAATTTAAGAAAAGAAACTCAATCTATACATATGAATATACTATAAAAAAATGATTCTTCCCAAACTGTCCAAGCGAACAATTCAAGAATCAATAGAACGATTAATCCAAACTGTCCGAAAGAATTATTGTATTGAATCTCAAACGGGAAACTAAGGTTCACTCATAATGAACATCAATTGTATATATAAATCAATAGTCATTAATAGCATAAAACAAGTTACAAAAGGACACATACATATAGAACCTCAAAAAATTATGAAAAACATTCGTAAGTACCAGTGATAATTATCACTGACAATCTCCAACAATGAATCTCGTGATGACAATGCAAAAAGGAAAATGTCAAATACCTATAAATGATGTTCAACATTGAACATGTTATATTAAAAAATGACACACAATTTAAATAATATATTATTAAGAAAGCTCCCTATGATTCAATTTGAGGAGTGAGAAGAGCTTACATGATGTTTAAGTTTCAGAGGAAAGAAATTGACGTGATATAAGGTTGCGTGGCATGGGAATAAAAGAAAAATGTTGAGTTTATTTTAAAACTAAGGAAGCCCATTTCAGTAAAAAGTTAAAAACTGAATACAATTTTTTTTTAAAACCCTAGCTAAAGCAACTGGTAGTAGCTTGTTTGGATTATATTAGGTTTTGAGGGAAAGTCATTTTTCAATTTTCAAATATAAATTGTTTTGAAGATAAAATTAAGTATTTTTGTTTTATTTAAATAAAATATACTAATCCAAACATACACATTGTTAACACCGTAATTGTGTATCACTGACTAAAATATCAAACTGAAAAAGTATTCATAAATATCCAATATATTATTAGACACTTAGCGAGAAAGAAATAAAAGAAAAAAATTATAGATATTATGAAGTGAAATAAAAAAGGGTAAAAAAATTATAGATGTTTATTAGGTGTATGAAAAATATAAGTTTTTGTTTATCATATTATTCTATCAAATGACTTCAACTGAATATTTTCAACCATTTTTAATCCAAGGATTCATGAATCATGAATGTGCGTGCTTTCAATCATGAAAAGGAAAATTGTCTCTTTTTATAGTCAAACCTCATAAAAAATTCCCCGATATGCTTGAGGAGCATATTATTTCACTTTGGCTTCTTATATTTCTTCTTAGTTAAAATGCTACTGTGAGAACAAAAATTCAAAAGAATTTATACCTTCTAATTGAACTTGAGCTCTTGCATTCCTTGGGAATATTTATTTTGCAAGTTCTTTTCTGCATATAAGTAGATTTAAAAGAATGAAATATAAGTAAAAGAAATTCTCATTCCCGTAGTGACCCTTGATACTCTCAGGTGCCCTGCATGCAGGAATTATAAGGTATATTATTTGCTAAAAATTATAATTATTTTTTGGGCTTTTTTTAATGAACATTTAAACTAATAACTATTATCTCATTGAAATTTTAATGCAGCCTCACTACGAAAAGGTTGCAAGATTATTTAATGAACCTGATGCAGTGCATCCAGGAATAATATTAATTACAAGGGTAGATTGTGGATTAAAGGTACATGCTTCTTATCTTACTTAATTAGGTGTGGTTTAATGTTTATACTAAACATGCCTTGGTGATTGGTACCTTCCTGTTCCATTTTTTTAAGCCAGAATATCTGAAAGATAGCAAACTCACTGATTATAGATTATGCGGCGTACTAGTTGTCTCATATTGGGTATGTACTTGAACGAGGACACTCGCTGCTTCATTGTTGAGAGCACTGTCCTTTTCTTCGTCATCAATACTTATCACACAGTGCGCAACCTTAACCATTTCTTCCTTTTCCTTTTTATTGTTTAATATCGATCTTAACCGCATACATTTTATCACATATATACATGATTGTGTTAATTAAAGTTCTACTATATCGAATGGAGTGATTAAAGATTATATAAATATCCTCTATTATCTCATGCTACCATTAATTTAAATATTTGTATATGCTAACCATTTGATGATATAATTAACTAACATCGATATTGTCAAAGGAAATGTACGTCGGAATGGATAGGATAATGACCCATCCCTTGGTGTGGGTCTCAGAGTACAACTAATGGAACCCATCAAATATTCTAGCTTCTCTTATGTTGCATCAAATATGCTACCGGGAAGATTTATGCTACCGCGTGAAGAATATATGAAAACTGGTGAAAAGACATTTTTCTAACTAAACCCTACACCTATACACAAATCACTCTCCCAACCTCAAAATAAAAGCTCAACCTCTTACTCCTCTTTCCTCACAAGAACACAGCGACATTTTATCAAACAATTGGTAGGCAAGAACAGAGAAATCACACTCAACCCATACATTAGCTTAAAATGGTAATGCGACAACAGAGACAAAGCTTTAGTTGCCGTAATAGAACATCTACTAACCTGGAATCAAGATAGCTCAGACACGAGGATTTGAAGTCGCGAGAGGGAGGAGAAAAAGCTTTAGTTGCCGTAAGCTTCGTTCAGTGCGAGCAGCAGAAAAATCGCGAGAGTGAGAGAGGGAGTATTTGAAATGCAGAGCTCTTTCGTGTGCCCGGGTGTTTTAGATTATCGCGAGAGTGAGAGAGGGTGATTATGTACTCTGTTTTTGGCCCGAGAGCTGGTATTTCACTGTTTCGTCATTTGCTGCACCAAGAGAGGGTGGTTATGTACGTTATATTATTATATAGTGATAAAATGATTTTGATGTACGTGTAAAAGGGTTTGCCATTGACCTGACTCTGTTTTTGATGTACGTTCATATTTAAATATTACTTAGATAAAAGTTTGAACAAATTTTATTATGCATATTTGCAGTAATTTTGTAATGTTTTATAATAAAAAAAATTCATTCAATTAAAAAGTTATTTTATTAATGAGAAAAATAAATTAAAATATAAAATAATGCTGCATTGTTTTATTATTTTCAATAAATATAAATATGATTGATGTACGTGTAAAAGGGTTTATATTATTTTATACGTTTACATTATTAAAATCATTTCACTTAATATTATTTAAACAAATTAAAAATATATATTTTAGTTAAAAAAATATTATTTATTTGAATTAGATATAATAATCGCTCATATCATGCAAAATTAATTATGTAAACATTTTAGTTATTTAATTTTAATTGCAAAATTCTAAAATAGTTTGCCATTTGCTATACATATATTTTTGGACATAAAATATTAACACTTTCCAAACCACTATATAATTTTTAAATTTTAAATGATTTAAATTAATTTAAATTTTTTTAAAAAAATTATTTTAAGAAAAATATTTTAGATTGGATCTTGTAAAAAAAAACTAAATCTAAATTCTAAATTGAGTCTTATAAATAACATCGATTTTTAAACTGATGTTAACGATGACCTATTATTTACAAATTTGTCACTGCGTTTTCGTTAACATTGATTTTTTCAATAATCGATGTTAACTTAGCAATGTTAAAACTAATATTTCTAGTAGTGAAGAAAGAACAAAAGCCTAACCAAGGTCGTCTCCATGCAAGAGCTGCATCAAGGAGGAGGGGGATCTAAATTTCTAGACTGAAGGTTTTGATGAGAGCCTTGAGTAGCAAGAGCATAAGCTATCAAATTGGCTTCTCTATGGACATAATAGACAGAAACACATCAGTCCCTAATTAACATATCAAAACCTTTAAAAATAAGAGTTGTATGAACATGGTGGTCCAAGCACACCTTGGTGCTAAAGATTTGGACAAGGGGTTCATTATCCATTTCATAACATATATGCTAAGTTATAACCCTTGTCGCAAGCAAAAACTAAACCATGGATAAGAGCCATGATTTCAGACTTCATAACATCACTGATACTATCCACCGTATAGAAGCTAGATAGCCAAGTACCATGATGATCCCTAATAAATCCACCAACACCAACAATAGAGGAGTCAAGGAGATAACTACCATCTACATTCAATTTATAGACACCTAGAATAGGAGGGTGCCATGAAGGAATCTACAAGGGTTTGTCATGAAGAAAGCCTAGCTCTATAACAGTACCCGTCAAATCCTCAAGAAGACAATAGATATTCCATAAAAGCTACTAAATGGGCCAATGGACTTCAAAAAAAATTCCATTGTTTCTCCATTTCCAGATCCACCAAATGGCTGTTGAAAAAAGGAAACCATTATTGCTACACAACTGGAATTTAATCCATCATTTAGGATTATTACCAAGGAAGTTTGATTGGGACAAAAGACCCAAATCTGATCCACACTTCCCTATCATAGGGGAAGTCCCTTGGACAATGGAGCACATCCTTGAAGTTATTGGAACAGTGAGGACAAAAAGTTGAAGTAGCTAGGTGTCTATGATACCTTTTGAAATTGTTAGGGAAGGAATCATGAAGAATAAGCCAAAAGAAGATGCAAATCTTCTCTAGGATCTTCAACTTCCAAAGCCACCTAAAAGGCTCCAGCTGGTTGGCAACCCACACTCAAGGTAGGGAACTTGAGAAGTTGAAGAGAAGCATCAAAAGATCAATCCATGGGAAGGCAAAAATAATTTTTGGAAATACTTTTTTGCCTCATCTTTGAGGACAACAACATCAGAGCACCAAGTCCCTAAATCTAACATAAGAGTATGAATGGTGTTCCTCCTTTGTTTAGTCATCTTGTGAGTGTGGAAATAAGCAGTATTACAAGCACTGGACTATCTATTCCTTTCTTGATTTCTGAAACCCAAGAATTTCTTCTTGTTTCAAAACCTCACGAAACTTAGATTGGAAAAGAGCTTCAAGGTGAATCAAGTTAGATGTAGGGTTCATATAAAGTTCCCTTTGAATTCCCATTAATATAGCTTCCAATCTTCTTTTCTTGTGGAATACAGTTCCAAAAACATTATCATTAAAACACTTTGGCTTGGAACATATTTCATCTAGTTTATGGTGAACAAGGCAATGAGAAGCATTCCAAGTATTCTGGACAAGACGTTGATACTCATGTCTAGCCCATGCTTCTTGGAACCAAGGGAGATTAATCTTAGAAAGGAAAATGCTTATTGAGATGAAGAAGGATTAGGCAATGGTCTGAGTATGCACGAGTGAGGTTTATAGCATACACTATTGGAAACATGATTCTCCAAGGTTGATATGCCATCACTCTATCAAGCTTTTTAGCCATCTTGAAGGCTTTATTTTTCTTTTATATACTAGGTGTATTTATTACCCTCAGCTTTAATATCAAGCATAACACACGTTTGAATGAAATTCAAAAAAGTCTAAGTTGTTTGTTTGTTAAAATAGGCACCTTTGATTTCTAAAATAAAAGCAACTTCATTGAAGTCTCCTATCATAAGCCAATGGATAGAAATAGAAGCTTTGAACCCCATACGGTACTCCTAAATTTATAGCGAGCAACTAGGTTAGGTCTAGCATAGACAGTCAAGCAAAGCCAATTAGAACCACCCAAAGAGATATGCAAAGTAATAGCCTGATCACTAGATTCCACCAGAGAGAGAATGAAATTCCTTTACTTTTTGGCTAAGACCTAGATGCCTCCCACGTGGCCCTCAACTTCTTCAAGAAAGAAATAATCATACCCAAGGTTACACTAAAAATTACTAGCTTTCCCAAAGATGCAATGAGTTTCATAGAGAGATATAATCTCTAGTTTATATCTACACACCATATTATTGGTAATTCAATGACCATCTTTACTCACGACCCTATGGATATTCCACGAAAACATAGAAAAATTTGTAAAATCCATAAGACAAATTAGAGAAAGAGAGAGAACAAACCATTACTATTGAGGGCCTGAGTCATGGTTCGATGAGATTTCCATCATTTTGGAGGAGGCATAAGTTGCAAAGTCATTGGACACAAATTGGAAAAAGGGTCCCATATCTTTGGCATTAGTCGAGGAAGGTAAATTTTGAATATTTAATTGACCCTTATGAGAAGGTGTGACATTCTTAGAAGGAAGAGTATCCACAACTTTGTTGGATAAATGAACTTTATCCTTCTGACTAGTAGATTGAGTTAAGTTTTTTTCTCCCACTGGTTTGTCAACTTTCATATTATTTATAGGACCCACAATCTTGTGAGCTTCCTTTCTTTGTCTCTTCCTTTTAGGATATTGGGCATAATTATTAAAGCCTGTACCACCTTTATCATAGGAGGGAGCAGAGTAACCTTTTAAAGGGGTTTGGTGAGACATATCTCCCTTTAATATATTATTTCGAGCTGTTTTCTTACCCCCACACAACATTAGGCTTCTTTGTTTGTTTCTTTTTGCGTTGGGCCACCAACCAATCTCCATAGGGTTGGAGATCCTCATGTAGGACATCCCTTTGCTGGTCAGAATTAGTCATTTTGGTCCCCTCCTCTGTAACATTAGAGTTTAGCTCAAAATCAATCCTGCCAGGGATTGTATTTTCTACCTCTTCCTGCTTTTTTGAGGCACAATCCTTGCACCTATTGTAATGACTTATCTCGTTGCTATGATATCACTACTCTAAACTTATAATTTTCAAATTTTAAATGAAAACTCTATTAATTTGATTGTGAAAATAAGGATAAATTTTTTGCGATAATACATTCATAAAAAACGCACAAAATAAATACATATATATAAATATATTAAACGAATACATATCATTCACATGTCAGAACATAATCAGTTTTTACACACACACACACACACATATATAAGCTTGAGATTACATGTTCGATCAAAGAGAAACAAGGAACCAACTAAGAAAGATTTGATAACAAAATACAACTCTCTCCCAAAATAACTTCCAACATTATCACGTCGGCTTGGCGGCTCCAACAAAAGGGTCTCTCTCCAATATCACCTATTGTTGCTCATTTGATTCCACGAACGAAGGTTCACGATCATCACAGGTACCAACCACACAGTACAAAATTGCAAGGGTGAGTTTATTATACAAGATCAACAATCACCAGATAACAATAATTAGCAAGAAAACAATAATGATAACTACAATCATTTTTAGTAATCAATCAGTTCAACACACACTCAACAAACTAGCCATCAACTTTTTCGATAATTCAAATCAATTATGCTCAAAATCATGCATGCACCTGACTCAACTCTCAAATGCAATGTGGTACCATTCATCAGGAAATAGCCTAAGTGTGCCCACATGACACTCTTACTTAGGAAAATGATGCAATAGCCCATTGAGGTCACCCTGTCGTGCACAGGCCGCTCCCCCCATGGTGATCAGCCAAAGTCACAAGGGAGTTCAAAACAAAGTGATATTCCCCCAATTACTCGCAGTACTTAATGGCACCATTCTATTTTCATGTAATTATGGAGTATGAAACATAGGCCCATCAATGCACTAACCGTGGATAATTAAAAATTCTAAATAATCCCTTTCCCTCTCCAAGTATGCTTAAAATTCTTAAACTCATCATCTTCCCTCCCAGAGATATCCAACAAGTCAGTGCACCCCCATGTACATGCACAACATATATCCCTCACGATGACATCATCAACATCAACATCATCTCTCATCTATGTCATCAACAACATCAACATCATTTCATTTCAATATCATCATCATAAACATCAATATCATCTCATATTAATATAATCATCAACATCATCTTTTATTAATATAATTATCAACACAATTTCATTTCAATATCATTAACATCACAAGCAATCACATTCCACATATACACATATAACACATGCCTGATATTCACATTCCCCAGGTCTTCGGACAACATAAATCTCATACACTCACAATCCATAATACCACAAGACTGATATTTTAGGAAAATTCTAAATTAAAGAGGAGGACTATAATATACAAAACAAATTTTATGACCATTTAAAATTTAATAAAGAAGTAAATGGGATAACAAATTATAAAATTTTGGGCAGAGTCTCCTCTGTAATTAAGACTTTTCCCAAAAAATCTAATCATTACAAAAAAAACATCATTCACAATTTCATTCATCTATAACAAACGTATCGCATCCCATTAGTTTAAAACACAGTTTTTCTTGAAAATCAACACACAACAGGGACAAGCATACATCTCCATAATTGGGTTCCCTAACCCCAACTATGGTATCAAAAGCTATAAATGAATAATAAACTCCCCTCACTTATCTATATCCCTCTATCAGCTCCTTGTAGCGTCGTTTTGAGATCTCTCAAGTTCACTTGCTTTGGCCTAAATGTAGAGTTCTATATACCAAATTGAATATGATTTAGTATAGATTTCAAAAACAAGGTTAATATTAACATCCAGGGTTGAATACCCACTCAAGTTTAAAAGGGACTAAAATGGTGTTTTGGAAGTCCACATCAAAAGAACATCATTTTGAAATTTTGATCACACCAATGCGATCGGGGCTCAACAAAGGTCACAAAAATGACATCAATATTATAAAAAGGTAACTTTTACAATGTCTCATTTTTAAAGTTTTTCAAAGGAAGTGTAAAAACACTCAATAACAGTACCAAAATTACAAAAGATACTAAGAGAGGTTTAAACTAACTAAGCGAAGGCATAGAAAACATGGTTACCTCGAAGAAACCGCGAAGGGAGGATTAGAGGCTCTGTTCTCTACCAAATCCTAGAGTTGAGTTTTGAAAATTTCGGTCCGATTAAAGCGTTCCACTCTATGCGGCGGTCTGACGGCAACTCGTGGCGGTCACCAGTGTCGTGGGTGGTGGAGGAGGGTGGGGGACTTGGGTTGCTGTTTTTAAGAAAAAGGAAGTAGAACATTCGCGATTTCATGCTGCTGCATGTATTTGTAGCCGCCTTTACTCGCCTAGACGAATTCTGCTCCCTTGGGTGAGCTGACCCAATTTTTAAAATGTTCACCGCTTCTGTGAAAAGATAATATCTCATGATCCAAATGTTATTTTGCAAATCCCAACGGTCAAAATTTACATATGTGGGTTATGAGCCTACCTGTAAAATTTTAAGAGGATCCAACAATTAACCAATTCGGAATTGTGATCTTACCAAAATAGGTTTTGGGTCAAACTCGAAATCACATAATTTCAATGCAGATCAATCAAATTTCACATAACCTAATATCTACACCAAGCAGTTGAACAAGGATAATTTACACAACATTTCAACTAATCTAAATTAATAAGTAATTAAATAAATCAAGAAATACATCAAACATATATTTTCAATTATCAAAATTTCAAGGCGTTACAGTTATGACCATAATGTCCACACAAGGTACATAAGTGGTGAAGACTATTATATCTTTATATGGTACCAATGATCACAAATGTTCACCTTTCCAACAATTGGCTTGCTCAAGTCCAACTCAACACACACACGAGCAAATTCTCGACGATCAACTTGAAGGGTATTGGGTCCACTTTAATAGGTTTTCCTATAACAGATGTCAACCCTAAAAGAAAGTTCTCATCATAGTATACCATATTTAGATTGTGGAAATTAATCCAAGCAAGAGTACTGCCAATCATGTTTGATTCCACCACAAACTCAAGAGTCCAAGTTTTCAAGATCAAGTAATGATCATACACCATCCAAGGTCCTCCACTGATGATTGTCCATTTATCTTCCGAGTCAAAATTTACCATGAAATAGCCATGTCCAACATCTTTAAGATCAAACCCTTGTTTCAATTTCTAAAGGGTTTTTAGCTTAGCAAGCAAGTAATGGTAACTAATGTTCTTACCTAGGAGCTTGATAATAAGGGCTTTAACCTATGGCTCACCCAAAGAATGAAAATAATTATCATCAATTGAAATTTTCGGGAGCGAGGGGTTTTCCATTTCGAATTCCACTCTCATCAAGTTGCAGACATACATATCTTTCATTTCTCTTGGAGCTACAGGGGGTCTACCCACTACCTTATCTATAAAAGAGATGCCTTTAGCTTTGATGGTGTTCGGTGGGTCAGCAGGAGGGGTGGTGGTGTGCGTTGGGGTTGAGAAGGCGAAACCTTCAGGTTCCATGTTGGTTTTTTGTTTAAGTATTCCAAATTACACACTTATTTAGTATGACATTAAATGATATTATTCAATTATTTTAAGGTTAAATTACAATGGGTCAATAGAAGAGGGGTGGTTCACATTGGAGTCGAGAAGGTGAAACCTTCAAGTTCCATGTTAGTTGGTTTTTCGTTTAAGTGTTCCAAATTACACGCTTATTTAGTATGACGTTAAATGATATTATTCAATTATTTTAAGGTTAAATTATGATTTGCAAAAATAAAAAGTAAATTTATGCTTAGTTTAAAAACACGTATAGTAAAGAACACTTTTATTTAACAAAAAGTTTAGATTAATTGGATCTCGAGAGCTCATCAGGGCATGCCTTAAGATTCAATAAACCCTTACTGAAATGCTTAAAGGTTACTTATGAACAAGGACCTTACATTGATAGCAGAAATCAAACACACATCCTTACGAGATATACCAATTAGAACAACCCTTGTTGGTAATTAAAAGCACATTTTGACCCATAAAAAACACATTTGATATAAAATGCAATGTAAGAGGTAGTTAATAATTTTATAAGCTAAATAGTAATTTTTTTTCTCTTTAGTTTTTGATCCGTGATTTTGGTTCTCCTATTTTTTCTCACAATTTTGGTTTCATATTTTATAAAATCATCAATTTTACATATATTCTATTTCTTTTATTTTGTTATAATTTGAACCTAAACCTAATATATTTACTCAAAGTATAATTAAAAATAATTTAATTAATTAAAATATAAAAATAAGAAAATGTATACAAAATTGAGTATTAGACCAAAATTATGTATGTTCTAAGGTAAGGAGAACAAAATTGTGAGAAAAATATTGTAAAAAAATTGTGAAAAAAAATAATGAGAAAGACCAAGATTGCTTAAAAAAATTAGAGGAATCATGAAATTATAATTTAGCCTATAAAATTATTAAATTGAATTTGAGATTTATTTTAAGATAAAAAAATTTAACCACAAATCACGTTATTAAAAAATATTTTTTAAAATTAATTAATTTTATAAAACTAAAATAATCCAAAACCAACGATACCCTACAAAATCCATAGGAAAAAGAACCTAAATAATACATTTTTAATAAAAAAATTACGAATTTGGGGCTGTTTTGAAAACATATTACCAATCTGGGGTTGTGGGTCACGCCCAGAACCAGGCGTGACTAGGGTGGCAGTCACGCCTGGTTCTAGGCGTGACCAGTCATGCCCAGTTCTGGGCGTGACCAGTCATGCCCAGTTCTGGGCGTGACCTGCTGCTATAAAAGCCCCCCGATTTGACTTTTCGATCACTTTTTCCTGTTGCGCCTTCTCTCTAAAAGTTCCTCCTTCTCTCTAAAGCTTTTGAGTGATTTTTCTCTACACCGAAACTTTGCCGAAACTCTGCCAACAAGTAAGTTATTTGATTAATTATAGATATTATATAATATGTTATATTATAAAATTGTTTGTGACATGTGAAATTGTTA
>CM023958.1:23640417-23702417 GCA_013407115.1 Glycine latifolia | reverse complement strand
TTCACAAAACAGACTTTAGCTAAATGAACTATGTAATCGATTACGGACTTTGGTAATCAATTATATTGTAACAGATAGTGAAGCAATGATGTATAATGTAATCGATTACAAGTTTTGGTAATCGATTAAGGCAGTGAGCTTCATAAACCAGGTGATTTCCTTTTAGCCTTTGTAATCGATTACAGGTACTTGGTAATCGATTAAAATGTGCATCAATGTTGTTTTATAAGTAAGCTAAGGTCAAATAATCGATTAATCCGATATGTAATCGATTACAATGTTCTTGATAGGTTTTCCAGAAATAGCTAAGAACAAAGTAATCGATTATTACGCCTCTGTAATCGATTACATAGTGTAAAACAGTATTTTTCCAAAAACCTTAGTTTCATTTTAAACATTGAATCAAATTAGCAAGGCCTTATTAATTTTGTAAATCCTTTTGAAACGCTAAATGCATGATATGAATGCTATGCACTTTGGATCACCATATGCTTTTTCCTTTACAATTAATTACAAGATTTTCTTTCAAGTCTTCAAGGCATGTTAGAAGCTAAAAAACCAAGCTTGATCTTCTTGCTCATTTATCAAGTGATTCCTTTGTATTCAACAAACTGTGATGACCATGTGATGCTGATGAATCTTTTAACAGGGTGATGAGAATCCCTGGATACTTGTGTATATATATTGTATCTACCTGATGATATGGTTTGAGAGCCATGAGGGCTAGCTTATGAAATGTTAATTTTGATATATTATGCATGTTAGTGAACCAGGGGGAGGAAAGACCTCCAAGGACCCTGAGTTTACTGAGATTTTTATCTCACCCCGTGTGTGGGGATTATTTTGTAGGTGAGACGCAGGGAGAAGCTGAGAGATCCCAGGGCAAGAGACCCATGCAGGGATAGATTGCATATAAACCCTAGGCATAGTTGATGAGAGCATGTTGGCTCCATTCTTTTCTTATTTATGCCTATTGTTTTGTTGTTTTGTACCCTGAGGGGATTATATGTACATTGTGTACATAGGATGTATATTTTGAGGATTCACCATATATGATGTATAGTGGGTGTTGTGGATGACGTTTGTTGATGTCATTTGTGTTTATCGCTTCCGACTTAATTATCTGTGATAATTGCTGCGCTTAATAACCATAAATCAATGTTAATGCACCAGATGCATACGGGGTGTTACATTGTATGGTATCAGAGCAGTTTCATAAGGAAGCATTATGTATGGTGAATTGTGTGTTTTGACTGATGTTCTAGGTGTTCATTATGACTAGTGCATGTGTGGTCATTGAGTGTGGGCCTGATCAACTCACCCTGTTATGTGACATATGCAGTGCCATGGTGAGGACCCGGAACAATAGTGGGATGGCGGGTGCAGATGGGCAACCCGACCCAGTGATAGCCGCCTTGGCAGCTATGCAGCATGAGATAGCTGCTAATAGGCAGACAAATGAGGCCTTGTTGAAGGCTAATGAGAAGTTGATGGCAGAGTTGAGATCTGCGGAGAGAGGACAGAGTACCTTCTCCATCACCTGCTTATGAGGGCGAGGGTAGTCACCACCAGGGTGAAGGTGGCCGTCGTTCTGACGGGCCTAGCCACCATAGGGGGGACCTGTTGTCCCAATCAGATGTTGATGAGGATACAACCGCTAGAGGGAAGATGCTTATTGCTTTTCATAAGAATGACCCTCCAGCCTTTCATGGGGAGTATGATCCCATTGTTGCAGCCAGATGGTTACAAGCGTTAGAGAAGATCTTTACAGTGATGGAGTACCCAGACCATCAGAGACTTCTCTATGCCACTTACATGCTGCAGGGAGATGCTCATGAGTGGTGGGTTACCACTTCTGAGTTGATGAGAGGCCAGGGTGAGGCTGTTACCTGGCAGGCTTTTGAGGTCCAGTTCCTGGACAGATACTTTCCCAGAGATGTGAGAGAGCAGAAGCAGACCGAGTTTGAGGGCCTAGTCCAGGGACAGATGTCAGTAGATGCGTATTTGGCCAAGTTTAATGAACTGACTAAATATGCTCATTTCAGGAGGGCTCTACCTGATGTAGAGGTCCTTGCAGCTAAGTTCCAGATAGGACTTAAAGGGAGTATAGAGGTGAAGATTGAGCATCAAAGACCGTCAGGTTTGTTACAGCCTTTACAGATTCCTGAGTGGAAATGAGATGGCATTTCCATGGATTTTGTAGTTGGATTGCCGAGGACTCAGACTGGATGTGATTCCATCTGGGTGATTGTAGATAGGCTAACCAAGTCTGTTCATTTCTTACCTGTTCGGACTGATTATACTGCAAAGAGGTTGGCTCAGCTATATGTCAGAGAGATTGTCAGATTGCATGGTGTCCCAGAGAGTATTGTTAGTGATAGAGATCCGAAGTTCACTTCCAGATTTTGGAGTGCGCTTCAGGAGGCTTTTGGGACTCAGCTGAAGCTTAGTACAGCTTACCACCCACAGACGGATGGTCACACAGAGAGGACTATCCAGACCCTGGAGGATATGTTGAGAGCTTGTGCTTTGGAGCAGGGTACTAGGTGGGATAGGTATCTACCTCTGGTGGAGTTCTCGTATAATAATAGTTTTCATGTTAGTTTGGGCATGGCACCGTATGAGGCATTGTATGGCCGGAGGTGCAAGACTCCTGTTTGTTGGACTGAGGTGGGTGAGAGACAGCTTCTTGGACCTAAAATGGTTCAGGAGACTACTGAGCAGATCCGATTGATCAGAGATAAGCTGTTGAAGGCTTAGAGTCGACAGAAGAGTTATTATGATAATAAACATAGGCCGCTGCAATTTGATGAGGGCGACCATGTGTTTCTGAGGCTGTCTCCAGTCACTGGTGTTGGACAGGCATTGGGTGTGAGAAAGCTCAGTCCTAGGTTCATTGGTCCTTACCAGATTCTCCAGAGGGTAGGACTAGTGGCTTACAGACTAGCTTTGCCTCCCCAATTGTCAGGGCTACATGATGTATTCCACGTGTCACAGTTGAGGAGGTACGTACCAGGTCCTTCACACGTGGTGGAGCCTGACGCTGTTCAGATTAGGGAGAATCTGACTTGTCCTACATGACCAGTGCGGATCCTGGTTCGGATATAAAAGCAGATCAGAAGTAAGACCATTCCCCTAGTCAAAGTCCAGTGGGATGGAAGGACACTTGAGGAGGCGACTTGGGAGTGAGAGCCGGAGCTTTTGCAGCTATACCCCGAGTTGATTACCAGGTATGAATTCAAATTTTGCGGTCAAAATTCTTAAAAAGGGGGATTGAATATAATAACCAAGGCTAAATAAATAAAAGAAAAAGAAATAAAAAATTGAAATTTACTATATTCCGTCACAAAAAGCGTTAGCGACGGATTTTGCGACGGCCAGTTGCACGAGAAAATGGCGCCTGGAGCGTGGGTTTGGCGCCCGGAGCGCCAGAAATGGCCAGAAGGCCATTTTTCTTTGGAATTTGGCGCTGGAGGCGTGAAAATGGCGCCAGGAGCGCCAAATCTCCGGCAGGCACCCTATATAAAGGGATTTTCACGAATTTTTGGTTAAAAATCTGGTTTCTCTCCTTCCCTAAGCCATTTCCTCCATTGTTGAGTTTGGAAGCTCCATAACCGCTTATTCCTTGACCTAAACACCTTCTACCCAACTAGGAAATCGATTAAAACCTCGAGATGAGCTAGATCCTAGTTTCAATCTCTCGAGAAGATAACCAATCAGAGAAATCCCGTTCTCTAGGGAATATCCTCAGAGCTTGGATTTTGAGAAGAAAGGAGTCATTTCAGAGGTGTTCAAGCTTGGAAAAGTTATCCTCTGACCTTCCTCAACAGTCTAGAGGTGAGAAACTCGAGCTTTAACCGGTTATTTCTGAAAGATGATTCTTGATGAGTTTTGATGAATTTTGAATAAATGAGCGAGTTGGAGTCGAAATTAGGCTTGGATTCTGTTGAAAAGTATGATCAGGAGGTTGTTCTGATGAAGTTTGAGCCTTGAATCATGATTATTGATAAAGTTTAGTTTTGACTTTGACATCTGTATGAGTAGGAAGAATGTTGATATAATGATGAGTTTGAGCCTAGATACCTTTACAAAAGATGTTCAGGAGGCTGAATAAACGGTGAAAATGTGTTGAAATAGTTGTTCCGATAAACTTGACCAGTATTGATATTTAACTTGGCTTATTGAAAGATTAAGCGAATATATGCTTTGAACTAGCTTATATCGAGCCTTAGAGGGACTCTAATGCCTTGATTAGACTGAGACAGATCTCGTTGAGGATCTATGAGTCGCTTGTAAGGTGATGAGTTATGATAACCTTAAGATAGAAACATAAAGGTTTAATGAAAAGGATTAGCCTTGTTTTGTCATTCTAACGGTTGAGGACCGTTATTGATTTTCACATGCTCTTGTGTAGGGCGTGATTCTGACATCACTGGTGGTGGTGACCACGAATCCGGGAGAGCCAGTACAGTGCTGAGAGCAGGTAAGCTCCTTGTTCTTGGAAGTGGTTCCTTTCCTTTGTGTTCCACCATACTCCGATGGAGTATTAGTTATTGAATAACATGTTGCATGAATATTGGAGTTGAATGTTACTGATTGTGATTGAGGCATGTATATGATGCATATATGTGTAGACATCTGAGTAAATGATATATTGTGGGCGATTGAGATGATGTTGAATGAGATATACACTAGGATAGTGTACTGTGTTAGTGAGAACCTCTATGAGGTATATGCGGTGATAGTATCTTGTGTTTGTAGAGAATTCTCTGGCCAGTAGAATGGATTAGATATGGACTTCCCTTAGAGTCAAAGTTATATGGAACGACTCTAAGTGGTCAATAAGTAATGTGTGATAAAACTTGAGAGTATGCACCTGATTGCAGATGAGCATCTCTTGGAAGTGCCATATATGTCCGAGGGTGTCCTGAGATAAAGTACCTGATTGCAGATGAGCTTTTCTCAGGAAGTATAACATAGATATATGTGTGATTAAATTCTGAGAGAATGCACCTGTTGTAGATGAGCTTCTCTCGGGAGTACCATATATGTCCAAGTGTGTCCGAACCTGAGAGTATGTGCCTGATTGTAGATGAGCATCTCTTGGAAGTGCTATATATGTCCGAGTGCGTCCTGGAATAAGATACCTGTTGCAGATGATCTTTTCCCAGGCAATACAGTATAGATATATTTGTGATTAAATCCTTAGAGAAGGTACCTGACTGCAGATGAGCGTTCTCAAGGAATATGATATATCTATATCTATATCTCTATATATATGTTGTTGTATCTGAATAGGGATATCTATTTGATATGTTGTGAGCTAATGAAGGCCGTGATGGCTGAGTAGGGGGGATTATCCCTTAAGTTATATATATATATATATATATATATATATATATATATATATATATATACCTTTTGTCTCTGTGTGATGAAATGTTATGTGAACCGTGATGGCCATGTGATGCTGATGAATCTTTTAACAGGGTGATGAGAATCCCTGGATACTTGTGTATATATATTGTATCTGCCTGATGATATGGTTTGAGAGCCATGAGGGCTAGCTTATGAAATGTTAATTTTAATATATTATGCATGTTAGTGAACCAGGGGAAGGAAAGACCTCCAAGGACCCTGAGTTTACTGAGATTTTTATCTCACCCCGTGTGTGGGGATTATGTTGCAGGTGAGACGTAGGGAGAAGCTGAGAGATCCCAGGGCAAGAGACCCATGCAGAGATAGATTGTATATAAACCCTAGGCATAGTTGATGAGAGCATGTTGGCTCCATTCTTTTGTTATTTATGCATATTGTTTTGTGGTTTTGTACCCTGAGGGGATTATATGTACGTTGTGTACAGAGGATGTATATTTTGAGGATTCACCATATATGATGTATAGTGGGTGTTGTGGATGACGTTTGTTGACGTCATTTGTGTTTATCGCTTCCGACTTAATTATCTGTGATAATTGCTGCGCTTAATAACCATAAATCAATGTTAATGCACCAGATGCATATGGGGTGTTACATTTTATGGTATCAGAGCAGTTTCATAGGGAAGCATTATGTATGGTGAATTGTGTGTTTTGACTGATGTTCTAGGTGTTCATTATGACTAGTGCATGTGTGGTCATTGAGTGTGAGCCTGATCAACTCACCCTGTTATGTGACATATACAGTGCCATGGTGAGGACCCAGAACAATAGTGGGATGGCGGGTGCAGATGGGCAACCCGACCCAGTGATAGCCGCCTTGGCAGCTATGCAGCATGA
Organism: Glycine latifolia; assembly: GCA_013407115.1. Taxonomy (NCBI): domain Eukaryota; kingdom Viridiplantae; phylum Streptophyta; class Magnoliopsida; order Fabales; family Fabaceae; genus Glycine; species Glycine latifolia. The sequence continues at coordinate 23,696,142 of CM023958.1, read as the reverse complement.
GATGGCTGCTAATAGGCAGACAAATGAGGCCTTGTTGAAGGCTAATGAGGAGTTGATGGCAGAGTTGAGATCTGCGGAGAGAGGACAGAGTACCTTCTCCATCACCTGCTTATGAAGGCGAGGGTAGTCGCCACCAGGGTGGAGGTGGCCGTCGTTCTGACGGGCCTAGCCACCATAGGGGGGATCGGTTGTCCCAATCAGATGTTGATAAGGATACAGCCGCTAAAGGGAAGATGCTTATTGCTTTCCGTAAGCATGACCCTCCAGCATTTCATAGGGAGTATGATCCCATTGTTGTAGCCAGATAGTTACAAGCGTTAGAGAAGATCTTTACAGTGATGGAGTGCCCAGACCATAAGAGACTTCTCTATGCCACTTACATGCTGTAGGGAGATGCTCATGAGTGGTGGGTTACCACTTCTGAGTTGATGAGAGGCCAGGGTGAGGCTGTTACCTGGCAGGTTTCTAAGGTCCAGTTCCTGGACAGATACTTTCCCAGAGATGCGAGAGAGCAGAAGCAAGCCGAGTTTGAGGGCCTAGTCCAGGGACAGATGTCAGTAAATGCGTATTTGGCCAAGTTTAATGAATTGACTAAATATGCTCATTTCAGGAGGGCTCTACCTGATGTAGAGGTCCTTGCAGCTAAGTTCCAGAGAGGACTTAAAGGGAGTATAGAGATGAAAATTGAGCATCAGAGACCGTCAGGTTTGTTACAGCCTTTACAGATTCCTGAGTGGAAATGAGATGACATTTCCATGGATTTTGTAGTTGGATTGCCGAGGACTTAGACTGGATGTGATTCCATCTGGGTGATTGTAGATAGGCTAACCAAGTCTGCTCATTTCTTACTTGTTCGGAGTGATTATACTGCAGAGAGGTTGGCTCAGCTATATGTCAGAGAGATTGTCAGATTGCATGGTGTCCCAGAGAGTATTGTTAGTGATAGAGATCCGAAGTTCACTTCCAGATTTTGGAGTGCGCTTCAGGAGGCTTTTGGGAGTCAGTTGAGGCTTAGTACAGCTTGGCATGATCCAATGATACGCGCAATGTGCGCCTTCGTAAATCGTATGACTTCTATCAGATCTCCACCTACCCTGCCCCAATGCGCATAATTCCTGTCAAAGTAAGACAGGCGCATGAATCCTCCTCTTAGCTTAGCCTCCTAAGCAGAATGACCAAAGACCTCCTCGATGACGGTGACCCAGTCATCGGACGTCGCTCCGATCACGACATTGCTGTCATTGCCTAAACCTAAGATACCAGCCTCGTCTTCCAACGTGATGGTCATCTCTCCATGCAGCATGTGAAACGTATGTGTCTCTGGTCTCCACCTCTTAACCAGAGCACTGATAAGCGCAACATCGATCTAAATGCAAGTTTAAAATAATCAATGCGTATGCACACTTATAAATCAAAACATTTATAGGAATCACTTCGTATGTATCATTCTTCAATTAAAAAATTTATACCTGAATATGTCGCATGCGTGCGACATGTAAGAATCCTGCTTGTCCTAACATCGCCGCAACGATTGCAGGAATATCGTCACAGTCTGGCCCCCCTGTGACTTTACCACGTTGCGTCTTTAACACCCGACATCTGTCTTCGTTCCACACAGCCTGTGAAACATGAGTTTGCTGGGTACGCCTCCGCAACGCCCCCCACTTATACGGGGTAGGCACAACATGGGTCATCGGATCCCTTCCGTCACCTTCGTGATCGGATCCAGAACGTGAAGACGCCGAAGATGATGAATCAGCCATCTCTGAGACTATTTTAATATAATGAAAACAATATTATAATGAATAAATTAATGTATTGTAATTAAATTACAATACAAATAAATTACCTTAACCCTAAACTGAACTATTTAAATTTAATCCAGATATTTTAATTTGAACAATAAATCCTTATAATTAATAAATTATTGTAATTGACAACTAAACCCTAAACTAAACTAAATCCTATAACCTAAAACCTAACATTTTTCTACAACATGAAATAAATAGTGTGGTTCTAACAAATTTAAAAATCAACAAAATAATATATTAAATAATACTCATAATTAATAAATTAACTTACTTGTTGGCAGAGTTTCGGTGCAGAGAAAAATCACTCAAAAGCTTTAGAGAGAAGGAGGAACTTTTAGAGAGAAGGCGCAACAGGAAAAAGTGAAGGAAAAGTGAAATCTGGGGCCTTTTATAGGAGTGAGTTAAGCCCAGAATTGGACATGACTCACAGTCCCAGATTAATAATATATTTCAAAACAGTCTCAAATTCATAATTTTTTATTAAAAATATATTATTTAGGTTAAATTTAAATTTAAATGGGTTCTAGAATGACAACTTTTCTTCCAAAACCCTCGTTGCTGATTTGAAAAGCACGAAACGCGACGGCACGGCGTGGCATTTATGTAATTAAAAATAAACCCAAGGGCAGTTCAACAAACTGCACCCTCTTTACTTCCATTTCACGCTTGCTTTGCATCTAAAACAACAAAGTAAAATACTCTTTCTTTTTCTTCTTCTTCTCTCTCTTCAACGCCCTTAGTCTTAGTACAGCGGAAGAACGAAGCCTCGTCGTTCTTCTTCTTCCCCGCTTTCTCTCTCTAGAACCTTACCGTCGTTTCTTTCTCTATCCTCAACAGGAGACAGCGTCGCCTTCTTCTTCTTCTCTGAATCTCGCGGTGTTGTTCGTTCTGCTGCGGTTGTGGTTCCGGCGGCGATGGGACAGCAATCGTTGATCTACAGCTTCGTCGCTCGCGGCACCGTGATCCTCGCGGAGTACACCGAGTTCACCGGAAACTTCACCGGTGTGGCGGCGCAGTGCCTCCAGAAACTCCCTTCCTCCAACAACAAGTTCACCTACAACTGCGATGGCCACACCTTCAACTACCTCGTCGATAACGGATTCAGTAACTATTCTCTCTCCCTCTCTTTTCTCTCGTTTAGCGGATCTGCATCAGTTTTTTTGATTTTGCTGTCTATTGTTGGAACTGGATTCGGTGCGTTTTCTCGTTCACGCAGTGGTGAATCTGCACCGTTGGATGACGATCGGACGCATTTCGGATGCGTATTTAAAATACGATTCGTCCGATCTTCATCAACTCTGGATGTGCGGTGTTCATTACGACTTGATCTGCGTGCTGGAAATGGTACGGAAATGAAACAAAAAGATATAGCGTTCGGTGTTCGGCGTGCGTTGCTTGATTTGATTAGGTCAACTCTCGCGATCGATTCTTGTAGGTGGAATCTTCAATTGGTTTCGTTGTTATAATGTGAAAAAAGAAATAAAGGAAGATGGAAAAGGAAGCAGTGAAAGTAAATTTGTGTAACTGAGAATTGGATCGTTTACGTTGTTGTGTTTTTACGCATATTGAATGGTTTCTATTGTTGTTTCTGATTCAGTTGTTCTGTTACTTACTAGCTTATGACACGGCAACGTTTGGAATTTTGGTAACGTTATTTGTGGATAGAAAGGGGTATTGAAGGAAATTTTTATTTATTTAATAGCTCTTGAAGAGGATGATCAAGGTTTAAATTGTGGTTGTGGTCGCCGTGTCATTGTGATCCTTTATATGGTGGGAAATTTTGGACTAATACGGCCACAATTGCAGTTGTGGAGAGTCCAAAAACCTTGATTTTTAAGCCGAAATTGTGGTTGTGGACTGATTTTTAAAATCTTGAGGATGATTAAGGATAATTCAATAATGTTGCAAGGGTTTTGAATAGAAATCATTTGGTTGTTCTGGAGATGGACTATATGGAATTATAAATGACTAATTCTGGCTTTATTGCTAGTAGCTTGACGGTGTTTTCGGAACTTGGTGCTTTCTGTTGGTGATGCTTTGTTTTCTTTTATCGACTGAAGTAATAATTACTGTTAGTTAGAACTAACTAAGTGCCTGCTGAATATTGTAGCTTACTGTGTGGTTGCCGTTGAGTCTACTGGACGGCAGATTCCAATTGCTTTCCTCGAACGAATCAAGGAGGATTTTACCAAGAAGTATGCTGGAGGAAAAGCTGCAACAGCGGCTGCTCAGAGCCTCAACAGAGAGTTTGGGTATGTATATGTGCTGCAAATTTCTGTTGCTAATTTGCTATAATGACATCAATTATTGTGAAATATTTGTTGTTCCATAGACCTAAGTTGAAGGAGCAGATGCAGTACTGTGTTGATCACCCAGAGGAAATTAGCAATCTTGCTAAAGTGAAAGCTCAGGTTTCAGAAGTCAAAGGAGTTATGATGGAAAATATCGAGAAGGTAAAGCAATTACTTCTTGTCTCCCCTCTTGCCAGGAAACTATGCAGATATTTATCCTTTTCGCTGTGGGTGGGTTGAAAGTGTTTTCGGAGGCTAAAATTTCCCATTAGTGTTTTTTCTTGGGTAGGCATATATGGAGAGGTTTTAATTTAAACTTGCATAGTAAGTTTTTGACTGATGTGTTGCTCTGACATTTATATCCTATTTGGCAGGTTCTTGACCGTGGGGAGAAAATTGAGCTTTTGGTGGATAAAACAGAGAACCTTCGCTCTCAGGTCCATTGTTTGCCAATATTGCATATTAAGATCTTTTAATGATTCTGTAAATGCAAAGTATAGATTATTAGAGATGGAAGTGGGAGTCTTGTGCATCAGATCACTGTCACGAGTCGCTCTTTAACCCTCTTTTTCTTATTGGTGTACTTAGTTATCAATTGTATAGAAGTACTTATACATTAGACACAGGCATCTACAAAATGGATGCTAATTTTCTGTCTATATTTACCAAGTTAAGGAAACTTTAAAAATAATAGTCTAGTTGCTTAAAAAAATGGTCTAGTAGATATGGTCTTGGACAGATGCAACAAGCAACCCAAATATTAGTGATTAGACAACAAGGTTTATATAGCATACAAGAGAACAATATATCTAATACTCTGTATGTTATGTGGTTTGTCACCTTTTTACATTATTAGATTTTTTAAAGGTGATTTTTGTGCATGTTATATGAGATTGTTCAGAGAATTTGGTCACTATGATAAAACCAATTTACTAAAGTGCCCTTGAATATGTATGTTCTTAAATAGAAGTCATCAGTTAGGCAAGCCTTCTATTACACTATTGAAGTATTGGTGAGTGTTGAGATGTAACTTGTGTACTTAAGTTATGTGGTATTCTTGTTTCTTTTTCCTGTCAATCATTGAATTTGATTAATAATATGCTTGAAGTGACTATCTTGTTAGAGCAATTGAATCTTATTAGTTTCTTGTACCATTTTTATGTCTTTTAAACATAATTGCTTATCTTTTATGTGCCTCATCAATTAGATTGATTGTGCAGGCTCAAGATTTCAGGCAGCAGGGAACCAAGATTAGGAGAAAGATGTGGTTCCAAAACATGAAGATAAAGCTAATTGTTCTGGGTATCATAATTGCCTTGATTCTCATTATTGTTCTTTCCGTTTGTGGTGGCTTCAACTGTGGTAAATGAGTCTTCCCACGTCCTGGCTTCAACTGTGGTATTTGTCTCCTCACTTGATAACATTGTTGCTAGCAGATTGCCATTGCCTCTACTGTCAACATAGTGCTTTTGACTTACTTTTTGGGATTTACATTCTTCCCAACTTCTCCGACGATCAATAGTATATGGCATTGTTTGTATAGTGTGTATTGTTTAGCCTTTATCATCTTGTCTCCCATAGCGTAATGCTAATCTGTCATTCTCTATAGTTTAGGTGGGAGTTTCAGCATTTGGTGTGAGGATATTATGTTTTTTAATTATTACATATTAAGAAATCAACCATTACGTAGTTGAGCTTTTTATTACCATATTTTTTGTTATGACTTACGATAATCCATGCATTTGAACATTTGTCCACTTCGCTGAGGCCTTGCTCCTAAACGCTAGTGGTTTATGTTTTAACTCTTAAATTATTAATTCAATTCATTTGTCTGCTCAAATTAATTGTGTTTGCTCAAATTAACATGAATGATACAAAATCCTACTACTTAGTTTTCATGCTTTGGAATTGTGAACGCCTATTTGTATTGCAAATGAGTTATACCTTAACACAGTGAAACGTGTGTTCATAATATGCTCGCTGTATTAGCCAAAGTAGATGCTTAAAAAAAGGTCATGGAATCCATAAACGCAATTTGGTTTGGCTTTTCAGAGTTTGTCAATTCTCTTTAACTTCACAAGTCATGTTCTTAGGCAAAATCTCATGATATATTGAAATTTGATGAACCGTAAGAATAGTTTCTTGAGATAAATAAGTGGCTGTGTTACTTAGCCAAGAATTGCGCTACCCTATGTGAATTGTTTGTGGTCCACTGGTAGACAGGCGCAAGGGGATTTGATTTAATAACATCAGACTTTAAAGTTTAAATTAAAAGTCTAAGTAATAAAAAAAAAATTGATTTGATTGGTAGGCAGGCGTAAGGGGGTTAGATTAATAAATAATAGACTTGAAAAGTCTAAGGAATAAAAGATTGATTTGAACGAAAAGTAAGTTGGAAAACACGAATTTGATGGAACAATGGAAAGTGGTTCATTAAAATGGATGTATACGGATAAGAATGCGATAGCGGGGAAGTGTTGGATGTATACTTACGGTTGCCATGAACATTCTTGTTAATTTTGTCTAGACTGGCAAACGATGCTATTGTCATCGAGTTGCGATTCTTGGAATAGTAAACGCAAGTTGAATGAAGCTTGGGAATCGACATGACCTCTTGGGAGATTATCAGAGTGGGAAACTGATGCCAACGTCAAAAGATGAACGAGAATTGGAGTAAGAGGGGGGAATAATAATAAAAAAAGGGAATAAATAGCCTAGTTAATGCTTGAATTATGCATTCGCTGTTCATAATTTACTTCCTATATTTCCAAATTATCATTTAATATATAAATGTGTAAATGTTGTGATAAAATAGTCCAATGTTTATTATAAGTTATGTTATGTCATTAACTAATTTGTTAATAAATAATATAATTTCAAGAGTACTTTGTTATTAAGTTTTATACTTTAGAGACTAAATTGTTAAATTCTAATCCAATACACCTTTTTTTAGTAATGTTTTTATTTTGATTATGTTTTATAGATAAGAGTATTGATATTTAGCTACCTAATGTAGAAAGGTATGAGTATTGAAGTAAATTATTTCATAAATATAAAGACTAAATTATCATAAATGTATAGTTCAAAAACTAAATAAGTTATTTATGTAAAAAAACATATTTAAGATCATCGTGAAAGTTTTCATAGTGAAGTCTATCCTCATTTCTTATGTCTAATGAAGTTAGTGATTACTTTAAAAATTTAATTAAGAAAATGTAGAGTGTAGCTTTTTATATATGGTAAATGATAATATAATATTTTTATACCGAAGTAAAATAAAACCTTTTATTTAATATATAAACAAAGTTCCATGAATAAGTTCATGTGATATAGTATTTGGGAAAACAAGACAATGTCGGTATAAAATATTTTTGTGGATATTCAATAAAATTTATCCTATCATCACATTATTGTAAAGTGGTCAAATCTTAATTGTAAATTTATCTTATTCAATAAAAATGTAGTAAAATCGTTGAATCTTATTAAATGCATGTAAAATGTTTTTGGAAAATAATATACACACTATCAAAGTCTTTTACAATTACATCCATGTATAATTAGTTGATTTTAATAATAATTATCTTAAAATTTATGAAAATAAATTTTGATTGATTAATAATATAAAAAACTTGCATCCATAGTGCATGTCTATAAATTTAAATATTTTACACTGAAAATATGTAATTATAAATATAAATGTTTTTAAATTGTCAACTAATTAAAATTTATCTTAGATATAACTTTTCAAATAATTATTAAAAAAAAATCTTATGATACATAATAATGTGTAATAAATAACTATAAAATTTCTTATTATTGGTGAATTTAAATTAAATTCATAAATTAAACTCCTGTAATTTTATATTAGGTTATTCCATCATTCTTAATCTAAAATACGAAACGGGACCTAATGATAGATATGTTATTTTCCAAATCCACGTCAAATGAGGGGTCATTTGGCGTTATTCTATGACTAATGATTATTGAGATATCCAACAATGTGTATGGAGATTGACCCTTCAAAACATTCAACTTGACTGAAGCTTCAATTCCTCTTTAAATGGCCATGAATTATCTTAGAATTGATATCAGCTATCCCGAACAACCAACCAATATCTTTTGGGAAGAATCTGCACTCTTTGGCAGGCAACTTCAATAATGATGCTAGCTAGGTTGCTAGTGGCTATGCCACTTTCTTTTAGCTCCCTCACACTCTTCTAGTGACTCTTTTCTACGCATCCAAATTCATCTTCTTTTGACAAAAGTAGCTTAAGTGGTTAAAAAATATCATGGTCATAGATAATGACAACTGAACAGATGTGAGAAAAGGTTAGTGGTGGTCAACCAAAGTGGCTATATGCAGCATTGCACCTCATCTTTTCAGTTATACACTCGTCAAGCCATGGAAAAGCTACTCTGTACATTGACCAGCATAGTGGGGATGATACCCTGATCCATTTTATTCATGATTTTCTTCCCATGTACCTCACTCTTGGGACAATTATACACTTGTACAAAAAAGCACAGATTTAAGTGCTTCCTAACAATATTTTTTGGCCTGAAATAGAAGTGAAAAAAAAAAAATTCAACCAGAAAGACCCTCGAGCTTATGATACTCATCCAAAAGTTTACAAAATTGATCCATAAAGATAGTAACCAGATTGTGCATTCCAATAGTGTTCCTACCTAGTTTCAATGAATGCTGGCACTTAACAAGTTAATATAAATTACAAAGCCTAAAATAGTAGAACCTTCAATCCCATGTTCTGCAGTCAGTAAACTTCAGTCCTCCCCTTGCACATTCATGGAGGTGTTATTCAGCAATTCGTTGAACTCTTGTATAAATAATGCATCCATGAATTCTTGATTAAAAAGGAAACAAACCGGTTCACTTATTCCTAGCAAATAGCAATGCCACTGGTAGCAGCTCTCAGAGAATTTCATGATGCAGAAAAATGCATCTACAAGTAATCATGTATGGCTGACAGAAAAAAAATCTGTCATGACTATAACCATGAACTGTTAGAATTGTTAAGCACGTGGCCCAAACTATTAATTAAGCATGTGGCCCATGTTTGAGATGACAGAAGGTTAGATCAAACATTCATTGACAAGTTGATTTCCATGTTGTCTATAAGCCTGACTTTGCCAAACCATGCAGCAACACAGAAGACGACAGGACTCTGGATCTGTTCCACTTTCTCCAAATTATTTTGATCAACAATCTGCAGGCAAAAGTATCTAGTTTGCATCAAACAATACCATTTTATTATTCATAACATCTAGTTCTGTATTGCTTTGGCTTCACTGAAGGATCTGTTAGGTCCAAATATATTTTGGTAAGGCATACATCACTGTCAAAGTAACACTGGCATTAATTCATTAGTTGTGTGCTTTCAAAGGAATGTGAGGATTTCATAAGAAACTCCATATTAAACACAGAAAAGAAAGATATTTAACATCTCACCTCAGCATAATCAATCCTTCCACCAGCATCAGTAACACTTTGGATGACCAAATTTGTCAACTTCTCACAATGCACCTGACCATCTTCTGCTGCTGATTTAGCTATTAACAATGATTTATTTATTGATAGTGCCTGAAAACGATTGAAAGATTATAGTGTTACCTAGCTGTAGAAGGCAAAGTAATATAACAATTTATGAAGGCTTAGTACAGCTGAAAGTGAAGAGGAAAACATAAGAAAAACTTCGTAACATAAATTTGACATTATCATCATTATCATTCACAAATGCATCAAATTAAATATCATTGCTGGCTTTTAATTAATTAAACAATATTTGAATAAAATACCTTTTCCCTCTCTTCAGGTGAAAGGTGCACATTACGTGAACTCATTGCCAGGCCATCATTATCCCGTGTTATTTCAGCACCTATCACTTTTATGGAAAAATCAAGATCTCGAACCTACAAAGAATCAATCAGTCAGTCTGCATGGACCAACATCTAACAACAGTAATAAGCATCGCATCAAACAGATCTGGTACTAATTGACAACGCTAACTTCATTGATTTTTCATTAGTGACATTGTGCCTAGAGATCTAGGTATGAAACTAACAGTAAAGTTATATCTCCCATTACCCTAGTGTAAACTAAGAAGAAAAATAAGGAGTACAACAGATACCTAAGGACTACATTCTATGATTGAAGATTGCCAGAACCAGTGGGAATAAGATTCCCTGTGATCCCAGAATTGGAGCTAATGGAAATAATTTCCCTTGATAATGGAATGCCAAATGCCTGTGTGGCCTGAAGAGAGGGAAGGTCAAAGATAAATTTGTAAAGGTCGGGGAGAGAGAAAAAGGGGGGGGGGGGGGGGTTGGAAGAGAGAAGTCGGAATTGTGTAAGGTTGGGAAGGAGGCATTAGAATCTTGGGAGAACCACACTACAAAAGCTAGTCATCATAGTTGGAGAGCCCTAGGCCTTATAATTTATAAACCCCATACTTGAATCCTATACTTCACTAAGGGTCACAAGTCCCATACCTTGCAATTGGATCCTAACATCCCACCACGCTATGCAGCCCCAAAGGCTCGCTACAACTTACAATTAGCTCATGCACTAGTACCAACCAAACACTGCAAGATGACTGCAGGCTCAGGTAGATAAGAAGTATGTGGCAGTTGTAATACACGTTAAAGGAACAAGTATTGGGCCTTGTCTCCAGAGGGTCTATTGCAGCTGCTACCTGCCATATAACTCTACAAGTTTGTACTGATATTTTGATTAATTTTTTGGGACTTTACCTAATTCAGAGGGTGGATACTATACTGGTAGTTTACCAAATATGCCCCTTTCCCATTCCTAGTCACCCCTGTACTGCTAAAGGGGTTGCTGAATATTTTTTACCAACAAGATAGCTAGGCTTCATGGATTCTTGGCATCCATAGTATCTGACCTGGCAATGATTGAGTTTTTATCAGCTACTTTGGACTAAGCTTTCCAAATAGTCCATAACTACTTTGAAGCCTAAGATCAGCCTACCATCCCCAATTAAATGGTAAAACAAAAGTTGTCAATATATGTTTGGGAACATACATGCAATGTTTCACAGGGTTCAAGCCAAAGCAATGTCCAAGGTTGATGAGTCAGGCTGAGCATTGGTACATACCATAGTTCCACTATGATGTCCCCCTCCAAAGCTTTATATGAAAGGGAAACCCCAACATCATTTAGGCGTTCACGAGAATTGCATATGTGGACGTAGTGAATCAGACAAAAAGGAATTTGGTGTTCAGCTTGGTGTGCCTCAAAATAAAATGAAGCATTGTGCAGACAAAAGCAAAAGGGATGTTAGTTATCGTTGGAAAGGTGCCTTAATTACGGTCACCCCTTGCACACCTTAATTACGGCCTCTTTAGGGGCTGCCTAAATTGAAGCTTGTGATGGTTTAGTCCCAAATCAACTAGAGATATGACTAAAATAGAGCTTATAAAATTTGGGTAGTCCTCACCTTACAAGCCAGTTTTGTGGGATTGAGTTAGGCACGAATCCAAATTCTACGAGTTATCAGTTGGGACCTGAGGAATTTGTCCATCTAAAGATCCGATGTTAGGAACCACAGCTGAATAACTAGAAAGCTGATAGTATCAACCACTAAAATCAATTCAGGGAGCTGTTACAAACCAGAAGAAAAGGTCCAGAGCAATGTGCCCCTTAGAGAAGGAAAATTCTCGGTCCAAGATCATATCCAAAAAGTAATAATCATAACATCTATTCTCTTGTCACTTACCCCCTATATATCCCCTTCCTATTCCAGAATGCACAAGTAACTCCAATTTCGCATAACCATCGAACTTTGGGCCCCACTTTTTGCTTTCTCACATAGATCTTCCAAATGTTTGGCTCTTTTGGGTCCAAATCCAGCATGTGGTCTTGTTCTGGGTCTAGAGCCCTATCATCCAACCTTACAGATCCAGATATTTTGGCAAGAAGGTGAATGGGAAGTAAAGCCTGAGATTTTCGAGAACATTGGGTAGACTGCCTATTGCCTGAAGCTCCCTGGATACAGCTGCATTCACCCAGTATTTCATGTCTCAATGCTAAAAAAATTCATAGCAGAAACTTTCACCAGCTAACCACAGCCAACCTTACTATCAGAAAATTAGGAGTTAAGTGTACAAACAGTGTAAGTTCTAAGTCTGAGAATAAGATTCGATAACAGAACTGTTGGTGCTAATTTGATGGAAAGATTTACCAACCTATTAAAGTTCCTTGGAGTTCTTTGCTACCATACAAGGACAATTTCCTGATTTTCACCTTGAGGACAAGGTGAAACCAACAGTAGAGAATATTGTTTGACCTCCCATTACTTAAGTGTACACTAGGAACTAGGAAGTAAATGGACTGCAGAGAATAAAAACATGTGTGCATTGTTGGAGATAATGGGAATAATATTCCCCATAGAAAATCAGAAGTTTAAGAGTCAGTGGAAATAATAGCCCCAGTGATAACAGAATGCAGACAACGCATGGAAAGAGAGAGAAAGTCAATGATGAATTGGTAGAGGAGGTTAGGATAAAGGTGAGGGGGAGGATCGAAAGAGAGAAGCAAGAACTGAGTGGAAAAGGTTGGGAAAGAGGTAGTAGACGCCTCAAATTGTTCTTTATTTCTTCTCAGTTTTCATGTTCAATTCTAGGTGCTATACAGATCTCTATTTGTCACTGATATCATATCATAACCAATTACAGACCTGAGGGATTTTCAGTAGTAAAACCAACAATATGACATCGGTTAGTATCTTATCAAGTTAAAAAAATAAAAAATGCCACCCAATGTTAGCCATACATAGCAAGGATTTTTTCTCTCTCTAGAACTTAATGACGGCACACCTACCAAACATGATTTCAGGTATTTACTAAAACGTTTGTATCTTCAGATAAAATATTAAACTGATCTAATTACTCAATTAGACAAGATAAATTTCAAAGCATAAAGGACTATCAACATGCGTATTGTGCTGCAACAACAACTCAACACTATCCTACTAGGTAGGATCACCTATAACACAAGTACTGTGCAATTGGATAAAATTTATGAAAGAGTACATTACTAGGATTACGAAAACAGCAAAATTGAATAAAAGTTCATTTTACATGGTTTCAACCATCATATACCAACAAGTTATGAAACATGGACACCTCTCTTGTTTGCCGTGTCATCGTGTCCGGCACCGACACATCCTGACACTTCTTATTAGGTATCTAATTTAAAATTATTATTGTTGGCTTGAACACTTAAGTTGTCATCTTTACACAACTCATGCGCTTGAAAAAATTATAGAAGGTTGGTTTAAAAAGATGAATCTACTATCAATTTATATTTTGTTATATCTTATTCATATTTCATTTCATTAGATCCCTTAAGCAAAGTTTGAGACTTTGAGCCTTGTGCATACAAAAAATGTGGCTGGGAGAGGAGAATCCCACTAAAGGTGGCTAGTGAGGTTGATGAGGGACATTAATTATCGACAAAATCGGTGATACTCGGTAAACGTAAAAAAAGAAGAAAAAACCAATATATTTACTAGGATTCCTATTCTTAGAAATAAAGCAAAAGCTCTGAAAAAATAAAATGGTTACCATCCTCTGAATAAGCCGCCACTGCTGGTAATCCTTCTTCCCGAACACAGCCACATCGGGCTCCACAATATTAAACAACTTCGTCACCACAGTCGCCACCCCTCTGAAGAAAACGGGCCTGCTCTTCCCACACAGCCCCAATTCCAGCTTCTCGACCCTCACCCAACTCTCATGCCCGGACCCACTCCCAACGCTCGACACCATTCCACCACCCTCCGCCACGTCACCACCACCGTTCTTCCCGTAATCGTACAAGTTACGGGGATGGAAAACAGCGTCGACGCCGCCGGGAACGGACGTGAGTTTCTTTACGTCGCCGTCGAAGTCGGAGGGGTAGGTGGAGAGGTCCTCTGTGGGCGTGAACTGGCCCGGGTTGACGTAGATGGAGACGACGACGACGTCGGAGAGTTGGCGGGCCTGGGCCACGAGCGAGAGGTGGCCCGCGTGGAGGAAGCCCATGGTGGGGACCAGCCCAATGAGCTTGCCCTGGGCCCGCATCGAGCGCGACCAGCTCCGCATCGAGGCCTTATCGGAGATCACCCTTGGGGTTGGAGCCATCACGAATAATATTGGAAACAGTGGGATTTTCGTGAGGATGAACGTGATGGCGCGAATGCGGTAGTTGAAGAGATAGGTCTTAGGCAAAGTTATTATGACTCTGGGATAAAGTACCTTTTGGGGTGTATTGGATTTGGAAGGCTGCTGAGAAAGATGGAACGGGAAGTGGTTGTTTTTGTCGTTAAGCACAAAAATGTTAATTAAATAATTTTTTTTATAACTTTTTTTAATTAAATTTTTTAGATAAATTAAGTTTGAGAACTAAGAGCACCTTTAATGGTAAATTTCAATTTGGGATCTTAGTTTACTTTATGATGAATCTCACAGTGTCACGTAAGATTGAAAATTTCTTAAGATTTGTAACATTTTTTTTCTTTAGTAGTAAATCTCAAATTGGAATCTTAGATAATTTTTAATGGGTCTCATATGAATCCCACTTTTAAATATTTAAATTTTAATTAAATTAAATTAATTAAGTAATTAATTTTACTTAATGAAGCATAGAAAAAAATATATTAATTAATTAAGTAATTAATTTTAAATTAAACTAAATTTTGAATTTTATTATTATTATTTTTTTAATTTTCATTTTTTTTTTCTTCTTCCAGTGACTTCCACCCTCCCTACTTTTTCTTTTTCCCTTCACCCCCAACCCACTCGACACCTCCCCCTCCCTTTTTTTTTTTTTTTTCGTTTTTCTTTTTCTTCTTCTTTCTTCTCCCCCACCCCACTCCCCCCTTTCCTTTTCCTTTTTCCTTTTCCTCTTTCCCTCCCACCAGAACCTCCTCGTCCCTCCCCCCTCCTTTTTTTTTTCTTTCTTCTTTCCCTTTCCTTTCCCCTCCTTTTCTTTTTCTTTTTCCCTCCCCCCCACACCAGACGCCCCCCCTTCCCCCCTTTTTTTCTCTCTTCTTCCCCCTCCCTCTCACGGTTCTCCCCTTCCAGTCTGAGTCTCCCACTCCCCTCCAAGCCTCCCCTCTGAGTTCTCCTCTGCTTCCCCCTAGGTATGTTCTGTTCCTTTTTTTTTTCTGTTTCTCTTCTGCAATGGTTGGTTGGGTGTGGGTTGTTGCTCCCCGCCCATTTTGTGGTCTGTTACAACATAAAAAACACATGTTTTTTTGGATTTCGTGCAAATCTTCAAGATTCTTGGGGAAGAATCGGATCTTTACGTGGAAATCTTCACCCCCCCTTTAGTGATGGATCTGGGGAAGGAGAGATCTTCAGCTGAAGATCCCTCCCCAAGACCCAGCATTAAAGGTGCTCTAACAACATAAGAGTCATTATAAATTTACATGGATACTTATAAATTACTTATAAGTTATAAATAAGATGTTCACATCAATTATAAAAATTGAATACGTGTTCTTATATACATCAATAAATTTTTTATATCGGTTGGGGGATTGAACCTGCGTTATAAATTCTTATCTTTTATATAATTAAATTGATTTAACTATTTAAGTGGAATAGAATTAATTGTTTTATTTTCATTTTTTAAATATCAATTAGTATATTATTCTTGTATGGTAAAATTTAATTAAATTATAAATATAAAAATATTTTAAAATTTTTCCAAATATGTTGCTATCAATTACTTCTTCTATTTCATTTTATATATCATTTAATGTTTTTTTATTTGTCTAAGTAATCCCTCTTAGAAATGGGATTAAACAAGTCAATTCTAAGTAGTTCAATAAAATTAAAACAGTTGTATTACAAATTGGATTCACTTGTTTAGATTTCTTTTATACACAAAATTTTTAGCAATTATATATTCCTCTCATTACTTTTTACTAATTTTAAATTCGGTCCACATTTTAAAAATTTAGGATTTTTTCCTACAAATATTTCATCTTGTAAGTGACTAAGCCAAGTACATTTCTTAACATAGTCGTACTCTATGATATGATCATTCGGGGAGACTCAAATTAATCATACATAGGAAATGTGATTTTTATCCTAAATGGATGAGCATGGGCAGTGACTTACCTCGGTAAGGCTTGCAAGGACCTTAACCTATCTAGGGATTCGCCCACCTATCCATTTTATAGGTTCATTTCTCTTAGCCACCATTGACAGTCTCCAACACTAGGTTAAGGGTCTTCCTTGCAACCTCAACTTGCATGGCTACTCACATGCAATGTTATTCATCAATGTATGCATGCCATAATTATACATTATAACACATTCAACATATCATCAATTCATTACTCACATTTTGTTCAATTCATCATTCATATCCTTCTCACCAAATATGAACTTTTACATAGTTCATCTAAACATCATGAGACTTTTCACACCACAAGTTCCCATAATCAAACACCAATCATACGAATTTGAATTACATGAGAATAACAAGATATGTCAACTTCATTATCCCATTTAAGGTTCACATGCACTTCAAGAAGCATTTAAGATTGAAATTCAAATGATATGTGCAAAAGAAAACTTGACAGACAGTCTTTCTTAAGCGCGACTTACCCTCTGCTTAAGAGTGGTCTTCGTTGTCTCGCTTAAGCTCACCCTGTTAGTGCTTAAGTGTTGACTTATAGTAGTTAACTCCTATCTTACTTAAGTGCACCCTAGGTGGCACTTAACTATGACAGGTCTACAAGTTTGTGTGATTTTGATCAAATATCTTCTAATGGATCTCATATTGAGTTCCAACTCAAATATTTCATTTTCCAAACATAAACATTGAATCAAAACACATTTAAGGAACCAAAAATAGTGATTCAACACACGTAAAACATACGATTAAAGATGGTTTAAGCTTCCCTTACCTATCAAACTTAATGAGTTAGCTTTTAGATGAAGAAGAGGAATAAAAGAAAAGACTTTGGGTCCAAGATGAAAGTTTTTGTTTACTCCTACAACAATTCTATATCATCCACACCACCCTAAAACCAACAAAAAACACATTAAAACCTTGAAGATAAACACTTTTATGAAGTTTTGAAGAGTGTCTATGGAGAAAAAAGAAGCTCTTTTTTGTTGCACAACACCAAACTCAAAGTTTATCCAATGGTGATTTCTTGGAGAAAAGGAAGTGAGTGAATAAGGGTTTCTTTTGAGATAAGTTTTTGAAATATTGGGTTTTTGACTCTCTAGCTTCTCTTTTTTTATACCTTGGCTCCTACTAAACACACCTACCCTTCTCTCATAAATCAAAAGCCCATCCCTCTAGGCCCAAACACACTAAAAACTCATTCGTATTCATAGAACACATTCTTAACATTAAAATGCTCCCCAACAAGAAAATCATCGTCCTTGAAAATTCATGTACCAAGGAATAGATTCAGATACTGCTCAAGCATCTTGTCCTCAAGCTTCCACGTCATATCTCTCGTAGTGTTGCTCCGCACTATCTTGACCAAACTGATGGTCTTGCCTCTATGTTGTTTGATCCTTTATCCTTGCGGATTGAGTCTCATAGCTCAAATCCTCACGAACTTGCACCATGTCCAGTTTTAGGACTTGTGTAGGGTCTTGATAAGCGTTTGTCGTGTCGCTTCAAAACAATTAAACTACGCTAATTCTGTAGCACAGGATTAACCTAGGTCGACTCAAAGACACTATCAATATGGTTCTATCTTCAATTCACTACTAATAGTAAAGGGGATTTTTGTCGAAGAGTTTGCAGGCGCGAAGTAAAAATTGCAAAAACACAAACTACCATTAAAGATCAATGCAGAAACTAACCGAATTGATAACAAGTAATGTAGAATAGATTAAAGAGCATCAATCCAATTCACCAAACCAAGCTATTCGAATCATCATCGTTCTCAGAAGTTTATCCTATTGTGAAAGTTCATTCAATTTCATTAGAAGCAGTTTAATCAAATTAACCCTTAAATTAATTGAAACCACAACCCTAATTGAAATATCATCCAATTAATCTGTGATTTATATTCGAAATTAGGAAATGAATCCATAACCTAATCCACTTTCAATCCTAAACACATTCATAATCATGAAAACAAAATAGCAATTGAAAAAGAAAGTGAACATTCACATAGAATTCGAAATACCAAACCAGAACTCAAATTCTTCTCTTGCTTGGGTTGGATCCTTGGATTGATTGATTATTTAGCCTTCCATGATCATCATCAATGAAAGCCCCATGAAATAAGTGCACGAAAATGGAAGAAGGGAAAACGAAAATGAAGAACAATGAAGAACAGTTGAGAGAAAATAAGAGAAAGAGTTTTGATTCTAAAAACTTAAAAAGAGAAATGTAAATATGTTTTTTTACAAAATGAAATGCAAAGTATTAATTCCTCCTAATGTCACTAATATATAGTGATTAAGTCTGAAGAAAAGAATGAGCCATGAACAACCCATAAATTCTAATTATTTATGCTATTTACACCAATAAAAGTCCAACTCGCAGTCCAAAATACAAGTGCAGTGATTCTGGCTTCAAATCCTAAAAATGACCCTCCAAATGGTAGAATTGGCCTTGGCTTATTTCTGGAAAACTTGTAGATCTTTTCGTTATCTTTTCAAGGAATATAAGAACGCTCAATTAGGAGTTTTGTAGAGCTCTTTAGGTCTTGTACAAGGAAGATACGTCAAGTGAGCATAAAATCCGAAAATACGCAACAATTAACAATTAAGCCCACTAACTTGCCTAAGACAAAAACTAAATTAGAATGGGAAAATAAAAGTCCAAGAGAAGTCAAATAAGCTAAGAATGATAGAAAAATATTTAACTAAAGGCACTCCATCAGGTCTAAAATATACTTCCTCAACTATGAAACATGAAACATATTGTGTAGGTTGGCTAAGAAAGGTGGCAAAACCATCTCATAGGCCATAGGACATACTGGCCTAAGGATTTAATAAGGTCCAAGGAACTTAGGGGTAAAATTCTTGGGCTAGATCACCCTTCCTACACCCATTGTAGGTGTAACCCTTATGAACACATGACCACCTATTCCAAACTCTAGCGGTCTTCATTGCTTATTTGCATAAGACTTATGCCTACTATGTGATGCTTTCATCCTTTCTTGAATCAACTTGGTCTTCTCTATAGTTTGTTGTAAGATCTTTAACCCCACAACCGTTTTCACACCATCTTGATACTAGGTGTCTTACACCTCCTACCATACAACGCTTCAAACGATGCCATACCAATGCTAACATGATAACTATTATTGTAGTAAAACTCCAAAAAGGTAGAACTTCATCCCAACTCCCAAGGTGATCCAAGACATAAGCCCTCAACAAATCCTCTAATGATTGGATCGTCCTCTCAGATTGTCCATCCGTTTGTGGGTGATAAGTCAAACTAAGTCTCAACTTAGTCGCTAAATCCTTTTGCAAACTTTGCCAAAACCTTGAGGGAAACCTCGAATCTTGGTCATAAATAATGCTAAAAGGCACTACATCCAACTGTACTATCTCCTTAATGTACAAATGAGTCATCTTCTCCAACCGATAACTTATGTTAATAGGTAAGAAGTGAACACACTCAGTTAACCTATCTATAATCACCAATATAGTATCACAATCCCTAGTTGATCTAGGCAAGTGGGTAACAAATTCCATAACAATACTTTCCCATTTCCACTTCAGGATTTCCCTGGTTTGCAGCAAACCACCAAGACTACGATGCTTCACCTTAGCTTTTTGACAAGTCAAACAAGCCTCCACATAGTTTGTTACATCTCTCTTCATGCCCTATCACCAAAACATCTTCTTCAAGTCTTGATACATCTTCGTTAAGCGTGGATGTAAACAAAGTTTTCTCTTGTGACCTTTATCCAAGATAAGCCTCTTCGACTTAGGATCTTATGGTATACAAACTCTTCCCTTGAATCTCAAGATGCCATCATCACCCATGTTGAAATTCACAGCCTTGTCTGTACCCAACATCTTTGTCGTCTTGCATAAGCTAGGATCCATCAATTTTTTTTCCTTTAATCACCTCAAGAAAATCACTAGTGATAGTCATCACACCACAACTAATGTGATCATGAGCCAACTCAACACATAACTTTAGATCCCTGAACTTCTCTACCAATTCTAACTCATTTCTTATCAATGCCAACATCTAAACCTTCTTTCTACTAAGAGCATCTGCTACAACATTCACCTTCCCTGAATAGTACATCAATTGAAAGTCATAATCTTTCAAAAACTCCATCCATCGTCGTTTCCTCATGTTGATCTCTTTTTGATCAAACAAGTACTTCAAAATTGTGATATCTGAACACATCAAACTTGGCACCATAAAGATAATGTCTCTATATCTTTAAAGCAAACACCATTGTCGCTAACTCCAAATATATCTTTAAAGCAAACACAACTATCACTAACTCCAAATCATGTGTAACGCCTCCTCTTACTCTCTCGTGCTTGATTGATTTTAGAAGAAATCTCGTGTCCACTTTGTATTAGAATTATCTTAGTTATAAGTTTTCACGAAAAATTCTTTCCTTTTTGCTTCAATTTGATGATTCCTTCATAACATAAAAGATTTTCCTCACCGCGGTTCATACCAATACAATCCTTCAATACAAAATATAATACAGTCCATATTACATGCCCATTAATAAATAGTCCAAATACATATCATAAGCCACAAAATAAAAATCACAACATCCTTATTACATCTTCAACTCACATCCATGCACATCCTCAATTCGTCATCCATGCTCAGCTACTACTGTTCATCTGCTCGCCCAAATAAATTGGGGTCATCACAGGTGTCAACCACAGACACAAAATAGGGTAAGTCTATGATAAATATAATTTAAGTCACAAATTAGACACAGAAGGTTATCACAATATATATATATATATATATATATATATATATATATATATACAGAAAGTCATTCAAATATATATAAAGTCTTCTTAACATCGTCATAATATGATGCATCCTTAGCTTCTTATATTATCACGGACTTATGCCCCCGCCAGGCTCAATATAAAATAACACGGCAACATTAATCTAATACAGATTTTAATATATATAGATCAATATTTATACTTCTTTACACAAAATCCCAATTATTCAGCCACAGTCCACTTCATAGATTTCTCAGAATAAATCATAATTCATCACAACTTTAAATAGTGCAACATAATAATCATGATTCCATCATACTTTTCATATAACATTTAATAAGTAAGCTCAAGAATTTATAGCACAATAAACAACGCATAAACTTTAGTGAAACTATTCCTTTAGATAATTATTATTCAAATCCACTATTTCCTTAGATATCATCATGTATCAAGATTCAAGCCAATTAAACAATTACCTACTAATTTTATTCATTCATACTACCAATCCTTTATTAAACTAAATTCCAATTATTTCTTCAATTCATCAATTCATTAAACCAACTTTAGTTCTTTGAGGCAATTAATCATACACCTAATAGGCAAGGCTTAATTCTTAAACAATTTGAGAAACCTAGCATACTTAAACCATATTTATCATAAACTTCCCATACCTTACTTTCTCTTTAGAATCTGGATAATCCTTGCTCCTAGTATCCATGAATCTTCACGTGAGAATTTAAGGTGGAAGACCTTGGTTTTACTTTTGAGTGAAAGATGAATTGGAAAGGAATAAAGTGGAAGTGCTTTAGGATGGGAGTTTGCACGTTATTCTCCCTTAGGGCAGCCACCAATTTCGGTTTCTATCATCCTTTTATAGGGTGATTAAGCTTGATTTTTGGTTACAAATATCCTTAAGGTAATGATGGCTAGCTTTCTACATGGACAAATCCTAATGGCTATTAATTTCTAACCATCCAAGTGTCTTTATTCTTGATTTTTCTCAAGGTTTCTTCATTATTCTTGATGGTACACGTGCCTTAGCTTGCTTGGAGAGCAAATTTCACCAATGTACGTGGAGTAGCCAAGCTTTTAGGGATTTTCGTGCTTTCTTCATTTCTTGAATTTTTCAAAACCTGTTTGAGTAAATTATTGATTCTGGATTCGTTAACCGTTGGATTTTCTTTAAATTTTAAAGGTATAATCCTATCTCATACATGTAAATCTTGACCGTTGGGATCTTTGAAATAATGTCTAGAAATGTCCACGTTTTCTGCTAAAGGAGACAAAATAAAATTAGCTTCAAATATCTCTTAAGCATTTATAACCTATCTTTCCATATGCTTTAATTCCATTGGCTAGTAATTATCATCCCTACAAGTGTCTAATTTCTTACATTCTTCTCCCTTTTTCTTCTCTTTCACATGGAATACTAAGGCTTGGAGAGCAATTCACATTTGTTTCCTATGTTGGAATGCTTGCTTTGAATGTAAAAATCTCTTCTAAAGTCATGATAGCTTACTTTCTATTTGGACCAATAGGAAATTTCCAAGCTTCTTAACTCTCCATGTGGCCCATCTTGAAGTTTCTAAAGCTTTTCTCCCTTGATATTGTATCATATGGTCAAGGCTTTATTTAGAAATCCAAATAAATCCAATTTTCCTTTATTACCTATAATAGCTAGATTCTAATTTCTTATTGGTCCATTTTGCCTTGAATGATTAAAATTACTAAACTAACTCATTTAGGAACCCTATTCCTCTCATAATTAAGAGAAACTCCATAGATTGTATCTATTATTTTCCTGAGGTTTTCTGATACCTGAGGTAGTCTATATTAAGCTCTTTTCCATTTATCTTCAAAATTCCTAGAAATTCTAGTTTAGGGTTCTCTGCCCTCAACCTTGCTGATAATTTGTTATCTAAAAGTATTTTATCCTATACTCAGGTTTCCACAAATTTCTGAAGTCATCTTGGTCATTTTTGACATAAGCGTATTTTGGTAATTTCACCACTCACACTAGGGGTATAATCGTCATTTCTAAAATGTTCAAGATATCTCTATAATTGTCACCCTAAGGGTATTCTTGATCATTTCTAGAACATCCAAGGGTCTTTATAAAATTTCCTCCTTAAGATATTTTGCTAAAATACCTAGGGGTAATTTGGTCATTTTTCGAAATGTCCAGGGGTATTTTCGTCATTTCTCCCAAATCTTTTGTGTTGCCTCTCATTAACATTTTGCCCTAGTAATTGACTGTAATTCCCAAAATTTTGGGGTGTTACATCATGAGCAGGGTAGTTCTTCTCATGAACCTTCAATTGACGTGATGCATAAGCTACAACCTTCTTCCCTTGAATCAATGCACAACCTAACCCTTGATGTGATGCATCATAATAAACCTCAAAAGGTTCACTAAGGTCAATTAGAATGATAATAGAAAAAGTGGTCAACCTCAGCTTTAACTCTAGAAAACTCTCTTCACTCTTTTCGGTCCATGCAAACAATTGGTCCTTATGGGTAAGTTGAGTCAATGGTGGCACTATCTTCGAAAATCCTTCTCTGAATCTTTGATAGTATTTAGCCAACCCAACAAAATTGTAGCCATCTTAGGACTTTCTCACTGTAAAATTGTTTCTACCTTGGAATGATCCACTGCAATTCCACCTTCTGAGATCACATGACCCAAGTATTGTACCTCATTAAGCTAAAACTCACACTTAGAGAGTTTAGCATACAACTACTTCTTTTTCAAGATCTCTAACACAATGCTTAGATGTTCTCCATGCTCTTCACATGAACGACAATATATAAGAATATCGTCAATAAGTACAACAACAAACTTGTCTAAGAAGTGACGAAAGATCCTATTCATGTAATCCATAAATATGGCCAGAGCATTTGTCACCCCAAAAGGCATAACCACATTCTCATAATGCCCATACCGAGTCCAGAAGGCCGTCTTTGGTATATACTCATCCTTCACTCTAATATGATGGTATCTCGACCTCAGATCTATCTTTGAGATAACTATAGCTCCATGCAACTGTTCCATCAAGTATTTTATCCTTGGCAAAGGATATTTGTTCTTGATAGTGAGTTTTTTCAACTAATGGTAGTGAAGACACAATCGTGCACCATTGTAACACTCTTCGTTACAATAACAACCCATACTAAAAACATACTAAAAAGAGTATAAAATCTCAAAATCATAATAGTCTGAAAATACCTCATGTATAATAAATAAAATCAAATAAAAGAGTCTTTACATGAATAAATAAAAACCCTATCCTTAAATATGGACATTTAAACTAAATGAACACTAAAATATAACCCAACTAGTTGCATCTGACATCTTATTGTCAAGTACTAAACAAGTTAAAAAAAACTTTATCTTAAATATTTAATTTATGTCAAGATCGTCACCACAACCATCACCACTACCATCCCTGCCACCACCAAGACCATGATCACCGCCGTGACCACTGTCATTGCCACCAACATGAGTGTCACTGCTTTCACCGTTGGTGATCATGGTGTTGGTGGTAGTAACGATGACCATAGTCATCTTGGTGGTGGCAGAATTGATGATCATGGTGGTGGTTACGGTGGTGGCCATGACAGTTGTGACAGAAACGATCATGATAGTGATGGTGGTCATGATAATGATAAGTTTGAGATATTTTAGGACTTCATAAATTAATTTTTAAGATATTTGATTTTTTTTTTTGTAAATCTTATAGAGATTTTCTAGTTAAATAAGGTTTTAATTTGAATTTACAATATTTTAATCTTAACCTTTCACTTTAATCTAATGATTGAGATTAGTTATTCTCATTCTCACATATATAAGATAGTCATTCTCATATAATACATTATATATATATATATATGAAGGAACTTTTATATATGCATAAAAAACAAAATCTGAATGCATTTCAATGAATTTCAACCATTTGAAAGTCATACCCAATATGCACGCATGAACGCTTACATATATAATTTGGTTATAAAATCTAGATTTCCACTAACCCAAATCCTTCTAATCATGAACCCCCAAAATCATATCTTTGAAGAAAACATACCATAGAAGGTTTAGAAAAATGTTGTTTTACTCACCTCTTGAAGCATATAATTCGTGTTCTTCATTATCCTTATTCTCCTCTACCAATTGTGTCGAAAACATTTCCCCACCTTCTCCCTTCTTCTAAGTCCTTGAGCAATTCACTAATGCCAAAAGAGACCATTTATGTGTGTGATTTTAGGAAAAAGAATTGTCTATCCTTATATAATTATTGTACGTAATTTGAAATTACATTGTTTTAGATTTTAATCAACCTTTCTTTATCTATTTTCTTTATTATCTTTACTTATTATTATTATTATTATTATTATTATTATTATAAACATAAGCCTCGCTTCTTTTTTGTGTGTTTTATCCAAAAGCTTTTGTGAATATTATTCATGTACTGGGTGCCAAATTGGTTAAAACCAATTTTTTTTTATTTCTATTATTATTATTATTATTATTATTATTATTATCATCATCATCTTTAAATCAAATAATTATACTAACTTCTCTTTAAAAGATTATAACAATTAATCTATCTTTTCTTTAACTAAAATATTAAATAATCATATATTTAGATAATCTTTATCTAAATAATCATTGGGTGGTTTTAGGATGTTACATTTCTCCCTTACTTAAAGAATTTTGTCCTCGAAATTAATAATACTTATTAACTAAATTAAAATTTAGTGTTATTAATAATTTTAAGAGTGAACTCACCTCAATTAATGTGGTTCAGATATTGGGGTCTAACATTTTCCTTAAGCTCCTATATAGCGTCTTCTGGAGCCAATTCTTTCCTAACCACTTTCACCAAAGGAATTGTCTTATTCCTCATAGTTCTGGTTCTTTTGTCAATGATTTGAACATGGTAGGGCTTATATGTCAAATCACCCTTTAATTGTATTGACTCAAGAGCTATGATGTGTGAAACATCCTATACATATTTTTCGAAGTTGAGAAACATGGAAGACATCATGAAGATTTGACAACTATGGTGCAAGAGTCAATTTGTAAGCATCAGGCTCGACTCTTTATAGAACTTGAAAGGGACCTATGAAATAAGGATTTAGTTTTTTAACCTTCATGGACCTCCCAAACCCAGTCTTAGGAGCAACTCTCAAGAATACACATTCTCCTTCTTAAAATTCTAAAGGCTTCCTTCTCTTGTCAGCATAACTCTTTTGCCTACTCTGAGCAATGCACATCCTCTCTCTAATCAACCCAATCTTATATGTGATTTCTTGGACTGTATCTAGCCCTGTCAAGGTCTTCTCACCCACCTCACACCAACATAAAGGGGATCTATACTTCCTCCCATAGAAAGCTTCATATGGTGCCATGCCTATGCTAGTGTGATAAATTTTGTTATATACAAATTCTATTAGAGGTAAAAACTTATTCCAACTTCCACCTTCACCGAGAACACACGCTCTAAGAATGTCTTCTAGGGTATTGGATGGTCCTCTCTGATTGACCATCTATTTGAGGATGATAAACAGTACTAAAACTTAGTTTAGAACCAAAGGCTTGCTGGAATGCCCTCCAAAATCTAGGGGTAAATGTAGGATCCCTATCTAACACTATAGAGGTAGGTATACCATGAATCTTAACTATCTCCCTAATGTATAGGTCTTTCAATTTGTCCAATTTGTAGGTATCCTTAGTTGGCAAGAAGCGAGCAGACTTGATTAGCCTGTCCACAATCACCCATATGGCATCTAGAACCAAAAGAGATTTAGGCAACCTCGTCACAAAATCCATAGAGATTCATTCCCATTTCCACTAAAGAACTTCTAAAGGATGCAACAAGGTTTCTGGTGTTCAATCTTAACCCTCTAGCATACTAAACACCTAGATACAAAGATAGCTACATCTTTATTCATCCCAGGCCACCAATACATTTTCTTTAAATCCTAATACATCTTGGTTATCCTTAGGAGTATGGTGAACTTACCCTTATGGACTTCCTCTAAAATTTTCTCCCTGAGACTCCCCTCCTTAGGGACTACAACTCTATCCTTAAACAACACTAAACCATCAAAAAATAAGGTATAACCTTCTTGGTTCACCATTGACTGCAATTCTTGGTTTAGAAGTTGTTCCCTCTTAATCAACCCTCTAATGTCATGACCAATCTCCAACCTATTCAACCTCATGTTGGTGCACTCAAAGACACATTCAAATTCAAGTCTCTAAACTCCTTTATCAAGTTCATCTCTTGCACCATCAAGCTAGACATATGCATGGACTTTCTACTAAGAGCATCAACCATTATCTAGCTTTCCTTAGGTGGTACTTTAACTCAAAATCATAATCCTTGAGAAAATCCATCCACCTCCTTTGTCTCACATTCAACTCTTTCTAGTCAAACAAATATTTAAAACTTTTATGGTCACTAAAAACCACAAATTTCGCATCATACAAGTAATGCCTCCAAATATTTAAGGCAAACATCATAGCTTCTAACTCAAGACCATGGGTGGGGTAATTTCCCTCGTGAGTCCTAAGTTTCCTAGATGCATATTCCACCACCTTGCCTTCTTGCATCAGCACACATCCTAAGCCATTTTTAGAAGCATCACAGTAAACCTTAAGGCTCACCAAAGGATTCGAATTAATCAAGACCAATGATGAGACCAACCTCTTCTTAATCTCCTAAAAACCTTTTCACACTCCTTATCCCACTCAAAAAATTTCTTCACACATCTTCGTCATGTTGGGTGTAACACCCTAAAATTTCGATAACTGAAAAAATAGAAGTTTGATGTATTTCTTGTGTTATTTGAATATTTGATTATATTAAATTAGTCTAAATGTTATGTGAATTATCCATGTGCAATTGCTTGGTGGATGTCAAGTTATGTGGAGTTTGTTTGAGTTGCGTTGAAATTGAGTGATTTTGAGTTTGACCTGAAATTTGTTTTAGTAAAATCAATATTATGGATTGGTTAACCGTTGGATTTCCTTGAGATGTTAAAGGTAGGCTACTAACACATATATGTAACTTTTTACCGTTGGGATTGGAGAAATAACATCTAAAGCATGAGATAATAATTTTTCACTGAACCAAAAATTTTAAAATTGGGTCAACTTGTCCAAACGAATTTTAGAAGGCTTTTGGGCTCGCCTGGACGAGTCAAGGAGGTTATAAAAGCATGCAGCAACCTCCAAATCACGAAAAAAGGTCTCCTTCACCCCTAAAACAAGCACCCAACCCCCTTCCCCTCCTCCTCCACTACCGACGACCACCACTAGCCACCGTTGCTTGTCGTTGGACCATCGCACGACGAGGAACACTTTAATCGAAGCGGAATCTTCAAAACTCAACTCAATGATCCAATAGAGAACGGAGCCTCCAATCCTCATTTCTTGATTTCCTTGAGGTAATCTTGGTTTCCTTTGTCTTATTCTAGCTAGTTTAAGTTTCTCTTAGAGTCTTTTACATTTTGGGTACCGTTGTTAGAAGTTTTACACATCCTTTGAAAACCCTTTGAAAATGAGATGTTGTAAAAGTCTCCTTTTTATGAAATAGATATCATTTTTGTGATCTTTCTTGAGCCCTGGTCACATTGGTAGGATCGAAATTTCAAAATGATGTCTTTTGATGTAAACTCCCAAAACACCATTTTGGCCCCTTTTTAAATTTGAGTGGGTATTTGACCCCGAATGCTAATGTTAGCTTGGTTTTTGAATCTATACTAAATTATCTTCAATTTGGTATATAGAGCTTTGCGTTTGGACCAAAGCACGTGAACTTGAGAGATCCCAGAACGACGTTTCAAGGAGCTAACAGAGGGGATATAGATAGGTAAAGGGGGTTTATTATTTGGGTATAATTTTGATACCATAGTTGGGGGCCAGGGAGTCCAACTATGAAGATAACTGTCTGTCCCTGCTGTGTGCTGGTTTTTCAAAAAAATCTAAGTTTTTAACTAATGGGATGCGATGTATTTATGATTGATGTGTGTTTGTTCCTATGTGTGCTCGTTTTCAAGGCAAATGATGTTTTTAACTAATGGGATGCGATGAATTTGCTTGTTGATGGATAAAACTGTGAATGATGTTGTTGTTGTGATGATTGGATTTTTGGGAAAGGTCTTAATTACAGAGGAGACTCCGCCCAAAATTTTATAATTCGTTCTCTATTTAATTCTTTACTAAATTTTTAAATGGGCATGAGAGTTTGTTTTCTATATTGTAATCCTCCTCTTTAATTTAGAATTTTCCTAAAATACCAGTCTCATGGTAATATGAATTGTGAATGAATAAGATGATATTAATGATTATGATGATGATGTTGAAATGAGATAATGTTTACGTTTTTGGTGATGTTTAAATGAGATAATGTTAATGTGGTTGATAATGTTGAAATGAGATGATCTTTGTGTTATGATGATGATGTTGAAATGAAATGACGTTGATATTATTAATGACATTGAGATGACATGATGTGGATGTTGATGATGACATTGATGAGAGATAATGTTGATATGAACAATGTCATTGTATGATGTGGATATATATAGATACCCATGGGGGGTGCATGACTGGTTACCCTTGCGAGGAAGGATTTGTTCCTAGCCAGGTCATGCATTGATGGTGCCTATGGTTGTATGATGTGTACATCCACCTAGGATGCAGTGATCGGTTGGTTACCCTTGCAAGGAAGGATGTGTTCCTAGCCACGACAGTGCATCGGCGAGCCCACATTGGTGTAAGGAAGCATGCCTTGATTCATGAATATGAGATGTTCAAGATGAGCAATACTGAAAACATATCATAGCTGTAAACAAGATTAACTCACATTGTCAATCATCTTCTTGGTCTTGGAAAGAATTTTGATGTTGAAGAATTGAACATCAAAATTCTAAAGTGTCTCACAAGACCATGGCAACCAAAAGTTACAGCAATCAAGGAATCCAAAGATTTGTCCAAGATGTCCATGGCTGCACTATTTGGTAAGCTTCTTGAGTATGAATTTGAAATGTCACAATTAACCAATGCAAAAGATGCAGAAAAGAAGCACAAAAGCATAATTTTGAAAGTTGCATCATCTAAGGTTGAAATAGAAGAAGACTCAAGTGAAGAAGATGAAGATGATAACATTAATCTAATTATCAAAAAGTTCAGCAAATTCATAAGAAGGAACAAAAATAGAAAGTTCACAAAGTTCAACAAAAGAAATGACAACAATAGCAACAACAACACCGCTACCAACTTTACTTGCTTTGAATGTGGAAAACCTGGACACATCAAATCTGAATGTCCAATGTTCTTGAAGAAGCAACAAGGTGAGAGGAAGATAAAGAAGGAAGGAAAGCCAAAGAAAGCCTACATTGCATGGGAAGATAAGGAATCAACAAGTTCTAGATCAAGGAGTGAGAATGAAGAAGAAACAAATGTATGCTTCACTTCAATCTTGAGTGATGATGAAGGATTTTTTAGTGCTGAATCTGAGGTAAATTCAGAATATGATAATATTGTTGATGCTTTTCATGAAATGCATGATGAGGCTCAAAGGCTAGCAAAGGCAAATAATAAGCTAAAAGGAGATCTAAGATGGCACATCACCAAACTTGTAGAAATGCAAAGTGAACTTTGTAAGTTGAAAGAAGAAAATGAAAATTTTCTTTCAAGTTACAAAGCAAATGGTTGTATATGTCCTTCTTCCTCTTCTAAGGCAGAAAAATGCAAATTGTTACAAGATGAGTTTGATGCTTTCAAAAGAAGCCAAGGAGAAAAGTATATGATACTACTTTCAGAAAATAACTATTTGGTTGATCTTTTGAGAATGCTTTATAGAGGAAAGTGCAACTTGGCTGAAATGTTTGTTAGATTCAAGTGTTTGAAGAATCAGAAGAAGTATTACAAGAAGTGTTTTGATATTTGATTCATGCTTTGTAATTTTTAGTTTGTTTGTTAAGTTTGGTTCATTAAAAGGAATAATCTAATAATCCATTTGCAGCTATTAAAATTAACAGACATGCATTCATACTTAGGATTAGAATCACTTAAGTATACACATTCATATAGAAATGCATTAATAAGCCTGAAACATGCATAAAATGATTTATCACTGAAATAATCGATTACATAGGTAAATAATCGATTACATAAACACTTTGCATAATTCTGTGTAGTATAGAAGGTGATTTAATCGATTACCAATTAATTGTAATCGATTAAATAGGCTAGAGGCAAAAGTGAAGCTCACTGGAATAATCGATTAAAAGGTAAAATAATCGATTACTTTGATCATGCTTATTTTCCAGAACTGCTATGAACACTTTAATCGATTAAATGGTCGAATTAATCGATTACATGAGTTAAATTAATCGATTACATTAGCGAAATAATCGATTACAGTCTGTTAAATCTGTTTTTTTATAAATAGGCATGCAGTGACTCTGACCATAGGTGATAGATTTCGAAAGTACTCATTACTTACAAAAGTTCTATTGTTCTCTGAGTGATAAAAAGCATAAAAGAGAGTCTTTTAAAGTCTTGTTGTTCTTAGAAGTGTAAAACATGAAGGTTGCATAGAAGAAGAAAGATAATAGTGTTCATTCATGCATTAATCTGTTTCAAGATCATTCAAGAAGGCATTGCATTCATCACCAGGTTATCAATTTCGTTTGAAAACTCTTCAGCTGCAAATGGAAGTTTAGGTGATATCCTTCTTGAACCTTATGCTTAACTCTTTGTGAAATTTAATTCTGTATTTTACAGTGTGTGTTGTAATTGTCCATGTAACAAGTTAGAATTCTTTAAAGCAAAACTAGATAGGGTTTCTAGTGGGTAGAACTGAGTGGTGTACTCAGGTTCTAAAGTCTTTAGATAAATCTTAGTGTTAGATTTAGAATTTTGCCTAGGGTGGGTGAAAGAGACTTGGGTGATTGCTTGTAAAGAACAGAATCTTGTTAGTGGAACTCTAATCTGGTTTGGATTAGAAGACAACTGGATGTAGCCTCAAGTGGTTAGAGGTGAACCAGTATAAATTTGTGTGTAATTGTGTTTTGATTTACATTACATTCAATTGCTTGTGGTATTAGATTGTGAATCAATTCTGATTTTGTTTCAGCACAAGAGTTAAGTGATTGGAAAAGAGAATATTGCTTATTAAAAAGTGTTTGGTTTAAAGATACGATCCATTGTTTATCTTCCGCTGAGTTTGAATTTCAAGAAAAGTCAAAAAGTTTTATAAACCAATTCACCCCTCCCCTCTTGGTTTATTAGATTAGATATTCATTGTATTTTCAATGTTAAGTGTGCAAAAATATGCTGGAGATACTTCTGGTTTGGGATACAAACATGGTTCAAAATATAGTGGAAAAACCAAATTTGTACCACAAAAATAGAAGAATCAAAAGAGCTTTAATAAATCAAAG
This sequence comes from Glycine latifolia, assembly GCA_013407115.1. Classification (NCBI taxonomy): domain Eukaryota; kingdom Viridiplantae; phylum Streptophyta; class Magnoliopsida; order Fabales; family Fabaceae; genus Glycine; species Glycine latifolia. The sequence goes on along the minus strand of CM023958.1, from coordinate 23,663,624 downwards.
TTTAATCAAAATGCTTACTTTGAAAGATCATCAAGAGTTGTAACTTGTAACTATTGCATGAAGAAAGGACATACATCTTTTAAATGTTATGCTAGGAAATATTATGTGCCTAATGGAGAATGTATATGGGTGCAAAAGAAAAAGAAAATTGCTAACCCCTATGGACCCAACCTCAATTGGGTACCTTTCCTTGTTACTTGATTTGAATTTTGCAGGTGTCTCTAAAAACAAGATCATCACTATTGTATCTTGATAGTTGTGGCTCTAGGCACATGACAGGCGACATATCTATGCTTACAAATGTTATACTAAAAGATGGAAGATTTGTCACCTAAGGCGATAATAACAAAGGGAAGATAATTGGAGAAGGGAACATAGGAGACAACCTTAAAACTATGATTAGAAATATTTTGTATGTTTAAGGCTTGAAACATAATCTCCTAAGCATAAGCCAACTATGTGACAAAGGGTTCGAAGTCTCCTTCAACAACAATTGCTATTTGATTTGTGACAGTCAAAGTGGTGAAATTGTCCATGTTGGTAAAAGAAAGGGTAACATTTATGTTTTGTCCATTGACCATGCATTCATTCATAACACTGGTTGTCTTGTAAGTAAAACTAATGAAACATGGTTATGGCATATAAGGGCAAGTCATATAAATATGCATCATATGAATAAACTTGTGAAAAAGGATATGGTCATAGGCTTACCTAAGCTTAAGTTTGAGAAGGGTAGAATATGTGAAGCTTGTCAAAGAGGTGAACAAACAAAGAATTCTTTTCAAAGTAAAAATGTTGTTTCTACCTCTAGACCTCTTGAGTTGCTTCATATGGATTTATTTGGTCCTTCAAGAACCATGAGCTTGGGAGGTAATTTCTATGGACTTGTCACTGTAGATGATTACTCAAGATACACATGGACTTTTTTCATAAGATCCAAGAGTGATGCATTCACAACATTTAGTAAATTGGCCAAGATAATTCAAAATGAAAAAGCTTGCAATATTGTTTCAATTTGAAGTGATCATGGTGGAGAATTCCAAAATGAACACTTTGAAAAATTCTGTAAAGAGTTTGGAATTAATCACACTTTTTTAGCTCCAAGAACACCTCAACAAAATGGTGTTGTGGAGAGGAAAAACATATCACTTGAGGAATGTGCAAGAACTCTTCTAAATGAAACAAACTTGCCTAAGCACTTTTGGGCTGATGCTGTAAGTACGATTTGTTATACTTTGAATAGAATTCTTATAAGGCCTATTTTGAAGAAAACCCCTTATGAACTATACAAAGGAAGGAAACCAAATATATTTCATGTTAGAGCATTTTGTTGCAAGTGTTTTGTTTTAAATAATGGTAAAGATTCTCTTGGCAAATTTGATTCTAAAGCCGATGAAGCAATTTTTCTTGGTTACTCTTTGCAAAGTAAAGCTTATAGGATCTTTAATAAAAGAACATTGTGTGTTGAAGAATCTGTCCATGTCATATGTGATGAGTCTAACCCTTCCAAAGAGAATTTGGAGTGTGATGTTGATACAAGACAAAAGGAAGAATTTCTGCAACTTAATGATCTGAATAAAAAAGAAAAAGCTGAACCAAATGAGGACAACTAAAGATCTCTCCCTTGACAACATAATTAGGGAAGTATCCAAGGGAGTTTCTACTAGATCCTCTTTAAGAAATCTTTGTTGTAACATGGCTTTTGTTTCACAGATTGAACCAAAAAGTATTTACCAAACTCTGTTGGATGAACATTGGTTAATGGCTATGCATGATGAGTTTAACCAATTTAAAAGAAATGAAGTTTGGAAGTTAGTCCCTAGACCATCAACTCATAAACCTATTGGCACAAAATGGGTTTTTCGAAACAAGCTGGATGAAAGTGGCATCATAGTAAGGAACAAGGCTAGATTGGTTGCTAAAGGATACAACCAAGAGGAAGGCATAGACTATGATGAAACTTATGCTCCAGTAGCTAGATTAGAAGCCATTAGGTTGTTACTTGCATATGCATGTATGATGAACTTCAAATTGTTTCAAATGGATGTCAAAAGTGCATTTTTAAATGGCTACATTGAAGAAGAAATATATGTAGACCAGCCCCCTGGATTTATTGATTTTAACATCCTAACCATGTTTTCAAATTAAGAAAAGCTTTATATGCTTTGAAACAAGCACCAAGGTCTTGGTATGAAAGGTTAAGCAAATTTTTGCTTGAACAATCTTTCATAAGAGGACAAGTTGACAAAACTTTGTTCATCAAGAAAAGAGGAAATGATATCGTGCTGGTTTAAATTTATGTGGATGACATTATATTTGGTTCAACTAATCAATCTATGTGCAAAGAATTTTCAATAACAATGTAGAATGAGTTTGAGATGTCAATGATGGGAGAACTTACATTATTTCTAGGACTACAAGTCAAGCAATTGAAGAATGACACCTTCCTTAGTCAAGTCAAGTATTGTTTAGAGATGATCAAGAAGTTTGAAATGGAAAATTGCAAGGATGCTGCAACACCAATGACAACATCTATCTATCTTGATTCAGCTGACAAAGGAAAAAGTGTTGATGAATCCAAATATAGAGGAAAGATTGAATCTTTATTATACTTAACTGCTAGTAGACCTAATATTATGTTAAGTGTTTGCTTATGTGTTAGATATCAAGAAAATCCAAAGGAGTCTCATTTAACTACAGTAAAAAGAATCCTCAAATATCTCAAGTCTACACCAAGAGTAGGACTTTGGTATCCAAAAGGTATATCTATCAGCTTGGTTGGATATTCTGATTCTGATTTTGCAGGGTGCAAATTGGATAGAAAGAGTACCGGTGGTACATGCCACTTGTTAGGAAGCTCTTTGATTTCTTGGCACTTAAAGAAGCAATCATGTGTTGCCTTATCCACTGTTGAAGCTGAATATATTTCTGCTGGAAGCTGCTGTGCACAAAGTCTTTGGTTGAAGCAACAACTTCAAGACTTTGGTGTTGATCTACAGGAGATACCTTTGTTGTGTGATAACACTAGTGCAATCAATATATCCAAAAATCCGATTATGCACTCAAGGACCAAACACATTGAGATCAGACGTCATTTTATTTGAGATTGTATCCAAAAGGGTAACATCAAAATTAAGTTTGTTGAAACCAATTATCAATTAGCTGATATCTTCACTAAACCTTTGGATAGAGATAGATTCTATACGCTTAGAAACATGCTAGGAATACTTGATGAATCTAATGTGTGTTAGTTTGATGTTTCTATGCTCATCTACAGAAAATTGCATCATTGATTGGCCATTCATCTCAAGTTATATAAACTTGAAATTTCCTGCATAACTACTATTCATACTAATAATTTCATTGTTATAATTGATTAAGGCATCGGATTAATCGATTAAATGAACTTGAAAAGCTGTTTAGAATGAAGTTTGTGCTTATGTAATCGATTGCATTAGTAGTATAATCGATTATTCTTCATAAGAAAATATTTACAGAAAATGAAATCATTGGAATAATCGATTACACCATCAAATTAATCGATTACATAAGGAGAAAAATCTTTTAAGTTTTTGATTACATAACCTGGTGCCAGGTCATACCGAGCTCATAAACAACGTGGCGGGTTCCCTGATTTAATAACCTTACAAGTCAATTCGGGATAGGTTCTCATAATCCAGTTTCAGGGGTCTTATGAACCAGCCGGGTTCCAAAAATCAATCCGAGCTTCTGATTCGCTGGTATTGATGATGGAAGTAAAAGGGAAGCCGAGCTTCAAGGACTTTCTTGGCTCTAAAAGCTTTCTGGTTTCCCGGATTAGTATTAAATAGCCAAGGTTTTCGTGTTCGTATTAACTGGCTGAGCTCCACACTTCCGAGCTGCACACATCCGAGCTCCACAAATCCGAGCTCCTCAATGATCTGAGCTCCATAATGATCCAAGCTCCAAAGTAATTCGAGCTCCACAGTAATCCGAGCTCTACACTAATCCGGACTCCACAATAATCGATTACCAAGATTTGTAATCGATTACACCTCATCTTCCTGAACTACACTTACTGACTTAATCGATTATGCCTTCGAATTAATCGATTACAGCCTCTGTAGGAACTGATTTTGCTTACGAATTAATCGATTACATAAGAGTATAATCGATTATTCATGGAGTTACTGCAAAGTCTACAAGATTTTCTTGGAAATTGTAATTGCCCAGCTGCCACTAAATTCAAATTTTGAATATTCTGTGCTTTAAATTTAGTGGGTTAATTCGTATTAACTGTTATTCATTTCAAATTTCAAAATTGGAGCCCAAAATCATCTATAAATACAACCCATGTTGAAGAAAATATTCACACCATTCTCATCTGCAACCTTAAGCCTTGCTGTTTTTTTTCTTCTTAGTCTTATAACTCTGTCCAGACAGCCTTTTCTCAAAAAGTCATTATGTCTGTTCCTAAAAGAACCAAAACCTCTAAGAGAAAGAGTGATGAAACCTTTAACGCTGCAGAAAATTGGTTAGATCATTGGTTTCCTAGTGAGTGTGAAAAAATGACCTACCTTCAGTTTAATGCCACCAAACTGATATGTCCACCCAAACACCTTGACCTTGCCTGGTTCACTAATGAAGGTTTTCAATTCCCTGCTATGCTTGAAAACCAAGGTTTGAAAAAGTTTGTTGAGATGAAGGGTACTTTTTACCCTGAGTTAGTGAAGGTGTTTTACACCTGTTCCAAATTTTCCATGGATGGAACTATCCTGTCTCAAGTGAATGGAGTGGCCATGGAAATCACTCATGAAGTTTGGCAAGAAGTGGTTGGCATTTCCTTTGAAGGTGAAAGGAAATTTGAAGAGGAAGCTAGAGGGTATAATAGAGTAGAGACCTATAGAGGGATGCTTCTTGACCCTTAAATGAGACTGAAGTTGAGGTTTAGCACTGGTTCTATGACTTATGAAGACAAACTTCTTCATTATATCATCACCTATATCTTGACTCCTAGGTACACTAATCATGTACAAGCCACAGATGATGATATTCAGATTGTGTATGGTCTGAAGAATGGTATTCAAATGAATTGGATACTCATCATTGAGGAAATTATGCTCAAATCCAAAAGATTGATGAATTACCTATTTCCATATGCTGTACTGATTTCCAGATTTATTGATTACTTCAAGGTAGATGTCACTAATGAGGTCATTGACCACACAAATTCCAGCAATAGCCTCATTAAGGAGAAACATCTTACCAAGCTTGGAATGGTTAAGACCCTATATGGATGGCAGATGGCTGGGCAACAAATTCCTCCTGCTGGTGCTGAAGAGGAAGGTGAAGAAAATGAAGAAGAGGCTGAAGGCTCTGCTCAACCATCCTATAGTCCTTTTGAATCTCTCATGATTCAAAAGATGGATGCTTTATTGTCTATTCACCATAAGCACAGAGCTGAGACAAATTCATCCTTGGAAGAGATGAAATCTAGATTGGAAAACATAGAAGCTAGGATTGTCCTTGATGACTTTAATGAATGAGTTTAGGTTGCTTATGTTTTTCTTTGTAATTGCTACTTCATTATGCTCTTGCTGTCTTCTGTTAGTCATTGCAAAAGTTTGTTGTGGTTTGTTTACTTTTTTTAGTGTTTTAAATTGCATTATGATTAATGTACTGCTTGCATTTCTATTAATATAAGTATTTCCTTTTTCTCTCCTTTTATTCTCCTTGTTCATACAATAATCGTGTTGTTTTTTTGTCTTTGATAAGCCAAATAGGGGGAGAAATAAGAAATAATTGTAATAATTATAGGGGGATAAACAAATAATTGTAATAATTGTAGGGGGAGAATAATTGAAATAACTGTATGTTACAGTATTGCATGAATGCTTTTAATTTTGTAAAATCTACCCAAGTCAGGGGGAGCATTTTTTTTAATGACTTATGCTTATGCTTGTTCTTGCAAAAAGATAACTTAGATTTCAGGAATCATTCATCCCTCTAAAGCAATTAAAAGATTAAACAAACTGACAATTGATTTGGCATGCTTAAAGCAAAAAAAAAAAGGGAGATTGTTGACTTTAAGGGAAGCTGCAAGAAGATGAAAGCAAGGATGAAGACTTGATGTTTTCGCTTTTTACATGCCTAATCATTTGAAGGCATTTGTAATTTGTCTAAGTGGTTCAAGTGTTTTGCCTTGTGATCTTTCATTTGCATTTGCATTTTCATTATCATGCATACATGGTTTATGATTAAAATCTCAAAGCAATCCAATGATTTCATAAGAAGTTAAGTTCTCATGGCTAAGTCTATTAAAATGAAAACTTACTATTTTAATCAATTACCCAAGTATTTTAATCGATTAATTACATTCATACTTTTTCTGGAAAAGCCTTGAAGAACAGTTTAATCGATTATCAGCTTCTTGTAATCAATTACATAGTAACATATGAAAAACACGCATCACTGGAATATCAATTATTCTATTATGTAATCGATTATTTTAACTTTTTAGTTATGAGGCCTTACTGGAATAATCGATTACCATTTTCAGTAATTGATTACACAGGCCGGGTTCGTGTTTTTCGTGTTTGAGCTTTACTGGTTTAATCAATTACCAGTCTTATGTAATCGATTATTTCTTCATGCTTCAAACATACTAAGACTGTTTAAATCGATTACGTTTCGGTTTAATCGATTATCTTGTCCATGAAAACATTTCCAGGTAGCTCAAGAACATATTAATCAATTATGTGATAATTTAATCGATTACATATGATTAAATAATCAATTACCTTGTCGTTTTAATCGATTATTGTTAGTTAAATAAGTTTTTTTAAAAGCTTTGCTTAACTTGTCTTTATAAATAGACTTAGAGCGAATTGTTCTGAGTAACTTTGAACATTTGTGTGAATAACTAAAAAGTTAGAAAGCTTTTTCCAAAGCCAAAATACTGATTTGTTCTAAGAGTGAAAAACCTCTCATGAGATCAAGAAAGTTGAATCTTTGAGATGATGTTTTAAAGAAAATAAGAGATTTCAAGAACTTTTGCTTCTGAGCTTTGAATTGCATTCAACCTGACTGATTAGTAACATCATTCATTCATTCATTCATTCATTTGAAGGATCACAGGTTGTATCTCTTGAATCTTTCTTTAGAATTTTTCTGGTTATTAAAAATTCTATTGGTATATCTTTGATTCTTTTAAGTGGTTTTCTAGAGTAGGGTTCTCTAGATGTAAGAACAGAGTAGAGTTCTCTGGGTCTTGATCATTTGAAGTCTATAGGGTTTAGATTTCTGTTTCTTTGTCTAGTGTGGATAAAGGTGATCATTGTAAACTGCTTGTAATTGGTATTGCCTTTGATTATTGACATCTCAATGAGTCACACGATGGTACTTCACTCAACATCTTTGTTGATCAGAACCATTCACCAGTTATAAATTTTTGTAGGTAGACCTTTTTGAGACCTCCACAATCTGCTTTGACTACTTCTAGAATCAATGACTATCCCTGCAAACCAATATGAGACTTTTCAACATGTTTTATCCTTACTCACACTTTCCAGGAAACTTCCTAGAAAGTCATCCATTTCATAATTGCTCCAAGCCAAACACGTTTAACTGTGGAGTTTTTAAGTGATAGGCTATCGAAAAGTAGATGCATCTTGTTGGTATAGGTAGTACCGATTAGTTCATTTAAGTCATCCTCAGCTGTGCAATCACATGCCTATACAACCTCTAGATCTCTCTCAATTCGGTGTAATTTGCACAGGGTGTTACATATAACACACCCCAAAAAATCTTCCCCACAAACATCCCCAAAACGATGATAGAAACCTGGATTAAATCCATATGGCCTAGGAGTTTTATCTGGCATCATTTTAAAAATAACCTTCCTTGAACTCCTCTATGAAAAAAGGTCTCATTAATCTAAGATTGTCTTTATCTGAAATTTTGGTATTCACTTAATGAATGAGCACTCCATAATCTTCTCCATTTCTAGTAAATAACCCTGCAAAATAATTAAAAGCTAGATTATAAATATCCTCTTGGATCTCTACTTTCTTTCCCTCCTCATCCTCCAGGCATTTAATCTCCTTCACTTTCTTTCTACTTGAAGTAAATGAGTGAAAAAATTTGGTGTTCATATCTCCACCCTTTAGCCAATGCCCCATTTGATCTCTAATTCCAAAATGCCTCTTCCTGTACAAACATTCTAGTAAGAACCTCCTTCTCCTTGTTGTATTCTGTTACTCCTTCCTTATCTAACCTTCCCCTCAAATCTTCTAGTTTATGTTTACTTTTTATGATCTCATCTCTAAATCTACTATGAATCCTCCTTCCCTAGCCTCTAACTTCTCCTAACAACCTTTAATCTTACTAGTAAACTCCACATCACAAGAATCATTCCACTTACACTGTCTCCTCCCCATCCTCCTCAAAAAGCCAAGAATTCTCAAATCCTAATTTTTGTCTCCTCCACATGCCTTTGAGCATCAATGTCTAAGATGATGTGACTATGATCTTACATGGAAGCTAGAGTATTCTTTAGCTCCACATTAGGATGCAATTCTAGCCAATCCTCAGTGGCCAAGGCACGGTCTAACCACTCTTCCAAAGCAATGGAAGTACCTTTACTATGAGACCAAGTAAAAAGGTACCTCTTCAGAGGAATATCAACAAGATAACAATCCAACACCGCTTTCTTGAAGCCATTTGTTCACCAGGAAGGATGATCAACTCTCCCACATTTGTCATTAGGTGAAAAAATATTGTTCAAATTACCAATAACACACTAAGGCAATGTAGATAAAGAAGATAGATTTCTAAGCATATTCCAGGAATCTTTCCTCCCATTACTCTCCGGAAAACCATAAAACCAGTAAGACACCAAGTTTTATTATCATCGTCAGTAACCATTACATTGACAAAATTTAGAGAATAGCTCATGATCTAGAAATTAACATTATTATTCCAAAACATGGCTAAACCCCCACTCCTCCATGTTTAAATACCTAATTAAATATTCAAGAAAAATTCAGGATAAACTCATGTACTAAACCTAAAAATAAAAAATGGGTAGATATCCATTTTGGTCTCTAAAAGTATGATGCTATGACAAATTGGTCCCAAAAAGATGAAAAATTAAATTTAGTCTTTGAATGTGGTAAAAGTGCGACAATTGGTTCTACCATTAGGTTTTTGAGACCATTTGTCATTAAGTTGTATTAATTTGATAATAAATTGTATTTTGGAGGATCAATTTGATATTAAGTTACAAAGTTCAGAGACCATTTTGTCTACAGATAAATCTGTCGCCGCACTTTTTCACAGTCAAATACTAAATTCAAATTTTTCATCTTTCAGAAATCGATTAGTGCCTCACTTTTTAGGGACCAAAATGAGTATTTACCCTAAAAAAGTACTCATTAAAAAAGGGTAAATAACCATTTTCGTCCTTGAACATGTAGGACGGTGACAAATTTGTTCTTGAAAGATGAAAAATTGAATGTGCTCTTTGAAAGTGAAAAAAGTGTGACAAATCTATTACTTTGTTAACTTTCCTTTGTTAACGTTAATGGACATGCTTATGTGGCACATAAGGATGAAAATGTCACAAAAATATTTGCCACGTCTTTGTTGAATGTGTTAGACTAATATATCGTTAAGTTTTGAATGGACTAATTTGTCAGTAAAGAATTTTGTTTTTAATCTTTTGAGAGCAACCTTCTCCTTTGACAGCAAGCCTCCTTTCATGGTCGTCATCCTCTTCATCCTCCAACACTCCTTCTACCCCGAAAACATCATCTTCCACTTTGTCATCGTTGCCTCCCAAGCCTCTTTTACCCTCCTCAACTGCACCTTCTCCACCTCCTTCCCTTACCTAAAATTCCAAATCTACCCCTTTGAAGACGATTATGTCTTTGGCTTCATCTCCACCTCCATCCACTCTACCCTCGACTCCCTTCTCAAATACTCTCACAACCACCTCGCCAACTTCGTACTCGTCAATGACATTGCCAAACTCGTCGTCATCCCCCTCAAAGACAACCCAACCATCGTCCTCTACAAGCTTGATATTCAAATTTGTTTAGAAAAGGGTATTATCTCTTGTTATGCACCTTCCCATTGATTATGGCTAACATTTAATTCAATGTGAAAGCTACTCAACTACTAGTGTGTTTGTAATGTCATACTCCTACTTTTTAATACAATTGATTGTGAAAGGAAAAAAAATTATCTGATCTACACTGTTTAGGTTTGCTTAGAAAGCGAAACAAATTCAAAAGTGGCAAAAGAGATTAAATTGAAGGGATTTGGAACAAGCTTTAGCTTCTAGGATGGCCATGGTTAATTGTTTAGGATTGCTTAGAAAGTGAAACAAATTCAAAAGTAGCAAAAGAGATTAAATTGAAGGGATTTGGAACGAGCTTTAGCTTCTAGGATGACCATGGTTAGCTGTTTAGGATTGTTTAGAAAGTGAAACCAATTCAAAAGCATCAAAAGAGGTTAAATTAAAGGGATTTGGAATGAGCTTTAGCTTCTAGGATGACCATGGTTAGGTGCTTCTTTCTTTTGCATGTGAGAAAGGAAAACTCTCTAATTTTGATTTCCAACGAATAATGGGTGCTGTAAAAAAAATACTATAGAATTTGTACATTCGAAACTTATAGGCATATTAGTTCAACACACTCAACAATATTTTTTTAGATATTTTATATCCGTATAGTAGATCTATTAATACTATTGGAAAAAAAAAAGTTAATGATCAGATAAATTTATCACACTTTTTTATCTCTAGAAACTAAAATTTAATTTTTTATTTTTTAGAAACAAATTTGTTGCCGTCATGTACTTCCCAGGTCGAAAAGAATTATTTACTCTTAAAAAAAAAGCACTATGCGGATTACCGGTGCGGTTCTTACAAGTTACAACTTACGACCATGGAAACAAATCGGCATCTCACAGTTACGTTTAGGAAGGTTTAAATCCCTAATCCGGCCGTTAGTTACCAATTACTACTAGTATTTCACTGTACTCTGAAAACAGTGACACTGACGCCACGAAGAAACGAATCAGGTTCGCACATATCCAATCCAATTCTCATCTCATCAATTTTGCAAACCAACCGGGCTTCCTTCCTTTCCCCGCCAAACTTTGACCACATTCACTTCAGTCTTTGCTCCCTCACTTCACATTCCTTCACTCTCCTTTCAAATTCGCCTTTCTTTTCCAACTCTGACTGGTACGAGCCAATTTTTTTTTCTCCGAATAAGTGTTTTGTTTTTGTCCATTTTGGTTACAATTAATGGTTGTTATTGTTTCACTTTAGGAGACCTTGCACAATGCTAAGAATGTGAATGTGTCCTTTTGTTTCTTTCTTACTGTTAAATGCACTAGTGTACCTGCAAGGGGGTAATTTACCCTACTTTACTATTTAAATCATATAGAATTTTTCTTGAGCTTAAGGTTGTTTTTAGTTTTTTTCCCCCACACATTTTGATGTTTGGTGTGTTTATGTTTATGTTTTGTTTTTTGGGTGCAGGTTGATCAAATACGCGAGTAGGAGTGGCACAATGTGTTGAGTGTGGAGCAAGAACGTTTTTATCAATGGCAGAATGTGTGGCTTCTGCATTCTGTGTTAAGCTGAATGCGCAGAGAAGGCCTGTTAGAGAGAGGGGCTTCTCGGGTCAGATTACAAGTCTCAAGTCTGTTCAAAGGTTTCATTCCTCTTATAAGCTCTATAAAACATTGAAATAGTTGTTAATTCTTATTAGCTCTATAAATAGAGCATCTATATAGTCTCAGTCTTGTTGTATCTTTAATCATTTTAATCAATCCAATGGGTATTTCTATAGAAGTCCTATTCTATTCTATGATCTACAATGTTTGGCCTCATCAACTTGGAATAACTTGCATCTCATCTCAAATTTCTGATCAACATCAACAACACCTTTAACCCAAGTTAAATGAGGTGGATGAAATTTCTGATATAGAATAAAATACCTAAATTTTGCAACTTGTTGTATGTGGAGTGGACTTGGGTGGATAATAGACTATGGGAGTTTTGTTAGACATGTTAAACTAGAAGAGGCACATGCAAAAGAGAGTTCAACATTTTTAAGTATATGAGAATATGTGTTGATTATCATTCAATAAAACAACGTAAGTTAATGGAAAAAATAGGAAAAAATGTAAATGTTTCTTTGTCAGACAATAAAAGTTGATAAAACTTCATTGGTTGATGTCAGTTGAAACTAACATGTCATGGGTTTTAGTTTTGTGAAATTACCCTTTGTTATTTGTTGGTAACTCTTGACTAGCACATTTTTATTCCTTTAAAAAGGAATTCCGAAAATTGGAATTTCTCTTCTTTATTAGTATGGATAGAAAATCATAGTTCTTTTCATAGAAACCAGGATTACATTTCTTTGCATGGTTTGTTGCCTTTAATAAGATTCTAAATACATAGCGCATTGATGGTTCTGCTAGTTCATGCTGTTTTAGTTATATGTAATGTTGATCGGTAGTGATCCTGGTTGCTTTTCATGCTTGCTATCATGAATTTGGCAGTCTGACCTGTCAATATTTATTTTTTGTTCAGAAAGTATTCCAGAAGTGGATGTAAATTTGTTCACTTTTCTACATGGAAGACATTTGAGCTGAATGTATTTGGGGCCACACACTTGAAATTCACTCCTCGTCTTCAGGAATTTCCATTAAAGTGCATTGATTTAGGGGCTTTGGTTGACTTTAATGGTGCAACAGCCTCTGATTTGGTTCCAGTTGTTGACCAGATGCTTTTGATGGGCAGTATATTTCTAACTTATATGGCTGGAGTAATTCCTATTGAGAAATCTTATACTAGTTATCAAAAGACTAATTCTGATAAAAATGTATTTCCTGAAAGCTCAGACATTTCTGGTAGGTAAGGGTAAGCACATCAATATGTCAAGGTTGAATTATTTTTTTATCATTTGAAATGGATGAATATTTTGTTTGGTATTTTGAGAAAGGACTAAAGTTTATTTCTGTAACTACTTGAGAACTTTTGTCTCTTTTGCAGTTCCCCGAAGCAAAATTCTGGTTTTGAGTCAAAGTATGTATTGAATGTGGTGAGAGAAAAACTTTTAAATTCTCTAAATGCTTTAGAGAAAAAAGATTATTCTGGAGACATCATCGTTCAATCTGCAAAGAGACCTTTGAGTTTAAGTGCTGTTGCCAGGGGTCCAAAGTTAAGGTTGCTTTGGGCTGTTTATCAGCAAGTTGAGGAAGAGGCAGGAATTCTCTTCATTTTCTTCAATATTGTCATATGCATATATTATTTTATTTTGAAAATAATCTAGAATCTAGAATGTTGACAAATTGGATAGAGACCCCTGAGTTTAAGTGCTGTTGCCAGAAGTCCAAAGTTAAGGCTGCTTTGGGTTGCTTTTCAGCATGTTGAGGAAGAGGCAGGAATTATCTTTATTTTCTTCAATACTGTCATATGCATAATTTATGTAATTTTGGTATTATCTAGAATTTTGACAAATTGGAACACACATTGAATCTGTTCTAATGAATGTTTGAAATGTGTTTTCTGGCTAAATATATCTCAGCTATCCTACTTTTCTTATTGAGCAAGTGTTCAACAGTCTGCATAAGGTTAATAAAGTGGGAGATATATTTCTTCTATACAAATTTATTTGAATGAAATCTTAAAGAATGGCATCGCCTGATCTATGTAACTGACCTTACCTAGTGGGATAAGGCTGTTACTGTTTGAAATCTTAAAGCATGCTATATAACTATTTTTACTAATATCCAAGCAACTCATTTAGTACATCTTTTGCTTCATTCTAATACATAGATGGATTGGCAATTTTAACTTACCTACAAAACTTGACTATTAATATGTTATCTTGCAATTCCTGAAGTTTGATTCTCTATACTGTTTAGTTTATTGCTAATTTCCCCCCTTATAATTTGTTTCTGAACAAAAACAAAGTGCATGCCTATGTGATTAAGTAGATGTATACTATTTTTACAATTAGTATTGTTCTCAGTTGTTTCAAATGCTGTTTTTCAGGTTAATAGTTTCTCAAGCATTTCCAGAGCTGTTGGTATGGATGATCTATTTGGAATGTTTTCTGACATTATTCGGAGATCTTGTCACTCTACCTGTACTACGTGGCTGGAAAAAGAATTTTTCCTTCTAAAGGGAAATGCTGACAAGGTATTTATTTATATTTGGGATTTTTTAAGGGTATTGTGACAAGGTATTTATCTAGGTTATCGATAGCGGTCGTTGCGGCCGTGATAGCGGCGGAGCGGGCATGCACCGCTACAATGGGTAGTGTAGAGGCGCGCTTCACTATTGCGGTCGTTGCACCCGCGACAGGCGAGTAGCGGAGCGCCTGCGATCGCAGATGACGCGGCCACCATTTGGTTTGCGAGACCTAGGTCAAAAATACGCTCAGTATTTAAAGGGCTCGGTTACGTTCTTGTGCGACTTGCATTGACTACTTCCCTGTGCGACCTTCGTTCACTCCGACGGTACCTGCTCTGGCCAGCAGCTCTTCCTTCTCCGGTGGTTCTTTCTTCTTCTCCGGTGGCACTTTGTTCTCCTTCTCCGTTTAGGTTCTGTTTTCTTACTTTCTTTCTCTTCCTTCTCTGGAGGGTCTTTCTTCTTCTTGTGGCGTCACTTCGATTTCGAAGTGAGTGCCTTTGAGAGTCTTAACGAAAACCTTCATATTCGTCACCGCTATCGCAATTCGGTGCCACTCGCAGCGTCGGAAGTCACGCCGACACAGTCAAGTTCCACCAATCCGAAGACGATCCTAACGACGACATAGCGAAGAGAGGAATGTAATGAAAGAGAGTGAGAACGCACGGCTTATGGAGGGGTGCTTGAACGCGCGGCTTCGATGGGATTTTGGTGACCATGTGGATGGTGGAGATGAAGGGGCCTTAACGTGGATGAAGGATGGATGGGAAATGGTGGGCCTAAACAATGGCTAGCAGTCATAGATAAGGGGTTAAAATAGGGTAAATTATTTTGCTTAAGAGTTTTTATTATTAATGATAATTAGTGCATGAATTTTTATTTATATTTCTCTTTTTCAGCTTATATATTTATATTATAAATTTTTTAATACATATATAAAAATATTAGAATAGCGGTCATCATGCTACCGCTATCCCGCTATCCCAGTTTTGAGGGCGGCCGCTCCGCTCTGCTATCCGGGATTGATAACTATGGTATTTATTGAAAGTAAAATGTAAGTTTTACTTCTATCTAACAGTGAAACTTTACTTTGACATTATTGTTAGGAACTTGCTTCTATGATACTTGAAAAAGTGAAAGGAGATATCACTATTGTACAGAGCATTACAAGGTCTGGCAAGAAAGATTTGTATGCAGAATTACTTTGGTATCTTACCTTTGGTTCACTCAGGTAAAATCAGCATTATCTATTTTTTGTTTCTTTAGAAACTTATCCGGGAAAAGATAATTAAACAAGACTTAATGGAGTGAGATATTAGGACGAAATGGAGAAAAACTATAAGCTTGGTGTAGGTTTAGATCCGTTATTATCTCTATACTCTAGACGGTCCCTTTTTAGTTCATTTCCTCTTCATTTTTCCCCTCCTTCTTTCGCCCTTTTATTTTTTCTTAGCCTTTTTTTTTTTCAACTTCTTCGTATCTATCATTAAGTTCATTTACCACCGACTCCAATTAACTTGGGTTAAAGGTGCTGTTGATGTTGATGTATTCATTGTGATATTCTTTTTCACTTTTTTGAGTTTCTTCTGCATTCCATTTTTATTGTAATTTCAGTTTATGCAATGAAGCACGGATGCTCCAAATCATTTGAGTATGCATGCTTGATACTCATCTTGATTGTCCCTTGGCATTTAGTTACCTTTTCATAATCTTTAAATTATAAATTCTAATCAACATGTCTTTTCTTGTGTATCTGTTCAATGGTTCAATGCTTTTCAACTAAGTAACATGAATTCTAGTTTAGGTGAGTTGCCAATGGGCCCAAAAAATTGCAGTCTAGTTTTCTTACAAGCGGACCTGTCCTGTTAGCATGAGCGCCTCTGTTGATATTGTCATTAGTTTGATCTTTTCTTTAGTTTCATTTATACCATGGGTTTATAACCAATAGAGAAAGATTTTAATTTCATGTCCTCTTTCCATCTGCTGAAACATGTTGAGGCATAGAAAATGATGCTTGTCCTATGGAATATCTGATGTATGGCCCACTGCATGACTTCTAAATCATAGACTTACAAATTTGGCTTTGTCTACATAGGAAATCTGTTTTGGATTAATGATTAGTTTCCATATTAGACTATTTAACCTTGTTTGCTTTTAGCATATTTTGAGTCCATGACCATGGCATATTTTCTTTTAATCCACCATAACTTTAAAATTCATTTGTTGTAGAGCGAACCGTCAAGTTGGTCCTCCTAAGTTACATGTGCATCACCTCATTAGTCTTTCAAAGATTTATAATCCAAACTAGTCCCTTAGATTTAAAACATAACCAAATTTGTCTTTAAGTGGAGTAAAGTGGTGACACAAAAGGCAAATATGGTGACTGTTTTGTAACGTAGAGGGAGGGACTAATTTGGAATAAAAACCTTTGGCAGACTGCTATGGCCATGTGTAACTTTGAAGGACCAATTTGAATGTTTACTCCCTTTCTTAAAAGTAATTTTTTGATTTAAGAGACTCACCGGTCATCCATCTATTATCAGGGAGGATTGCTATTATGATTCGCGTATATTTGCTGTGCATGGGATTTCCATTTTAGAAGATTTAGTGATTTCTCTAGCAGATGGGGTTGCAAGTGTATATCTGGAGTTTATTTCAGTTGACAGTGATGTGTCAAGTAAAACCAATAGTTTGGATATGTCATTATGTGCTTTATCCACCAGAGAGCTCCAAAAGTTACGTAACGAGGTACTGTAATAGTATAGTTTTCAAATTTCAAGCTTGTGGATCTTGTTTCTGTTATTGCCCATATTGGTCATTGACCACAGTGAGTTGTAACAGCTGAATATGGATTCTTTTCTGTGAGAAGTTTCTACTGTGGTTCCTCAGTTTTTTTCCATAAAAGGTAATTTATAATAAAACATTCATGTGGGTTGGAGCTAAAAAAAAAAAAATCTTTTCTTAAAATCAACTGAACTGGAATTGTTCTTGTTCTCTTTTTAATTCCCATAGCTTTTGTTTCCCTGATATTCTATAGTATGGGGAGAGAACAGGTAATAATATGGACAATTTATATTTGCTCATTCAGTCATGGTTAACTGCACGTGAGCAAATTTGTTTTCTCCTTATCCTACCAATCAAAATATACATCTTTGTAAAAATGAATTTTGTAGCCTGAATTTTATTACATGCTATACATAATGTGTGTAGATCATGCATATGCAAATAATTACAGTCTTATTAAAAGAATTCTCTATAGACAAAATATGTATTGTATCCCATACTTTTAAGTTTTAACAAGTTAATTTCTGGTCTAATGATATATGTTAACTACCTTCCTGTGCTTCATTTATTATCAAACTCTTTTTTGGCACCCCAATAAAGTGGAGAGTCAAATGGATTGTGAGATTTACCTTTATCCGGCATATATTTATTATTTAGTGTAGAGTCAAATGGATTGTGAGACTTTCAGTGATACTTTTGTTATCAGGTGGCTTTGAACCAGTGGTTGTACCACAACATGGATACAGTTGTGTCAATGTATGAGGATCGCTTTGACCTGTGTATTCTTGAGAGCCAACCTGTTGATGTAACAGACAGTACTCCGACCGAAGAGCAAAATTGGTGGAAGAGGCTTACCCAGCAAAACTCAAAAGCAATGTCACCTGAATCAGAATTACATTGCATTGACATTAGCCATTTCTCAATGCCTGTAAAGCGGACCAAGGAATTAAGAGCCCTGACAGGATGGTATGTTTTCTCTTCACCTGTTCTATTGATGTTTAAATAACTCTTTTCACTGCATTTCTCGATATTTTCATTTAGTCACTGCTTGTCCAATTTTTTCAACTCAGTTCCTCATTTTCCCGTTTGTGCATAATGTAGTCCTTATTGCCAACTGTTTAAATTAGATTGTTTGGTACATGCTTAGCTGAACATTTGATGCTATGTTGGTTTAACTTGTCAAATATGGGTTCAAATTACACTTCTAAATGCTTAGCAAATGACATATTTTAGCTTTTGTCAGCTGAAGAGGCAAATTACACTGGTTTCGGACTGTTTGTAGTGGTTTTCACCATTTTTAGACGAATTTGACCGGTTTTGAGAAGAGTATTTTTTTTAGTTAACTGACCAATCACCAGATTTGGTTAGACTAGTTGAATCGCCAGTCTAGTTCAATTTTTAAATTGATGGCTGAAAGTGCAACCCATATTTACAATGTTAAAATTGAGACATCATCAGCTCATGTGAGACAAGCTGTTAACTATCGGATTTGGATGGCAGTTGATTGTAGGCACTACATTGAAATGCAGTTGGTAAATGGGTCTAAATTTGATGAAGGTAGAAACTAAGATGAGCATAGTCTGTACTTAATTAGTACATATTGACCACTTTCTTAATATTTGAATATTTATAATTTCTTGATATAAGATATTAGAGATGTTAAGGTTTTATTTACTTGATGTTTGAGTGATGCAGATGAAGTTTTCTTTTAGATTTTACTAAGTTTAATTTTTGTGCACTGTTAGTGTAAAAAATTCTCTAGTCAACTAATAAGAAATCATAGTGTGACCTTAAAGATAATTAATATAAAATTCAACAAGCTTATCATTTGTCAATTTGTGATTGGATAATAATATAATATCCTTATTGTCACCTTATAGAGTGTTTTCTCTTTTCCTATTTCATTAATACATGCATATTTTTGTTTTTATATATTTTTTTGTTAATCTTATGTTTTGACATTTTTTAGTTTTTATCATTTTTTTCAAGTTTTCAAGTTTTTCAATCATTTTTTACTTTTTCTTTTACAACTTTTCAAAATGTGGGCCAAGTTGGTTGGATGCAAACCGTGCAAAAATATTGTTCATTTAATAAGCGGATCAGCCTGCTTTGGTCCATTTTAATTCAGACTAAAATGGACCGAGCTAGCCAGTATATATATCTTGCTTTTATAAATTAAACAAAGCTCTTTTAATTTGAGCAATTCGGGGTATATTTTACTCATAAGTTTTAGCGGGCTATCATCATGATACTTAAAATCAAATCAAGGTATACTCTCGCACACTTGTTCACTATAGAATCAAACTCATTTTGGAGAAATTTAAATCCAATGAATGTAATTGCTGTTAATTTATGTGTTGCAGGCGATATTACTTCAGCCTTTTACTTGAGCTGTCTGACATCACCATGCCTCTAATTAGAGCAGTTATTGATAAAGTGAGCGATGCAATATCATTCTTTTTAGTTAGCTTGATTGGGAGGTCTTTAGGACTCATTTATACAGGCATTAGGCAGTCTCTGAGATGGAAGTGAGATAACTGGTACAGTTTTGTGCAGTGCAGCTAAATTTCTCATCATTCTGTTTTTTTTTAATCTTTTTCTTTTTGCTTCATATATGGTGCCATTTATTTATAATAGAATAGAATTGTGGTTTAGATTCCATCAAATTGAAAATATTTCATTGCTCTCCTGTTTGGTCATGTGAGGAGGCTTAACTGGTAATATAAGTCGGGAGAACTTATTCATCTTGAGATAATACCACATTTAGTATTTGACGTTTCATGTTTATTGGTTGGAATATAATGTTTATTAATTTATTAAATTTTGTTTGGGTTTAATTGTACTTTTTGTTTCTAAAGCTACACAATCTTGTGTTTTATTCCCGATTTTTTTTTCCCGCAAATTTTGTCTTCCAATTTACAAAATGTTAAAGCTTTTTTCTTGATGTGTTTAAATTGTCACAATTAAGACAATTTTGTGATGATTTTTTGTTAAACCGCTACCATTAAGGTAATCTTGTGGTGATTTTTTTTCAACACTCAACTAACATCTCGTGTATAACACAGGATCAAATCATAACGAACTTCGCTTAGCATATGATAAACATGCAATTTAATTTCTAGCACACAATCAAAACATCTAATGTGTAACACAAGATCACACCTGATGGGTAGCTGGTTCACTCTGGTGGGAGTCCTTAAGTTTTTATATCATGTGTTTTTCGAGGAATATGGTAGAACAAAGTGGGCTGTGGAGGCGCTCGTTTGGTACCGCGGAAGAGGAGAGAGGGGGACCATTTTAGGAAACGCCCACTGTTTGGATGCGCAGATAACAACAATTTCATTTTAGGAAACGCCCGCTGTTTGGATGTGCAGATAACAACAATTTTTTCAGGAAACCTGGTGGGTTCTATGATTTTATTTTTTCAAATGAGAAGATTGGTGAAGAATTTTGCAGAAATTGACATTTTTTGTCTGTTTTTGTGTTGGGGCGTGTCATCACCAGCCTCCTTCTCATGTTTTCTAATATACTAATATTATAGTAATAAATATTATTATAAAATCAAAATAAATAATAAAATGTATTTTTATTTAAAATTAACTTCTCTTTTATTTTTTACTTATTAAATCACTTTAATTCAAATATTTTTCTTCTTTTTCACTCTATTTCTCTTCAACCAAATCATCATTTCCATTATATTTCTTATCTATTTCTCTTTTTTTCTTTTATCATATATTTACTTTCTTTCCCTCCCATTCCATCCTCACAATCAAACCATACCTAAGACAAATAAAGTGGAAAGAAGGAAGATATCTAGAAAGATTACCTAGGACTTTGCCATCAATAATTAGCACATTATAAATTATTAAAGACAACTTTGATAATTCCTGGAAAATTGTACATTATATTGTTAAGGAAATTGAAATGATATATTGCAAGGGGTTAGTGCGGGATTAGCGAGGAGATGCAATAGATATGTTGCAAGGGATTAGTAAGGAATTAACAATGGTCGTTTGTGATGATTAGAGAGGTGATGGCAAAGGATTGTTGCAAGGGTGAGACAAGGGATTCACAAGGAGATTTTCTGAGCAATCAACAACAAAATAATGAGGAATTAATTCAATAGTAAGTTGTGACTACATATCTAACGAGAGATATCTTGTGAGAGATTTGTGAGGCATTAATTAAGAAATAGTGAAAGACAAAGGACACTTCCTTTGCGAGGCAATAGAAAGGGCTAAGTACAGTAGATTAGCGACAAAAATGGAAAGGGAATTGCCGAGGGAACAATGAGGGATTTTTGTTTGTCGCCAATTAGCAATATGGTTTTAACAAAGAATTTTCTTTTGCTAATCCACAATTTTCTTGTAGTGATATAAGAGTTTTGGGGTGTTCATAACTCGCCCAAGAATTTATTGAAAAGCCAAATGGTTTAGGAGAAACCTCACTACCCTGTACAAAAAGTTCATAGAAGTAAGGGAGAACCCACTTCCTCTTACCTTAAAACTATGACTTCCAAAAGCTAAGCATAAGTGGCACTAGTGTATTTCTCACTTTTCTCACTCCTCCACTTGTGACTTTGAAAGCACACCTCCTTTCTCCCAACAATGATAGATTGAGTATTAAGTTTCTAACTAAAACCTAAGGAGACTCATTATAAAACAAGTTGGGCTCACCCAACTCAATTCCCAACTTTACTCCTCTTAAAACTTGAGGCCATTTCACAAAGAATATGTAAAAATCCATCTCTCTCTTTCTCTCATATTAGTAGACTTAGGTGGGCATATGGTTTGGGCTCCTACTTCCTACACCAGTCTTTTTTCCAATACACCCAACATGAACAGTGAAGTTCCCATTTTGCCCTCTGCATAATCCGTAAAGATTCTCTGTAAAGGTTCTTACGGATTTGCAATCCGTATGAACCTTATGGATTCGTAATCCGTAAGGTGAATCTGTACGAATTAAATTTTTTAAAATGGTTTTCAAAATAATGTCCCAAGTAGGTGTTGAACTTGTGACCTTCCAATTACAAGCACAATGCTCTAACCAACTAAGTTACTATATCATTTATGTTAAAAGCTAATTAATATTACTATATATAACATTAAAAATTTTAATGCATATTTAATACACATAAATTTACATAATAATTTTTATAACAATTAATTTTTATCTAATAATACATTTTTTTACATATATAAATTTCTAAAGTATACGAATCTATGATTTTATAAAATTAAAAATTCTAATGTATATGAATCTAATATTACCTATGAATTTTAATTAAACCATTATTTTTATTTTAAATTTATTTTCTAAAAATGCATATATTTTAAAACAATAAAATTTAAAAAAATATATGCATTTTTAGAACAATAAATTTAAAATAAAAATAATGGTTTAATTAAAATTCATAGGTAATATTAGGTTCATATACATTAGAATTTTTAATTTTATAAAATAATAGATTTGTATACTTTAGAAATTTATATATGTAAAAAAATATATTATTAGATAAAAATTAATTGTTATAAAAATTATTATGTAAATTTATGTGTATTAAATATGTATTAAAATTTGTAATGTTATATATAGTAATATTAAATAACTTTTAAAAATTTAATTCGTACGGATTCACCTTACGGATTCGTAATCCGTAAGTAAGGTTCATACAGATTGCGAATCCATAAGAGGCTTTCCTACGGATTACGAATTCGTAAGATACGAATTACGAATACGGATTGCTAATCCGTATAGGTTCTTATGGATGGTGAATCCGTAAGAACCTTTACGGAGAATCTTTACAGATTACGCAGAGGGCAAAATTGGAACTTTACTGTTCATGCTGGGTGTATTGGAAAAATGACTGGTGTAGGAAGCAGGAGCCTATGGTTTGGTGGACTTGGTCCCTTATTGGGCCTTAGTTGCTCTCTCTTGAGTTCTATTATCTTATCTTATTAATTCTTAATACTTGAGCACTAGTCACACTTATAATCTTAACGACAACAATCTATTAATTCTAGTACTATCTATTATCTATTCTATTATTATATATGAAAGTTTTTTCCCCAAACTACTATTCATAGTGTCACAAAGTCACATTGTGGTTAAAAAATTTCCAACTTCTTTTCTTTTGCATCCTAGTCCTTAATTTTATTTTCCCAACAACTAATTTAATGGCTTATATAATTATCTTTATTTTATATTAAAATAGAGGACTTATTACTTA
>CM023958.1:23620998-23640317 GCA_013407115.1 Glycine latifolia | reverse complement strand
GTATTCTTTTGTCCTTTTCATATTTTTTACTTTCCATTTTTATTTCTTTCTTTTTATTTTTACGTTATTTACATTATTTTTATTTTTATTATTTTACATTTTTTATTTATATGTTTCTTGCTTTCTTTCTTTTAGACTAATAATTCAATGACATTTTTATACCTTATAAAATTCTCTTAGTGAAAACAAATAAAATGTTATTTGAAATCAAGATATGTATAAAGTTCTTTTGGACATCATTTAAACTATTTTTTATAGTATTTGTTCAAAATATTTATATTTATTATAATTTAAATATATTTTATTGTAAAATAATGGATTTAATTCTATAATACTTTTGGATATAGTTAAATATTTCAAAATGATTAAAAATATTTTTTTTAATAAAAAGGGTCTAAGGTGGTATAATTATAATATTTTTTTAAATAACTATATTATCTTGGTCAACAATCATTTTATTTTATTTTGTAATAATTCTATAAGGAGATTTGATTAGGCTAAAAGTTAGTAATTAATAATTTTTAAAACTAAAATAAATTTTTATTCTATAATACTTTCAGACCTAATTGTTTTTACAAGTTCAGACCTAAAGTTATATAAACCAAAAGTTACACTAGTTATTTGTCATATAAATATTTATTCTAGATATTATATATCCATATATTATCTATTAATTCACACTAATGATTACTTTATTAATTTTAAACTTGACGTTTACTTAACCAAAAAATTAAAGATTATAAAATTTAATAATTATTTAATATTACTAATATAATTTAGATTAAAATAGAACTCTATTAAAAATTAATTAGTTAATTAATTAGGATAATTGATTAGGCTGAAGGTTATTAATTAATACTTTTTAAAAATAAAATAACTATTTTATATAATACTTTTAGAACTCAACAATATTTCTTAAATTCTATACATTAATAAATACATCTTAAAAATATTTTTCATATTTACATATTTAAAGATTAAGTTTCTTTTTATTAAAATATAATCATTTTTATGTATCATTGAAAAAATATTTTATATTATCAATACACTCTAATTAAATTTATAAATAATTTTATATTCTCTACTTAATAAAAATGAAATAAAAATTAAAAATTATTAACATGCTTAATTCAAAAATAATTTTAAAAAAATATTATTTATTCTTAAAACTTTTTTTAATTTACAAAAATAATTATTTCACTTAAATAACTTTAAAAAAACCCATATGAACGAGTTAAAAAAGTTCCAAATGAAGAAAATATATTTTTAACTTTTTAAGATTACTTGATACATGAAGTAAAAAAAGTTTATTAATGAGTGGATAAAGAAAATATATTAATAACTTTTTAAAATAATTTTATTTATAAATAGTGCAGATTAATGTTGTGTTTTAAGGTAAAGTTTTATGAAAATTTAATTGAATTTAGGATACCTGACTCTTTGAATCTTTTGTTTTTCATTTGAGAATAACTTTACGTTATTAATGCATAAAATACTTATTTTTATGATTTTATTCATATATATTTTTAAAACTTAACATGTATTTTTATACTTTTATTCTTATATAGTGTAAAGACAATTATTACAAGAGGGGTTGAATTACAGGTTTGTCTCTATTATTAAGACTACATCCAATTCTTGCAAAACCACCAAGTTCTACTAACTTAACAAGTTACAAGTATTAGTCATTATCGCTTCTGACTCTACAACTCAAGCTCAATCCCAAGCTTGATACAACCCAATATTCTATTTCCTACTAAACCATTGTTGGCTCTATACAAATCAAAGTATATTTGTTGTTTGATTGTACAATGACTAACTCTCAATCGTCTTACAGATGGATATCCAATCTTAACAGTTAGTCTTTTCTCTCAAGATGTTCAAGGTGTGTTTGAGAGCTTTTCTAAACTTTACAAGAACTTATAGAGATCTTTTTATAGAAGGAATTTTGAATATGATCGCTTTAGTTACTTCTTCATGTCTTCAAAGCTTTTGGTATTTATAGGCTTTCTTCAACAAGTTTCCATTGTCTCTAAACGAATATATTTCTTTGCTTTAGCTTGTGTTTGAAGAATGTGATTGTTAGAGCATTTAATGCTTGCAGTAAATGCACATACTTCTTCATGTTTGAAAACCACTCTTGTTAGCTATCACATTGAACACTCTAGTAGGAAACCACTTTCTTTTGCGTCAGAGTAGTTATGCATAGCAAAACCCGTCTTTTGATGAAGATTAGTAACTTTTCGATCTTGAACTTCATTTATTCTTCATTGGATTCGAAAGATCCTAGGAGAATGTTTCTACAAAATAGATCTTAGACATAAAGTATTAAATGAAGTTTTAAATGACACCTCTTAAATATTGTATCAGATCATGACTTTTGCCAATTATCGTTTGATACTTCAAACGTAGGCTCGCGAAGCATGTTCTAAGATGGCATAAGTCATAGCTTTTAACATTTGTATTTATTTATATCTAATCAAAATAATTAGGAGTCCTGATTTGTCTTAAGGCATAAATGTATTTTGACTTAACAATTTCCCCCTTTGTGATGATGTAAAACAAATACTATTTAAAATTCAAACACATACTTGTGAGATATACCGGTTAAAAGCAGTAATAGTCTTATCAGATGCAATAGAAAATATAACAATAGAAACACATAGCATCAAAAGACCTTGAGATAAAGTTTGTTAATTTTTAGAAAACATCTAATTTTATTCATAAACACTTTTCACATCAAGAAGATGTGGTTTTTAGTACAAGAATAAAATGAATATAGGAAAAGGTATAAGATATATAAGCAATAAAAGCTTCCCCTCAGATGATTTTTTTCTCATACTTTGGCTCCTTCTAAGTTGATGCATTCTTCTTTATTGTTTACTTCTTCTCCCCTTTATGTATGGCAACTTCCTCATCAAGCTTCCTAAAATAATCATCACTAGAATCATTAGAACCCGAGGACAAGTGAATAGGACTTCTAGGAGGAGGGGGAGATTGAGAAGATTCATAACCAACAACTTTCTTGTACAGGAAAACACCAATCAAATGCTACTTCACATCTTCCTTCTCAGCATAACGCTGATCTTCAAGAACTTGTGCAAGTGCTTCTTGTGTCCTTAGAAGCTCAACCTCGATCATCTTGACATATGCCCTTGAAGGTGGAGGATCTTAGTATGTGCCAATAATTGCATTAGGATAAACTATAACTTCAACATCAGAATCCATTTCCTCAATGATAGGCTGCACATGGTGAGGGAAAGTGAATCTATAATGGGGGTAGATGAATAATAAATGAGAAAGTACGGTTAGACACAACATATAACTCCCTTGTCCATGGGCATACCATATTAAAAGGGGTCCTCTAAGTGAAGTAAGTGTGATTCAGAGTCAGATAGCATCAACCAGTCTCACAGTGCACTCATCTACTAGGGGCTTTTCATCTGGTTCCAAACTTGAGCATTGAGCTTTGAGTCTATAGTACCTTTTCATTTCATAATAGTCCAGACTTGAAAGCCTAATCTTTTGTTTAAGATCCTTAAGCTCATGTTTGAAAAGTCTACTAGGACGAGCCTTCACATACTTAGTTGGAGGACATTCATCATCGTATTCAATCAACAGCTCCTTGCCTTTTGTAGCAATTAGCCATTTGGTGAAACATAGGCTTATCTACTACTATTTGAAAGCGAGTGTACGGGGTAGCCACACATGAAAATTGAGTTCAAAGAATAAAGGGTAAGTGTGTAGAAAACCTCCCCAATCTTCTTAAAGAAGTATGTCTTCCTCAAATCTCTTCTCTATAGGTTGACAACTTCATTCTCAGTTCAGGTCCATAGTTAGTTTTCTCCCATTTTGAAAACCTTGGACCATATTCAAGATCCTCCAAAGTGATGCCATTTGGCTGAAAAGTTTCTTTAATCTTGGTTCTCTCCTAGGGAAGAACTATATTCATCAAGTGCATCACACCAAGAAGTTGTTGGAGATCCAGTGGAGTGGAGAAAAGCATCTCAAATGGTTTCACTTCCCTGTTTCTCCAGATGGTGGCACTAGGGGGATAGACCTTCCTTGCAGTTGGCTTATGCTCAAATATCATACTCTTTGGGTTGGGAGCAACAATGTGTTTGATGGAAAAGTCTTTGAGCACTGGTTACCTTTCTTCATAGACTCTAGGTTCATATTCTTCCTCCTCAGGCAAAGTATCTAAAGATGGATTGTTCAAAGGATCAATACCTGGCAAACCTTCCCTCCAGTGCTTTGTAAAATTAAGCTTGTCAAGCTCCACTTGTTGCATCTCTGAATGAAGAATGTGAGCCCCAATATCACTTTTCTCCTTTTAGACTCTATTGCAAGTATGCCACTCCAAGAC
The DNA here is from genome assembly GCA_013407115.1 of Glycine latifolia. Classification (NCBI taxonomy): domain Eukaryota; kingdom Viridiplantae; phylum Streptophyta; class Magnoliopsida; order Fabales; family Fabaceae; genus Glycine; species Glycine latifolia. The sequence goes on along the minus strand of CM023958.1, from coordinate 23,635,951 downwards.
TTTAGGACCTCTGAAGTTAGGATAGAATTTGACATTAACACCAGGTTCAGCAAGTGCAATCTATGGAGGTGGAGGAAAAGGTATTGAAGGAAGAATCCATTTAGTGGCTTGTTGGTGATCCTTTTTCAGTAAACATTTGTCAATTCTAGCAAAGAGATTAATCAGTCTAATAGGCTCCTCAGAGACCATCATAATCTTCCTTTGCTCCAAACAAGCAACCATATCTTCCACGGACACAATCTCTTTAACACCATATACTTCTTTGTTCATCTGTGTATTTTTGTATCCATTTCTTCAAATTGTGTAGCTTCAACTAGTTGTTCATCATCAATAGACACTAGTTTTGGATGGACAATATCTGCACCAAGATCTATCTCAACTATATCATCCTCTTCATCTCTTAGAGATGCTTCGATGATAGATTGAAGCATAGTCTCTTTCAATAGCATCATTCTCTTCAGGATCCATGTCTTCAGGAACCATGGAAGCTTCCATCTCTGCTTGTCTTTTAGTAGCGTATATAGACATGAGTGCAACTCCATGCTTTGTGGCAGATTGTGAAAACAATAGGAATACCCACAATAACCAAGAGGGGGGGGGGGTGAATTGGTTAATACTTGGTCTTTTAAAAAATTACTTTTTCAAATCAGAGTAAGGATCTTAATCACTTTTGAAACCAAGAAAGCTTTTAATCAATCAAACCACTCAGCTCAAGAAATCAATAGCTCAAAAACAGAACTTGTGAGTAATGATATAAATACCAAGAACAAATGAGCAAGATGACTAATAGAGATTAAGGAATAGAAAATCAACTCAAGAATTTATATTGGTTCACTTCTCAAAAGAAGCTACTGTTAGAATCAAGGAGCCGAAGCTAAAGAATAAAGGATATTGGAAGCTAATATGTTTTGATATTTTACATGTCCACTCAAAAAAGATGGCATTTGTAATTTTGGTTAAAGCTTGGTTCATAGGTTAAATCCTTATATTCCTCTGAAGCTTTTAAGTAAAATCATGCATTCATACATTCATGTAATAGGTTTTAATCATATAAGTATATGCAAAAGAATAGGATTTCCCATATGCATTTAGATAAGTGTAAAAGAGTTTTTCACTGCTTTAATTGATTACATGACCAGAATAATCGATTACAAGCTTGTTTGAGTTTCTGGAAAATGACTTAAGAACAATATAATTGATTACCAATATCTTGTAATCGATTAAATGAGCTTGGCACAGTTTTGGGAACTCACTGGAATAATCGATTATCTGGGTAAATAATCGATTACATAAGCAATCTGCATAATATAGCATAGCATGATCAACTGGTATAATTGATTACCAGATAATTGTAATTGATTAAACCTGCATTGTCAGTTTAAGTCATGTACTGGCTTAATCGATTAAATTGGTAAATAATCGATTATTTTGTTCGTTCAAGATTTCCAGATTTTTGATGAACCGATTAATCGATTATATGGTCGAGATAATCGATTACGATAGTTAAAATAATCGATTATTTTAACGAAATAATCGATTACAGTTAGTTAAATCTATTTTTTTATAAATAAGAAAGTTGTGTCTTTGAAATAAGACACACTAGAAAGAAAGTACTCGTGCATACCTTGTGTTTTACATTCTCTCAGAGTTCTAAAAGCATTGAAAGTCAGAAATTAGAGAATGATTCAAAAGTGTTAAAGTCTACATGTGTGCTTAGTCATTTTACTCATTGGGGTTGATCATTCATGCAAGTTAGTGACAAAAGAAGTTTCAAGAAAGCATGTTAGATATCATCTCAGGGTGATTAATTCGTACATATCATTTTAATTGCAGAGGAACATGAGGTGATACCTTTCTTGAACCTTAAGCTTTTTGTATTTGTTATTGTTTGTTGTGTAAACTGTGTGTATTTTCCATATAACTTTTGGGTTTCTTTAAAGCAAGTCTAGAAAGGGTTTTCTAGGGGAAGAACAGAGAAGGGATCTCTGGTTCTTGGTTTGTTTTAAAATCTAAGTAGTAGATTTTGATTTTTGCCTAGGGTAGGTAGAAGAGACATTGTTATTTGCTTGTAAAGAACAAGAGAATTGTTATAGTGGAACTCTAACCTGGTTTGGGTTAGAAGAAAATTGGATGTAGCCTCCGGGGTTGAGAGGTGAACCAGTATAAATCTTTTGTGCATCTAAAGTTTCAGTTTATGTTTCATTGAATTCTTTTTGTATTCAATCTGCTTATCATTTAGACTTTGGGACTGTACAAGAGTTAATTGATTGTTGGAGAAGATTGATTTCTGATTTGGTTTTTGTTTAAAGATACGATCCAAATAAAATTCTTCCGCTGTTACAATTGTTTTTGTAAGAAAATTTTAAGAAGGAGGTAAAAACCAATTCACCCCCCTCTTGGTTTGTTTGATTAGATATTCATTGTATTTTCAGCTACATCCAGTTTCTTCTAATCAACACTATATTAGAGTTCCACTATTATCAATTTTAGTTCTTACAAGCTTTATTACAAAACCCTCTTTATCAACTCTAGATAAAGACAAGAAATCTAAAACCCTATTAGACTTCTATAGAACAAGAACCAGAGAACACTACTTTGTTCTTTCCTAGACAACACTACTCTAGACAAGCTTCAAAGAACAAATTACAATAGCATCAAAATTACAAGATTGAAAAACAAGTTTTACACCCAAAGAGAATGGAGAGAAACAACCTGATGATCCAATGAATATGAATGCATGTGAGTTACCAATCAGAGTTGAATGATCAAATGAGTTTTAGAACATGCTCTCCTATTCTTCTTTGAAAACTCTTGCCCAAGAAATCATTCAATACCCATGAAGATTAAAGAGTGGGACAAGAAGTAGCTTAACCCAAAAAATCACTTTCTAACTTTGTGATGACTTGTATGTATTTAGAAAATTCGAAGTGTTCAGATTGAAAACCAAACCAAGCTTCACTTCTATTTATAATAGACTCTTTCAACTAACTGTAATCGATTAAACGCGCCAAATAATCGATTAAAAAGCCTTGTGTAATTGATTAAATTGTCACTTAATCGATTAAAGTGTTCATAGGATTTCTGGGTTTGAACAACGAGCAAAATAATCGATTAAAACGAGCTGTAATCGATTAAAGCAGTGATACATGTATTCCTGAAAAGCCTTGCGTAATCGATTACGGGAAATGGTAATTGATTAAACCAGTGTAACAAGCTTTTCTCAGAAACTTATGTAATCGATTACAAGAAATGGTAATCGATTAAAGCAGTGAAGCATGATTTTCTTTTAACACTATGTAATCGATTACAAGAAATGGTAATCGATTAAATTGTTCTTCAAAGCTTTTCCAGATTTAAAAACGAAGCAAATAATCGATTAAACCGCAGTGTAATCGATTAAACCAGTGATATTTGCATTTTTCCAAAAACATTGCCTATGAGTTCTTTTTTCAAAAAATTGCTTTAACTCTTTGATGAAAACATTCAAGCTTAAAAATGATTAAGTGCATGCAATGCAAGGATCAACATATTGGCCTCTTTTATACATTTCATTACTTTCTTCAAGGCATGCGAAAAGCTCAAAACAATCTTCCATTGCCTAATCTTCAAGCTTCAAGTTGCTCCCCCTATATCCAACAGATTGCACCCTTTCAATCTTTTCAATCTTAGCTCTTCTTACTTTATCTTCAGAGTGAGCTATGAAAAACTTAAGCACCACTTCTTCATGCACAAACTCACCATCTATATCCATTATGATGACCTCCTTAGCAACCTTTCTATGCACTTCCTCAATAGATAAGGTCTTCACAGATTTCAGAACAACATCTTTTGAAATTTCTTTAGATACCTTTCCAGCTAAGGCAACCAATCATGCATCCTCTTGTGTTCTTTAGCAGACAGAGTTTCCATAGAAGCTAGAACAACCTTATCTAGCTCAAAGGCCTCCTTTTTCTCCAAGGATTTATCTAACTTGGCCTTCTTCCTTGTTTTAGCCAAGAACTTCTTCTTAACTTTTTCCAAGGCAACAACTTCCTTTTTGCTCAAAAGGGGTGAAGCCAATTTGGGTAAGGGTTAAGAGGTCTGAGGTAGAAGGGCTAAAGAGGGTGAAGGTTAGAGGTAAGAGTTTCAAGAATCTCAGATCAAGATTCTTATGGCTTGGGAAAAATATGAGAGTAGGTTCAGACTTAGAGTCTAAAGCCTTTCTCTTTTGGGCAGTTTTGGGGTCAGAAGGTTTGAGATTAGATGAAGGTTGTTTCTTGGGTTTCTTGGTTGGGTTTGAATGCTTAAGGTCAGATGGTGGTAGATGTGGATATTTCTTTTGGTGGGAAGTTTAGATTTGGGTTGACTATGCTTAGTCTAAGGAGTAGGTTTGGGTTTAGGTTTAGGTTGGGCTTGCACGCCCCCCCCATTTGTGTCGTTTCAGATCCAAGAGAAGTCGGTTGAACTTGAGTACCTATAGTCTAATTAGCCACAAATTGTGGTTCCTCCTAGGGCTCCTTCTTGACCTTTCTCTTGACATGCTTTTGAGCAAGTTGTCAATGATCCTTATCTATACAAATGTCACACCTTTGAGTTGTGTTGCTCTGACAGGAGATTCTATTCTTGATACATCAACTCCAACATTGTGCATGATCTGTGTGAAGAGGATACCAAAAGGAACAAGATTCTTTTTTTTAAAAACTTTGGATTGAATTTATCCTTGAAGGCCTACATCTAGTAGTAGAAGATGACCTTAGGCAAGTTCACCTTCTCTCGTACCATCACTTCATATATGTAGAATCTATCCCTATCACTAACATAGTCTTTTGAACTAAGTTTGGGCATTACCATGTTGAATACGATGCTATGAATAAGTCTACACATGTAGGTTAGGTTTGTAGCTCTTAGGAAGCTAATAATGTATTTCATATTGTATGTGACTGAATGTGCGATAAACCAATTTTTGAGTGATATTTTGTGTGGGATTTTGTACAATTTACATGCATTTTCTTGGCAGAATTCACATTTTGACATTAGTTTTGTATTGTAGGACTATAGCCACTCAATTGAGTGAAAAAGTTGGAAATTGCATGATTTTATAAAGATAAAAGACTCTTCACTTGATAACGGTCATTGTACATTTATTAGGGTTTTAGTAAGCAACATGGCCATGACAAAAGGATAATTGCACTCCAGAATAGTGCCAACATTCTGACAATGGTTGTGGTAAATTCCATCATGGTCATAGTCAACTCATAAAGGTCATAGTCAATCCATAATGCCCTAGAGCTTTAATGTCATGACTTTCCGACCACGACTGTGGTGGATTTCACGTAGTGCTCTTTTTTTATTGACACCTTTTGGGAAGTTATAAATATGGGTTGTATCTTGTATCTTGAGTACCTTTTAATCTTTTTACGAATTTTGAGAGAACCTTGAGGGTTTTTGAGAGTTGTGAAGTGTGGGGAACATCGTGAGGATGAATCATGATCATTGTCCTACCTTATGTTGGATATAGGGGGAGTAAGAAGAAGATGAAGCTAAAAAAGAAGCTTGTGCCTTAGAAGAAAGATTTCAGCTTTTCACATGCCAAGGAAATTGTAATTTGGTTAAGTGTATGAGAGGCAAATATTATGATCCTTGCATTGCATGAACATGATCATTAACATGCATACATGATTTCAGTAAAGCATTAAAGCTATTCATGTTTTTAAAAGAAACTAATTTCTCATGGTTAAGTTTTTGGAAAAACGAAATCTCACTGCTTTAATCGATTACGACTCAGATTAATCGATTAATTTTCTCGTTACAGTTCCTAGGATGTGCTAAGAACATTTTAATCAATTATTTGACAATTTAATCGATTACATAAGATAATTTAATTGATTACTTGGCGCTTTAATCAATTACATTCTGTTATAAACATTAGTTATAAATAGATTGAAGGCTTGTCTGATCTCATAGCTCACATACTTTGATATTTCTAAGCATATACAAGCCTTCTCAAAGTTAGAAAGGATTTTCTAAGTTAACAAAGCTCTTGTCCCACTTTTTTATCTTCATGGTTTATTGAAAGATTTCTTGGGCAAAATTTTCAAAGAAGCTTTGGAGAGAAAGTTCTGAAATTGATTTCAGCATTTCAACTCTGATTAGTAAACCATATTCATTCATATTCATTAGATCATCAGGCTGTCTCTCTCTATTATCTCTTGTTGTAATTTTGTTTTTGTATTCTTGGTAATTTGAAACTATTGTAAAGGGTTCTTTAAGCTTTTCTAGAGTGGGTTTTTCTAGAGGGAATAGTAGAGAAGGATTCTCTATGTCTTGATCATTAAGAATCTAATAAGGTTTTAGATTTATGTTCTTTATCTAAGGTTGATGAGTGGTTGTTGTAAAGCTTGTAAGAACTGGAATTTTATAATAGTGGAACTCTAATCTAGTGTTGATTAGAAGAACTGGATGTAGCTTCTCTTGAGAAGTGAACTAGTATAAATTCTTGTGTTGGTTTTCTATTCCTTAAACTCTTTTTGTTATCTTGATCATTAGTTCTTGGTATTATTTTCATTACTCAACAAGTTCTATTTTTGAAGCAATTGTTTTGGGCTGAGTGGTTTGATTGATTTAAAGCATTCTTGGTTTAATTGTGATTAAGATCCTATAACTCTGATTTTCTAAATAAATTTTAAAAGACCAAGTTTAAACCAATTCACCCCTCTCTTGGTTATTATGGGTATTCCTATTGTTTTTCACCTTATTGATATGTATATTGTAACTCCCTGAAAATCCACAAGTTGATAGATATTTTGTGTTACTTAATTGTTTCATATAATTCTTGCAAATTGCTGTAAAAGTGTTGTGCATTGATATTTGTGTTTAAGGAACGTAAGTCAAAATTAGTGGCTGAGATAAACTGTTCGTACACGCATAGTAAAAATGGTGGTGACTCTAGGTAGTTGTCTGATCACACAAGTTGGAAACTATGGTGGCTGTGATAGCTGACTGATTCAAGTTATTGGCAACTTACCTCAGTGCTTCATCTATAAATAGCAGTGCATGAAGCGGAAGCATGATTCACTCTCACTTCTGTGCGTGTTTCTTTTTTCTCTCCCTAAAACTCTTTACATCCAGAAATCTCTTCTTCCACCTTCTGTACCACTTTAACTCTCAAGAATCACCGTAGCAGCGGCGGAAAATCCTTTCCTTTAAGAGGAATTTGTGAACGGAGCTTAACCCTTCTTTCTTGGTTGCTGTGAAAACTTGTGTTCAAGCAAAACTCACGTTAAGTGGGAAAGAAAAGAATCCCTGTTGAGGTAAGGGGAGTTTATCGTGTTAATAATGGTTTTAGATATCATGGTCGAAATGATGTATGTATATGTTTTCTAGTGTTATACGTGAAATGAAATTGATGAAGTTTTTATCTGATGTGTTTGTGAAGAAGGCGACTACCGGATTGGGTAAGTCGGGCTGAGTATGTTACATGCACATAAGTTAAAACACTATGGTATTTGTGACGTCGGTTGCCGAGAAGGGTTGGCTGAGTTGCATGTCTCAAACCTTTGTTTGTGACGTTGGCTGCCAGGAAGGGTTGGCCGAGTTGCATGTGTCAACCTTTGTTTGTGACGTCGGCTACCGAGATGGGTTGGCCGAGTTGAGCGGGTTACGTAGCATGCATGCGTGCATGTAGGACGTAACTTAGTCCTTGTTGGTGGACGTTTGTATACCAGGTTCCTTACCTGGAGTTGTTCCCTTAGAGCTGTTAGAGCTCGCTTCCCTTTCTTTAGATGTACCGGGCTCCTTACCCGGGTTAGTACGTTAGATCTGTTGAGCTCAAGTTACTTCACGAGAGGGAGAGAGAGAGAGCCACCGAGTTACTCTACTCGGGTGAGCTTGTGTTCTTTCTTTTAGAGCTACCGGGCTCCTTATTCGACGGAGCTCGTATGTCTTGGGAAAAGAGCTACCGGGTTCCTACTCGGCAGAGCTCGTACCTTTTCCTTGTAAACTACCGGGTTTCCTTACCCGGACAACCTTGTATAGGTTGGTGATAATACAAATCGAGTCTTGCAAGAGCTATCTGTCATAATCGATTACAATACTTATGTAATCGATTGCCTAAATGCTGAATCCGTCCTTGGTATTTTATAGAAACCCAAGGATCCCCTTGACCACTTTTAACCGAACCTCTACCGATCTCTACTGACCTCTTTCGACTCGACCACTCTTATCTACCTTTGTTCACCCTTGTTCAAACCTTGACTGATCTTTACCGACCTGGACTGACCTTGTCCGTCCTCATCTGACTTTGTTTGGATTCTTACCTCAGAGTTGTTATAGCTGAATACCAACTTGGACACCTAAAACTTCACACCCTTTCACTTGTTTGTATGTTGTAACATCCCAAAAAATTTGATTATGTCAATTAGAGATAAAAAGAGAAATTACAAAAGTGTTTGAAAAAGATTGACCATATTACCCTTTCCTTGAAGAGGAAATTACCAAAATACCCTTAAGGTAAAAATTACCAAAATACCCTTAGATATTTTGGTTAGATATTTTGAATGAAAATTACAAAAATACCCCTAAAATGAGTAGCAAATTACCAAAATGACCTTGAGGTTAAATTACCAACATACCCTTAGATATTTTGCCTAAGATATTTTGAAGACTTGATGAGATTACAAAAATGCCCCTATAATGATAAATTACCAAATTACCCTTAATAACAGATAAAACTCACAAAAAAACTAGGAGTACCTATACTGACCGAAAATATATGATTAGTATCTAAAGCTATCATAATTTAGAATTTTAGATCATGTGAACACATTAAGTACAAAAATCTTAGGCATCTGATAAAATTTTAGAATATCTAAATAATATCTATGGTGTTATGAGAAAAATTATCACATAAGGAACACGTGTGTGATACAAGAAGTATATGATAGAAGTTAAGGGATCCAAGTGGCAAGTTTAGAAGTACTTGGAATAGGTTTAGTCATGATTAACTAACTTAATAGGAGCAACAAATTTTAGTAACATAAAGGGATCTAGCAATGTGGAATATTTGATAAAGACATAAAACTTTAGATGAATGACCAAAGAAAATTAATAAGTAATGACACCTTAGTAACTATCACATCAATTTGGAAACTACATGAAGTACACTTGGTTTAAATTAAAAGAAACAAAAACATAAGCCAAAGCATTCATGATACGTGAGAATTGGATCAAAATAATTGAAATGGAAGTGCAAAATCGTGTGTGTGCATATAGAATTTGCATACTTAATCCAATTGTGTAGCTATGTATAAAACAAAGAAAAATATAGCATGTCCAGCAAGCATTCCACATTGGGAAAGCCATAAATAAGGAGAATCTTCACTTTATTAAGTGATAAGGTGCATTAATGAATCAAGACAAAAATCTAAGGTAATATCTTGGAGCCATGATTACTTGGTTGCATTAGAACCAAACCAAGGACTAACTAGATTACATCCTAACTAATCCTTTTACATCCTAACTAAATTTTCTACTATAAATACCCCGTGATTGAAAACAAATCTGCACCTTATCCTCTCACTCTCAAATCTCACGTTCACTTTCTCCTTAGGCATCTTTACTTTGTTTCATTCTTCTCATTTCTTTCTTAACTTCCAACCATAGCCTATCACTTCTATTGCCTCCTTCACCTTTCCGAAACATCAAATACTAGACAAGACTTTCATTCTTTCAAGACCTTGAGGTGCAGCCAAATACTTGGAGGAATTGGAAGCAAACTTGTTTGAGGTAGGTGAAAATTAGGTTTATTTATCATTTGATTCTTGAGATTATTCGTATGGCTGTAAGCTGAATTTTTGACTGTTTTCAAAATTTTATATCTCCCTTTGTACTTAACCAAAATAGGTGTTTGACCACTCATTTTAAAGCTTAGGATGTCCTCTATGTTTTCCTAAAATATGAGACCAAAATGAGCAGTTAATCATGCCCAGAATTTATTTAAACCCAAGATGTCCAAAATTGTGCATACTTAAAACAGCCACTACCACCTGTATTAAAAAAATTTATATCTCTCTCATTTCTTATTCAAATTAGGTGTATGATATATGGAATTAAATATCTAGATGTTAACTATAACATATTAAAAATTTATCCAAAACTTGATTGTTTAATGCTTTCAGTCGTGAAAACAATAAGATATGCCATTGTCCTAAGGTGAATTCGTAGGCAGCTTTGGAGTCTAGTTTAAAAATGCTATATCTTGAGTTTTATAAATCAAAATAAGGCATGTGATACCTTTTTAGAAATCTTAGGAAGTATAGTTTAACATACTAAAAGATGAGAATTTTTGGACAAGTAGATTAGTACAGAATAAACAATGAGCAAACCTCATCTGGATAAGTGTTTCTAGTCTTTTGGACCTTTTGGATTGGACACAACTTGTAACTCTTGGATTTTTGCCCAAGGAATCAAATATTCAGCCCAAAAGGTGACAAAATCAGAGGTTGCCTCTGACCAAGACATGCCACGTGCACTAGGATCCTCCAATAAGACAAAGCATGCACAGAAACAATAAGCCAATTGCAAAGCTTGAACTATAGGCTGAACTATTAGTGATTTTAGGAATTATATTTGATGATCTTTGGAAGTGATTTTGATGATGTTTGGGATGTTTGTTCATATTTTTTTATGGGACTGTTTTAATTTAAGTTTTAGAAATAGAGGTTGAATGGTATGTAGGTAAATGGTTCAAATACTTGAGAGAAATCTTGTTGTTATGATGTTCTTGAAAAAATGTTTTTGTATGATGATGAAATCTTGATGTTTTGTGATACAATTGCATGACATGAGTTATGTAGCTTTGCATGTCATATGCATTAAAAAAGATAAAAAGATAAGACCTAAAGAGTGATACAGTTAAGCTGAGCATGACCCTGATGGTACCCAACGGGTGATACGGTTAAGCCGAGCACGACCCTGTGGGAAAGACATATTGACCCAAGGGTGATACAGTTAAGCTGAGCACGACCCTGCGGGAGCAACCTAAGTCTAGTAATGAGCTCATTGTCTAGTTTAGGGTATTAAAGAAGAGCTTATTAAAGAAAAGCTATGCATTGTCATGTTTTATGCTTGCTGTTGCGAACTCGGCAAGTGTACCGTTCGTTTCAAGTAATAAAGTGAGTAAGTCAAGTATCGTCTCCACAGGGATTGAATGCAATTTTATGGTAACTTAACGTCTTAGAAATTGGAAGACAAATAATAAGTTGAGAGAATTTGTTGAGTTGTATTCAAGTAGCGTAAATGAAATGACAGAAATTTAACAAGAATGTAAACGAATATTAATTTGATTTTACTGCAATGTTGAGAGATAATTGTGGTTAAGCGCAATCCCCTATGATTCCTTCCTTCTATGCTTCAATTGATTATTAACTTGAATTATTTCTAATTGCTCAGCTGATGTGTTCTCACATGAGTAGCTAAATCCTAATCCTTAGTAATTTAACCCTTTGGTGAAATTAAAAACCCTAATCCCTTAGTGATTCCTTCTTAAACCAAGCATTTAGCAACACATCCTGAAATTACTGCAACCACACATCCCTATCCCTAGGCAATGTATAAATTGTTATTTTACTCATTTCAGAAACTAGAATCCCAATATCCCTATTGTGAATCCTAACCCTAAACATCTTAATAGAATGGCCAGTCCCAATTAAGAATAATGCAGTGAAGAACAGAATAAAACAAAGCAATTATGGTAATTCTTATTAAAACCAATCAAGACATAGAGGAGTTCTCATAGGTTCATGGCTCAACCACAATACAAGAATTTAGCCAAACATACTCAGAACTAGTATTATTTCCATAACTAACATGTTCCTAGAGAGAAATTACCAGAGGAAAAGAAAATATTACACAGAGTTGTTATTCTGCAGTTCCTCAATGCTTCCAATCTTCTCCCAAGGTTCTTCAATGGCTTTTTCTGCAGAAATTCTTCAAGAGGTTTAGAAAAAGCTCCTTCTTTGTGACCCAGAGGTCTCCTTTTATCCCCCATACGTTCTAGGTTTAAATCCAGTAATGAGGAACTGTTCCATAAGCTAAATCAGTGTCAAATCTTTTATTTCGGGAAATATCGAGCTTGTGGCGCGACTAGTGTGGAGTCCCACGCTGATCCCGTGGGGTGTGCGAATTGATTAAGCTGTTCTGGAACTCTGGCGCTAATGGCGTGGATGGCCACGCTAATGGCGTGGCTTGTTCGAGCTGAGAGGTTAACCTTTGGTAGTCCCACGCTACTCGCGTGGACGGCCACGCTAATAGCGTGGTTAATTCGAGTTGGCAGTTTGGTTTTCAGCATCTGGCGTGGTGGTTGGCGCTACTCGTGTGGACTCTTAGAACTAAATATTTGATCTTTACCCTCTGACGCTGATCGTGCGGGAGTCCACGTGATTAGCGTGGCTTATTCGAGAGCACTAGCTTGCTCTTTTTGCTTCTTTTCCTCTCTTGTTGGTTCCTAAATGGCAAAATAACTAAGAAATTAAATTAATATGCAATTAACTAATAATTTACCAAATCATAATCTAATTTACTCAGTCTTAAACAACTTATTAATCAATTAATCCTAAAAACTACTATATGCTGGAAGCATATCAAATAATTCCCAGATTTATATATTGTTGTTCTCAGCAATAAACAGAGTTTCTATTCAGAAAACAAGTTTCAACAATCAAGCATAAATTCGCAATTAACACTCTTAGAATCACAATGCTAAGTATAATCAATTTCCAATCAAGGTTTCAATAACACTTTCAATTCCATCAACTGCAAGAGTTTCACTTGAGTCTTCCTTACCAAGATATGTGTATTTCACTTAGCACTCAAGTGTATAAGGTTTATTATACTCACTCATCTCAACACAGTGATAGCATTACCATAAGCTTGATTATATTGTCGAGTTCCTGAAAATAAGAAACATAAATGCATGCACAACTGATCAAAAGGTCTTTATACGGTTGTAACTTGGCCTGGTTTAAGGGTAAGGATGTTTTGGATAGTGGCTAAAATTGAGATTGGATTTTGTCAGAATTAGTTAAGTTCACTTAGCCAGTCTATCACTCTTTGTTCTCTGATTTTTCTTCTGCAAAACATTGTATCATAGCAAGTAGGATGGTAAGAAAATATATTTAGATCCACTAGCTGGTATTTCAGACTTGTTATTTCCCTTACTGGATAGTTGGTGTTTCAGACTTGTTATTTCCCAACTGAATTTTTCGATCTGTTCTGTTGGCATTTCACTCAAACCAGAATTGTTTTCTTGGGTAACTTTGTCCACTCAAGTAGGGTGGTCAAGGAATATGTTTCAATTGTCAGGTGTATGAATAAAAAAGGTTTAGGCTCAAAAGGGTTGACAATGGAAGATTGAAGGTGAGTCAATTTGGCCTTGGCTTAAAAGAATAAACTGCCTTAATCATATCAGAATATACATGCATCTAGAGAAACAAATCAAGTTCTAGAGTACTTACCAAGGTGAGGCTTCTCTGCAAGAATTTTGTACTGTATGGCTCAATCCTCACAGGTTATGGACTCAAGTTAGCCTCTGTTAACTTCATATCAAGCATCATTTCAACTTCAACATGAATATCAATATACAAATAATCATAATTCAATCATGCTTCATGCAAGCTACGCCATATTTCATCTCACTCAAGCTTCCTAACAGAAATTTCTAATTTATCACTGACTTCACAATTTTTGCTTCTGAGATATATAAAATGAGCTTCTAACACGTTATTCAAAAATTTAAATCCTTATAAATTTTAGCAAAACACATGCTTTTAATGGTAATTTATATTTGAAAATCCCTTTAAGTTAGTTTATAAAAATAGTAGTAAATTTTTCGCGTAAGTATAATCAATATCACAAATCAAAACTCAAATATACAAATATGCAATACATCATAATACTTGCATATTAATAATCATAATTTGGTAGTGATTATAAATAACCAAGTCTGAATTGTACAAAATTCTCAAAAGAAACAAGGATTTAAATGACGGGGTGGAACTAACAAAACGTCAGGGTGTAGTCATTAGAACAAGGGGTGTAACTAGCAAAAATACAACCCTTGCCCGGGATCTGTTCCATCTACATCCCGACTATTTGGAGGCTCCAACCAACATAAGTCATCTTCCCGGTCACCTACTGCTGTCCATTTGCTCAGACAAACACAGTTCGTGATCATCACAGGTACAAATCCACAAGGTACAACAAAGCAAAGGTGACTCCATCATGTAAAATAATAATTAAATGAATATCATTAGTTATAAAAAAAAAACTCAGTCTTTGCAACATCACGACAATATTCAAGTATTTTATCACGTAATCAATCATGGACAACCCATCCAAACACATTTCAAAATTTATCTTAAAATGACTAGACATGATGCATGTTCCTAACTTATCTCTCAGTCAATGCAATATGGTACCATCCTGGACAATAGGCCAAATCCATAGTACAAATGATTACTGTAGCTCGTTGGGGTCACTCTGTTGTGCACGGGTCTCACCCCCCCATGGTGATCAGCCAAAATGGGTGTCAGAAGGCTATCCCTACAGTAATGGCCCCCAAGTCCTTCTCGCACTCTGCAGTCAATCATCCTATTTCTGTCATGCATGAAGTGTGTATATGGGCTCTATCAATGTATGACCCAGAACCGGGTTCAACTCGACCCGGCTAGGATAATGTCATACACCCCCCATGTACATATATACTGACCCATTCTCGGGCACACTGATGAACTGACCGTGGTCCTTACAAGGTTAACCACCCGGTCCCAGCATTTCACGTCAATACATAAAATTTCACCACAGCTTCATCAATGTATGGCCCTGCACGGGATCAACTCGTCCTGGCTAGGATAATGCCATACGCCCCCATAGGTATATATATATATATATATATATATATATATATATATATATATAT
>CM023958.1:23565941-23586025 GCA_013407115.1 Glycine latifolia | reverse complement strand
TTTTTATTTATCCACCTTAGAGGATGCAGCTTTCGAGGCTATACTTTTGTGCTTCTTATCTACATCTTCTGCATGTGTTAGTTGAGACATTTCTAACTCGTACTCAAGAAGCTTACCAAATAATGCAGCCATGGACATTTTGGATAGATCTTTTGATTCCTTGATTGTTGTCACTTTTGTTTGCCATGGTCTTGTTAGACATTTCAAGATTTTGATGTTTAACTCTTCAGCATCAAACGTCTTCCCAGGACCAAGAAGATGATTTACAATGTGAGTGAATCTTGTTTGGAGCTGACATATGTTTGTTGTGGTGTTCGTCTTGAACATTTCATACTCATGAATCAAGGCCTCCTTCCTTGATCTTCTAACTTTATCTGTACCTTCATGAGTGACTTCCAACATCTCCCACATCTCATTTGCACTTTTACACCTAATAGTTCTAAAGAATTCATTAGAAGAAAGTGCAGAAGTAATTATGTTCTTAGCTTTAAAATCATATTGAACAACTCTCTTTCCAGCATCTGTCATCTCATCCCATTCTTTGGGAATCATATTATTACCAATAGTTTTCATAGGAACCAAAAGACCTTTTTCTATTGCATTCCATGCACCGAGGTCATTTGATTGAATGAAAATCTGCATTATGTTTTTCCAAAAACTGAAACGCTCTCCTTTAAACATCGGAGGACAATTGAGAGAGGCTCCCTCCTTAAAGGTAATTTGTGTGGTATTCATTTTCTTTAAAGAAAGATAGTGATCTTGAATAACACTCAATAACCTGCTCTTGATACCAATTGAAAACAATATGAATACACACAATAACATAGAGGGGGTGAATTGGTTAAAACTTGACCTTTAAAAACTTTAGAAAATTAGAGTTATAGGATCTTTATCACAATTAAACCAAGAATGCTTCAATCAATCAAACCACTCAGTCCAAGAAAGCTATTACAAAAACTTCACTTGTTGAGAAATAAAGAATTCACCAAGAATCACAAATTAAGATAGCAAGAAGAGATTAAAGAAAGTAATCAACACAAGGACTTATACTGGTTCACCTCTCAAAAAGAGAAGCTACATCCAGTTCTTCTAATCAAAACTTGATTAGAGTTCCACTATTCACAAAATTCAGTTCTTACAAGCTTTACAATAATAACCTTTTATCAAACCAAGATAAAGAACAAAAATCTAAAACCCTAGTAGACTCCTAGTGATCAAGACATAGAGAACCCTTCTCTACTCTTCCCTCTAGAGAAACCCACTCTTGAAAAAACTTCAAGAACCCTTTGTAATAGTTACAAACAACCAAAAATTCTAAAACGAATTTACAAGCAAAGTTAATGGAGAGAGATAATTCGATGATCCAATGAATATGAATAAATATGATTTACCAATCAGAGTTGAAATGAAAAACAAGTTTCAGAACTTCCTCTCCAAATGCTTCTTTGAAATCTTGCCCAAGACATCTTTTAATACACCATGAAGATTTGAATATGTGGAACAGGAACTTTAGAACTCAGAATATCCTTTCTCACAGTCAGATCATGTTCTGTGTTTCTACTGAGTAATTGATTATCATAGTCAGATCATTTTCTGTGTTTATACCGAGTAATTAATTACTTAATGCTTGTAATCGATTCAAATGTTCTTCAAGACTCAAGTAATAGATTACCAATATTTGGTAATCGATTAACACAATCCAAAATAGTTTTTACAAAAACTTGAAACTATGAGCACTTGTCTTTGATGCAATCATGAAATCTTAGACCATTTTCACAAACCATGTGCTTTTGTAAAATCATGAATGCAAATCAATGAGTGATGTTTATGCAATGCAATGGATCATGGGATGATTCTCTCCTACATTAAGCAATTACAAATGTCTTCAATTGAATGACATGTTAAAAGCTAAAAGACTCATCCATCTTCAGCATATATTTTGATCCTTCTTCATGCTCCCCCTATATCTAACATTAAACAAGCACCTATGATGTGGCATCTTAAGTTTGACAATGTGGTAAAGAGCTATGGCTTTCAGTCCAGTTATTCAGATAAATGTCTTTATTATCATTTCATGTTAAATAAGATAGTCATCATATGTTTGTATGTTGATGACATGTTAATTCTTGGCTCCGATCATTCTATAGTGAGTGATGTGAAAACCACTTTAGCTAAAGAATTTGACATGAAAGATCTTGGTATAGCTAATATCATTCTTGGTATGAAAGTAAGCTCTGAAAGGCAAATTATCTCCTTTAGCCAAACTCATTATATTGAGCAACTACTTTCTACCTAGGGATACAATGAGTGTAAACTGAGTGAGACACCATATGATTATAACAAAAGACTGAGTCTTAATGAAGGGACCAGTGTGGATCAGTTAACGTACTCAAAACTGATAGGTAGTCTCATGTATGCTATAAGTTGCACTAGACCTAACATAGCCTTTTGTAGTTGGCATGTTGAGTCGTTTCACTAGTAATCCTAGTAAAGAGCATTGGGATGCCCTCAATAGGCTGATGAGATACCTTAAAGGTACTAAAGATTATGCTCTATGTTATTTTGGTTATCCTCTAATTGTGGATGAATATTCTGATGCCTTATGATGTTCATAAATTGGAAATAGTAATCAATTTCTATCTTTACCATGCATAAATCAATGTCTATCTTTATTGATGCACACTATTTTACCCCAAATTGATCCCTTGCATTCGAGTTCTAAGGATATCTACTGAATATCTATCCCTTGCATTAAATTCATAATCGCGTGCTTTATGCAATCAAAATGGTATGCCCTATTCCTAGCAACATAACGTAATGAGTAAAATCATTCAGTTCAAACCCTAAGATTACTTTCTAGTCTCACTTAGGATTTTAATTCATGAAACTAGTGATCAAGTAGAATCAAGCATTAGAGACAGAATGAAATTACCAACAAGGAATAGAAAAGATTAATGCATAGATAAATATTAAAAGAGATACATAGGGATAAGAAGATTACATCCAATCCTTAGAGAAGCTAGCCAAGCATGGAGAGAACCTCCTCAAGAGAAGAATTGATGAAAGGAACCATCACCGCTTCTTTCCGGCAGATTTTCCACACTAATCCTCACTTCTCTCACTTTCCTAACATCCCTACTACTAATATTTAACCTACTTAACTAAGGAACCAGCTAAGAAGCAATGAATGAAGAAAATGGGATGACTAGCTTCAAAAATTCGTTGGCAATTTATAGAAATCTCCCTCCTGCTAGCTTCATTCGCCCAGGCGAGTGTTTTTGCCTATGTTTACTCACCTGGGCGAGTTAACCCTTATCTTCTTGGAACTTAAGCTCGCCTGGGCGAGCCAAATACACTGGAATTGGTCGCCTGGGCAAGTTAGAAACTTAGCCCTGAAGAATGCTTTGGGCCTTGATGGATTTTGGGCCTGTTTTGCTTGTAACACCTCCCATGTTTGCTTTTTAAGCCCTTCTTGCTTGCTTTGCTTGTTCGAAAGCTTCGAAATTCCTCGAACCTATCAAAATGCAAAATATGATTGGACAAATCTTCCAAAATATGAAAACAACATTCATCAAATGTACTAATTACAAACTAACTAGGTTTTAGGGCAATTTCATAGATAAATTTAGTGAAAGCCAAAGATAAGTGCCTTCATTGTAGTGCTACTTTTACTAAGATATGACACTTATTAGTTATTTAACATTATATAGCCTTGTCGCCTTGGTCTCAAAAAATGTCTAGTGTTTAGACAATTAGACATTGGATTATCGTGTTCAGTTTAGGCATTGGATTTTATGTTTCATATGTCTCATATTAGAAGATTTATATATGCTATGTTATCAAATGTTGAAACAAAGAATTGCATCCTTGGAAACGATCTTTAAAAATGAAGAATTGTAACGACCCCGTATGTATCCGATTCATTAAAATTATAATATGGTCTTAAGCGCAGCAAATACTTAACGTAAATTAAGTAAACACGGAAGTACATAAAATAATAAGACATCACCATACGTCATGCAATATAATCTAACATTATGTATGAAATTTTGTATACAACCGGGCATCCGGGAACTGTTACATAAGGTACATCATATATTAACCCATACCAGGTTACAAAATTACATAACAAAATTGATCCCAAAAAGGCTCTTAAGAAAACCGTCTTCCGCATCCTTGAACCCGTCTCAACCTTTTGTCTAGGATCCTCGATCCACAGCCAACCCAGCCTCGGTCTCTTGTCCCGGATCCTCAATTTATAGCCAACCCGGTCTCGGCCTACTCGGCCTTTTAATCGAGATCCATCGAACAACCTCTACTCGGACCTCTTACCTCAGACCTCGTCCTCTGCTCGTTGGCTATCACCTGCAATAAAATATAATCCCCGACTGGGGTGAGATACAATCTTAGTAAACTTAGGGTTCTTGGAGACTCACCTCCCCCTAGTTCACTTCCACAGTACATAGCATCTATATTGGCACTATCAATAACATAGCCAACCCGGCCTTTAATAAAATAATACATGTACATAACCACATCAACATACCATTCCATCACCAATATGTAATTTAGCCAGGCAATGCAAATATCATACACAATTGCATATAAGATATACAAGTTAGACAGCCAGTACACCTTTAGTGCACTCTTGTATACCTTCCAGTGTACTCCACGTACACATCACGTATCCTGACCTGAGGTCCCAGGCCCTGGACTCCATGTGATAATTCCACCAAGGTGCCCTTCCAGCACAGACATGCATAAATGTATATACAAATATACAACTTAGCCAACCAGTGCACATCTCCATTACATGTATGTTTTCAATCAAAAGCAATAATATACAATGTAAATACACGCACCATGATATCCAAGAACCATCACTTCCCAAGAGTATGATGGAACACAATCAAGGGATACAAACTCCTCAAGAATAGAGAGCTTACCTTCTCTGATTCCAGTACCTATCCTCTCAGCCGCATGTTTACCACCACCGATATCTTCTTTATCAAGCCCTACACCAGTCAAGAAAGATATCAAGAATGGTTCTTAACCGTTTCATGAAAAGAACCCAGTTCTTTTCCAGATCTCAACCATATACAACCACCCAATGACTTGTAAACCCCACAATATCTAACTGGTAAAACAAAATTCCCAAAACCCAGAAAAGTTAGTTTTCAAGGTTGAACTTTCATCACAACAACCTTCTAAGCATACTTCTCCAAAGAAACATCACTCAAAACCAACCCTAACTCATATGGGTCATTTTTCCTTTTAACTCCAAACTCAAAAGATACGGTAAAACTCACATATCGTACCTTAAAACAGCAAGGAAGGCTTAGAGGACAGCTTCTAAAAGCTTGGATGTCCTGAACGTGCCTTCTATCTCTTAAAGATTGAAACTTTAACTTTCTTTTATAGAAATGATCTCTTCGCCTGATGATTTTCACAACTAACACAAGTTGGAAACTAGTTTGTATGGTGATACTCTTTAATTCTTACATTGGAGGTGAAGGTGTTTAGGTTAAGGGATGATTATCTAATAAGCTTTTCCTCACTTTAACAATGGAGGGAATATGGAATAAGAGAGAGAAAGAGTTTTAGCAAAGATGGTGAAAATAAAGTTTCTACTGAAATATCTCACTCATGCATATCTTAAATATCCTGAAAATTGACACGCGTCAGATCATAATAGGAGGATCTTTCCCGCATCAAAACAACCAGCAAAGAGTCAACACCTGTCACTTGTGTAAAGTGAAAATGTAGAGATATTTGACTGTCGGGTTGGGTCTACTGTTTGGCAAGTCAATTTATTATACCTCATACAAGTTACATGTGACTACCCAAGTTCTCTAAACCCTACGGACGTTGTCGGGTTCTCTTCATATTACTAACACTACTGGGTTGGATTTGTGTATATATATTGAGTGCAACTTCACTACCATATCCCAGGTTCCTGAGCACTCATTCCAACCACAACCGACTTCATTCGACCTAATCCGACCTCATCCGACTTCATTACTTGGTACGTCACCAGTCCAAGGTTCCTCCCAACCACTTCCTGGATCACTAACCCGGTAACTCTATCAAAAGGGGTTGCGAGCTCTTCCAGTCTCTCTACCCGGTGGCTCTTACAAGTAAACTAAAAACGAGCTCCTTTGAGCTCAACCGAGACCACTACCCGGTTGCTCATCCGAGATTACAAATCGGTAATACATTCGAGATCACCCAAGCTTATCCGAGATCACAACTCGGACCTCAAAGAAAAGGAAGACACGAGATCTACCGAGATCACTACTCGGTCTCTCAAGGAAACAAGAATATACGAGCTCAACCGAGTTCGTTACCCAGTCGCTCTTTCCCTCCTTGTCTGGGTTCCTTTTTATACAACAGTGTTATTCTCAAAAGTGCTATGTATAAGTTAATTATGTGAGGTCCGAGTTGTGAAAATGTGCTACCTACACCCCTCCCTTATCCGAATTCCAAAATACACCCCCTTATGTGACAACCTGGATTATCACAGGGTCATTATAAGAATTGTATTTTTCCTCCTTGAAAATGGAGAGATCATTTCTCAAGAAACCTTCTTTGAGTTGAGCTTTATTACTTTTTGTACTAAACAATGCGGGCAAAGTTTCCTTGGTTGTAATTCTGTAAACTCCTTTGTTTTGCATCTTCTGTTAACTTTTGGAGCATTTGGCTTCTGTATGCTGCTAAAATTGAGTTGCTTGTTTAGCTATTTTATACCACATGAGCTACAAAGTTGAAATACTAAGTTATCCAGGCTGCTGTATGCAGTGGCTAGGTGTAGGGGGCATGGTTGCATTGTTGAGTTATTTTCCTTCTAATTGTTTTTTATGTTCTTCTAATTGTAGATGAGAATACAACTGTCCTATTGTAATAGGGGGTGCAAGCGTTAACAACTCTTAAATCTTAATTAGATGAAAATTTAGTGGATAAGAAATATTATGGCCTTTAAAAAAAAGAATAACCATCGTCTGAAAGGATATTAGATAAGTTAAAAAATGAGTCATAGATCATTAGATACTTCAAATATCATGGGCAGAAAAAATGTTTTCAAAAGTGCATAGCATTGGTCAGCCAACTTTAGTTTCAAATATTATTGTTTGCAAACACAGTTGAGTGAAAACAAAATCTGATGTGTGGTTTGCTTTTTTCTCCATCAAAATATGCTCACCTAAAACCGTGGTGCATGCTTATCCATCTTCCCCATCTCTTCTTCTGCATCACTTAAAAGCTAAATTATGTTTCAGTCTTAGAGGACATGAAAAGTCTTCCCCTGGTGCACTTAGAAGTATCAATTTTAGATACTGCCTCACTCTTTGTTTCTCCATCTCCTTTTCTCTTCTAGCTCCACACCGTTTCTTCCACCCTTTTATACCGTGAAAGTAAGAAGAAAAACAATACAAATTTTTTATCACTCTTGATATTTTGTAGTTAAAAAATTAAATTATTTTATCTATGTTAATTGTAAAGAAAAAAGCTGTTAAAAGTTAAAACACATGCCGTTTGTGACATGAACAGAAAACTTAAAGGATATAAATAGATAGAATAAAAAAAATATAAATCTATTAAAGTGTTTTCGGTGACAGAGCATCTTAAGCAATAACCAAAATATAGAACATGTAGCATTTCCTTACTACATACATCCCTTTACCATAACAAAACTATAAAAAATTTAAGACTTACCATCAAATAGAACATCATAAGTAATTCAAAATCGTCATCACGAATTTAAAGTTGAACCCCGAAGTGCAGAGTAAATCTAAACACTAATAATGGTTAAGAGATATTAAGAAATTTGAACATAATGCATTTGGTATGCTTGGACTAATTTAATTAATTTTTTGCACCTTTTGGAATGACTCCACTCCATTATACTATATGTTGTGGAAATGCATAATGCTGTAAAGTGTGTTACTGTTTTCCTTTGGAAGAAGACTGTATTTTTGGAACCGAAAATATGTTTTACTTCTAAAAGAACATCCAAAGTAATTTATATATTGGGTGTATAGCTTGTCAGCATATGAAAGTTCCTAAATTCACTAATCACTATTTTGTGTTATTGTTTGGTTCAGCTTTTGATCACCAAGGGTTCCAATCTGACAGCTGCATTTCTAACTGCTAAAAATCACCATAAAGAACATTATTAAATTAACTTGTGGAAACACAAGCGCTACCACGCCTATGCCGCATATGTATTGTACTATTACATTTTTAATGTGTTAAATTTGATATATATTAATGTATATGTAGAACAAAATTTTATATAATATGTATATGCAGAAAAATAAACTTTGATATATTGCATAAATTAATTTTATACAATACAAAATGGATTCGACAAATTCTTAGGTATTGTGTTAAAGTATTATTGTAATTATTATATAGTAAGTGGTTTTACCATGTATTTTTAACAAAAGTAAATTAAAATTAATATACATGTCATATTATAAATTAAGAAAATGTAATTTCTTTTATAAGGATGGCATGTCAGATTATTTTTAATTAAAATAAATTAAAATTAATATACATGCCATATTATAAATTAAAAAACTATAATTTCTCTTATAAGGATGACACACCAGATTAAGAGATAGTATATAATCTACACATGTACAAAAGTCTAAAACAAATACCCAAAAAAATTTGGGTGCTTAATTAACTAATTGGTAGATTTTTAAATAAAAAATATAATTACTTTAAGTGGAAGAGTATGTAATTACAAAGGGCAGAATTACGTTAAAAAAATTGCTTGCCAGCTATTACAAAAAATTATATCCTCTTTATCTATTATTATAAATCATAGATAAATGGATTTAGGACTAACTTACACATAATTAACGTTGAGGATAGGAATAATTTAAACATGGCTTATATCTCTTTAACTATTTAATCCTATATTCTTTAATTATTTAAAACATAAAAGAGTTTTGTTGATTTTTTTCTTGGAAATTTATGCATAACGATACTTTTCTAATATCTATTTTACATTATATTGGTTGATATTTATTTTTAAAACAATCACTTGATATCAAGAATGCAACATTAATTGCTATCAACGGAAAGAACGGTGACTAATCAATTGATAGTATGCATGTGAATAACACGTACGTGACATTAAAATTAAGAGTAAAAACATAGTAATTAAAAGAATAAAGGGGACTAAAAAAGGAAAAGGCTCACTAAAGCATAAGAAGGATGATTGAGAACGAAGATTAGAGAGATGTTACAGTTTGCAAGATGAGCAAAATTAACCCTGCATAGAATTGTTTTGTGCGAAAGAAAAAATATATTATAATAGAGAAACTGGGAGAGAGAAAATGTGAAAGTAGTGACACTGAAGGTAAACTGAGTAACTTTTATAAGTGAGACACCAACTTGCACATGTGTTGATGCGGTTACATAGAGTAGTTGAGGGGAATTATAATATATGATAATTTTCTAATTAATTTAGGATAAAACATCAAATGACATATGTATATCAAAATATGAGATATTCCTTTTATATATTGTTATAGATGAGTGATATTATAATTTTAACGGTCAATATTTTTTAAATAATCATCTTATGTGAAGATTATGGGAAAAAAACTTAAATATTAATATTTTAATAATTAATTACGAATTTGTTAAGATTTTGAAACATATTACTAATCTAAGGGGGTAACACGCCTAAAATAGGGGTGTTCCCCTCCTCGGATTGGTATAAAAGCTTGTTTTTTTTACTATTCCCTCACTTTTACCATTTCACTTTCTCTCTAAAAGTTTCTAAAGTCTATCTCTCTTAGGTTTGTGAGTGAGTTCTCTCTGCAGCGAAACTCTATCAACAAGTAAGTGATTTTATTAATTATGGATATTATTTAATATGTTAGAGACTGATAAAATTAGGACCATATGAAATTGTTAGAGACTGTTACATAGAACTATTTTAGCGTTTAATGTATAGGGTTAATCGTTTAGTTTAGTTTTGTAGAAAACTGTTAGGCATTAGGGTCTAGTTTAGCTTAGTTGAGGGTTTAGGGTTGAGTGTTTAGGGTTTAGTTGTTAAATTAAAATTATTTTACCAAATTTACTTATTTTAGTTTAAGGTTTAATGGTTATGGATTAGGATTTAGTGTTTATGGTTTAGTTGCTAAATTAAAATGATTTTACCAACTTAACTTAGTTCAATTGAGGATTTAGGGTTATGGATTGAGGTTTATTGTTTAGGGTTTAGTATTTAAAGGTTTAGGCTTTAGTTGTTCAGTTTAGGGTTTAGTTTTGTAGAAAACTATTTGGTATTAGGATCTAGGGTTTAGTTTAGTTTAGGGTGTAGCGTTTAGTTGTTAATTACAATTATTTGACTAAATTGACTTAGTTTAGTTTATTGTTAAGGTTAGGGATTAGGGTGTTAGTGTCTAGGGTTTAGTTAAGGGTTTAGGGTTTAGTTGTTAAATTGAAATTATTTTACTAAATTTACTTAGTTCAGTTTAGGGTTAAGGTTAGGGATTATGGTGTTAGTGTCTAGGGTTTAGTTGTGAAATTAAAATTATTTTACTAAATTTACTTAGTTTAGTTTAGGGTTAAGGTTAGGGATTAGAGTGTTAGTGTCTAGGGTTTAGTTAAGGGTTTAGGGTTTAGTTGTGAAATTAAAATTATTTTACTAAATTTACTTAGTTCAGTTTAGCGTTAAGGTTATGGATTAGAGTGTTAGTGTCTAGGGTTTAGTTAAGGGTTTAGGGTTTAGTTGTGAAATTAAAATTATTTTACTAAATTTACTTAGTTCAGTTTAGGGTTAAGGTTAGGGATTAGGGTGTTAGTGTCTAGGGTTTAGTTAAGAGTTTAGGGTTTAGTTGTTAAATTATAATTATTTTACTAAATTTAATTAGTTCAGTTTAGGGTTAAGGTTAGGGATTAGGGTTTAGGGTTTAGGATTTTAGGTGATTTCCCTACATATGTAGATGATATTATTATGTTATGGAACTAAGGATGATTTGAGTGAGAAAGAAATGTTGAAGTAGTGACTAAAACCTAAATAATTCCCTACATATTTATTTTTTTGGGTTTAGGTATTAAATATAATTTGAAATTATATTTAAATGTTGTCTATTGTTTAAGGTTTAGGATTTAGTTTTTAAATATAATTTGAAAATGTTGTCTATTGTCAATTATTAATTATTATATTCTTTTATTTATATTAAGATAGTCATAGATGGGTGATTCATCATCTTCTGCATCTTCACGATCTGGATCCGATAATGAGGGTAAGGGAAGGGATCCGACGACCCATGGTATGCCTACCCTGTATAAGTGGGGGGTTTTGCGAAGGCGTACCCAGAGAACTCATGTTTCACAAGCTGTGTGGAACGAGGACAGATGTCGAGTGTTAAAGACGCGACGTGGTAAAGTCGCAGGGGGTCCAGATTGTGACGATATACCTGCAATGGTTGCGACGATGTTAGGACAAGCTGGATTCCTACATGTCGCACGCATGCGACATATTCAGGTATAAAATTATGAATTGAACAATTGTACATACGAAGTGAGTCCTACAAATGTTTTTGTTTATAACTGTACATACGAATTGATTATTTTTAACTTGACCTTAGATCGATGCTGCGCTTATCAATGCTCTGGTTGAGAGGTGGAGACCAGAGACACATATATTCCACATGCCACAGGGAGAGATGACCATCACGTTGCAAGACGTGGCTGGTATCTTACGTTTAGGCACTGACGGGAATGTCGTAACTGGAGTCACGTCAGACGAATGGGCCACCGTCATCGAGGACGTGTTTGGTCATCCTCCTCAAGAGGGTGAGCTACGCCTATCATACTTTGATAGGCATTATGCGCATTGGAGCGAGGTAGCTGGGGATCTGGTAGAAGTCATGCAGTTTACGAAGGCGTACATTGCGTGTATCATTGGAGCATGGCTACTATGCGACAAATCCGGCAGAAGCACTGTCAGCTGTCGCTATGTCCCTTTGCTGGCAGGAGATATGGAAGACATAGGCAGGTATAGATGGGGTTCCACGGTCCTTGCACATTTGTTTAGACAAATGTGCGAGTGTATAGACGTAGATAGAAGTGACATTGGTGGGTGTTTTGTGCTTCTCTAGATATGGGCGTGGCTCAGATTCCCACCCACTGCTCCACCTATTCCTCAGCCTACTCACCAGGTGGCATTACGGCCACAGGTATGTGTTCGTATTTTCTTTTATTAAATATGTATTAATGAGTCTTATATGTATTAATGAGTCTTATAAGTAGTCTAATGTTAGTTATTTTAAAATTAGGTTTAATGCTTTAGGCAAGTTCTGTGCACACGAGCTTCTTTGGTATCGGCTAACATTAGATTCTCTTGCTCAGGATGAGGTATGTTTTGTTATTTATATAAGTTTTGGTCACTTGACTTGGATAATTGCTATTTTTTGTCGTTGTTATATACGAATTGCGTGTTTCATTGTTTTGTTCAGGTGGTTTGGCAGCCATATGCAGGCTACCACTTCCTTGGTGCATCTGAGCACGAGCAACTATTGTGGATGGCTACTACTCCAGTTATATACTTTCACACAATTGAGTATTCTCAGCCAGACATATGCATGCAGCAATATGGGAGGGATCAACCAATCCCACGAAGGTCGAGGAAGCTGCAGGGTATGCACGACCTCTCATTGCGAGGTAAAGAACATGATAACTGGGTCCGTAAGCTGAGACCCAATTGGGTTCCTTGCATTGGAGATGCTCTTACGAACAACATGTCTATGTTAGTTGTTGATTACACGCTTTGTCAGTTGTTGATTACATGATCATTTGTTTCTGTTGTTGACTATTTCCCAAAACACTAACCGTGAAAGGAAGAACAGTTGATTTGTTCTCCCTTCTCTCCTTCTTCAGCAACCCATGATCCTGGGATACTTCACATTCACCGTTTTGGCTGAGTTCTCTTTCTCCATTCTTTGACTTTTTTTTCAATTAATTTTGGTGTCTTTGACAGCTTTTAACTTTCGTTCACACTGCATTTTTTAAATAGGCCTTGCCTACTTGCACGAGTGATACATAATCATCTTAGTTCAGACCTCGAACAACATTGACAATAATAACAATGTTTACAACCGAAAACACGTAATTGTGCAACATTTCAAGTTTTTTGTGAATTAATTTGTTAATGGCGAGTGGTAAGTTTTTAATTATGTAATCGCAAAAATTTCCTTCTGTTTGCCTGATTATATAAACCAGTTTTCAATAACAAATGGGACATTTTTTTTTTGTTTAGCAGTATTTTATAGATTGAATCCCATAACTGAAATAAATGATCACAAAGAAACTTGGAAAATTTTTGTTTTAGCTTTAAACATGTGGACTATACCAAAAGGAGTTATGTTTACCATTAAGCTAATATTGGTTGACAAGGAGGTTAGTTTCTTTAAAACAATTGAACCATATTCTATCCATGTGTTGTTGTTAGTTGTATACATCAGCAACTTCTATCTACCATAACTTTAAATGTTTATTAACCAGGGTGATAAAATACTGGCTCAAATGAAGAATGTTAATCTTGGAATGGTGAATGACAATTTTTGTGTTGGTCAATCATATGTTATTCAAAACTTTGAAGTGGAAAAATATACATGTCAAAAATCAATTCTACAACATTTTAATGTGGAAATGTGTTTAATTATGGTATATTCTTCAATATGTTATTGGTGAGCTTGATGAATTTGTTCAATGTCATCTGGATGGGAAGCCAAAGTGATGTGTTGCAAACACATCTAGTTTTTAGTATAATTTTAGGATAAGTTTTAATTAAATATTTAAGAAATAGAATAGAATTAGCCTAGTTTAGTAATTTAATTACCTTGAACTAATTTCAATACATTTGAGCATTTTACAGGTAAAAAAAAAAAAAAAGAGGAAAACTCAAGCAAGAGAGAAAAACCAAGTTTTGAAGCCCACGCTAATAGCGTGGGAATCCACGCTATCAGCGCCAGATGCAGGGAAACAAGCCTGAAGATTCGCACCATCCACGCTATTAGCGTGGTAGTTCACGCTACTAGCGTCAATACAGCGCAGCTAAAGCTAAAGGACACGACCAATTCACGCTATCAGCGTGGGAACTCACGCTATCCGCGCCAGGCTTTCGAAAGATCCACGCTATTAGCGTGAAGTCGCGCGCTAGTAGCGTGGATAGGTCATTACTTCTGTTTTTAAAAGATCAAAGACGATAATTAGATTATCTTTTGGTTTTCTTACCCTAATTAAATATTAGTATAAATATAGGGCCTCAGAGCACCTTAGGGCATCAGTATTCAATTGTATATCGAGAATTAGAGAAAAAGGGAGATCAAACCCTAGGGAATCAAGAAGCCAAGCAAGAATCATGACTTATCCAACAGCTTTGGTGTTCTTGAAGTCTATGGCAAGCTAAACTTCTCATTGTAGGAAGGCCATGAACTGATGAGAATTCCTCTGTAATTGACTGGTATTGAAATATATATATGTTTTGATTGTTTTATTCTTATCTTCTCTTTATTCATACTCTTATTTGAAATTGATCAATTCAATTAAGTGCATAGGGTTAGGATTCGCAGTGGGAGCGTTGGGATTCTAATTTCTGAACTGATATAGAATAACATTCATTCTTCACCTAGGAATAGGGACGCATGGGTGCGGAATCTATAATATGTTCTTTACATGCTTAAACTGATAGACTTCACTAAGGAATTAGGTTTTCAATTCAGTCTAAAGGGTTGGTTCACTAAGGAATTAGGGATTAGCTATTATAGAAAAGACTTATTCTCCGAGCAATCACAACAGGAACCCATATGGTATATTCTCTAAATGCTTAATCTGTCGGAATTCATAAGGGTTTAGGATTCTTGATCAAATTAAAGGGCTGATTCACTAGTTATCTAGGTTTCACAAATAAAGAAGAGATTTATCATATGCATGCATTAACTTGAATTAGCAAGCCAGTCAAGTAAAGGGGGAAGACTCAGAAGGGATTGCGCCTGACTACAATTCATCACTCATTGGTAACTTAATTCAATTTACTGCATTTCATTTAAATTCTGTCTTACAATTCAAACAACCAATCAATCAACAATACACTGTTTTGCGTAATTTTCTGTTCACTTTCAATCACACTCTTAATATTACTTTGAAAATCACCCCAATCCCTGTGGAGACGATAACTCACTTACTCACTTTTATTACTTGTAAACGATCGGTGCACTTGCCGTAATCGCGCAACACAAAGAAAGTCTTTTTGACGCTGAAGGATGAATGGTATTCTTTGATTATCTAGAAGTTACTTCTTTTGTAGTTAAATACTATTATACTCGACCTAATAACATATATTAATTGTTCATTCATAACATGACACAGTGAAAGTGTTATAAGTTGTACTTTGTGGGAGGCACTTGCTTTGGAGCTTAAGGATTGTTTGGATAGGCATATTACTGGCCTTGTGGTGTTGCTGCTTACTATGGCTAAAATCAAAGAAGCTAGAGGTAGGTTGTTTATAAGCTACATTTTCAATGTTAATTTTTCCTTAGGTATGCATAACGATGATAACTATTTCATTTTAATGCAGGCCCAGATCCTTTATTAATACAAAATTCAATGTATGGTTTGCATATCTTTGTGAATAGCGACATTAAGGAAATAGTCGAATTCAAGGATCGGTTGACTTCTTCGTAATGATCATATCTCTTTTATTATGTAATTATGTCTACACTAATCATCTATTATGATTATATATTTTTTAAAATTTCAGGATGGATCCAAGTCAGCAAACAATGAATACCTATCGCCAACTAGGAAGTCAGATTTCTTGTTCTTCTTTGTATTCTATTGTAGATCGCTTTCTACATAATGCACATGTCAAGTATTTAGATCAAATTAGCCAAGTTAAAAAGGTATCATTTGGAGATTTTTGGTTTCTCACGTTTTCAGTCAACAAATGTAATGCTTTATCATTTAATGGAGTAACTTTGTTGTAGAGGAGTGTGTGTGTGTGATTATGGCTACTATATAGAAGTTTTTGATAGCCAATGGTTGGGTTTATGATGCATGTCCCAAATGTAACAAAAAGGTTGATGCACATGCTTTGCCTATTATTTGTGTTAGCTATGGTAATCAAAGTGCAAGCACAATACCAAGATAACTTTACCAAAAATATACTACAATGTACATAAATCTTGCATCCTCCCTTCAGGGATTACAAAATATAAAGGCATAATAAAACCAAATGAGCCAACATGCTCTCAAAATAATCTGCCTAAGGTTCACGCAAAACCCTCTCCCTACTCGGGCCTCTTGCCCCAGGATCCACCATCCGGTCTTTGAATATCACCTGCAAAATATAATCCCCAACCGGGGTGAGATACAATCTCAGTAAACTCAGGGCTCTTGGAGGTCTCTCCTCCCTCCTAGTTCACTTCCACGACACATAGCATCAAAATCGGCATTACATAATCTAGTCATCCCGGCTCTCATAAAACACATCAGATGTATATCACAACACAAATACAACATATATATAACATTGCTTGAGAAAGATCATCCACTTAAGGGCACATTCTCTCAGGACTTTATGTATCATTGTCTGAGAAAGATCATCCATCTACTTAAGGGCACATTCTCCCAAGACTTTATGTATCATTGCCTGAGAAAGAAACTTAAGGGCACATTCTCCCAAGACTCCGTGTATCATTGTCAGAGAAAGATCATCCACTGAAGGGCACATTCTCTCAGGACTTACTCGGACATATATGGCACTTTCGAGAGAAGATCATCCACTTAAGGGCACATTCCTCTCAGGTTTTATTTTATACACATATATTGACCACTTAGAGTTGTTCCACATGACTTTGGCTCTAAGGAAAGTCCATATTTAGTCCATTCTATTGGCCAGAGAATCTCATCAATCATACAACATATCATCATAGTGTACATCATATACATGTTCTCAATTAAAAAGCAGTAACACACGCAATTTCAATACCACATGCATCATGACATACACTAACCATCACTCTCTCGGAGTATGGTAGAACACAGTCAAGGGAAAAACTCCCAAGAACAATGAGCTTACCTGCTCTAAGTTCTATACTAGCCTTCACGGTCTCGTGGTCACAGCCACCAGTACCCTCTGTATTACGCCCTACACAAGGATATACAAGCAATCAGTAACGGTCTTCGACCGTTGCATGCAAAGAAACACTATTCTTTTCCCTTAAAAAAATCGAAACTAGGTGAAGGTCTTTGGAGAAAACAATCTCCCCGTATGATGGTTCTCATAAGGAGCTGAGGTTGAAATCTAACTTACTAAGCAATTTTCTTCAACTCTTAAGTTGAACGCGAAGGGTTTTGGTCAAGGATCGAGTGGTTATGAAGTTTTTCTCACTTAGAAATGGAGAAAATGGAGAACGGAAGAAACTGCTGGTGTTTTTGCCAAGAAGTAAAAGAAATGGGTCACTCAAGTAATGACCCAGACGCACGTCACTTAAATACCCTGTGAGTTAACACGCGTCACTTAAGTCAACACACGTCACTTAAATAACCTGGTAGTCAACTCGGTTCACCAGTGTAAGGTGAGTTTGTGAAGGTGCCAACTGTCAGGTTGGGTCCTCTGGATTGGCGAGCTAAGTGTTAAACCTCGTTTAACTTCATTTTCACTTATGCTGTCTGGTCCAGATTACCCACTAAAAACCTACCTTGTACAACTTGGCATTCGTAACCCGGACAACCTTGTGCAGGCTCATGGCACTAGTACAAAGTCCAAGAGCTTCTCTTGGCAAACTCCAAGGTCCGCCCTTGTCCGGGGTCCTACCTCGGCACTTTATAAAATCCAAGGTTCCACCCTTATTTGACATTGTTCGGGGTTCTACCTTGGTACTTTATAAAATCCAAGGTTCCGCCCTTAATCGCCCTTACCCGACCTTTTTCGAGATTCGTCCTCCACATCAGCACTGTCCCATAATGGTTCTATTTACTCTCTGAGGTGTCAACCCGGTCACACGAATTCGGGCTCCTTGTAATACTCACTTAAGAAATGCGAACCCAGATCTGTTACAGGGTCGTTATAATCACAACTACCTCCTAAGCATAATATCATTATATCAAAGTGCCAACCTGGACACCCAATTCCTTACAATGTTGGTGTTCAACTGTTGTATATCTAACCCTGTTACTTAATGACTATTATGCCATAGATATCATATTCAGGTTAGGGTAACTCAGGAATATGAATATGCCATTTTTACATTGTGGGATCGTGAATGTATTGCCCTGATAAATGAAAGTGCAACTGAAATTAAGCAAAAAAATCATTGCTGAGGTGAATCACACTTTGGCTTGCATGATATGTTAATATTTGTTTTACACACATAATGTTGTTCTGCCATATTAATGGTATCATGTTTGTAATTACCCAGGAAGGAGATTTTGATCCAAGAGATATACCATAATCTCTTGATTGGTATTGGGAAAAAAAGTGGCTTTCAGATTTAAAGTTGTGCTTGACAATACACGACATTCTGTTTCTCAGTTATCAGAAGATGGTATATTGATCAACAATGTTCTTGCACAGCTTCCAACCTTTGACATTCAGGTAACCTTAATTAAAAATTAAACCATTTCCTTAAAAAATAGATTTTTGTATATTTAAGATTCAATTTGTTGGTTTCTAAGTGGGTTTGTTGTTATATTACTAAGGATGAAACAGAGCCATCTATGTCGTTGGTGCATCAGAATGATGATACTGCTGATAATGTAAGTTACTTGGTTTGAAGCTTTGGTTTAATTGTTATATAGTATTGATGAATGTGGTATAATTACTGATAACAAATAATTTTTTTCAACAGCAATGCTTTTCAGCCACTGCTGAGTCTGATGCACATTTGATGGACTCCATAACACCAACTAAGCACAATTTGGTCCCATCTGATATTGAATTGGATGCCATAGCATTTGAAGATTTATCACAAATACAACTATCATCTACTTGGTTGACCAAACATATCAAGACTGGGTGATGATTTCAAAGCACAGTTGAAGACCTTTTTTGTGAAGTCATCTGACAAACTTTTGTGTTATGCTTATTTTGAGAATATTATCCTATAACTTTTGGGTTAAGTTGTGTGGATTGTGTACAATACTTATTCCAATGTTTTACATTCAGAAACAATAAAAATGTAATTTGCACTTATTAATTTGATGTGGTTAAGACATGTTAACTCTTTTATATGTATCACTAAATTTGGTAAATCGTATAAACCTTTTTTTAAATGCTATGGTGTCCAAGCAACCAGAAAAAATACAACTCCTCAATAATATCTAACTTTGATGACCCAATAGGTCTCATTGCTAGAATTAAAATCATAAACTCAACATAATGTCATCAAATGGAATATATTTCAAACCTCGCCATTTAAAACTACTAGTGATTGTCCACATTGAACAGACCAGTTATTCCCAATAAGTCTCAACATTTAATAAACCCAAAATAAATATCAGTTATGTCCACATTAAGCACACCAGTTATTTTTACGTTTAGCAGTGTTGTTGACTTTAGGGTTAACACCTTTGAACACAACATATTGTAAAATATCTATAAAAACTATGTAGTGTCAGCAACAACAAGTTAACCACCTAAAAATCATTTTTTTTATTCTGTAACCCATCCTTAAAATTTTGAAATTCTAAATGCTGAGAGCTAACCACCTCAAAATCAGCTGAAATATACCATAATTATAGTAGCACGCCAAACTATGAATCACACAGTAGCAAGTCATTTCAAGTGGAAGTCAAAGTATGGCCAAAATCTACTTATATCTACCTAAAATCTGCCTAGACTTGTACTGTGTAGGTGATCTACAAACAAGTTGTTGTCAAACATAACAGGGCTAACAGGACACACCTGTAACACCCCCATATTTTTACTTATTACATATGGATTTGAAGTAATATTTTAGGACAATTAGAAAATTAAAATTCACCATTTAGTAAGATTGTTAGAATTTAAATATATATATATATTAATCTAAATTATTAGAAACTGGGTGAGAAGGATA
>CM023958.1:23538774-23555941 GCA_013407115.1 Glycine latifolia | reverse complement strand
ATGATCTGTACTTGTGATGTATCATGGACTGTTTATATATGGAATTCCGGCTATGTAATAAGGAATGGACTATATGGTATGTGTGTGAAAGTCATGCATTACAAAAT
Organism: Glycine latifolia; assembly: GCA_013407115.1. Lineage (NCBI taxonomy): Eukaryota > Viridiplantae > Streptophyta > Magnoliopsida > Fabales > Fabaceae > Glycine > Glycine latifolia. The sequence goes on along the minus strand of CM023958.1, from coordinate 23,555,834 downwards.
AACGCGTAAACCGTTATAATTTCTAAATTCGTTCTTAAATCGACGAAATTTTTCATTTGACCCTTTATTTTTAAATTCGTTTTAAAATCAATCAAATTTTGTTGGAACTTTTATCCTTTTGATTTTCGAAAATTTTTAGCAAATAAAAACAAATATGTAATAAAAAGTGAAGTATATGAGGTCGTTTCAACACCTAACCAAAATCAAGGTTGAAAATCTCTTAATTTATATTCAAAACTTGTAGTTGGTGTTTTTAAATCAAGTGTAATGCTGGTACAAGTAAATTAAACACTAATCTTGTGTTCCTTAGGTGCAAAATGTTAGATATAGGGGGAGCTTGAAGAGGATCAAGATGCTGTGTCTCTTTGTCTTGGATGAGTTTTAGCTTTTACATGTCATTCAATTGAAGGCATACATAATCTTTGGATGTATAAGAGTTTCATCCTATGATCCATTGCATTGCATAAACATCATTCATTGGCTGACATTCATGGTTTTCATAAAAGTACATGTTTTGTGAAAAATCTTTAAGTTTTCATGATTACATAAAAAGCCAAGTGCTCATGGTTTAAGTTTTGGGAAAACCAATTTCCCATTGCCTTCATCGATTACCACAATATGGTAATCTATTACTTGAGCCATCAAGAATGAATTAATGGATTACAGCTATTAAGTAATCGATTACACAGTACAAGTACATAATAAGTATCCATGTGTTAATCGATTACCATTTATTAGTAATCGATTACTAAGCACATTTTTGAAAAAGGAGTCCCTATAGTAATCGATTACATGGAGGATTAATCGATTAATTTGCTCATGTATCTTTTTCCAGAAAGATCAAGAACACTTTAATTGATTAAATATATAATTAATTGATTACACAAGTGTAAATAATCGATTGCAAGGACGATTTAATCAATTACATTCAATTACAACAGTTTTCTATAAAAAGTTGTTGGATATTTTGAAATGAACAGATTATTACACTACAAAACTTTTCATAGATTTTCAAAAGCCTTCTGAAGTGAGAAGAGATACTCTGAGTCACAAAGCTCTTTCTCCATAAATTCTAATTTTCATGTTTCATTGAAAGATCTCTTCTTAGGCAAGATTCTAAAGAAGTTCTTGGAGAGTTTGGTCTGAAACTTGTTTTCATTCAACCTGGATCAAGATTGGTCATTATATGCATTCATATACATTGGATCATCAGGTTGTCTCTCTCCATTAAACTTTGTGTGTAATTCATTTTAGAATTTCAACTTGTTTATTGCTATTACAAAAGATTTCTTAAAGCTTGTCTAGAGTAGGGTTCTCTAGAGGGAAGAGTAGAAAAGGGTTTCTCTATGTCTTGATCACTAGGAGTCTAAAGGGTATTAGATTTCTGATCTTAATCTAGGGTTGATTAAGGGTGATTTTTGTAAGGTTGTAAGAACAAATTTTTGTGAATAGTGGAACTCTAACTACTAAGTTTTGGTTAGAAGAAATTGGATGTAGCTTTTCATGTTGAGAAGTGAACCAGTATAGTTCTTGATGTTGAATACTTTCTCTTTAACTTTTCTTGTTTTCATTGATTGTCATTCAATTGGATAATCTTTTCAAGATCAACAAAAATATATTTTCAGCTATTGCTTTCTTTGAAGATTGACCCTTGATTGATTGAAAGATTTAACAGGGTGTTTTTGTGATACAATCCTTAATCCTTTGATTGTTTTAAAGATTTTAAACGACCAAGTTTAAACCAATTCACCCCTCTCTTGGTTATTGTGTGTGTTCATACTGTTTTTCACAGAATTTTTTCATTGTGCTGCAACAACAACAAGTCATTTCAAGTGGAAGTCAAAGTATGGTCAAAATCTACTTATATCTACCTAAAATTTGGCTACACCTATGCTGTGTAACGACCTATCTCGTCGCTACGATATCACTAACTCTAATTGTGTGAATTTCAATTTTAATAAAAACTTCATTAATTTGATTACGAAAATGGTAGTAAATTTTTTACGATAATACGATTATCATACAATGGAACAAATATATAGATGGATACATATGGATGTACATTTAAAACATTACATATCATTCACATGCCAGGACATAATCTAGTTGTATTTATAAATATTTACATATGGAATTACATGACCAACAAAAAGAATCAAGGGACTAACTAAGACAGAGTTGATTAACAAAACACAACTCTTTTTCCAAAAAGAGTTCCAACGTTATCACGTGAGTTCGATGGCTCTAACCAAAAAGAAGATCTCCCCAGAGTCACCTAATACTTCTCATCTACTCACATGAACGAAGGTTCGCGATCATCACAGGTACCAACCACACAGTACAACAAAAGCAAGGGTGAGTTTATTATATAAAACCAGCTAGCATCAGATAACAACAATTGGAAAGGAAACAACATTAACAACCACAATCATTACCAAAAATCCATCAGTCCAATACACACCCGACAAACCAATCATCCAATTCATTTCACAACTTAAACAATCATACTCAGAATGATGCACGCACCTAATTCCACTGTAACCATGCTATGTGGTACCAGATCCAGGGAAATAGCCTCTCACAGGAAAATGATTCATCACCTATCAGGGTCATCATGTCGTGCGCTAGGGAATTCCAAACCTAATGGCCCGATAGTACCTGCGTTTTTAGCCCACAGAAACCCACAGGTACGCGTATGCCTTTATTCAATTTCCATCAATGCAATATGAAACATGAAACATGTGCATCATCAATGCATGACCTGGCTAGGAACACATCCTTCCTCGCAAGGGTAACCAGTCATGCACCCCCATCGGTATCCATGTATATCCACATCACACAATGACATTGTTTACATCTACATTATCCTTCATCAATGTCATCATCAACATCCACATCCACATCGTGTCATCTCAATTTCATCCAGAACATCAACATCATTTCATTTCAACATCATCATCATAAAACCAATATCATCTTATTTCAACATTATCAACCACATTAACACTATCTCATTTAAACATCACCAACCACATAAACATGATCTCATTTCAACGTCATCATAACCATCAATATCATCTAATTCATTCACAATCCATATTACCACGACACTGGTATTTTAGGAAATTTTTAAATTAAAGAGGAAGACTATAGTATAGAAAATAAACTCTTATGCCCATTTAAAAATTTAGTAAATAATTAAATAGGAAAACATATTATAAAATTTTGGGCAGAGTCTCCTTTGTAATTAAGACTTCCCAAAAATCCAATCATTACAACAACAACAACATCATTCACAGTTTTATCCATCAACAAGCAAATTCATCGCATCCCATTAGTTAAAAACATAGTTTTTCTTGAAAATGAGCACACAGCAGGAACAAACATACATCAATAATAAATATATCACATCCCATTAGTTTAAAACATAGTATTTCTTGAAATCCAGCACACAATAGGGACATGTAGATATCCTCATAGTTGGACTCCCTGGCCCCCAACTATGGTACCAAAACTATAGCTAAATAATAAACTCCCCTTACCTAACTAGGAGTTCTCCTGTTAAAACCTCGTAGTGTTGTTTTGAGATTCTTCAATACGCGTCCTTTTCTGAACGTAGAGCTTTATATACCAAATCGAAGATGATTTAGTATATATTTCAAAGGCAAGGTCTAAATTAACATTTAGGGTCAAATACCTACTCAAATCAAAAAGGGCTAAAAGGGTGTTTTGGAAGTCCACACCAAAAGATATCATTTTGAAATTCCGATCACACCAATGTGACCGAGGCTCAACAAAGATCATAAAAATGACATCTATTTCAAAGAAACCAATAAAGAAGGATTAGAGGCTCCGTTCTCTACCCAAACTTTGAGATGAGTTTCGAATATTCCACTCTGATTAAAGTGTTCCTGTAACACCCCGTATGCATCCAGTGTATTAACAATTACTTAATCAGATTTGCACGGTGACTAATTTAATTAAAAACCACATAAGCAATTTCAAAACCATGTATCTTGATTCATTATGTATTGTACATAACCTCAAGTAAATATACGAATTCCAATACACTATAGCCAGCCTCACCGATCCAAAAACATAAACAACGGCAGATATATCAATAATATCTATACAGATATATCAGGAGAATAACCACATGTATATACATATATACCATCAAGACACTCATTGTGTCTATACCAAAGAAGAAGCACCAAATGCCACAATCTCACAAATCACTTCCTCACACGAGGGTACAAAATACAGAAAATTAGAACATCATAATCCATATAGGACTCAAAATATATGCACAAGCATATCTTCCCTCTCAGGGGTACAAAACAATATCATATACAAAAAGTAATGAGTCACAATGCTCTCAAAATACAGGCCAAGAAGATATACAGTGGTTGTCCCTACTGGGGCCTCCCGCCCTGGGAACTATCATCTCTGCCAGAAGTATCACCTGTAAAACAACATCCCCAACAGGGGTGAGATACAATCTCAGTAAGCTCAGGGCTCTTGGAGGCTTCTCCTTTCCCCTGGCTCACTTCCATGATACACAACATCAAAGGCATCACAATCACCAGGCCTCCCAGCCCTCACAACAATACATAGCCATCCACTAGCTCTAATGTATGTCCGTGGTACTACGGCCGCCAAAGATGCATCATCATCAACATCTGGGACTCTCAACCCCAGTGTGAGACCGAAACTCACACCCGTGCCATCCCATCGGGAGCTACCCCTTTACACATGGATGCACGTATATGGCACCTCCGAGAATAGGCTTCAACCACGACGGGACCACCTATCTCTTGGTCTTAAGGGATCATCCTCACCCTTTACATGAGCAAACCAAACTAGGAGTTGCGCTCTACTCCTAGGGAGGTCCATATCTGTCTAACTGGCCAAAAGATCTATCCGAAAGGCAACCATACACACCAAGCATAGAATCATGCATACATATTATCATGAGGAAAGTTGTAACAACCAATTCAATGCACATGCATCATGTATGCAACCATCACTCCCTTGGAGTATGGTGGAACACAGGCAGTGGGAAACATTCCCCAAGAGCAAAGAGCTTACATGGCAAACCAGTGCTCTGCTTTTCAATCCTTGAACTGTGGTCTCCGCCACTGACACCCTCGGTGTCACGCCCTATACAAAGGCATACAAGCAAATATGAACAACGGTTCTCAACCATTCAAAAGAAAAGAAAAACAATTTCCTATCATTATAATCCCCTATTACTCTATTTCAAGTATTTAAAACTAGTCACCTAACTGGTGACTTGCAAACCCTCAACAGGATCTATCTCAGCCTAACCAAGGCACTAGAGTCTCTCTAAGACTCTGCATCAGCCAATTCCATGCTCTAACCACATCATATTTCAATGATTATCAAGTTCATCAAAATAGTTACTTCAACACTTTTCCACCTTTTATATGGTCTCCTGAACATATTTTGTAAAAGCACTTAGGCTCATACATATCATAATACCCTCCATTTAACCAACATTCTTCCTACTCATACATATCTCATAGTCAAAACCAAACTTCATCAAAAGTCATGTTTCAAAGTTCAATATTCATCAGAACAACCTCATGAGCATACTTTTCTAAAGAATCCAAGCCTAATTCCAGCCCTAACACAAATGGGTCACTATTCATCCCAAGAACAATTTCACAAATCAATCGGTAAAACTTGAGTTTCTTACCTCTAAACTGTCGATGAAGGCTAGAGGATCACTTCTCCAAGCTTTAGCGTCCTTGAATCGCCTTCTTTCCCTCCCAAATCTCAGTTTTGAGGAATTCCCTAGAGAACTGGATCTCTCCGATTGATGGTTTTCTTTGAGAACTAAGCTTGGAATCTAGCTCATAGAGGAGTTCTAATCCACTTTCTAGTTGGGTGGGAAGTGTTTTGATGAAGGATGGAGAAGATATGAAGCTTCCCTAGGTCGTTAATGGCGAAAATCAGCGGGAGGAAGAAGAAGGAACGTTTGTGTTGTCCTAAAACGCAAAAATGGCCTTTTATAGGCCCCCAGCCCGCGTCCTGGAGCTAATCGCGCCACTCTGGCGCTAACCGCGCCAGATTCTCGTGAAGATTGGCCTTCTGGGGCCAATCCCACGCTAACGGCGCCAGGAACTAGTCGTCGTTAAATCCGTCACAAAATCTATCGCTAATGCTTTTTGTGATGGAATATAGTAAATTTAATTTTTAATTATTTTATTTTTCCATGGTTATTACAGTTCCTCTACGTGTGGTGGTCCAACGTCAAGAAACGGTGGCTCGTGACGATCACCGGTGGCCGTGGCTGGCGAGGAGGAGGGGGAGGGGTTGGGTGGCTGTTTTGGGGGAGAAGAAGGCCATTTTTTGAGTTTAGATGCTGCTGTTCATACTTATAACCGACTTGACTCGCCCAGGCGAGCCAAAATGCCTACCAAAGTTTGCCTTGGCGAGTTGACCCAATTTTTAAATTTTTTCTTTTGTGTAAAAAATAATATCTCACACTTCAGATGTTATTTTACCAATCCCAATGGTCAAATGTTACATATTTGGGTTAGGAGCCTACCTTTAAAATATTAAGGCGATCCAACCTTTAACCAATCTAGAATTGTGATTTTACTAAAATAGGTTTTTGGGTCAAACTCGGAATCACTGTATTTCAACGCAGCTCAAACAAACTTCGCATAACCTAACATACATACCAAGAAATTCACAACAAATCAACCAATATAAATTAATCAATAACCAAACAATTAGAACAAATACATCAAACATATATTTTCAGTTATCCAAATTTGAAAGTGTTACATACTATGTATGTGATCTACAAACAAGTTGCTATCATTTATCATACCTATCACAAAATATAGAGCCTCATAATCATACTGACAACCATTACCCACTAAGTGTCATTCGTCTGTTGAATTCAAAGGTGACTTACTCGAAATTGCTTACTAGTAGATCAATACCATAATTATATATCCTTATTGTTCAACTCACTAAATTTATTGGGAAGTCAGCTTACTGTTATCTCACAAGGAAGAAGCATAGTTTCTATTATTCCTAATCTGTGCATATATTATTCAACACAATTAACTTAACTTTCATAATTCTCCTCCATTTTAGATTTGTGTTTTATGAATTAATGTAATATAAACCAAGGTAGCAAGCTAGCTGGTTTGTTACAGTCAACACGGTTAATCATATGGGATGAGGCTCCTATGGCACATAAGTTCTGTTTTGAAGCATTGGACAAAACATTGAACGACATCATGTATATGTCTCATTAAGATACTCTGGCATTTGGTGGAAAAGTTGTTTTTGGAGGTGACTTTTGCCAAATCTTACCTTTCATACCTAAAGGCAACATATCAGACTTTGTTCGTGCTACTGTAAATGTTTCGTATATGTGGTATTACTGCATTGTTTTAAAGTTGGCAAAGAATATATGCTTGCATCACAACTCAGAAGCGTCAAATGCAGAAGAAATTAACAAGTTTTCTGAGTGGCTTATAGATGTTGGTGATGGGAGACTAGGCAAAGCTAAGGATGAATTTTCTGAAATAAAAATTTCGTCTGATTTTCTAATTATAAATTTCAATGATCCTATTGAATCTATTGTTAGCAATACCTATCCATATATCAAGCACAATTATAACAATCAAGTGTTTCTCAGCACCAGGGCTATACTAGCTTCAACCATTAAGGTTGTTGACAAAATAAATGGCCATGTATTAAACATGATTCCAAGTGAGCAAAAAGAGTATTTAAGCTTTGATTCTATTGACATGACAGATTCTGCAGAATGTCAAGCTTACCAATCTATTACACCAGAGTTTCTACATTCATTAAAAACATCTGGATTACCTAATCATAAAATCATATTGAAAACAAACACACTATTATGTTGATTATTAATTTGGATCAAGCAAAAGGGTTGTGCAATGGTACAGGGCTAATTTTGACCAGAATGACTAATCATGTTATTGAACCACGAATAATTTCTGGTAAAAACACTGGGTGTTTGGTCTACAGTCCACGGATGTCATTATCACCATCACAATCTCCAATTATAGTGTCATATGCTATGACAATCAACAAATCTTAAGGGAAATCTCTTGAATGCGTTGAAGTATATCTTTCTAATCTAGTTTTCAGCTATGGCCAACTTTATGTAGCATTCTCCAGAGTCAAGAGTAAAAGTGGATTGAAAGTTCCCATTCATGACAAAAAAGGAAAAACAGAAAATATAAAAACCAATGTGGTTTTCAAAGAAGTTTTTCAAAATTTGTAGTATGTGCGCATCTTTACTAATTGTTATACGACTGCTATTTCAAATTTACATGTTATAGCCTTATGTTTAATATCTAACTTGCAGAGCATTCTGTAATATTTTCTAGGCAAAAAGATCAACATTTCCTTTTGGAATCAAATCTCTTGCACATTATGTTAACGTAACAATTGCATGCTTGGTATTTATTCAGATGGTGGGTACATAGTCTTAGCCAAACAACTAACCCAATTGGTGTACATGTTGACATTAATACTTTGTCTTTTGGATGCAGGATTTAAGCTGGAGTCCTTTTTGGAACATGTTGAAGTGCATTATGTATTATCTGGTAGTGAATAAAACAATATTCCCTTCTGGAATCAAACATGTTGCCTATTATATTCACTACAATGGTCTTACGCTTACAATTTATTCATATGTTAGGTACATAGGATTAGCCAAAAACCGTACCGGTGTTGTTGTATGTGGTTTTTGGAACTATATTCAACTAAATCTTTATCCTGGGTACATTGACTCAAGCTTAACCCCAACTTTTGGGAAAATCATATAGTGTTAAACCAATGTTCTTTTATTAGTTTCACAACATCAAACTTATTTACATTTTATATTTGATGCTGTAATAATTAATTTATCAAATATATATTAAGCTTTTTTTTTTTGGACCAATCTGGTTTCTAAGTGTGTCATTTACAATTACCCAGCATAAAAAATGCTTACTTGAACTGCTTAGTTGACATTTACAAATATATTTTCCTAATAAATGGTTGGAACCGCGAACTTCAACCCAACTTGGAACTTACTCTTTTGCACAATGTAATCATTATGTGCAATTTAATGGGGCTTCCAGATGGTAAAATATATTTGTCTCATACTAGATGCAATAAGGTAGAAGTTTGTACTAAACAAGGTTAATTTCACGTCAAATACTGACTCCGGTACAAAGCCACACCATAAAAAAATCCATATTTGACCAGTTTCATTCAAACATTTATGACAAGAGTCATTTTCACATTCATTTGTTGGAACTATAAAGCATAAAGACAATTGGTACACCAAAAGCCACTCCATCTCAGTCAGATAGACAGAACAAAAAATGACGCAACCTTCATCCAGAGCAACTTCTTCGTTGGGCTAGGCCGAAAAAACTGATGGAAAAGATGACCACAATTATGCCACCATCATGTTCACCTGGTAAGCATTTTGAAACTACTGCACTCTGCCTTAATTTTTTACAAAATACTTAAATTGTGTGATTCTTTATGATGCACATAGACATTTGGTAGACCAAAAACCACTCAATCTTAGTCACATAGACAGAAGACAAAATGACACTACCTTCATCTAGAGAAACCTGTTTCGTTGGGCCAGGCTAAAAAATCCAACGGAGAAGACAACCACAATTACACCACCATTCTGTCCACCTAGTAAGCATTTTAAAACTATTGCACTTTGCCTTAATTTTTCACAAAAAAACTCAAATCGGTGTGATTCTTTGTCTGTAAAGGATTAATAGATGCAAACTATAATATAATATATGTGGTTGCATCAAACTATTCAACAAAATGTGTTTTTTAAAGTTTTAATCAAATAATTATACCCATTTTCGGTTCACACAGTAAGAAGTGTTTGAATTTGTACCAACATAGATGTTGATCACATGCTTTATGTAAATACTCTGTGTTGTTTATCAATTTTCAACAACACTCGGTGCTTTTTTTCACCTACTAACAAATTTATTTTAATGTAGTTCATAACAGAGAAACATCGCTAAGTTTTTAATTAAGTGTGATGGACAAATTTATATATCTTCTTCCATTACATTTGAAACACATTGTACTGGAAAAACTTATTCAATTTTGTCATTCTGTAAATAGGCAACATATTTATGTCATCCAGCAAATGAGAAAAATCAATAATTAGGCCATTTTAAATCATTCTTTCATTACTACTCAAGTATTTTGCTTTCAACTGACTGTTGCATGTGAAATGGTTTGCCTTTTGCACAAATTATATATGTTCTTCCACTACACATACACATTTTTATATTGACATAATTTTCTCTACAATCCCACTGTTTCTATCCCTGTTAATTAGGGGAATTTAGAGAACACATTTAGCATGTTTGTTGTAAGGAATTGGGTGTCCAGGTTGGCACCTTGATATAATGATATTATACTTAGGAGGTAGTTGTAATTATAACGACCTTGTAATGGATCCGGATTCGCGTCTCTTAAGTGAGTGTTACAATGAACCCGAATTCGTGTGAGCAGGCCGTCACATTAGAGAGTATATAACACCTTTATGGGGTAGTGCTGATGTAGAGGTAGGAACTCGGATGAGGGCAGAACCTTGGATTTTATAAAGTGCTGAGGTAGGAACTCGGATAAGGGCAGACCTTGGACTTACCAAAGAAGCTCTTGGGCCTTGTATTAGTACCATGAACCTGGACAAGGTTGTCTGGGTTGCGCATACCGAGTTAGACAAGGTTGTTCAAGTTTCGCATACCGAGTTGAGCAAGGTGATCTGAGTGGTGCATGCCGAGCTATACAAGGTAGGCTTTTAGTGGGTAATTTGAACCCGGTAGCGGGTGTGTATGATGACCAAGCTAACTCTGACAGCTGCAATATTGGCGCGTGACACACATGCCACAGTCATTTATATAACCCATTTCTCTATGTTTCAATGCAAACACTATCATCTTCTTCCTATCTCCGTTTTATCCATTTCCAAGTAAGGAAAACTTCATAGCCACTCACCCTTAACTAAAACCCTTTTCATGTAACATGAATGTTGAAGGGAACCACCCAGTAGCTAGATTCCAACTTTGGTTTCTTCTGAAAGCCATCAGACGGACAAATCCTCTCTCCAGGAACCCTCGCAGAGTTTCGACTTTGAGGGAAAAAGGGCATTTTAGGGACGTTCGAGCTCGGAGAAGCTGTCCTCTAGCCTTCTTGGATGTTTGTCGAGGTAAGACACTCAAGTTGTTACAGATTTTTAGAATTTGTGTAGGAGATGTATAGTGACCCATTTGAGCTAGAACTGGAACTAGGCTTGGGGCCTTTGGAAAAGAATAGCGTTTCTTTTCATGCAACAGTTGATAACCGTATTGGACTGCTTGCATGCAACGGTTGAGAACTGTGTTTGATTTCTTGCATGCTTTTCCAAAGCGTGATACAGAGGATATTGGTTGTTGTGACCAAGAGGACGAAAGAGCCGAGTAGCACTTAGGGCAGGTAAGCTCTTTGTTCTTAGGAGTTTTTCCCTTGACTGTGTTCCACCATACTCTGAGGGAGTGATGGTTCTTGTATATCATGATGCATGTGGTATTAAAATTGTGTTACTGCTTTTTAATTGAAAACATGTATATGATGTACACTGTGATGATATGTTGTATGATTGATGAGATTCTCTGGCCAGTAGAATGGACTAACTATGGACTTCCCTTAGAGCCAAAGTCATGTAGAACAACTCTAAGTGGTCAATCAATATATAAATACCTAAGAGAATGTGCCCTTAAGTGGATGATCTTGTCTTGGAAGTGCCATATATGTTGGAGCAGACTCCTGAGAGAATATGCCCTTAAGTGGATGATTTTCCTTAGACAGTGTCTGCGGAAAGTCCTGAGAGAATGTGCCCTTAAGTGTATGATCTTCCTCAGGCAATGATATACAGAGAATGTACCCTTAAGTGGATGATCTTCTCTTGCTATATCTGTGTTGCATTCCCGATGTTGGTAGCGCCCAACGAAATGACACCTGTGTTGTTATATACATGTGATGTATCTTATGAGAGCCATGGTGGCTAGACTATGTGATGCTTGTTTTGATGCTATGTATCGTGAAATTGAACCAGGGGAGGAGAGGCCTCCAAGAACCCTGAGTTTACTGAGATTTTATCTCACCCATTTGGAGATTATTTGTTGCAGGTAATGCTCAGCGAGCAGATGGTGGATTCCAAAGCAAGAGGCCCGAGTAGGAATATGGTTCTGTGCGAACCTTAGGAATATATTATTTTGAGAGCATGTTGGCTCGTTGTTTTGTGATGCCTATATTTTGTACCCCTGAGGGGAAAATGCACAGTTGATGTACACTATAATATATATAATTTGGGAGTTCACCATACATAATGTTATATAGGACTGTCGATGACGCATGATGACGTCGTTTTATTAATTGCTTTAATTATTAATTGTTGCGCTTAACAACCATAATTGAATGTTAACAAACCGGATGCATACGGGGCGTTACATTTCTCAACCAACACAACCTTTCTATGCAAAATGATAATGGATTTTTAAATATTTCTAAGTGTTACTATCTTCTTCTTCCACCACAGATGGAACACATATGTGAACATTTTATCCAAATGATTCCATTTGGCAAATAAATTTTCATAGAATTTTATCATTGTTATTTTACTCTAATCTATATCAGAAATCAACATATTTATCGTTTATGAATGACAATGGTATTTGGTGATGACTTTTTAAATACTGCTAAATTTATTAAATCTTTTATTTATTCCACTTGACTATTGCATGTGAAATGCTCTGCCTTTTGCACAAATTGATATATAACTATGAATCACCACAGATGGAACAAATATGTGCAAATTTTATCCAAATGATTCCATATGGCAAATAAATTTTCCTACGATTTTATCACTGTTATTTTACTGCAATTTATATCATAAATAAACATATTTACCATTATGGATGACAATCAACAAATTTTAAACCTGCTTAACTACCAAATATTGACAGCACACACTTAAATAGTCTATGTATTCATTTTAGGTTGAATATTTCAAAATTATTTTTTGTTATATTGTATGTGCAATTTAGAAATAATAATGGATGAAGATCAACAAAGTCTGAAGGATTTGGCCTTGAAAATGATGAATATTAATAGGAGATCCACTAACTGCCTAAACACTGTTCATGTTAAGGACCAGGTTAGATGTTCAAAATGTATTCTCCATTATACAATACATTATGTAACTTATAGTTTTCCTAATGTTTTTTAATTTTGAATGTAGTCTTACGCATAAATTAGCAAGAACTTTGAAATAAGGTGGGCTGATGAATTGGATGACACATGGCATCTCATCGATGCTCATGGAAAAAGACATGTTGTGGAGTATAACAATCCCTACAAAACCCAACAATTGTGGCTAGGTGGATAGACCTTAGAGACTATTACGGTCTTCATGGTAATCATCAGATTACCTTGATGTATTAGGGACAATCAGTGTTCCTATTGTCTGTCTACAAAAGTTGTTCTGAACCCTAGGCCTATCCCAAATGGCATTCTCTGTGCAAACAAAACCCAAACTCCATTATCTTATGCATCCTCCTTAATGAATATAAGGTTCATTGCAGTAGCTTGGTAAGTTATTACATTCAACATATTATAACAATCTCTTCATGTCAAATTTGTTTGAATATATACATTTCTAACAATTCACAATGTTTATTTCAGGATGTACCACTTCTTAAAAGATGCAGGATTCACACACATCGATTTTGAAGGAACATCACAATGCAAGATTGTGTTCAACCATTGGCAAAAAAGTGCAAAAATTGGGGCTGGCTAGAGATCGTTTGCAAAAGACAATGAATTGTAACCTAACTTTGAATTTGTGATGGAGTTTCCTGACCCGACTTCCAACTATCTACTTTGGTTCATGGGATAATTGCAACTTTTTCAATTCAACTCTACCAAAGCTTGAACTCTAGTTTTATTAGTTTTTTTTTTTTTGTTAACTATATTTACATGATGATACCATGTTTTGTAACTAACCTTATGAACTTATGTTACACCGTTTAGAGACTATATATTTCACATTGTGAACTCTTATTATATTTGGTTTTCTTTAAATAAATTTTACATTCAATTAACAAAAATGTTTAAATGTACAACTTACCTATGTGTCCGCACGGGTACTATACTAGTTGTCAGTGAAGGTAAGTTCTTGCCTTAGAAGCATACGTGTGCAGAATGGCCACGTGACCCAGACGTTGCATATGACAATACTGGCTTAAAATATATGTTATCTCTTTTTTATATTATAATTGGGAGTAATGTTATGGGAAGGCTTAACTATCAATTGGTCACCAAATTACATTTAATAGGTTTAGTTTGGTTCAAAAGTTGTTGAAGATGAATTAATTTGGTCACCAAATTTTTAAAATTGTGCAATTTGATAAAAAAGTTTTTTAAAAAATCAATCATTTCAGTATTCAAATTATTTTAAATAGTTTTATTTGGTCCAAAAGTTGTTAAATATTTTGGAACCAAATTAATTCATTTTTAACAATGCGAGGACCAAATTTAAATAGAACCTTTTAAAAAATTTTGGACCATATTCAAAGCACCAAAACCTTTTAAATTCTGGTATAACCACAAATTTAACCATTTTAACTAATTGGATGACCGAACTCATAATTAAGCCTCATGGGGGTTGCTTCGTTGATAACTAACTCACGGGTGAACAAGACTACATGCTAATAAATACAATTGTCATATGAGGCAAATCAAAACATTATGTTCATATTGATCAACTTGGGCTGAAAATGGAGAGGTTTGTTGCAACTATTATGTATTATAATGGTGATATTATATCGAGTTTTGAGGGGGTGTTATTTGAATGTTCTCATGATTCTAAGGTCATTAAAATTAGTCAGAACATATCGATTAATGCTTTGCGAAAAGCTGTTATGGATGCCATCAAAGGGGGAAGAACCTTAACATGTTTTTCCTTAAACTTGTCTATGTTGGTGAAGGTTGTTTTCATTATGAATGTGTGGAGCTTAAGGTTGACAATGATGTTGGGAAGATGTTGTTCACCTTTTCAAAGTTTAGTTCTAAAAGACCAATCGAGTTGTATGTAGTGGTTGGCCAATAAGCAGAACAAATCCTTATCATGCTGCATAAACCAATAAAATCAAGATTTCTTGAAGAGATCATTGCTTTGATCCATGCATCAATGGTGACAACAACATCTACCCAAAATGATAAGCGGATGTAATCATGTTTTAAATTTAGTGATGACTTTTAGGTTATTTGTTGGTGATGGTGGTGTTTTGAATTTGTGAACCAATGCTATTTTGTAAGCTATTGATGTCGTTATGTGTTGATTTTTTTTAATGAATTTCACAATAATATTGTAGCATTTGTTTGTTACATACATGGACAAATCCAGAAACCTATGATAAGGGGGTTGAATTTATTTTTACAATTATCTAAATATTTAACTTTTAAAAAAATAAATTTTAAAAAATTAGTCATCAATTTACATATTTAATAAATATTCGTAATTTTTTTTAGTAATGTTATAATTGCATAGTGTACATTTCCTCTAAAAATAAACTACACTGTATACATTTAGGTTATGTGTTGTGTAATTTGTATGAATATTTATTAAATATGTAAATCGATAACTATTTTTAAATTGATAACTACATTGTTTGTCATTTCCTTAGCTATTTCCTCCCATTATCTAATGAAATTATATGAAAGATGAAACAATAATAAGTTCTGATGCCTTTTAAGTATACTTCAAAAAAGGTAGACAAAAAATAGTAATTAAAGGCCTAATAATATGTTACAAATATGATTAATAGTAATAAAAAGATAGTACTTATTGCTATCTCAAATTAAAGGTCCGATAAAATCTCAAAATGAAATTATCAATGTTTTTTAGAACACTAATATTTTAAAAATAATATTTATAAATGAAATACAAAAATAACATTTTATCGGATAGTTGACCTGCTAGATTAATCTAAAGCATACCTTGAGCCCTAATCACTAAGCCTGAGAAGTATCATTTTACATAGTTCTATTGGATTGTTGACTGCATTAATTTAAAGCATGAACCTTGGTCCCAAAACACAGAGCCCTAATAGTATCTCTATTTTATATTTACGATAAATAGTTTAAATTGTCATATAATGTATAAAGCTCAATTTTCATTTCTATTCTCGATTTTTTTAACTCATTAATACATTTTTAATTTACATCATTACATAATTATTTTGTATTTATTATTATTGATTATTGACAATGAGATATAATTTAAATATTTTATTAAAGAGCACATGAAGAGCTGCATAAAAGTAGCACAAAACTTGAGCTTGACTCAAACCTCTACTTTTGCTCTACTCCTTATCACATCTTTCATCCTTCCACTTCTTAAAATCCATGACATCCACTACCATCTTGTTTTAGTTTACTTCTTAGGGGATATTATCACATCAGCTGAGCATGGGGTGTGCTTCTTAGATGAAGTGTATACGCGTTAACACCAACATCACCCTACAAGACCTTAAGGACCTTCTTCAAAGAAAGATAACTACATCTAATGGACAAAAAGTATCTCATCTTCAATGGCGGTGTCCTATTTCTTCTATCGCTTCCTCTATTCATTACACAACTTACAACTTGTGTGATGATGACAATATGTGTAACATGTTTATAATGGTAGAGGAAAATCCTAACGTGACATGTGCTGAAATTTATATGTCACTTGAAGACCACCACCAACAACCAGCTACAGAGCCACATGCTGAGCAAGTCCAACCAGAAACAACAAATGCTTCGGCTAGAGTTGAAGATGAAGAAGACACCAATGTACAACTAATGAGAGACTTAATAGATGACAGGGAAGACAACTTTGAAATACAGCCTTGGTGGTACCCCATTTATGGAAGTATTGAAAGAAAAGGGCCTTGAAGCCCGAAGGCATGTGAGAAAAA
>CM023958.1:23484788-23528774 GCA_013407115.1 Glycine latifolia | reverse complement strand
GTAGGGAAGTTTTAGGTTAATCTTCGCTTAGTAGATTAATCTGGACTAACCAAGGATTAAGTAGGATAGATTATCTTCTGTGAACCAAGGATATGAGAGGTGCAATCTGTTTTAAGGCCTGACTTGTTTAATCACTGCATTTAATTGGTAATTCTGATTTAGTTTATATAATTCCTGAATTCTGATAAACCCCCCCTCGCATGTTTACTCCCTTAACACAGTCAATCGATCCTTGAGAGACGACCTAGGTCACTTCCTAGTACTGCATTTAATTGCATTAATTTGGTTGAATACGGCTTCGATCAGAGTGCTTTTGCCCTGGGTTGTGTGTTTGGTGGGTGAAAAGTCAACTTTGTTGGCTGAGGTTGCTGTGCATGCACACAAAAAAAAAGATGTCTTGTCAGCTGTTCTTATAAGTAGCAGGCTGGCACAGCAAAAGCGTGTTCTTCCCTTCTTCAACCTTTGCATTTTCTATCTGTTCTCTCTCTAGAACTTACCCAGAAAACCTCTCGTTGTCGACCCCTCTGTGTTGTCTTCAACCCGTGAGAGCCACCATGAAATCTCGACGTCGAGAAGGACCTCGTGGTCGGAGCAGAAGTTTAGGACAACCCGTTGTGAAGCTATAGAACAAACTCCTGGTTAGGTAAGGGGAGTTTATCATGTTTGATAACAGCTTTAGATAACATGGTTGGGGGCCAGGGAGCCTAACCATGAAAATAACTGCATGACCCTGGTGTGCGTGTTGTTTTCCAGAAAAGCCTTGCCTTTTAATGAATGGGACGTGATATGCTTTATGTTTGTTGGTTGGTGTTGTGTGCTGCTGTTGATGGTGTTTTGGTGGAAGAGTTCATGATGTAAGAACTCCCCGTGCATATGTGTGAAGATGGCATTTTGATGCTGAAAACTCCCAAGAAACTTTGTATTAGTGTTCGTGGAGGTTCTGGGATGGGTATTCCGAGCTAAGCGGTTTACGTAGCCTACATATGTGTATGCAGGATGTGACTTAATCCTGGTTGGTGGACGTTGACATACCGGGTTCCTTACGCAGGGTGATGCTTTAAAGCTGTTGAGCTCAAGTTGCTTGTGAAAGAAAGACAACCATCAGGTTCCCTAACTCGGATGAGCTTGTGTCTTCTTGGGAAGAGAGCCATCGGGTTCCCTAACTTGGATGAGCTCGTGTCTTCTTAGGAAAAGAGCCATCGGGTTCCCTAATATGGGTGAGCTCGTGCCTTCTCAGGAAAAGAGCCACCGGGTCTTCTACTCGATTAAGCTCATTTCCTTTCCTTAGATCTACCGGGTTCCTCACCCGAGACTGACTATTCTCGTTAGAATCGCTAAGTTCAAGCATTTTCTTTGTGAGCCTTCGAGTTTCTTACTCGGTAGGGCTCGTACCTTTTCTTTGTGAGCTACCGGGTTTCCTTACTCGGACAACCTTGTGTAGGTTGATGATGTTAATACAATCCCGAGTCTTACGCTTAGGTAACCGATTTCATAGTGCTGAGTCCGTACTTGGCATTTTATAGAAACCCAAGAACCCCCTTTTTACTGCATTTGACTAATCCTTACCGACCTCGATCGACCTCTTCCGATCTCGTCCACTCTTGTCCACTTCTGTCTTCCCTGGTTCAACCTTTACCTCCTTTGACCGCCCGTGACCAACCTTCACCGACCTTGTCCGACCTCTACCGACCTTGTCTACCCTCGTCCGACTTTGTTCGAATTCTTACCTCAATGTTGTTATAGCTAGGTGTCAACTCGGACACCTAAGACTTCACACCAGCTCACTTATTTGTGGTGTTTGTGAATGACGTGTAAGAGACGTATGTGTCTATATTGATAATAGTTGAGATCGGCCTATGTGATGACTTGAGATAATGATGTATGCATTGATAACATGGGGGGTGTATGATGAGTATCCTATCCAGTACAAGTTGTTCTTGACTAGGTCAGACTGGCCATCTGTATAATCCGGGACAATGCAAGGGAACATTATGGAAAACAGTCCGGAATACAAACGGTAGAGGGTCTGTATAGTATGGTTTGGTGTTTGTTAGTGTATTCCTTCCGGGTTCTCACTTTTTATTATGCCCAGTAAGTGATGGCTGGTAGGAATAATCGTGCGATAGCTGATGCTCTCCAAGCCTTAGCCCAGACGTTGGGGAATCAGAATAGGGGAGAAGCCCCAAGAGTAGTGGAGTATCATGGGTTGGACCGCCTTCAATGCAACAATCCTCCTTCATTCCATGGAGAGTACAACCCGGATGGTGCTCAAACTTGGATTCGGGAGATTGAGAAGATCTTCCGGGTTATGGCATGCCTTGAGAAGCAGAGGGTTACCTTCAGTACTTATACCCTGGCAGAAGAAGCCGAGTATTGGTGGGATAGCACCCGCCAATGCATGGAGACGGAAGGCCGGGTAGTGACTTGGTAGACCTTCAAGGAGGCATTCCTGGAGAAGTACTTCCCAGAAGACGTGAGGAACAAGAAAGAGATGGAGTTCTTGGAGCTTAAACAAGGAAACCGAACTGTAGCTGAGTATGCGGCTAAGTTCGAGAAGTTGGTAAGGTACTTCCCTCACTACCAGGGATGGGATGGAAAGAGCTCTAAGTGTGTGACGTTTCTAAACGGCTTGCAACCCGAGGTAAAGCAAGCTGTGAACTACCAAGGAGTCCATCAGTTTTCAGTCCTAGTCAACATGTGCAAGATATGGGATGAAGATTCCAGAGACAAAGCGGCTTATTACCGGAGTACCGGCCCTATAAAGGACAAGAAGACCGGGCATCAAAACTGTGGGAAGCCCTACACCTTCCCTCCTAAGCCGTATGGTCAACGCACCAATAGTCAGAGGCCGACTGCTTCAGGATTTGTTGGTGGCAATGGTAGCAGACCCGTAAACCGGGTCACTTGTTTCCAGTGTGGTAAGCCCGGGCATATTTCTTCAGAGTTCAGGCAAAGAGACCCGACTTGCTATAACTGAAAGAAAAGGGCCTTGAAGCACGAAGGCATGTGAGAAAAACAAATTTTTTAAAGTGGAAACACACATACCACACAAGAATAATTCTTTAGGACATAGATGTTACCTTGTTTATATTCAAAATTTGATGATCAAGGATAGGCTTGAAGATATAATCCCTCTAATGCTGATCCACACCACTTCTTATCAAGACTCAAGAACACTTCTTGAAGGCTACCAACAAACACCAAAGGAGGCAGGTTAGGCACACCAATGGAGAGGAAGAAGGTTATGTTTTAAAGTGTTTTTACTTATCTAAGAGGCTCACCAATAGATGATATTGGTGGCTGAATTTTCAGCCAACACTCACACAAAGGGGCACGTGAAAATAGAGGAAAGTAGATTAGGGTTTTTCCTCTCAAATTATTAGAGAAATATGATCACAATAACACACTTTATAGAAGAGTTTGAGTCAGATTTTTAACCAAATCTGATCATGAAGTATCTCAAACGTGAAGATAAGATAGAGTTGTTGCATTTCAAAATTTCCAACAACCTCCTATCTTGTCTTCCTAAGACCAAGTCAATTACTTGGGATTTAATTTTGTCAAAAGATAATCATATATCAGTCGTGTATAAGCCCATAATCAGCCCTCAAAATTCTTCCTAAAATCTAGGACATGATCATGATAAGATTCTAGTTGAATTCAAATTCAAATCTAGCTCTTATCTTCTCCTTTTGATATGAAACTAACTACTATAGTTAATTCATATTTAAATTCAAAATTTAAATTATCAAATTTAAATATTAGATAATTAATTTAACTATTTAAATTAATGAATAATGTCTTGGACTATCCAAGCCCATTCACTCCATTCATGCGCCCCTCTCTCTTTAAGATAAGTATCCAAACTCTTTCTTGGGCCAACAACCATTATTAGGCCCAAAACCTTTAATGCTATAATGTCATGACAATAAAGTGTTAGTGTGTGACCCATTCGGCCAAACATAGCTACTGACATAAATGAGTTTGGGCCCAACAAGACCACTACTCATTTAATGACAACACAGAGCACTAGCAATGCTTTGTTGCCCCAGAACTAGTTAGGTAAATGACAAGATCATCCTATTAAATCTATTTGGTTTCCATATGTATTTCCTTTCGTCTAGGTTACCTTCCCATAAAACCTAGGGTAAGGAAACGTATCAGCCCTTGCGGTCTAGGGTAAGCTTTAATACGAAATAGGGAGTCTCCAATTTTACTGACTCTAAAGGCAAATCATCTCATGATTTCTTTTACTATGCATAGATTCCCGAGTCCCGTAAATGTCATCCCGATTTCTCTGGTTTATAGATAATCTAATCTCTCACAGAGATTTGACGAATTCCTTCAGCTAGTCACCCTAGACTCGTGTTCTTTCAGGACATGCCCAAAAGTATACCTATGTGTCTCCATGTTTCAGGCAGATGAGGTATACAATCAAAGCATGTCTTCTAGAACACAGTCTAGGTGAAAACTTCTGGTCTAAGGAAAGACACACCCAAATAATAAGAGACTACTCTAATGATACTATCTGTGAGATTTCCTCATAGAGTCTCTTTGTGGGTCCGTTCAGTGTGAGCTATACCCTTATAGGTCCACCCACAACTTTAGCTAAGACATCTCCATGTCTGTAGCTCATGAGGTCTTTACCTTGTATCTGCATACAAGTAGTTAAGCCGTGCTAGTCTTACCCGAAATCACTGATCCCCATTCTCAGTGTCTCTAGACTAGGAACTTATAATTTAGGAGTAGAAATCTGGTATTCTTGAATCCTCATGATCATGATCCCATCACTGATACTCAAGAGATACCTATTCTATTCCAAGGGTTTTATCCAGTTACTCATATATTAATAATGATATCGAGACAGAATATGAAATAAGATAAAGAGCGCTTATAATTTATTCATGACAATATGTAAAGTACATGTATGTCCTAATCTAATGAAAATATTGTCTCTAGGACATCCATATACTAACAATAACTGCAAGGAAAAGGGTCATTTCCAAAGGGACTGCCTGCACCCCAAGAAGGAGTAGAATGGTGGAGGCCTACCGAATCAACCTGGACAACCCAGGACCATGGGAAGAGTTTTCACTCTTGGTGGCGCCGAAGTCTCGAATTCCAGAGATCTAATCCAAGGTACATGTTTCATAAACGGGATTCCTTTACTCATGCTTTTTGATTCTGGTGCAACCCATTCTTTCATATCCCGGTTGTGTGTAGAACCACTTAAACTTTCTGTGTCTTCTTTAAATAATGAGCTTGTGGTTGACAACCCGACTAGTGGGTCTGTGTTGACTTTCGAGGTATGTTTAGACTGCCTTGTGGAAATTTCCGATAGAAATTGCCGGGTTGATCTGGTTTGTTTGCCTCTTAGCCAGATCAACGTTATTTTGGGTATGGATTGGTTGTCTTCCAACCAGGTTTTGTTAAACTGCTATGATAAAATGATCGTGTTTGGTAACTCGGATGTGAAAGAAAAAGGGATGTTCATCTCAACCAACTAGGTTATATCATCATTGAAAGAAAATGCTCAAGTATACATGATCCTATCGAACCCGGAGGTAGAGACCAAGGTTTCTCTAGTCAACCTCCCTGTTGTTAGAGAGTTCCCGTGAGTGTTTCCTGAGGATGTATCCAGGTTACCACCTAAGAGAGAAGTAGAGTTTTCTATAGATTTTGTGCCCGGAGCCGGACTTATATCTGTAGCTCCCTATAGGATGTCTCCCATAGAGTTAGCCGAGCTTAAGAAATAGTTGGTAGAACTGTTGGATAAACAGTTTGTACAGCCTAGTGTATCTCCATGGGGAGCACCCGTGTTGTTAGTAAAGAAGAAGGACGGGACTATGAGGTTGTGTGTAGATTAACGCCAGCTGAATAAGGTGACGATTAAGTATAAATATCCCTTGCCTAGGATAAATGGCCTTATGGATCAGCTGGTAGGGGCTTATGTGTTTAGTAAAATAGATCTTAGGTTGGGTTACCATCAGATCCGAGTAAAGTCCGAGGATATTCCCAAGACCGCTTTTAGAACCCGCTATGGTCATTACGAGTACTTGGTTATGCCCTTCAGTGTGACTAATGCTCCTGGTGTGTTCATGGACTACATGAATAGGATCTTTCACCCATACCTCAATAGCTTTGTGGTAGTCTTCATAAATGATATCCTGGTATATTCTAAGGCCAGAGAGGAACATGAAGAGCACTTTCGGATCGTGCTACAGACCCTTAGGGATCGACAACTGTATGCTAAGTTGTCTAAGTGTGAGTTCTGGTTGGAGAAGGTAAGTTTCCTAGGACACGTGATATCCCAAGGTGGTATAGCCGTAGATCCTTCTAAGGTGGAAGCTGTTCTCGAGTGGGAGAGCCCTAAGTTCGTGTTTGAGATTAGAAGTTTTCTGGGCTTGGTCGGGTATTACAGGAGATTTATAGAAGGTTTCTCTAAGCTAACATTACCTTTGACCAAGCTGACTCGTAAGGGTCAGGTGTTTGTGTAGGCTGACCGGTGTGAACATGGTTTCCAAACCCTTAAGGAAAAACTAACAACCACTCCTGTGTTAGTTTTTCCTAACCCCAAAAGAACCCTTTGAGGTGTATTGTGATGCATCAAAGATGAGCTTAGGAGGAGTGTTGATGCAGAATGGCCGGGTTGGTGGTGTTTGCCCATAAGATATGGAGACATTATCTTTTTAGGTCCACGTTCGAGGTGTTTAGTGACCATAAAAGCCTTAAGTATTTGTTCAGCCAGAAAGAGTTAAACATGCGTCAGAGGAGATGGCTAGAGTTCCTTAAGGATTATGATTTTGAGCTTAGTTATCACCCCAGCAAGGCTAATGTGGTGGCCGATGCTTTAAGTAGAAAATCTCTTCATGTGTCCGCAATGATGGTTAGGGAGTTAGATATTTTGGAGCAGTTTAGAGACCTTAGTCTAGTGTGTGAGCTCACCTTTAATAGTGTGAAACTAGGAGCCCTACGGATTACGAACGGGCTGCTAGAGGAGATCCAAGAAGGGCAGAAGTCTGATCCTTTTCTGAAGACTCAGCTAGAAGTCATAGCATCAGGGAGTGCTAGTAGTTTCCATGTGGGACCGGATGGAGTTTTGAGACTTCAAGGTAGAATCTGTGCTCCCAACATATCCAGGCTTAGGAAAGTGATCTTAGAGGAAGGGCATAGAAGTAACCTAGGTATCCACCCCGGCGCCATCAAGATGTACCAAGACCTTAAGATTATGTTTTGGTGGCCAAACATAAAGAAGGAGGTTAGTGATTTCGTATGTGCGTGCTTGGTCTGCCATAAAGCCAAGGTAGAACACCAGAGACCATTGGGTAGGTTACAACCCTAAGAAATACCCTAGTGGAAGTGGGATAGTATCTCCATGGATTTTGTTGTGGGTTTGCCTAGGACCCCGACAGGGCTAGATTCTATCTGGGTTATTATGGATAGATTGACTAAGTTCGCCCACTTTATCCCCATTAATATCTGATTTTCCTTAGAGAAGTTGACCCCTCTGTATATTAGTGAGATTATTCGGTTGCACGGTGTGCCCTCTAGCATAGTATCTATCCGGGATACGAGGTTCACTTTAGATTTTGGGAGATTTTGAACAAGGCTTTAGGAACCCGGCTTCAGCTGAGTTCGGCCTATCACCCTCAAACTGACGGGCAGACTGAACGGACCATCCAGTCTCTAGAAGACCTTTTGAGGGCGTGTGTTCTAGAACAAGGGGGTAGCTGGGATAGTTTCCTACCGTTAATAGAGTTTACCTACAACAATAGCTTTCACTCAACCACTAGCATGGCTCCCTACGAAGTCCTGTATGGTAGACGATGTAGGACACCCTTATGTTGGTTGGAACCCCACGAGAGTCTTATGCTAGGGCCCAAGGTGGTACAACAAACGATCGAAAAGGTCAAGTTGATCCGGGATAGGATGAGGACAGCCCAGAGTAGGCAAAAGAACTATCATGATAGGAGGAGGAAAAACCTAGAGTTTGAGGTTAGTGATCATGTATTCTTGAGGGTCACCCCATGGATCGGGGTCGGCCGAGCATTGAAATCCCCAAAACTCACACTAGGTTTGTTGGTCCTTTCCGAATTCTAAAGAGAATCTGTCCCATCGCCTACCAAATTGCTTTACCCCCATCCCTTTCCAATCTCCATAATGTATTCCATATGTCCCAACTTCGTAAGTACGTTCATGACCATTCTCATGTGGTCAAACTGAATAATATTAAAGTAAAGGAAACCTTAACGTATGAAACACTACCATTAAGGATTGAGGATCGACGGACAAAGCACCTAAGAGGAAAAGAAATTTCCCTGGTCAAGGTAATCTGGGGAGGTGTATCAAGAGAAGATGCGACATGGGAGCTAGAGAATCAGATGCGAGAAGCCTACCTAGCCTTGTTTGCCTCAGGTAATTTCGGGGACGAAATTCCAAAAAGGGTATGAGAGTGTAACACCTTGGAATTTTAAGTAACATAAACTGGACGTTTCTTTTGTGTGTTATGGTCAGTAATTATATGTTTTATTGTATTATTTGTTGTTTTGAGTGCTTTTGCCTTGGGTTGTGCGTTTGGTGGGTGAAAAGTCAACTTTGTTGGCTGAGGTTGCTCTACATGCACGTAAAAAGAAGATGTCTTGTCAGTTGTTCTTATAAGCAGCAGGCTGGCACAACAGAAGCTTGCTCTTCCCTTCTTCAACCTTTGCATTTTCTCTCCATTCTCTCTCTAAAACTTACCCAGAAAATCTCTCGTTCTCGATCCCTCTGTGTTGCCTTCAACCCGTGAGAGCCACCACGAAATTTCGTCATCGAGAAGGACCTCATGGCCGGAGCAAAAGTTTAGGACAACCCATCATGAAGCTGTAAAATGAACTCCTGGTCAGGTAAGGGGAGTTTATCATGTTTGATAATAGCTTTAGATAACATGGTTGGGGGCCAGGGAGCCTAACCATGACAATAACTGCATGACCCTAGTGTGTGTGTTATTTTCCAGAAAAGCCTTGCCTTTTAATGAATGGGACGTGATATGCTTTATGTTTGTTGGTTGGTGTTGTGTGTTGTTGTTGATGGTGTTTTGGTGGGAGAGTTCATAATGTAAGAACTCCCTGTGCATGTGTGTGAAGATGGCATTTTGATGCTGAAAATTCCCAAGACACTTTGTATTAGTGTTCGTGGAGGTGCCAGGTACCGGGTACCGGGATAGGTATGTTGAGCTGAGCAGTTTACGTAGCCTGTATATGTGCATGCAGGATGTGACTTAATCCTAGTTGCCGGACGTTGACATACAGGGTTCCTTACCTGGGGTGATGCTTTAGAGCTGTTGAGCTCAAGTTGCTTGTGAAAGAGAGAGAGCCATCGGGTTCCCTAACTCGGATGAGCTCGTGCCTTCTCGGGAAAAGAGCCACTGGGTCTTCTACTAGGTTAAGCTTATCTCCTTTCCTTAGAGCTATCGGGTTCCTCACCCGGGACAGACTATTCTCGTTAGAATCGCTAAGTTCAAGCCTTTTCTTTGTGAGCCACCAGGTTTCTTACTCGGTAGGGCTCGTACCTTTTCTTTGTGAGCTACCAGGTTTCCTTTTTGACAACCTTGTGTAGGTTGATGATGTTAATACAATCCCGAGTCTTGCAAGTGTTATTTGATATAATAGATTTACTGCGCTTAGGTAACCGATTTCATAGTGCTGAGTCCGTACTTGGCATTTTATAGAAACCCAAGGACCCCCTTTTTATCGCATTTGACTAATCCTTACCGACCTCAACCGACATCAATGACAAAATGACTGAAACATAATAAATAATTCATGGCACCTCCATTCATAGTGGAATGTGAGGTTCTAATGAGCACAACCCCATTATTTGGAGTAGTTGTTTTAAAGATGGAATAACTATCACATGAATTGAGAAGTCATAAAGCCAAGTCACATTGTAACACATGACGGAGGCTGTAACTATTGGATATAGGGGGAGCTGCAAGAAGATTAAAGCAAGGATGAAGTAATTAGCTTGATGTTTTAGCTTTTAACATGCCCAATCAATTTGAAGGCATTTGTAATTTGTCTAAGTGGTTCAAGTACACTGCCTTGTGATCCTTGCATTGCATTTGCATTCTCATTAACATGCATACATATTTTCATTAAAATGTGAAAGCTATTCAGTGATTTTAAAAGAATCTAAGTTCTCATGGTTAAGTTTTTGGAAAAATGAAAACTTACTACGTTAATCGATTACACAATGTTTTTAATCGGTTAAAGGCTTTGTTCTAAATCTGGAAAAGCCATGATGATGGAGGTCCAAGACAAGCCAAAGGTCTAGAAGGAAAGCTTGAAGCACTTCCTTTGGTGAGCTTTAAAGGACCAATGACAAGAGCTAGGACTCAAGCACTTCAAGACCACATCCAAGCTAACTTGGACAAGCATGAAGAAGCACACCAACTCAAGAATGACAAGGGCTGGATTTTGATGTCTCAAGTTCAATTTAATTCAATAAATTCCAGCACTTGTTAGTAGCAAAACTAGTTAAAAATTAAAAGGCTTTTAGTGCAATTGTGTAAAGAAGTGTAGGTACACTTGTGTGTAAATTGTGTAGCACCTTTGTAAGCTTGTTGGCTGCACCTTAAGGCTTAAAATGCTGCACTTAGAAGCTAAAATACTGCACCTTTAGGCAAGTTGGTTCAGCCAAGAAGTCACTTAGGATGAAGCTTGCAATTCGAGTTTTATTAGCTTGCATTTAGGCTTCATTTAGTTTACATTTCAAGCTTCATTTGCATGATCATTTGCCTTGCATTTGAGTGTAATTTCGTGGGCTATATAAGCTGCCTAAAAACTGGATGCAAATACTTTTGATGTCATTTTTACAAATTCTGAAATTTGTGTAAAGAGTTTCTCTCTTGTTCTTGTGCAAAAACCTCTTGTTTCTTATTAATGGCTTCAAGCTATTGTGGCGATTCTTCCTAGGCTTATTAGAAAGCTTTTCCATGGTGCCATCCACCTTCATCCCTTACCTTTCTTCAGCCTTCCATTGCTGAAATTAAAAACTCCTAAACAGCCAAGGTTCCCACGTGAAAGTGCTGCAGTTTTTGTTCTTGAGAAAAGCTTGAAGTTTGGGTTTCAATGCAAGGAAGATTTGGGAAAACTTAATGGCTGTGGGTGCAGCCATACATCACATGAAGAACATATTAATCGATTATAGGCTTTTTGTAATCGATTACATAGTACAATATGAAAATCATGCATCACTACTTCAATCGATTACCATGTTATGTAATCGATTATCTTAGTTCTTTATTCAATATGTATTATTGGTTTAATCGATTACCACAATCTGTAATCGATTACACATGCTTATTTCATATTTTGAGCTTTACTGCTTTAATCGATTACCAGTCTTATGTAATCAATTACCACAGCTTATTTCACATACCTGATGAGTGCTTTAATCGATTACATCATGTATTAATCGATTATCTTGTTCGTGAAAAGTTTTCCAGAAATCTCAATAACATATTAATCGATTATCTGGTGTTTTAATTGATTACTTATGGTAAAATAATCAATTACACTATCGCTTTAATTGATTATATTCTGTTAAATTAGTTTTTATTTAAATAGACATTGAACGAATTACTCTGAATATATGTGACTTACCCATAGGTTTCAAAAGCTTTCTAAGAGTCCAAGACACTAATTTACTAAGTGAGAATCACATCTTGTGTGATTTCAAGATTTCTGATTTTTAGAAATGATGTGTTAAAGAAAAAGAGTTTTTCAAGAGTATTGATTCTGAGCATTGATGTTTATACAACATGGATTGATTGGTAACTTCGTCATTCATTCATTCATACATTGAAGGATCACAGGTTGTGTCTCTCTTGAATCTTTCTTTAGAATTTCTGTGTATTAAAATTCTGATGTGAAAAATCAAATAAGTTCTTTCAAGCTTTCTAGAGTAGTGTTCTCTAGAGATAAAAATCTGAGTAGAGTTCTTGGAATCTTTGTGATTTGTTTTCTAATAGTGTTTTAGAATTCAGATTCTTTATCTAGGTTTGATAAAGATAATCACTTGTAAATTGCTTGTAAAGAATATTTTGATTTAGTGAAAACTCTGACCAAGTGTTGGTTGGAAGACACTGGATGTAGCCTCCATGTTAGTGAGGTGAACCAGTATAAATTGCTAAGTCTTTTATTCTAATTTTGTGTATCTT
The DNA here is from genome assembly GCA_013407115.1 of Glycine latifolia. Classification (NCBI taxonomy): domain Eukaryota; kingdom Viridiplantae; phylum Streptophyta; class Magnoliopsida; order Fabales; family Fabaceae; genus Glycine; species Glycine latifolia. The sequence continues at coordinate 23,516,572 of CM023958.1, read as the reverse complement.
TCATTGTTTGTATTTGGGTAATCAAAATATAATCAACAAAAAAAGGGTTTTTGTCATTACATGCATAACAAGGTGGATCTTGATTGAAATAAAAGTTCTAGTTTTACAAAGGTGATTGAGTGATACGATCCAAGTTTCAATTCCACAAATTGTTTTAGAGAAAATTTTAAATATCTATTGTAACCAATTCACCCCCCCTCTTGGTTAATTGAAGTGTGTTCATTGTGTTTTCAGTAACATGTTGACCACATTGTGGTTTGTGAACTTTGTTGATATTGCAAAAAAAAAAAAAAAATTCCATTTGCACACTATGCCATTGGGTTGGGTTATACAACCTTGTAAAAAAACTCAATCAGATAAGTAAATATTTATTGCTTCTTGTGCCTTCCAAAAAACTTGAACTGACACAAATACCCATGTCTCTCCTGGGAAATCCCACCTATAACCAATGGCCAATAACATTATTGACCCAAACATCGTTGATGATACTTATGTAAAGAAAAAGCAAATAGCAGGAGGTGCAGGGAGTAAAAGCATGCATGTTATGGACTAGAGATAGATATTTAGCCCAATTGAATGATGATAATTTACGTGTTAGGCTGAACATCACAATTAATTTGTTGGCTCCGACCCATTTTAACAATATTTATGATACATGATAGATAGTGGCTTCTTAATTGAATGTAAGTTGAAGTAGATAGTCAATTACCATATCACAATATACAAACATGCCCTGTAAATTGGAAATTGCAAACTTGTCCTGGCATTGCAAACCAAATTATAAGAAGGATAAACTACAAATGACAAATTCAATATGAACCAAACAGAAACCAAAATCTGCCAAAATTTGATGACCGCAGTCTTTAAAGCAAAATAAATCCACATGAACCAAAACAAACACAAATAAACAACCCAACAACAATCTTCTCCAAATTTGCATAAACATCTTCATCACTTCCATAATTATTAGATTTGCCTCAAGGGGTACATCAGAATGCATGGTGTCTCTGATTCCCTGCATAACAGAAACGTCATATATAACAAATGTGTCAAAAGCAATCATATATATTATACTTCACAATGCAGCATTGAAATCCTCATTCCCAAACGTTATTCCTTCATTGCCATGTCTCCATCAGTTATAACGGACGTTGACAACTTTCCTTTCATAACATCCATGAATTGTTTAAGCAACCAAACATAAGTCTTATCAGTTTCATTTGCAACAATTGCACTAGAAAATATAATTGTGGTTATGATTATTCACACCAGAAAAAGCAACCATAGGACAATAATACTTGTTCTTTCCATATGTTGCATCAAATGCAACCACATCACCGAAATCAACGTAATCCAAATGGCTTCTACCATCACACCAAAACATATGTTGCAATCTTCCAAGATGATCCTCTGTGTGGCAAACAAACATCAATAGTCAGTCAGTGTTAACTACCTCAAATATTGCAGTGCACTAGTGTAACATCCCAATCTTTCATGTGTGTGGTAGACCGTGTTATTGTTGTTATGTGATTAGGTAGTGTTTTTAGACAATTGAAATGGTAAAAAAATGAAATGTTACCATAAGATACCTAGGCACGGTTAAACTCTTAAGTTTTAAGCTAAAGTCTAGAAAGAACAAGGATAATTCAGAGAAAATTCTCTGGTCAAATAATGGTTAACTCATTAATAACCTAGATGTTAATAATTGGATTTTGGTCTAGAAATATAAATTAGAAGCTTGAAAGAAAATTAGTAATTAATCTAAGTAAAGTTAGAAATTAATTGGGGATAATTAAGATTGATTAATAGTGATATAGATTTCATAGAATTAGAAAAAGGATAATTAAGTCATAAGAATTTAAAGGGAGGGCATTTTCATAAATGACTATATAACTAGTTTAAAAATAGAATTTTAGTTTAATTAGTTGGTTACTAATTAAAGTGTCTAATTATATGATGTATAGTAATTAAAATAAGTTAGAGTTGTAGCACCCTGAAAAATTACAACTTAGACTGATAGAGGAAACCCTGTTGTGTCATATGCGCATGCATGAATTTAATTCCAGTAGTTATATGTTTTAATATAGGAATTTTGTGCTATGTATATATGTATGAGTATGATTGATTTAGTAAAGCTTGACAGAGAAATACAAATTGTTTGAGTAGACACTACTAGAAAAGCGGATTTTACGATGGTTTTGAGTGCCTTTCAACGACAATTTTAGAACCGTCTTTGTAGTCGATGTCGTTGAAAATCGACACTTTCGATGACAGTTTCCAAACCGTCTTTGAAGGTTACATTTCTAAGACGATTTTGATGCCAAATCATCTTAGAAATTATGTTTTTCAAAAAAAAAAAAAACAACGGTGAGTTCTAAGACGGTTCCTTCAAAAAACCATCTTAGAAAGTGGACCTTCTAAGACTGTTGTTGAAGAACCCGTATTAGAAGGTTCACATTCTAAGATGATTTTTCGTAAAAATCGTCTTAGAAGTTGTTTTTAAAAAAAATAAAAAATAAGTAGGTATTTCTAAGATAGTTTTTGAGAAAAATTGTGTTAGAAAGTCCACATTCTAAGACGGTGTTCAAAGATCGTCTTAGAATATTTATTTAAAGAAATTGAGGATTCCATGACGGTTTTTCGAAGGAACCGTCTTAGAATGTATACTTTCTAAGACGATTTTTCAAATAACCGTCTTAGAATTTATTTGTTTTTTAAAAAAATTATCCATCTTTTATTATTTCATAACCTTACCAAATTATTGTTATTATTTTTTTTATTATTTTTGTTATTAATAATATTATTATGTAGGGTTATTAGTTTTGGTAATTCATTATTTCCTTCCATACCATTCTATTTCTCACCAAACAAACAAACAAGGTAAAAGAAAAAATATAGAGGACAAAAAACAACTTACAACTTACAACTTCCACAAGTTCCTTCACTTTAGCCTCTGGATGATGAAATAATGTCATACCTGTATAACTGAAATTAATAAAACTGAAGTTCTAGTGAGTGATGGAGGAATTGTCAATTTAGATTTTGGGTTAGCAGAAAAGGCTGAAGGAGATGCAGAGAGAACTTTCAACACTTGGACTAAAGCATACAAAAGAAAAAAAATTTAACCAAACTAATGAAAACTTATAAATATAATAAGGCCAATGACAAAATGTGAACTTCAATAAAGAAATATACCCGTTGAAAACAAAAGACAAAAATGGAAAAGGAAAAAACACAAACAACTTCATGGACTCAAACATTAGTACAAAGTATGACCTGGTAAGAATAATGTTAACGTCTTGAACAGTCATTGTGCATACTGCAGTTATTAACAAATTAACAATGCCCTTGCCTTAATTTTTTTGGTTCCCAATATCACGTCATACTTGTTAAAATCATCACTAGCAATCAATGTATGATCTCTTTCAGTAGCAGAGACTGCATATCCAGTATGATCCATAACCACAACAGCAGTGAAGAAAAGAAAGCTTATTGTGCAAATCTTGAAATTTGATGGACTAGCCACTTGGATGCTTAAATCATTTGGATTATCAGACCTTATTATATTTCCCTTCACAATCAGCTTCGATGGGTCCACATAGATCAACTTTGGTTTGTTGGTAAGGATGAGCTGCACCTTCTTGCTTGTTAGTTTTTGTAATTTCTTCACCATAGAGATCATAAGAACAGATTCATCAGGTTCCAAAAATTGTTGCCTGTAAGATGAGCATAAATTTTAACAGTTTGCAGGTAAACATGGACTTAAGGCACTATACACAAGAGCCTTTCTTTTTAATTTTTTCTAAATGTTAATTTCTTCTTGTGGGTGGGAACAAATTTTTATCTCTATATAAGAATAGGACTTCTTCAAATAAACTGTACAGGGAGAGAACATGAGGAAAAATATAACCAAACATCTATGTAAATTAATATTATTTGATCAAATGAGACCTCAACGTCATTGTTATTTTGTCCTTAGGACGAGCAAAGAAACTGAACATTAAAACTAACATGGTCATTTCCCAATTATGTATCCCAAAAAGATAAATAAATCCATACAATTCTTTGAAGTGAATATGATTGTTAATTAATATGCAGTAACCAATTTGCAACTGTACAGTAATCAATCAATGTACAGTAACCAATCTGCAAATAGATTATGACTTTTGAAATCGGCATAATAGCACACCTTAAGGTCTTGAGCAACAAGAAGAGTTGCACGATCACAAGTCAACTCAGTTGCTCGAAGGCAACAGAATAACTGCTCTTCCAAAGTCCAAGCTATCATACCGCCAATGCCTATAATAAATGGCACTAGTTATGAAAAAACATGTTCCCATCAATATTAAAACAAGAGCCAACTGATAGAGTTAAATATATAGCCAAAACTAATAGAGTTAAATACACCTACCAGGTATAGAATAGGCTCCAAGGGTTAGAATATTTGCATATGTAAGTCATACACCATGATCCCATTTTAGGTGACCTAGCTCATGAGCCAAAATAGCCTGTTAAGGTGAACTGTCCAGAGTTAATAACATTTTGGAACCAGAACAATGGATAAGATAGAAAACATGACTTACCTAATAAATTAATCAAGCATATTGAAATGGAAGAACTCAAGAACCTATATATCATGTAATGGAACCAACATCCAACATCATTCACCTCAAAATCAATTTTCGAAAATCCTATTGCTTGTGAAATATGGATCATGATGAATTTTGGGTGGTGAGGAGGAGTCAAGGCAACTTCATGGAGGCTAAACTAGTTAAGAAGTTCAGTTAAAATTTTATTCCAATTTCCAAGCATATACTACACTTAGATTCAGAGGATATTAGAGCATCTCTAATGGGAGATGCTTAGTTGAGTTTCATCATCAACTTTTTGTGGTCCCTACAGTATCATGTCACTCATAAGGAACTCACACAAAATTTTGCTCCAATGCAAGAAACCACAAGAAACTCAAAAAAATCCACACACGTATATTTTTAATAAAACTTAACATATTTTTCAGTTTCTGTAAATGCAAATATAAAATATGAATAATTGAAGAAAAATAAAATATAAATTAAAATAAATAAAATGACATAACATTGAAACGAAATGCGTAACAATATAAAATAAAATTTTACATAATAATAGATAATTAAACATAATAACATCGAAATAAATAAAAAACATAACGATGGAAAAAATATTACATAAATTTAGTTATTGTTATTTTCGTTTCCAAAACGTTTCAAATATGCTCACCTAAATCTGCTTAAAGTTGACAGTGTTTTTGTTTGTCATGAACCTCTGCTCTCCTTTGAAGGTATGTCGATCTGATACTAGGGTGAGCACCTAAAGATACTTCGAATGTTGACGTGTTGTTACCTACATTATCGTAATCAATATTACTTTGATATGTATCACATTCGTCCTCGACAATCATGTTATGCAATATGATGCATGCATAGATGATGTTCTTCCTTTAGCAATATCCCAAAAATGTGTCGGACCACTATAATCGCGAATCGAGATTGAAGCACTCCGAATGCCTGTTCTACATCCTTTCTTGCCAATTCTTTTCGTTGAGCAAATAATTTTTGCTTTTCTCCTTGTGGCATTAAGATGGTCTTCACAAATGTAGCAAAGTCTGGATAAATATCATCTGCTAAATAGTATCCCATATTATATTGGGTTCTATTCACTGTGTATTGCACTGCGGGAGCACGTGCCGACAAAACTTCATCAAACACATTAGAACATATTTGTCAATGTTGTTAGTAGGTGAGCCATAAGCCAATATACGAAGTACAGTTGTGCACTTTTGTAATGGAGATAGGCCTTTTTGACCCAGTGCATCGAACCTCATTTGAAAGTACTCATCATGATTGCTGAGCCCATCTACAATACAAAGAAACACATGCCTTCGCATACAAAATCTTCGTCGGACTTGAATCTCTGTGTACACCGAATTTACTGAGAAATAGTCATTGAACAATCGATCATGACCTTCTTCATGATTCTGATGTACCACTCTTTTTCTTTGCATACGCCCAACGGTGTTGCCATGTAGTCGTTGTTTGTAATGACCCCGTATGCATCCGGTTCATTAACATTATAATATGGTCTTAAGCGCAACAATTACTTAATAAACTTAAGTAAACACATAAGCATATAAATAATAAGACGCCATCTTACGTCACACAATACAACTAAAACATTATGTATAGAATTTTGTATACAACCCAGCATCCGGGAACTGTTACATAAGGTACATCATATATTAACCCATACCGGGTTACAAAATTACACAACATGGAGCAAAAAAAAAAATCTTAAGAAAACCGCCTTCCGCATCCTTGAACCCGTCTTGGCCTTTTGTCCGGGATCCTCGATCCACAGCCAACCCGGCCTCGGCTTGCACGGCCTCTCATTCGAAATCTTCAAACAACCCCTACTCGGGTCTCTTATCCCGGACCTCGTCCTCCACTCATTGGCTACCTGCAATGAAAAAAATAATAATCCCCAACCGGGGTGAGATACAATCTCAGTAAACTCAGGATTCTTGGAGTCTCTTCTCCCCCTGGTTCACTTTCACAGCACATAGTATTTACATTGGCATTATAATTAACATAGCCAACTCGGCTTTTTAATAAAACAGCAGTATGACCATCTCGGCCTTTTAATAAAACAAAGTCATCCCGGCTTTCATAAACATCACATGTATATAATCACACCCACGTGCCATTCCAGCACAGTGATACAAGTTCACCAGTGCACATCTCATGCACAAATGTATATCTTGATATACAGGTTCACCAATGAACATCTCATGCACTCAGACGTATATGAATTGCCAAGAAGCTCATCCCGGATGAGTCTTACACTCTCATATGTGATCCGCCAGAGGGCTTCTTCAATCACCATACAAACATCACAGTGCAAATCATTTACATGTATGTTTTAATCAAAAAGTAGTAACACACAATTTAAATACACGCATTGCATCATACAATAACCATAACTCTCCAGGAGTATGGTGGGACACAATCAAGGGATACAAACTCCCAAGAACAAAGAGCTTACCTTCTCTGATTCCAGCACTGGCTCTGTCAGCCTCGTGGTCACTACCACTGATATCTTCTGTATCACGCCCTACATCAGGCAAGCAAGATATTAAAACGATTCTTAACCATTCGAAGAAAAGAACCAAGTTCTTTTCTAGGTATCAAACATGACAACCGTCAGTGACTTGTAAACCCCCACAAAAATCTTTCTGACATAACAAAATACCCAAAACCCAGAAAACTTAGCTTTCAAGGTTGCACCGTTAACATAGCAACCTCCTAAGCATATTTTTCCAAAGAGACACAACCCAAAACTTACTCTAGCTCATGTGGGTCATTTTTCCTTTTTACACCATACTCAAAAGAAACGGTAAACTTACGTGTCTTACCTTAAAATATCAAGGGAGGTTGATGGTCAACTTCTAAAAGCTTGGATGTCCTTACGGTACCTTCTAACTCTTAAAGGTTGAAACTTTAAACTTCCTTTGGAGAAATGATCTACTCGTCTGATGATTCTTTCTAAGATAAAAAGGTGAAAACTAGATTATATGGTGATCCTCATCAACCCTTACGTTGGATGTGAAGGTGTTTAGGTTAAGGGATGATTATCTAATAAGCTTTTCTCACTTTAACAATGGAGGAAATATGGAGTAAGAGAGAGAAAGTGTTTTAGCAAAGACGGTGCAAATAAGGTTACTACTAAAATATCTCACTCGTGCATATCTTAAATAGACTAAAAATTAACACGCATCCTCAAATAATAGGAGAGTCTTCCCGCGTCAAAACAACCAGCAGGGAGTCAACACGTGTTAACATCTAAGTCATAGTTAAACAGCAAGTACTGACCCTTTTAATCGATTACAAACACTTATGTAATTGATTGCATAAGAACCCGTCCTTAGTACTATAGAACATCTACTGTTCCCTCCTCCTCCAACCTCATCCAACTTAATCCAATCTATTCCGAGTTCCTACCTTGGTACTTCACAAGTCCTAGGCTCCTCCCAACTACTTTCGAAATTACTAACCCGGTAACTCTATCCCAAGGGTTGCGAGCTCATCCGATCTCTCTACCCTGTAGCTCTTACAAGTCCACTGAAAACAAGCTCCTCTGAGCTCAACTGAGATCACAACTCAGTAACATACACGAGATAATTACTCGGATACACATCCAAGATCACTATTCGGACACACATCCGAGATCACTACGCGGACACACATCCGAGACTACTCAGACACATATCCGAGATCAATACTCGGACACATATCCGAGATCAATACTCGGACACTCTCTCCTTCCTTATCTGGGTCCCTTTATACCACAGCGCTTTTCTCAAGGAGTGCCATATATATATACACACCCTTTTCATAAGCAATAACCCGGTCTCCTTATAAAACAACATAACATCCCGATCTCAGATTTGAGAAGGTGCTATCTACACCTCTCCCTTATCCGAGTTCCAAAATACACCCTCTTAGGTGACGACCCGATCTTACAAACACGGATATAATATAGAGTAATTATATTGTTGGCCCTCAAGTATCAACCTAATGAATTCTTCATCAGTGTTGTCTTCCAATTCCTCATCTATCATTTGATCTAAAACTTCATCTAAATCGATGTTTGGATCCATTATATGGAATCTGAAGTGTTTGAAATGGGAGAGAAATATTGGATAATTTGTATGAGAACATGTGAAAATGATGAAACATTGGACATTTATATAGCTTCATTTCCAACGGCTAGTTTTATAATGGCTAGTTTTCCAACGGATAGTTTTATAACGGCTACTTTCATAACGTAAAATTTTGAATATAAGATACAACAAGGACCTACATTGTTAAAATTTTTCATACAAAATAACATAATGTTCACCAATTCAAACATAAGAACTAAACTTTTAATTGAATAGTTTTTTCCTAATATGGTCACAATACTTTTCATGGTCTTGGTGTTGCTATTCCGACATGTTGGATGTATCCTTTATGAGGATTTCATACTCTATGCGCCTTTCCTGTTCTTGCATACGCCTTTCTTGTGCCTCTTTTAACTGAATAAGTTTTAATGTGCTTGCATTCTTCTCATTCATTACACTTTATATAGCAGATAAATCGACAGTGTTAGAAGCTTTTTTTCCTTTGCTCTTTCTTTTGCTGCTTTTTGTCAAATTGGGCGAGACATTGGCGATGGTGTATCATATTCTTCGCCTTCAATAGATGTCTCTAAGTTAGAAGAGGACAAGTAATTTCCACTAGCAGAAACCTTTGTTCTTTTTGAACAATTTGACATAAATTATGCATCGAATTTTGGTTCATCTTTCAACAACAACCAAGCATACTCAACCTCAACTTTTTTAACTTGTATCCTGCGAGTAAATCATATGAGCATTAGTCATACAATCCTTCTTTAAACTTCCAGTTCTCCTATGTTTATTCGCTTGTTTGTAGCATCTATTAAACTTTTGAACTACAGGGTGGACCCTGTTCCATCGAGATTTCAATTGAGTCGAGCTTCTTTCACTAAATTGCCCCCTTTCATGCACATCGTCATTGTTGTACGCATTTTTAATCCTTGCCCGATATTATTTTCATGTTTGGTCGACACCTATTATTGGATCCTTCGACACATTGAGCCATGATCGGATGAGAATCACATCTTTTGTCACTGAGACTATTGTACGAGTTTGTTTTCCACTACCATTGTGATCGCCCTCATCTAGTTGCATATTGTCTACACCAATTGTTGATTCAACTTCACTGATAGGGGTGAAATATTGGATAAAGAAGGCCTATAACACATGTTTGGGTTGGTGGGGGTGTGGTTGACTACAAAATTATGGATTTTGAGAACTACCACCAGTAGGTGACTCTAAATTGGATGAAGGATGCATATACCACATGTGTGGGGTGGTGGATACATAACATACTGAGGTGGATTTTGAGAATTTTCACTGGTAAGGGATGGTTGAGGATACATAACATATTGTGGTGGATGTGGTGGATTTTGAAAATTTTCACTAGTAGGGGGTGGTTGATTTTGCAAATGATTGTACTAATTGGGATCCATTTCAGAGAAAATAAAAAAGATTGAGGAATGATACGAATAAAAAGATTGACAATTGATAGGAACAAAATAAAATTACAAGTGTGGATTTTGTGTGCAAATGTTCAACAAATCACCCAAATTTATAAACAATCTCCAACGGTTACTTCTGTTCTCAATGACAATTTTTTTTTTAACTTCAGCCTTCAACGGTAATACTTTAACCCACAACGTTTATTTTCCATTTCCTCTCTATGCTTTTTTAAAAAAAAAAAAATGAACCCTTCAAAGTTGAAACCCAGCCCACGCAAGCTTCCAAACCCTTCCACACGTCCTTCTCCACCCATCTCTTTGTCTTCCATAGCCTTATTTCTCTTCTTTCTCCCTTCTTTCTGCGCTTCTACACTGATGTATGGCTGCACCAACAGCCATTAATTTTTCCCAAATCTACCTTGCAATGAAACTCAGTCTTCAAGAAACTTCAAGAACACAAGCTATCCAACAATTCACATGAAATATGTGACTATTTGGAAGCTTTAATGGCAGCAATGGAAGATGGAAGAAAGGTAAGGGATGAAGGTGGATGGCACCATGGAAAAGCTTTCCAATAAGCCTAGGAAGAATCGCCACAATAGCTTGAAGCCATTGATAAGAAATAAGAGGTTCTTGCACAAGAACAAGAGAGAAACTCTCTACACAAATTTTAGAATTTGTAAAAATGACATCAAAAGTATTTGCATTCAGTTTTTGGGCAGCTTATATAGCCCACGAAATTACACTCAAATGCAAGGCAAATGATAATGCAAATGAAGCTTGAAATGTAAACTAAATGAAGCCTAAATGCAAGCTAATGAAACTCGAATTGCAAGCTTCATTCTAAGTGACTTCTTGGCTGAACCAACATGCCTAAAGGTACAGTATTTTAGCTTCTAAGTGCAGCATTTTAAGCCTTAAGGTTCAGCCAACAAGCTTACAAAGGTGCTACACAATTTATACACAAGTGCACCTACACCTCTTTACACAATTGCACTAAAAGCCTTTTAATTTTTAACTAGTTTTGCTACTAGCAAGTGCTGGAATTTATTGAATTAAATTGAACTTGAGACATCAAAATCCAGCCCTTGTCATTCTTGAGTTGGTGTTCTTCTTCATGCTTGTCCAAGTTAGCTTGGATGTGGTCTTGAAGGCTTGAGTTCTAGCTCTTGTCATGGGTCCTTTAAAGCTCACCAAAGGAAGTGCTTCAAGCTCTTCTTCTTGACCTTTAGCTTGTCTTGGACCTCCATCATCCACTCATGCACCAGCGTCTTCCTCGTGCAGCCTCCACATTCGCGCGACGTCTTCCTCGCACGACTGCCACCTCACGCACTGGCCTCTTCCTCCATGCGCGTGACCTTTTCTGAGCGGCACCACCGTCGCAGCACCACAATCTGGTTTGTTGTTTTCCCTCTTTTTTTTATGGGGTAGTTGATGAGGATAATATTATTTTATTTTTAAGATTCAGTTCCTTATATAAGGAACGCTTCTCTTTCATGATGAAATAGTTCTGCCACGCAAGCACGGTCCAATGCACAAGTTTTTCACGGAATAGGTCTTCAAATGAAGGAACCCTAGAAGCACTCTTGTTGGAGATGCTCTTAAAAGGCTTAAATATTATTCATTTTAATTTTTGTGCCTGTCAAGACAAGTGATTCATTTTGACAATCATTCACCAAAAATGAACTATTAGATATGGATAGATTTTGAATTTTTCTTCTTATAAGAAACATCTGCAAGTGAAGCAACATTATAAAGCAAAAAACTACAAAAAAATCTGCATGATGAAATGATTTTTGAATTCAAGTATAGTTGTGCAAAAAAAAATCGACACTTTTAATTTTTTTTTTTTAAAAATAATGTAATAATCTAAAAGGTGAAAGGAAATTAAAAGTTCCCTTTGGCTTAATTACTAATTGTTAATTAATATATTTGAATTGTAGTTTGGTCTTCATATCTAAAAACTAAACGTATAGTATTAAAAAAAGCATATTATGTGTACGTAGAGCTAAATGAAATGATTTTTGTGATAGTTTTTTAATTTTCAGATATAATTTTTAAAATAAAATATATGTGACTAAAATGAAATTAAAATGGTGGTCCAAGTGTAATTTTCAAATATAAATTCAATGCTTCTTCCAAAACAAATATTGTCCATGGAAATGAAATTTTTACCGCTTGTTTGATCTAAAAAATCAATTTTGGTTTTAACTTAATTCTTGTTTTCACAAATAATTACAAAAAATGTCATCTTATTTTCATTTTGTTTTAGAGAAAATGATGAAAATAAAAAATTTAACAAAGTGAAAATAAGCAACATTTTTTGTAATTATTCATAAAAATAGAATATAGAAAACCATTTCTTAAACTAAACAACTTTGCGTATGAATTTTGAATATAATTTTGTTCCCTAAAATTAAGAGAAAAATTGAATTGACCCTAAGTTTAAGTCAATGAGAGTTGATGAAAAATATTTAGCTCAAGAAAGTAAGAGAACTTATTTATATGTCCCATATATGTACATAAAATATCCCAATAATTACATATATTTAAGTTAGATGTACCAATAACTCTTAGCATAAGTTTTTACAATCACTACCTAGAGCATGAAAAGGGTTAGAATTGAAAGATACTTCCACAAGCAAAGTCAGATGACCAAAAGGGGCACAGAAAGATACATTACACAAGCAGAAATTCACACTCACAATGAAGCAATGGCAAAATTTCTGGTTAACATTCTCTCCCTCCCCAATAGCCTAAAAAGTTGCAAGAAGAGGACCCAAAAACCCATATCCAATTCCACCTAAAAGGCTTCCAACAATACCCACTATTGCCCAAAGTAGCAGAGGAACTGGCAAACACATGAGCATGATTGAGTATTTTTAGTTTAATATTTTTCTATTTTTCGTAGCTTAATTGACTTCTCTTGAACTTTTATTTTCCCATTCTAATTCAGTTTTTGCCTTAGACAAACAAGTGGGCTTAATTGATAATTGTTGCTTATTTTCAGAGTTTTTGTTTACTTGACCTATCTTCCTTGTGCAAGATCTAGAGAGCTCTACAGAACTCCAAATGACGCATATAAGTAGTCCCTAGAAAGATAAGGAAAGTATCTACCATTTTTTCAAAGATAAGTCGATTCCAATTCTGTCATTTTGAGGGTGATTTTAGGCTTGGAAGTCAAAACCACTGCACTTGAATTTTGAGCTGCGAAATTGGTGCAATTAGTAATTAGTTAGATTAGTTGGGCTTAATTATGATTCATCCTTTCCTACTGACTCAGTCACTATATTTTAGTGATTTTAGTTATTTGGAAGGAGACATTTCATTTTAGCAAAAACATATTTAGTAGTGACTTTTAGAAGTTTTTAGAATTTAAACTCTTTCTCTTATTTTTCTCAACTGTTCTTCATTTTCATTTCTGTTCTTTCATTTTCTTGCACTAATTCCATGGGGCTTCCATTGATGATGATCATGGAAGGCTAAACATTCAATCAATCCAAGGATCCAGCCCAAGCAAGGAGAATTTGAGTTCTAGTTTGGTATTTCAATTTCTGTATGAATGTTCACTTTCTTCTTCAATCCTCTATTCGATTTTCATGATTATGAATGTGTTTAGGATTGAAAATGGATTAGGTTATGGATTCATTTCCTAATTTTGACTTTTAATCACAAATTATTTGGATGATGTTTCAATTAGGTTTGTGGTTTCAATTAATTTAGGGGTTAATTCGATTAAATTTTGCAGTTGAATTAACTTTCATAACAAGATCATTATTTGAGAATTATGATAATTCGCATTGCTTGGTTTGGTGAATGGGATTGATGTTCTTTAATATGTTTTACATTACCTTTAATCCCCCTATTATTTACTAGTGAATTGAAGTTGGAATCATATTGATTGTGTCTCTGAATTGACCTAGGTTAATCCTATGCTACAGAATTAGCGTAGTTTAATTGTTTTGAAGTGATATGACATCGGTTATCAGAGCACCACAAGCTTGAAGACCAGTCTGAACCTATTTGTTCTATTGTCAAATGCCAAAATTTTCAAAAGGGTGAAAAGAAATTGAAGAGAAAGATCAATAGAAGAATACAAATGTTACAATTTGGAAGGAAAATACAACATTGCCACATAGTAGAATGTCTAAACAACATGTGCACTCCAAAGTCCAATGCTAACATCAGAATTTCCAATGATAATAATGGCAAATGCAATTAGAACTATCAATGCACCTGCCAGAAAGAAACCACCACCTTGTCATGAATGTAACAATAACTTTATTTATCAAATTATATATTTAGCAGACAAATTTTGTTAAGTTTGAATATAATTATTATAAATTTTTATGTGTCTAAGTCTAACTAAGAATACTATAACTCTTCCCCGTTGAAAAAAAAGACAAAAATGGAAAAGGAAAAAACACAAACAATCATATTAACAAGTGATCTCACCTGTGAATGTTCATATCTGACAACAATCTTCCCTCCAAAGTTTGCAAATTGTAGGCTGTATACAACATAAATTTGAAGGGAAAACATAGCTTTGCGATGAGGTCCATCCCCTTTATGCGTATTATGAACTATCCCTTTGGATAAAAATAGGTTAAAATTTGAGATTAGAAAATAGAAATATCAAATCAATTTTTAGCATAAACAGATACATGAAAAGTAACCTAGGTCATTGTTAATTTAAATGTTTAACTTCTCCATGGAAATTGGAGAGTAGATCAACAAAGTACCAATTTTTATTGATGAGGCTTACAATATGAGTATGGTAATTCAAATAGAAAACAAAAAATACCCAACCTTCAGTTCCATTTTCTGTCACGAAGTGTAAAGTGGAGTCATCTGAATTCCTTATTGGCACATATAGACGAACATACACATTCCCATAGACAAACAATCATTGTCATAAAGATCCAGTTGTCCAAAATTGAATAGCGTTACCGTGATCCAGCCTATGAGCTATATTAACACGAGAAGCTTCTACGGATCCAGATCCACACCGACATTGCTCACGTAGATCTTCTTGTGCTTGTACTTCGAATCGACGACAACAGAGTCACCGTCGCTAGAGCCATCTGCAGCGGGTTGCTAACCGGACCGATGGATGCTAGCTAGCATGCCGTCATGCGGTTGCCGATCTTATTTTGTGGCTCTTTGAGGGTGTTGTGCGTGTCGCGGCACATCTTTAAGAGGATGAAGCCGTAGCCCTTGGACTTGCCAGAGACCTTGTCGGTGACGGCCTTGCAGTCCTCAATCGCGTTGTATTGGCAGAACGCACTGATTAGGGTTTTGGCGGTTGTGTCCCAGCCCAATACTTTGCCGCAACCTCATTGAGAAGGATGAGGAGCTGGTCCTTGCTCACCAGCTCCAGAAGCTTGGAGATCGGGTCGTCGTCTTTGTCTTGTTGTTGTTGCTACGCTGGTATTGGTCCTTTTCGCCCTGGAGAAGGAGAGCTTCAAGGAGAGAGAGAGAGAGTGACAGAGATTGAAATCCAAGGGTTTGAGGAGAGAGAGTGACAGAGACTGGCATGATTTGATTTTAGGGAGAATAATGAGAGCGGGCGAAAATAAATTAATGAGAGCATAAAGAATTTCAAAGACGATTTTGTTCCAAAACCCTCTTTGAACACCGACAATAAAGCAAAAGCGCGTAAATAGGTACAAATTTCAAAGACGATTTTGGTCCAAAACCGTCTTTGAACGTCCTTTTTTTAAAATGGAGATTCCTATGTTTAAAGATGATTTTGTCCAAACCGTATTTGAACACTTGCTTTAATTTACGAATATTGTTTGAGTACTTGATTTTTAAGACAGTTATAATAAAACCGTCTTTGTATATTTGATTGTTATGACTATTATAAAATTGTCGACGTACATCTTGTATTATTTAAAAAAAATTCACCGCTTAACATTCTAAGACGATTTTTTGGGAACCGTCTTAGAAGGTGCATCTTAAAAAACTTATTTTTTAGTAGTGAGATTTCCTTCTGCACAAGAATTGCACTGTGCATTGAGTTGTAGTGTAATTTATCTCTGTGAGTGGACTCTGTGGAAGGTTTACTCTGAGTAAACATATCCCAAAGGAAGTTAGCACACTAATCTATCAGATTAGGATAAGATTTACCAGTTTTAACAAGAATTTTTTTTACCATTTTTGGCAAAACTATACTTTATCCTTTTATAGTTAGTTTTGGAAAGTGCAAGAAGCCAATAAGGCATTGCTGAGCTCATGCAAGAAGCCAATCAGTCATATTAATGGTTATTCAAAATGCTTAGATCAAGAAGATAAGGATTAGGCCCCAAAGCCTAGGCTAGTTCTCCTATTTTGCTGAAGCTTTTGGAGAAAGAGGAAACCATATTTTTCTTCTTCCAAGTTTTACAAAGTGTTCTTGACCTCCATTTTCTATCTTGAAGGTTGAAAACTTGAATCTACACTCCCTCTTTCTTCTTTCTAAATTTCGTGGAGACTACTAGAGGCAATGGGGTCTCTCCAACTCTTGAACCATATGCTTGTTGTTGAACTTCCTTAAACATGTTGTTGCTTTGAAATTTTTAAGCTTGTTGTTGTGTCCTGAATCTATGTGTTGAGTTGTTATCCTTATGTTTTTGTGCCAAAAATAAGTTTTTTGAATGTTAAAACATAAAGTTAGCCTAAAATTTTTACCCAAATCAGAGTTTCCTAACAAAAGTTACAAATAAAACAAGTTTAAGGACCTTTAGTAAAATGGAAAATCTATCACGAATTTATAGAGAGTTGCATAAGTATGGATTTTTTTATTAAAGTTTTGACCTCAATAATAATTTTTTTAGGTTTGAAAATGTAAGGTAGCATATAAGATTTGCGAAAATCTGACTCCTGGAGCACTAAAAGTAAGTTAGGAGAAAAAATTGTGAAAAATCGAGCGACATAGTGATTTTAGACGATAGATAACTTAACTTTGGAATTTGTGCCTCTGTATAAATTATCTTAGATTTATTTATTTCTTGGAACTTCTGATTTATTCACTATTATATTGTTGAGATAAATGCAAGATCTGATGACTGATGCATGTTCTAAAATTATGATAATTCTCTATTGATAAAATTACTGAAATGTGTGAATGTATTCTATTATGATTATTGAATGATAAGACCAATAGTGTGAACTCCAACAACTATATTTGTGGCATGCAAATTTATGTCTAGTATAAATATGTATGTGTATTGTCATTTTTATATGTATGTGATGTGGTTTGGGTTTAGGGGTGTACGATCCTTGACAAACTATTTGTTATGATTGGTTAGATAGCTATAATTACAACAATTGTGATGTTTGTTTGTTTGTGTGGCAAGTGGTTTCTTCCGCTTAAGAGATCACGATTGATTCCCTAAGTGTAGTACATAGGCCTGAGTCTTGTCTTTGTTTCTTGTTTGCTTGTTTAAACGCATTCGTGGATGTACATGGTATGAGGACTATGCACATGATACAATTGTAAGATTCAAGAGGATTGGATAGAGAGTAAAAGAACCAATGGTTCTATTTCCTTCTGTGAAAAGGTGAGGTTACATTGAGGAAGTGAATGATTGACAAATATACACTGAGGTGTAGTGGAAGGAGAGGATTGAAGAACCTAGGGGAATTAGCGAGTGGTGACTACCCAACAATTGGTGCACTCATTTAGCGCAGGTAACTCACAGGCCTCACTTTTCTACTCCTAATGGACTCCGAGACTATGATTTTTGAGTTAGGAGATGAGGGGTCGATGTACGATGTACCCGTATGTAGCGATCACTCTTGACTGTAATCCACATGATTTTGTAAGACCATTAGGAGCGTTTGAGTAATTGGCCTTGTAGTGTCTGTTGTTTGTGGCGTTTGAGGAGCGGACCACTCACCCTTGAAACCAACATTGCAAGGGGATGTCATGGAGCATCCACAGAGGATGTTCACTTGGATCAATAGCTACTACTACAACTACACGGTGGAGGAAGAAGCACGCCTCCACGTGCACTTTGGTTACATTCGGTGCCACCTTTTGCTGTTAGATGAGCCTCAGGTACCACTGATCACCGTAGAGTCACACAATACATATCACTTGTAGGTCTTGGGTAGTGACTAATTTGAGTGTAGGATTATTTTCCCTTTTTTATGTATATTTGGGGTGGGAAGATTTCTATACCCTATGTTGTGATATTTTGTTGTATTAAACCTTTTGGTGATATTGTGTAATATTTTGAGGGGTATTTTATTTTCTTCTTAATAGCTGTAATGACTTTGGTACATCTATGTTTATATTTTAAGGGCCACAGAGGGTCATTATGTATGATTACGTATTGCTTTTAGTTTATCCGTATTTAGTTTTGTGCAAGTTAATTCTTTATAAGTTGTTTTTTTATAGTGTTTTGTAAAGGTGGAAGAAAAATGACAACTTTCAAAATGGTTTTTAAATAGAAAACGTGTTTTGACAATAACCTTTATTCATGAGCATTTTAATTATACCTACATGTTTTAATCAAGCGCAACATATATATGTATACATGTTCCTTCTTTTCTCAAAAAATAAAATATTGAAATATTTTATCAACTTAGAAATAGAAACTAGATTTAATGATGCGTATTCTGAAATATTTATTATTTATATTATTTTAAAGCAATATTTTAGAAAAAAGAAATTGAGGCATTACAACTAGCAGCTTCAGAACCACCTGCACGCCATTGTTTTTCAATCTAGTTGTACATATTTTTCATTCCAAATGGTACTCTCTCATAACCTCCAACCTACATGGCAAATGAACTAAATACCTCTGCTCCACCCAATCCAGCCTTCCTTAAATTATTCATTTGCATAATATCTCTAGCACTCATTTTCCTATGTCCAGGTAGCATCCCAGTTAGCATGACATCAAGTCATTCATAGTTGTGGTCATCATCAATAAGCTTAATGTACCATCAATAAAAATCTTGATCAACATGCTCATGAATTTGTGTCATACACCCACACCTTGTTTCAGGCCGTGAACATCGCTTATGCTTATCCATACTTGACCCCCTATATGGATGAAATCCTTCCCTATGACACATAAAAGTTTGTTGCACTATGTCTCATCAAATTTTTTTACTATATTTCCTTTAATACCAATTATAGAATTCATATGAATTCATATGCAAGGTCTAGGCTTAGAAAATAACAACAGAAAAAATCTACAACATCCATACTATTGAAGTCCAAATCAACAAGGTCTTCAAAAGATTCTATACTAATACCTGGGAGATCATGCCACGCTTCATCATAATCCTCCCATTCATCACTTTGTTGTTCTAAATTGGCATCATCAATGAATTCAGAAACTTCAATGCTACAACCATCATTTTTGGAGTCAAAAGACATCATCGAAAATCCCTAATAACAAAAATAATATTTCATTAATAATTGTCACAACTCTCTGCATTTGAACAAATCATACCAAACAATATACCTAGTTCGTCTCCTCTTCAACAAGACTAGGGGATCCGACATTCCATTCCTCATCCATGTCTCCAATAACAATAAAATCAAATCTACAACATTCGCCAATCCACAACAATAGTAAAAAAAATAAAACAGATAAAATACTATGTAATCATACTCAAATCACACATTTTCAAACCAAATGCTTGGCAAAAAAAAAACTCCCATTTGGTAACAGCCCCAAAATGAACCGAACAAAATTCAAAAACAAATTTCAAAAGACAACTAATCCAACCAAAATAACGAAAGCCAACATACCTAATCATGAATACGATTTTCAGACCCAAATGAATAACAAACCAATAACAGATTTTAGCATACTAATGACTAACCTATTTGTTACGGTGATTCCCTCTAGCCCAAAATAACAGAAGGCCCAGTAAAAGAAACTTAACTCCAACCATTCAATAACCCAATATCGTAACCACCAGAGAACAAAAGAAGATATAACAATATCACAACCACCACTACTCAGTTATTCAGTTAACCGAGGATCCTGGCCAAAGATCGTGGGCCTTAACCACCAGCCTACTAGTACCCAGGTCAGTGTTCATCATCCTATAAATAGGAATATCATCCATGAAGAAAGGTACACACATTCTGACTCTCTCTTTTCTATTCACACAGAGCACACACTGCACGCCAATTGTGTTGTGTCCTCACTCTGTCGTGATATTCTTCCCTGAGGTGTTTCATCACCATAAGCATCCTAGGAGAGAGAGAGCCTGATCCCATATTAACCACTCAACAATCCTTGTTGGACATTTCTGTTCACCACGAGCAGAACATTGGTGTCGTCTGTGGAAAATGATAAACTTCGATTCCCATAAAATCACAATGGTTAATACAAGAAGCCACCAAATCGAAGGACGAGACGAACCACCAAGAAATGCGATTCAGGAGAACATGGTAGTAGAAGATGCTGTCTCAAATACCGCTTCATCCCCAGCCCTACCAGTATTGCATTTGCCTACTAATCCACCACCAACTGCGAAGTAGCACCAGAGACAACGCAACATTTCATCCATAATGCTCTGGACTCAATTCTATCCCGAATTGAGAATCTAGAGAAATGATATGCGCTTCAACAACAGGAAGACGTTCAGAACCTGATTGCACAATTGGACGATCACGATGCCAAATGGAGACATGATGAAAACCGCCACATCCAACATATGGAGCAACGAATTAGACATATGGAGAATCCAGTAGAAGAGAACCACAGACAACTTAACCCTACAGCAGGAAGGTACGGTTCGTCGACTTCGGTTCCCACTGCTGAGGTCGGGAACTCAGGACCAGTCAGTCATTCCAAGCCGAGAGGACTGTCTCACCCCCAGCCACGTAACGACCAAGGATTTCGCATCTCTCCAATCGAGATGCCAGATCATATTGCAGTAGAGAGCCCGGTAGCAGAAGTCATACCCTGGCTCAGGAGAAAGGATGGCACTTACCGAAGGAAATACCGTCGGGGTCAGTAGAATAACAGCCCATTTGTAGATGAAATAGTGGATGCTCAATTTTCTAGAAGATTTTGACGGATCATTCTTATCAAAATATGATGGAAGCCAGGATCCCCAGGTGCAAATTGACGAATTCGATATGCAAATGTGCATTCGGGGTATTGATGAGCCAATAATCTCACGGATTTTTGTTACCACTTTAACTGGAGCTGTGCAAACATGGTTTCACACTCTGCCACCTCGGTTTATTCAAAATTTTGAAGATTTCGGACAAAGATTCTTATTGAATTTTGCGACCAGCAAGAAACAGCCTAAGTCCGAGTTCGCTCTGGGAAAAATACGACAACAACCCGGAGAAACTTTACAAAGTTACTTGGATCGCTTCAAGAAAGTCGCCCTACAAGTCCAAGGTCTGGAAGAAAGGGTACACGTACATCTCATATCCGCCGAGCTCAATGGATCATCCCGTTTAGCCAAGTCAATTTATAAAGATCCTGTAAAATCCCTCATGGAATTCAAGATGCGGTCAAAAAAGTATTTGGAATTGGAGCAGATGGAGATTGCCAACTCGGCTCCCAAGGAAAGAAGAAAGCCTTCCTCACCGAGGAACCGACATCAGGAAAGCGCACATACCAGCCAACATCCTGCGAATATCCACACCGGCTGACCTTCGAGAAATGTTCCTGACCCCGGTTTCTGGCCCAGGAAGTATGAAACAAAGTTCGACAAATACGCTCCATTGAATACTTCCCAGGCCCAGATATGGAGAGAAGTTGCCTCCATGGAAATGAGGAAAGTAGATCGACCTCGTCCAGTTTTCAAAAAGGAGGGACTCGACTACTCTCGGTTCTGCGAATTTCACAACGGACCAGGCCATACGACTGATCAATGTTGGGATCTCCGTGATGCATTAGAAAATTTTATCCGTGAAGGTAAACTGCGACAGTATGTTATCAAGACTCAGGGGCAGCAAGGCAAGCAAAAAGGCCTTCAACACGAACACAAAGGCCAAAATGAAAAGAAGAACAAGAAGGATGATGATTTCCCGGAACCCGAATTCAAATGCAATGTAATTTCAGGAGCTATGGGAGGAGGAGGTGACACTACTAATCAACTGCTAGTATATGGATGTCCTAGAGACAATCTTTTCATTAGATTAGGACGTACATGTACTTTTCATATTGTCATGAATAAATTATAAGCGCTCTTTATCTTGTCTCATATTCTGTCTCGATATCATTATTAATATATGAGTAACTGGATAAAACCCTTGGAATAGAATAGGTATCTCTTGAGTATCAGTGATGGGATCACGATCATGAGGATTCAAGGATACCAGATGTCTACTCCTAAATTTTAAGTTCCTAGTCTTGAGACATTGAGAATGAGGATCAATGATTTCGGGTAAGACTAGCACGACTTAACTACTTGTATGCAGATACAAGGTAAAGACCTCATGAGCTACAGACATGGAGATGTCTTAGCTAAAGTCGTGGGTGGACCTATAAGGGTATAGCTCGCACTGAACGGACCCACAAAGAGACTCTATGAGGAAATCTCACAGATAGTATCATTAGAGTAGTCTCTTATTATTTGGGTGTGTCTTTCCTTAGACCAAAAGTTTTCACCTAGACTGTGTTCTAGAAGACATGCTTTGATTGTATACCTCATCTGCCTGAAACATGGAGACACATAGGTATACTTTTGGGCATGTCCTGAAAGAACACGAGTCTAGGGTGACTAGCTAAAGGAATTCTTCAAATCTCTGTGAGAGATTAGGTTATCTGTAAATCGGAGAAATCGGGATGACATTTACGGGACTCGGGAATCTATGCATAGTAAAAGAAATCATGAGATGATTTGCCTTTAGAGTCAGTAAAATTGGAGACTCCCTATCTCGTATTAAAGCTTACCCTAGACCACAAGGGCTGATACGTTTCCTTACCCTAGGTTTTATGGGAAGGTAACCAAGACGAAAGGAAATACATACGGAAACCAAATAGATTTAATAGGATGATCTTGTCATTTACCTAATTAGTTCTGGGGCAACAAAGCATTGCTAGTGCTCTGTGTTGTTATTAAATGAGTAGTGGCCTTGTTGGGCCCAAACTTATTTATGTCAGTAGCTATGTTGGGCCTAATGGGTCACACACTAACACTTTATTGTCATGACATTATAGCATTAAAGGTTTTGGGCCTAATAATGGTTGTTGGCCCAAGAAAGAGTTTGGATACTTATCTTAAAGAGAGAGGGGCGCATGAATGGAGTTAATGGGCTTGGATAGTCCAAGACATTATTCATTAATTTAAATAGTTAAATTAATTATCTAATATTTAAATTTGATAATTTAAATTTTGAATTTAAATATGAATTAACTATAGTAGTTAGTTTCATATCAAAAGGAGAAGATAAGAGCTAGATTTGAATTTGAATTCAACTAGAATCTTATCATGATCATGTCCTAGATTTTAGGAAGAATTTTGAGCGCTGATTATGGGCTTATACACGGCTGATATATGATTATCTTTTGGCAAAATTAAATCCCAAGTAATTGACTTGGTCTTAGGAAGATAAGATAGGAGGTTGTTGGAAATTTTGAAATGCAACAACTCTATCTTATCTTCACGTGTGGGATGCTTCATGATCATATTTTTTGGTTAAAAATCTGACTCAAACTCTTCTATAAAGTGTGCTATTATGATCATAGTTCTCTAATAATTTCAGAGGGAAAACCCTAATAATTTGAGAGGAAAAACCCTAATCTACTTTCCTCTATTTTCACGTGCCCCTTTGTGTGAGTGTTGGCTGAAAATTCAGCCACCAATATCATCTATTGGTGAGCCTCTTAAATAAGTAAAAACACTTTAAAACATAACCTTCTTCCTCTCCATTGGTGTGCCTAGCCTTCCTCCTTTGGTGTTTGTTGGTAGCCTTTAAGAAGTGTTCTTGAGTCTTAACAAGAAGTGGTGTGGATCAACATTAGACGGCTTGTATCTTCAAGCCTATCCTTGATCATCAAATTTTGAATATAAACAAGGTAACATCTATGTCCTAAAGAATGATTCTTGCGTGGTATGTGTGTTTCCGCTTTAAAAATTTTGTTTTTCTCACATGCCTTCGGGCTTCAAGACCCTTTTCTTTCAAGTGGTATCAGAGCCTGGTTGCTTTACTATCGACAGGTGATGATACCTTGTCTGATATAATATGTTGTTTGTAATATGATTATGCTTCATATATATCTTTATGTGTTCATGGTTTTGTTTCTTTATGATTCTTTGTGAAAGATTTCAAACAAAACATCTTTTAAGAAAGGAATATGATTCAGCCATGATATGTATATTCAAATGCATTATTTTTCTCCATAATTTTGTTTTCAAAATATATTCTATGCATGCCGTGGTCACATGAATAAAAATTAGGGTTCTTAATTTTGTTCATTTTGATCTTGTTATTTTTGTTATAATGAATTGTTCATGAGCATAGCATAATATTTTTGTGACAAAATTTCTCATACAAGTCTAAGTATATAAATGGTTGATTGTATGGTTTAATTTTGTGTTCTTTGAGAAAGAATAAAAAAAAAAATTTGAATTATGTATTTGGATGCATATTTCGGTCATTTGAGAAATAATAATATTGTGTGCTTGTTAGTTGTCTAACTTTAAAGTGCAGATATGGAAGGGGATGGTCATGGTTCCCGAATTTAAATTTTGAATTTAAATATTTGAATTTAAATGTTTTAAATTTGAATTCAAATTTTGTTTTAGTTTAAATTGGAATTGTAATTTTGAATTTTAAATTTTGTGTATTCTTTTATTCCTCCAAAGATGTATTGGAGTTTCTTTAATTATTTTGTAATTAGAAAAATTAGGCTAGTGGCGTTTAGGCATGGAAGATTTCATGATGGAGCTGCGGTCTAGGAGCAAGAAGAAAGAATGCACGAGCACCATGACTATCTCATATAAAATCTGTTTTATATGCTTGTATTTTTTATTATGCATGTCCAAAAGCGACTAGTGTAATCCGATAGATGTTTGACATAGGATACGACTAGCATGATAGTAGCACTTACACGTTTGATGAGACCCATTAAAATAAAAGAAACCCTTAAAAGGAATCAATTATTAAGCACATGATTACCTCCCACCACCAATGCCACTCGAAATTCCTCTACATGGTGGTGCATGTAACGCCTCCTTTTACTCTCTCATGTTCGATTGATTTTAGATAAAATCTCGTTTCCTCTTTGTATTAAAATTATCTTATTTATAAATTTCATGGAAAATTTTTTTTCGCTTTGCTTGCAAGTTCTCCTAGTCGTCCCTACCATAAACGAATTCTCTCTCTTCACGATTTTTACAATTCATTCGTAACATAAACGATACTCCCTCACCACGGTTTATTTATAATAAGAATAAAGCACAGTCCAGCAATACAGTCCAAAGTATAGTTCATTATACATTCCCAAATACATGCCAACATAAAATACAACCAATTTAAATCTAGTACAACTCATCAATACATCTTCATCATCTTCTCTTCATAGTCATCCACTGTTTTACTGTTTCTCTGCTCGCCCAAATAGATTGGGGTCATCACAGGTGTCAACCACAGACACAAAACATGGGGTAAGTTTATGACAAACACAGTTTGAATAAAAGCATATATAAAAGAATATATATCCAGATGGTTATAATAGCATTTATAATATAATATGCACGTATGATTCACCCACAGATTAAATCACACCATCTACGCAGCACTTAGTTCAAATCATACCATTCATGCATGCTCATCTTCTTTATATGATGCATGACTGAGATATCAGATTCTCTTTAAATGGTACCATAGTCAAGATAGCCCCACTCTCTCTTTGTGGCATAGACTTATCCAATCAGTCAGGGTAGCGCAGTGGCGTGTAGGAATGTCACCTCCACCTATGTAATCATCATGGTGGTGTGGTCCTCACTGATACAACTACCCCCCAGTTCAGACACCTCTGAACGCATGGACTCAGTCAAGCTATCTGACAAACACCTCTTTTCGAGGATCAACATCATGGGTAAATCCCCGCCATCCTTATGCATATGACAACTCTATGAAACTCATCCACATGTAGTATCAAGTCCCATGTCAGTGGCCTACCAGAATTTATCCGATCAGTCAGGGTACTCCAGTGTTTTCTAGGTTCTCACTTACACGAACACTTTCATGCTTAGTGATTCCGTACTGCAAGATGCACCCCCCTAGTTCATCTGAACGCACGGGTTTCATTCTGATAACCAACTGACATACAACTTTTTATGATACCCATGAGATGGTTTCATTTACAACAACTCTTTTCATCTCATCACATCGTTTCTCATCACTTTTCATCATCAACATAGTACACATCTCAACTCATTTCTTCATTATCAAAATCATAAAACCACTTAAAATTCATGTATATTCATAAGACACCAAGCAACACGTGAACTTTATCAAATTTCATAGAAACACTTCTTTCAACAATCACATATCACCTTATAGAAGTACTCAAGCATTCAACCATAATTCAACTTCATAAATTTCTCAAGACAAATTATAATATATCAAAACTCAAACACTTATTCAAACAAACAACCCTTACAAAATCTTTCTCATAGAGCTTTATAAGAACTCATGAAATCCATGAATGTTCATAACATACTCACAACACAAATATTCCAACTATTTATTTAATCAAAACAACACTTTAAACCATTTTTGTCTCTTTGAAGCATTTTATCAAACACTTGGTAGACAACTTCATTTCATAAAATACTTTAAAGAAAACTTTATTTAATATTAATCTTTATATTGTCCAACATAATATTCATAATTTCAACATAATTCTAACAAACATACTCAAGATATTTATTTTAACAAACTATTTTACTTTAGTACTCCAAATAAAACATCTAAACTTTAGAAACCATTTACGTACTACCCTTGAAAGCAAATACATATAGATTCAAGTCAACATATTTGTAGCATCATTTAAATATATAAACCCAAGGAATCATAGAATACTTTTAATCAAACATATACTTGTAGCAAAATATTCTATTATACACTATACTTCTAAACAATCATTTTCTTGAAAATAATCATAAAACATATAGTTATAAATCATTTTAACTTTCATTAATTAGGTTAAATTCAAGTTATCTATTCAACAATTATGTATAACACTAAAATCAAGTTACCTAATCAAATAACCATTCATATAGCAACCTTTGGTTCTTTGAGGCAATTCATCAAACACCTAGTCTACAAAACTTAATTCTTCATGAAATCAAGTAAAGATTCTCATGTAATTAATTATTCAAACTTGGCTTATCATAAACTTCCCCATACCTTGCTTTCCTTAAGCTTTTTGACAACTTTCCTTCCTTTGAAATTGAATGATTCTTGCTCCTAGGGTTCCTTGTTCTTCACGTGGACTTCCAAAGTGGGTGGGTTTTTGTTTTGCTTTGTAATTGGAAGTGATGGAAATATTGCTTTGGGATAGCCTTTGCACGGTTCTTTCTTTCCTAGGCAGCCAAAATTTTCATCCATAATGCCTTTTTATATGATGGTAAAATGTTGATTTTTACCATAAGTCATGATAGCCACCTTTCCTTGTGTTTTCACCTCATTGGTTGGCCATTTTGCTTCTTCCAAGTGGCTTGTTCTACACTTTTCTTCCTTCTATTATTCTTGCACGTTGGCTTAAGGCTTTGTGGGCAATTCCTTTAGCTTCAATTCTCACGGAGGCTTAGGGCTTTTAGGAGATGTTTACTTAATCCAAAATATCTCTAAGTTAATGATGGCTACTTTCCAATTGCTTTATTCTTATTGGCTATTCATTTTTATCCATACAAGTGTCCATCTTCTTGATCATTCCACACCTTTCTCCCTTTCTCTCATCTTGCACGTGGAGTTTCAATGCTTGGAGGGCAAGTCTTCATTTTCCTTTTACGTGGGATGCTAGCTTAGTCACACAAAATCTCTTCTAAAACCCGTTTTACTAAAATACTCCTTCTGCATTTGTTAACCGTTGGATCTCTTTAAAATTTTAAGGGTATACTATTATCTCATATATCTAACTTTTAACCGTTGGGAGTTTTATCTAGAACTTCCTACGTGTCCAAAGGAATCAAAAGGAAATTTTCTTCAACAAAAATCTCCTTAAGCCATCATTGCTTGGCTTTCCACTAGGTTTCTTTCCATTGGCTAATATTTCTTTACTTTACAAGTGTCTTGTTTCTTGAATGTTTCTAAAGTTTTTCTCCCTTGATACCAAATCAACAAATTTTCCTTTTATTTCATGTAATAGCAAAATTCTAATTTCTTATTAGCCCAATTTGTTTTTAATTAGTAAAATTACTAAACTCACTTATTTAGGAAACCTATTCCTCCATAATTAAGAAAAACTCCATAGATTATGTCCATCCTTCTCTTATAATTTTTCTGATGTCTGAGGTAGTCTAGATTAAGCTCTTTTCAACCTATCTTCCAAAATTCGTAGAAATTCTATTTTAGGGTTCTCTGCCCTCAACCTTGCTGATAATTTGTTATCTAAAAGTATTTTATCCTATACTTAGGTTCCCACAAATTTCTGAAGTCATTTTGGTCATTTTTGACATAAGGGTATTTTGGTAATTTCACCACTCACACTAGGGGTATAATCGTCATTTCGAAAAATGTTCAGGGGTATTTTCGTCATTTTCCCTGATTCTTTTATACTGCCTCTGATTAACATTTTACCCTAGTAATTGACCGTGATTCCAAAATTTTGGGGTGTTACAGTGCGCCACAACTCAGTTGGGTACCATCTAAATCTGTTCAGACCACTCCATATGAGATATGGAATGGTAAGAGACCCAACCTGAGTTATCTCAGAGTATGGGGATCGCCAGCATATGTCAAATCGTTGACATCAGACAAGCTTAGTGCTAAAAGCACTAAATGTCTATTTGTGGGGTATCCCAAAGGTACTAAGGGATACTACTTTTACTCATTGGACGAACACAAGGTGTTTGTGTCCAAAAATGCTGAATTCCTTGAGAAAGATTTACTCTCTCAAGGAGCCAGTGGGAGTAAAATTGATCTTGAAGAAATTCAAGGACCACAAGAACAGATTGAGGAACCCGAGTCTGCACCACAGGCGACATTCTCCAATGGAGAAGTAAACACACAACTTCGTAGGTCTACTAGGGTCATCCATCCACCTGAGAGGTATACGTTTGTGATTGAGAATCAACAAACCTTAGAGGATAATGAACCAAGTAACTATGAGGAGGCAGTCAAGGACGTTGACTCCTCTAAATGGCTAAAAGCCATGAAATCTGAAATAGATTCGATGTATCAAAACAAGGTATGGACCTTGGTTCCACAACCGCAAAAATTCCTATCGGTAATAAGTGGGTCTTTAAGAGAAAGACTGATGCAAATGGCAACGTTCAAACCTATAAAGCTAGGTTGGTTGCGAAAGGATATCGTCAAAGACAAGGTGTTGACTATGATGAGACTTTCTCACCCGTTGCCATGATCAAATCTATTAGGATCATGCTTGCCATAGCAGCATATCACGGTCGATATGCTTCTAGCATATATTAGTTTTTAGGGTTATTTAGATATATAAATTGTTAATAAATAGTTAAAATAGTTTTAAAAATAGTTATGTTTTGAATTAATAGAATTTGATAATGGTTTTGTGAATATTTTGTTTTTACGAACCCAAAGCAAGGAGAAAAGTTGCAAAAGACCCAACATTGGTCATTCGAACATCCGCGTGGATCGTGCGGGATCCACGCGATCAGCGCCACAACTTAAAATGCCCAATGGATTCGAATCTCCCACGCGATCAGCGTGGGAGTGGCGCGATCAGCGCCGTAAACTCGCTGAGACCTAAATTTTTGTGATTTTGGGCACCTATAAAAGGGAAAAGCAGGGTTTTTTGGGAGACCTCAATTTTGGTGAAGAACAGAGTTTCCAAAGGCGATTAAGCAAGAGAATCAAGGGGGAAAGCTTCTAAGGCAAGATTGGGCTCAATTGGAAGATTGGGAACATCATCCTTGGTTGTAATCTCTCTAATTCTTTGTAAATTTTCTTAGGATGCTATCATTAATGGTGAAACCCAGGGTTAATCTGATTATGAGTGGCTAAACCTTTGTATTGTGGTTGAAAGCAAGAACCTATGTGAACTCCTCTGTGTTTTGATTGGTTTCTAATGAGAATTATGATAATTGCTTTGTTCTATTCTGCACTTCATTCTATTCTTCTTAATTTGAACTGGCCATTCTATTAAGTTGTTTAGGGCTTTAATTCACAATAGGGATGTTGGGGTTTTAGTTCTGGAATTGCTTAGAACAACAATTGTTCATTGCCTAGGGATAGGAATGCGTGGTTGTAGCACCATTATGTGGTTCAGCCCATAATACCTTGATGTATGTCTTAATGCTTGGTTTAAGAGGAATTCACTAAGGGATTAGGTCTTCCAATTTTACCAAAGGGATAAATTACCTAAGGAATTAGGAATTAGTTTAATTGTATGGAAATACATCAGCTGAGTAATTAGAAATAATTCAAGTTAACAAATCCAATCAAACATAGGTGGTAGGGATCATAAGGGATTGCGATTAACCACAATTGTTCCAAAAATACTGCACTTGAACCATTTAAACTTTGCTTTGTTTTCATTAATTCTGCATTTATTTTCCTTGCATAATCACAACACAACACAAAATCAATTTCTCAGAAGGTTATTGTTCTTATTCCAATTTCTAAGCATTGAATTACGATAAATTGTCATCAATCCCTGAGGAGATGATACTTTACTTACACACTTTATTACTTGATAACGATTGGTACACTTGCCGTTGTTCATATATATATAAACACACACATGATCATAACAACATCAAGTTTTTGGCGTCGTTGCTGGGGATTGAGATAAAATTTATAGTAATTTTAATTCTTGGTATTGGAATTCTTGTTGTTACTGATTGCTTCTCTTAGTTTATGCGAGGGCTAGGTGATCTTGGACATCTACAGTACGATCTAGAGATAGAATGAACTGTTAGAAGAAATAGAAGGCTAGCCATCAAAGGAGAAGAGAAGAGGAAGACTCTAACTCTATTCCAGAGATAGACTTAGACATGGCTGAAGGAGCAAATCATCAACCAAGACCAGAGGATGAACTAATGGAGGATATTCTGGCTCCATTGTTCACCTGTTCAAATTCCAGTATTGTAAGACCACCAATCCAAGCCAACAATTTTGATATTCATCCTTCTCTAATCACATTGGTGGAGCGAAGTCCTTTTGGTGGGGAAGATGATGAAGACCCACATGATTTCATTGATAGATTCTTAAGGATTTGTGATACTATAAGGCATCAAGGAGTATCTGAAGATGCGTGTAACGCCCCCTCAGCTAGAAGGGTAATTACCAAGCATAACCACAACCAAACAGGTAATCAATCAGAGTTTAAGCAGTTTGGAAGCACATACTACAAGTGACATCATCAAATGTCATCATCATATACACTGTACATATAATATGGTGAATATACATCCAAGTTCTCTGTACAGTACAAAACTATACAAATATCCCATCAGGGTACAACAAAATCAAATCAAAAGCTAGAACAAAACATCTGAGCAACATGCTCCAGTCCTCTAGC
>CM023958.1:23419665-23454788 GCA_013407115.1 Glycine latifolia | reverse complement strand
ATGGACTTGAAATGAGTGAAATACATGTAGTTCGATTTTAACTATACCTGTGTGTTGTTTTTGTTTGAATTGAAAAATGAGCTGAGTTTGGTATGTTTGAATGTGGAGAGTGCAAAGATTTAAATTTGGGAATCAATTTCACTGTGTATGAATTGTTTTGATGATATGGACCAGATTAAATCTGGGAATCTCGAGTCATGCATGAATTGTTTCATGACATATAGTAGAGATTTAATCTGGAAATTGATTTTACTTTGGAATCATAAACTAATTGTGAACAATTTCTCATTTTCAGGGTAAATTAGTAGTCAGGAGGAAGAAGAAGACAAGTGAGGCTTCTAACAGCAAGAGGCCTAGGATAGCTGAGTTTGATGAGGCCAGGTTTCCTAGCTTAGAGTGCCAGGAGCACTTCGACTCCTTCTACCTTCCGAAGAAGGTTAGCCCAGAGAGGAACATCAAGTGGGAGGAGCTTCCTGAAGACTCTTCAGTCACCGAGGTCATTGTATGCCACAGGTGGCAGAGACTAGTCTCACTAGCAGAGCCGAGCTCTAGCTCCATCCTCAAAGAGTTTTTGGCGAACGTCAACCCTGAGACTGTGGAGACCAGGAGATTTAGCTGGGTTAGATGGGTCGAAGTTCCATTCGACCATGATACTATAGAGCAGCTCCTGGACACTACCTACAACGTCTTCTCCAGATACGAGTTCTTCAGCATCTTTCACCGCATGCAGCCGAACAGACATATCAAGAGGTACCGGGACGAGATGCCACAGTTAGCTGACATGCTCAGGCAGAGCATCACTGGTCTCTACACCTTGTGGAGAACCAAAGTCGGCCAGGATTATGTGCCAGAGAAGCTGAGGAAGCATGATTTGGTAGGAGACGCTGCTTTCTGGCATCGGTTTGTAAACTACACGATTCTTCCTTCTACGAACATGACGGACGTCAATGTCGAGAGGGCGATTTTTCTGCACGTGCTTCGAAGTGAGGCGAACGTGCACCTTTCCTATATCCTCTCTAAGAGGATTCTACACATGATCCAGGACGTCAGCAGTAAGTCCTGGATGGCGCATCCCTCTCTTATCCTCCACTTGTGCAGTCGTGCTGGGGTTCAGATCCCAGACGACGAGCCCCTCGACATCAGACCGGGCCTGATCCTGACGAAGAAGACTTACATAGATGCTATAAAGAGCGCGGCGGAGGAGCAGTTGATCAGAGCTTCGAAGCTCTCTCCTGAGGACTGGCGGCCCGCAGTCCTCGAGGACTACCACTTCAGATTTCTACTTCTCCACCAGCCGCTGACAGACCAGTTTCACCACATGCACATCAGCCTTCTCAGTCTCCATTACCTTCTACATCCACACAGAGGATACCCACTGCATCAGATGATCTTCAGAGTCAAAGAGCTATGATAGAGCATCAGACTCGACTCTTGGAGCATCAGACTAGATTAGCGGAGTATCAGACCAGGCTTCTAGAGGACATCTGCAGAGAGCGGAGCATTGATTTTTCAGAGTACCAGTATCACTTCACTCCTTTTGCTCTGTTTGCTGCCCAGCCTCAGGTCACTCCAGTGGCTCCTAGACCGTCACCACATGCAGATCATTCCAGGATGTGGAGGATGAGACATTGGATGCAAATGACTAATTGATCCTACAGGACTCCTTTTATTTTATTTTAATTGTTTTTATGTTATTTCTATTGTTCTTAGTAGTATGTATAGTGATAGTAGTATCGTGCATGTGAGACACTTGATACATTGTTATGATTGATTGATTGATATATGATAGTATTTTTGCTTATACTGAGTGTGAATGAATCTGTTTGGATGAATTTTTAGATTGTTGCGATTCCTCAAATAATGCCCACGTTTTGGAATGTTTAATTAGCACATTATTCTTTTTAGTGGTTGCTGGGGACAGCAATATACTAAATCTGGGAATGGTGCGTGTGCATTATATGTTTCCATTTGAAAAATCACATACATGAGATTAAGGATATCTAACAGAAAATTTTGATGCAAAAAAATTTTGACGAGTATCTGATAAGTGTATTAGTTTTAATGTTAGTGAATAGTATAGGAATTTTTGAAATTTCTAGATGGTAAATGCTAGAAGTATTCTTCAATTATCCTAGACTTAGTATTGTGAAATCAGTGATGAATTGGATATTTTGCTAGGATGCTTGTGTGAGATGATTATGGCATGAATCACAGGAAACATGATTGGAATGTTGAAATAAAAAAACAATGAGGTACACAAAAATGCAATAGTATTGAAAGAAAAAGAATAGATTAAAATTCAAGCAATAGAAATTGCTTTGCTTTTAATTGCTTTGTTCTAAAAAAAAAATCCCAATTTTGGAAGAATAGTAAATAAGTCATGTGAATGTATGCATGACTTGTGCTTAGATGGACTTGGGAAAATTGATCTGAATCCAATCTTAATTAGCTAGAATCCAAAATTTTTCATACCTCTAAGCCAGGCCAAGTTACAAGCCTTGAAGACCTTTTGATCAATCATGCATGCATTTATGTTTCTTGTTTGGAAACTTTGAGAATATGATCAAGTTTATAGTAGTGCTATTGATGTGTTGGATTGAGTGATTATACCTTGATACATTAGAGTGTTGAGTTAAATAGAATTATCTTGTGAGAAGCACTCAGGTTACTTAGTTGATGGAATTGAAAGTGTCATTGAAATTTGACGTGGAAATTGATTGTACCAACATGATGATTCTATGAATGTTGAATGTGAGTTATGCTTGATTGTTGATCCTAGTTTTCTATTCAAAATTCTATTTATTGCTAAGGACAGTAATATCTAAATCTGGGAATGTTTGATATGCTTCTAGCATATATTAGTTTTTAGGGTTATTTAGATATATAAATTGTTAATAAATAGTTAAAATAGTATTAAAAATAGTTATGTTTTGAATTAATAGAATTTGATAATGTTTTTGTGAATATTTTGTTTTTAGGAACCCAAAGCAAGGAGAAAATCTGCAAAAGACCCAACATTGGTCATTCGAACATCCCGCCCGGATCTCGCGGGATCCACGCGATCAGCGCCACAACTTAAAACGCCCAATGGATTCGAATCTCCCACGCGATCAATGTGGGAGTGGCGCGATCAGCGCCGTAAACTCGTTGAGACCTGAATTTTGGTGATTTTGGGCACTTATAAAAAGGAAAAGCAGGGTTTTTTTGGGAGACCTCGATTTTGGTGAAGAACAGAGTTTCCAAAGGGGATTAAGCAAGAGAATCAAGGGGGAAAGCTTCTAAGGCAAGATTGGGCTCAATTGGAAGATTGGGAACATCATCCTTGGTTGTAATCTCTCTAATTCTTTGTAAATTTTCTTAGGATGCTATCACTAATGGTGAAACCCAGGGTTAATCTGATTATGAGTGGCTAAACCTTTGTATTGTGGTTGAAAGCAAGAACCTATGTGAACTCCTCTATGTTTTGATTGGTTTCTAATGAGAATTATGATAATTGCTTTGTTCTATTCTGCACTTCATTCTATTCTTCTTAATTTGAACTGGCCATTCTATTAAGTTGCTTAGGGCTTTAATTCACAATAGGGATGTCGGGGTTTTAGTTCCGGAATTGCTTAGAACAACAATTATTCATTACCTAGGGATAGGAATGCGTGGTTGCAGCACCATTATGTGGTTCAGCCCATAATACCTTGATGTATGTCTTAATGCTTGGTAAGAGGAATTCACTAAGGGATTAGGTCTTCTAATTTTACCAAAGGGCTAAATTACCTAAGGAATTAGGAATTAGTTTAATTGTATAGAAATACATCAGCTGAGTAATTAGAAATAATTCAAGTTAACAAATCCAATCAAACATAGGTGGTAGGGATAATAGGGGATTGCGATTAACCACAATTGTTCCAAAAATACTGCATTTGAACCATTTAAACTTTGCTTTGTTTTCATTAATTCTGCATTTATTTTCCTTGCATAATCACAACACAACACAAAATCAATTTCTTAGAAGGTTATTGTTCTTATTCCAATTTCTAAGCATTGAATTACGATAAATTGTCATCAATCCCTGAGGAGACGATACTTTACTTACACACTTTATTACTTGATAATGATCGGTACACTTGCCGTAGTTCATATATATATAAACACACACATGATCATAACAACATCAAAATCGTTAGAAGTAACGGATTCATCAAGAACGAGGATGAACCTTGTGCTTACAAGAAGGATAGTGGGAGCAATGTTGTTTTCTTAGTACTCTATGTAGACGACATAATACTAATAGGAAATGACATCCCCACATTACAAACAACTAAAGACTGGCTTTCAGAAAGCTTCACCATGAAGGATTTGGGAGAAGCGGCCTTTATACTTGGTATAAAGATCTATAGAAATAGATCTAAAAGGCTGCTGGGATTATCTCAATCCACGTATATTGACAAGATGCTAAGAAGATTTAGCATGGAAGGGTCAAAAAGGGGTTTTCTTCCCGTCAGTCATGGGGTACATCTTTCCAAGGCTATGTGTCCTAAATCACAGCCTAAGAAAGACCGCATGAGTGGAATTCCATACGCATCGGCTATTGGGTCCATCATGTATGCCATGATATGTACGAGACTAGATGTCTCAGCAGTACTAGCAGATACCCATCAGACCCTGGAGAGGGTCACTGGACAGCAGTCAAGACCATCCTTAAGTACTTGAGAAGAACTAAGGATGCGTTTCTGGTCTATGGTGGGGTAGATGAGCTTTCAGTGAAAGGATTCACTGACGCCAGCTTTCAGAGTGACAAAGATGACTGCAAGTCACAATCAGGGTTCGTATTCACCTTAAATGGTGGAGCAGTATCTTGGAAGAGTTCCAAGCAGGAGACTACAGTAGATTCTACGATAGAAGCTAAGTACATAGCCGCTTCAGAAGCAGCCAAAGAGGTCGTCTGGATCAAGAAGTTCATATCTGAACTAGGGGTGGTTCCAAGTGTGGATGAGCCCATACAGTTGTATTGTGACAACACTGGGGCCATTGCGCAGTCAAAGGAACCTAGGTCTCATCAAAGATCTAAACACGTGCTCCGCAGATATCACCTGATTAGAGAGATCATTGATAGGATGGATGTAAAGATGGATTATATTCCCACGGATGATAACCTAGCCGACTCTCTGACAAAGGTTGTTTCTCAAAGAAAACATGATAGTCATTATGAGGCTTTGGGTTTACGACTTAGGTCCGATTGGCTCTAGGCCAAGTGGGAGATTGTTAGTATATGGATGTCCTAGAGACAATCTTTTCATTAGATTAGGACGTACGTGTACTTTTCATATTGTCATGAATAAATTATAAGCGCTCTTTATCTTGTTTCATATTCTGTCTCGATATCATTATTAATATATGAGTAACTGGATAAAACCATTGGAATAGAATAGGTATGTCTTGAGTATCAGTGATGGGATCACGATCATGAGGATTCAAGGATACCAGATGTCTACTCCTAAATTTTAAGATCCTCGTCTAGAGACACTGAGAATGGGGATCTGTGATTTCGAGTAAGACTAGCACGGCTTAACTACTTGTATGTAGATACAAGGTAAAAACCTCATGAGCTATAGACATGGAGATGTCTTAGCTAAAGTCGTGGGTGGACCTATAAGGGTATAGCTCGCACTGAACGGACCCACAAAGAGACTCTGTGAGGAAATCTTACAGATAGTATCATTAGAGTAGTCTCTTATTATTTGGGTGTGTCTTTCCTTAGAAAGAAGTTTTCACCTAGACTGTGTTCTAGAAGACATGCTTTGATTGTATACCTCGTCTGCCTGAAACATGGAGACACATAAGTATACTTTTGGGCATGTCCTGAAATAACACGAGTATAGGGTGACTAGCTGAAGGAATTCATCAAATCTCTATGAGAGATTAGGTTATCTGTAAACCGGAGAAATCGGGATGACATTTACGGGACTCAGGAATCTATGCATAGTAAAAGAAATCATGAGATGATTTGCCTTTAGAGTCAGTAAAATTGGAGACTCCCTATTTCGTATTAAAGCTTACCCTAGACCGCAAGGGCTGATACGTTTCCTTACCCTAGGTTTTATGGGAAGGTAACCGAGACGAAAGGAAATACATACAGAAACCAAATAGATTTAATAGGATGATCTTGTCATTTACCTAACTAGTTCTGGGGAAACAATGCATTGCTAGTGCTCTGTGTTGTCATTAAATGAGTAGTGGTCTTGTTGGGCCCAAACTCATTTATGTCAGTAGCTATGTTGGGCCTAATGGGTCACACACTAACGCTTTATTGTCATGATATTATAGCATTAAAGGTTTTGGGCCTAATAATGGTTGTTGGCCCAAGAAAGAGTTTTGATACTTATCTTAAAGAGAGAGGGGCGCATGAATGGAGTTAATGGACTTAGATAGTCCAAGACATTATTAATTAATTTAAATAGTTAAATTAATTATCTAATATTTAAATTTGATAATTTAAATTTTGAATTTAAATATTTGAATTTAAATATGAATTAACTATAGTAGTTAGTTTCATATCAAAAGGAGAAGATAAGAGCAAGATTTGAATTTGAATTCAACTAGAATCTTATCATGATCATGTCCTAGATTTTAGGAAGAATTTTGAGGGCTGATTATGGGCTTATACACGGCTGATATATGATTATCTTTTGGCAAAATTAAATCCCAAGTAATTGACTTGGTCTTAGGAAGATAAGATAGGAGGTTGTTGGAAGTTTTGAAATGCAACAACTCTATCTTATCTTCATGTGTGGGATGCTTCATGATCAGATTTTTTGGTTAAAAATCTGACTCAAACTCTTCTATAAAGTATGCTATTGTGATCATAGTTCTCTAATAATTTGAGAGGAAAAATCCTAATCTACTTTCCTCTATTTTCACGTGCCCCTTTGTGTGAGTGTTGGCTGAAAATTCAGCCACCAATATCATTTATTGGTGAGCCTCTTAGATAAGTAAAAACACTTTAAAACATAACCTTCTTCCTCTCCATTGGTGTGCCTAGCCTGCCTCCTTTGGTGTTTGTTGGTAGCCTTCAAGAAGTGTTCTTGAATCTTGACAAGAAGTGGTGTGGATCAACATTAGAGGGCTTGTATCTTCAAGTCTATCCTTGATCATCAAATTTCGAATATAAACAAGGTAACATCTATGTTCTAAAGAATGATTCTTGTGTGGTATGTGTGTTTCCGCTTTAAAAATTTTGTTTTTCTCACATACCTTCGGGCTTCAAGGCCCTTCTCTTTCATCAATGACGAAGATATCTCAAGGAAGTTATGTCGGTGAGAGCTCAACCAAAATTCAAGGAAAACAGTAAGAAAACCACACCCCCGTTAATTTATTTTATCAAAGAAGACATGAAGGGGGTGGTTCCCAGCCATGACGACGGCCTTGTAATAACAGGGACGGTAGCTAACTGTCGAGTTAGAAGGATATTTGTCGACAACGGTAGCTCAGCCGATATCATTTCTTGGAGTGCATTCAAAAAGATGAACTTAGATGAATAAGATTTGAAACCGTGCAAAACCATGTTGATAGGTTTTAATGGTGGAAGCACCGGCCTCAAAGGTTCCATTGACCTCTGACTCACACTAGGAACAAATGAGGGTTTTAAGTCAGAAAGAGTCACATTCACTGTCGTCGAGTTCTCTTCACCGTACAATATCATCTTGGGCAGACCGACTCTTCATAAGTGGGACATATTGATGTCCACCAAACATCAGAAGATGAAGATGGTTGGAAGTAACGGCCAAGTCATCACCATATGTGGAGATCAAAAGGAGTCCAGACAATGTTATTATAATGCGGTAAGAGAAAGTGAAGGTGGTCCCTCCTCACCACCTCGGATAAGGCAAGGAGATCGGGTCGAAAAGATCGAGAAATGTTCATTCCAAAATCTGGTGAACCTGGTGGAGTTAGATATGCGGGATGTTGAAGAATGGAGGCCAGAACCTGTGGATGAGCTTGAAGATGTCCAGATTGGAAGTTTCCCAGAGCAAGTCACAAAGATAGGCAAGCAGACTGGTCTAGAAACCAAAGGCAAATTAATCAAATGCCTCCGAGAAAACCAAGACGTGTTTGCTTGGAAAGCCTCCGAGATCCCCAGAATAAAGCCTACCTTCTGCTGCCACAAACTAGCTATATACCCTGATCCCAAACCAGTGGCCCAAAAGAATAGGAACCTCGGCCCAGAAAGAAGGCAAGCTTTGGAGAAGCATATCAAGGAGTTGTTAGAGGCTGGGTTCATAAGAGAAATACAATACACCATGTGGCTCTCCAACATGGTAATGGTGAAAAAGTCCAATGGCAAATGGCGAGTCTGTGTTGATTACACGGATTTAAACAAAGTTTGCCGCATGGACTCATACCCAATGTCGAGTATCAACCAGCTTGTAGATAACTCTGCCAATTTCCAACTGCTATCATTCATGGATGCTTACTCCGGATATAAGCAGATCCCCATGTATCTGGATGATTAGGAGAAAACGGCATTCCGGGGTGTTGAAGCAAATTACTGCTACAACGTAATGCCTTTCGGTTTGAAGAATGTCGGGGCTACTTATCAACGGATGATGAACAGAGTCTTCGCCAATCAGCTCGGACGCAATATTGAAGTATATATAGACGACATGATAACAAAGACAGCTATGACGGGAAATCATATCCAGGATTTAGAAGAAACCTTCCATAAACTGAGGCAGCACAACATACGCTTAAATCCGCTGAAGTGCGCTTTTGGAGTAAAGGCATGGAAGTTTTTAGGATTCATGCTCACTCATAGGGGAATAGAAGTAAATCCAGACAAGTGTAAGGCCGTCTTGGACATGCAGTTCCCATCCAACAAGCAAGAAGTCCAACAACTGACGGGAAGAATGGTTGCCCTATCACGGTTTCTCCCAAAATCTGCAAAAAAGGCACTTCCCTTTTTCAAATTGCTAAAACAGGAAGCTACCGTGGGATGGAACTCGGCATGCGAAGCAGCCTTCCATGAGATAAAAAGATGTTTGGCCTCGCCTCCAGTGCTTTCAAAACCAGATCCCGGAGAAATGTTGATTTTATATCTCTCAGTCGGAGAAAAGGCCATAAGCACCATATTAGTCAGAGAAGTTGACAAGTCTCAATCGCCAATCTATTTTGTGAGCCGAGCCCTCAAGAACTCAGAGTTACGATACTAGAAGCTCGAAAAAGTGGCTTTCACTCTCCTTACAATGGCGAAAAGGCTTCGTCCATACTTCTAAAGCCACACCGTGGTTGTCAAGACAAATCAACCTATCCGGCAAGTATTACATAAGTCGGATTTAGCTGAAAGGATGATGAATTGGGCCATCCAACTGTCCGAGTTTGATATTAAATATGAAGCCCGGCACGCCATCAAGTCTCAAGCTTTAGCTGATTTTATAGTAGAGCTAACCCCGGTGTCTCCAAACCAGCAGAAAAATTTAGTATGGAAATTGTACGTTGACGGCTCGTCCAATTCCAAGGGAAGTGGAGTTGGAATCATCATCGAGAATCCAGAAGGAGTATCACTCAAACATTCATTACAGCTAATTTTTCCAACATCCAATAATCAAGCAGAATACGAAGCACTAATTGCCGGGTTGAGGCAAATCAGGGAACAGGGAGCACAAAAAGTCAACGTCTTCACCGATTCACAACTCGTCTCTACGCAGATTGAAGGAAGATATCAAACTAAAGGGCCTTTATCAGCTAAATATTTGGCTAAAGTAAAGGAA
Organism: Glycine latifolia; assembly: GCA_013407115.1. NCBI lineage: Eukaryota > Viridiplantae > Streptophyta > Magnoliopsida > Fabales > Fabaceae > Glycine > Glycine latifolia. The sequence continues at coordinate 23,445,030 of CM023958.1, read as the reverse complement.
ATAATAGCAGAATTCGATGAAGTCATAATTGCCCACATCCCGAGGGAAGAAAATGCCCGAGCTGACATCTTGTCAAAACTGGCAAGCACGAAGGGCACGGGCAATCATCAAACGGTCGTTCAACAAGAAGTTACCCAACCCGCATGCGTCATGGTAATCTCGACCGCCGAGGACTAGAGGAGGCCTATCATCAACTATATAGAACAGGGGATAGTACTAAATGATGGAACAGAAGCGAGGAAGCTAATTCGAGATGCTACTATGTACACAATAGTGGATGGCGAATTATACCGAAGAGGTCTCCATACTCCAATGCTATTATGTTTGAACCCAGACCAAGCCAAGTACGTGCTTACCGAAATACATGAAGGCATTAATGGTCAACATATGGGTGCAAGATCTTTAGCGTTAAAAGCTCTTTGCACCGGATATTTTTGGCCGACGATGAAGGCAGACGCAGCAGATCATGTCAAGAAATGCGACAGTTTCCAGAAGCACACAAAGATACTATGGTCTCCATCAGCCGAGTTAACATCAATCACGGCACCGTGGCCCTTTTTTAAGTGGGGAATGTGTAACACCCCAAAATTTTAGGAAACTACAGTCAATTGATGGTGTATACTTGGGTAAAATGTTAATTAGAGATAGTACAAAAGGATTTAGGAAAAACGACAAAAATACCTCTGGACATTTCGAAAATGACCAGAATACCCTTAGGGTAACAATTACAGAGATACCCTGAACATTTTTAGAAATGACGATTATACCCTAGGGTGAGTGGTAAAATTACCAAAATGCCCTTAGGATAAAAATGACCAGATAAATTTAGAAACTTTGTGGAAACCTGGAAAATGGATGAAATACCTTTAGATAATAGATTATTAACATAGTGGATGATAAGAAATCATAAATTAGAATTTCTAAGAATTTTGGTGGATATTTTGGAAAAGAGCTCGATCTAGGCTAACTCAAGCATCCGAGAAGCCTAGGAAAAAGGAGAGATACAATCTATAGAATTTTATCTTAATTATAGGAGAAATAGACCTTCCTAATAAGTTAGTCTAGTAATTTTAATAATTCAAGGCAAGATGGACCAATAAGAATTGAGATAAAGCTATCTAATTAATAACCTAAAAGGCAAGAAAGCAAATAAGACTTGCACCCCAAGCCTAGAATCCAAATGTGAAAATTGAAAGGAAATGGGAATTATGTAAAATTATCAAGATAAGGGACACTTGGCTGATAGAAAAGCTAGGATACATGCTATTGGTCCAATTGTAAAGTAAGGTAATGATGAATTAAGAAGATTTTTTTTGAAGAAAACTTTCTCTTGACTCCTTTGGACACGTAGATAGTTCTAGGTATTATTTCAAAAATCCCAACGGTCAAAAGTTAGATATATTGGATATTAATGTACCCTTAAAATTTTAAAGAGATCCAACGGTGAAAAAATCCAGCATGAGTATTTTAATAAAACGGGTTTTGGGATAAACTTAAGAATGGAAGGAAAACATAAAAATCTTCCTTGGCGAGTTATTCTACGAAATTACAAGAAGGAAATGAAGATTTTTCCTAAGACTCAGCCACTCCACGTGCAAAATCAAGAAGAGTGGAGAATTATTAAGAAAATTCAAGAAACAAGGCCACTTGTGTGGATAGCCAATCAGGACTAAGCCACTTGGAAAGCAAGGTCATGATGACCTAGGAGATTTTTGTAGAAGCAAATGTGTCTTGCAAGCCTAGTAATCCATGTGAGAATAAAGAGGAGTGGAGAAGGGTGTGGAATTATCAAGAACTTGGACACTTGGAGGATGGAAAATGAATAGCCAATAAGATGAAACCTAGTGGAAAGTTAGCCATCATAACCTTAGAGATATTTGTAGTAAAAATCAAGCTTAACCACCTTATAAAAGGATGGTGGGGACCGAAAATTTGGCTGCCCAAAGGGAAGCCAACGCGCCAAAACCCACTCCAAAGCATTTCCATTTCATTCCTTTCCAATTCCACCTTTTACCTAAAGCAAAACAAAGGCCTACACCCTTGGAAACCTCACGTGAAGCACTAGGAGAACAAAGGAGCAAGGCTATTCAATTTTGAAGATGGAAAGTAAGGTATGGGGAAGTTTATGATAAGCTAAGTTTGAATATTAATTACATGAGAATTCTTACTTGATTTCATGAAGAATTAAGCTTTGTAGACTAGGTATTTGATGAATTGCCTCAAAGAACCAAAGATTTCTATATGAATGGTTATTCAATTAAATAACTTGATTTTAGTTTTATAAATAACTGTTGAATAGATAACTTGAATCTAACTTAATTAATGAACGTTAAAATGACTTACAACGATATGTTTTATGATTATTTCCAAGAAAATAATTGTTTAGAAGTATAGTAGAATATTTTGTTACAAGTATATGTTTGATTAAAAGTATTCTATGATTTCTTGAGTTTATATATTTAATTGATGCTAAAACTATGTTGACTTGAATCTACATGTATTATAGCTATCTTTAAAAAGAAAAGTTGCTTTCAATGGTAGTTACGTAAATGGTTTCTAAAGTTTAGATGTTTTATTAAAGCGGAGTACTAAAGTGATATAGTTTGTTAAAATAAAAACCTTGAATATGTTTGTTGTGATACTAGAATTATGTTGAACCTATATTAATTATGTTGAACAATATAAAGATTAATATTAAATAAAGCTTTCTTTAAAATATTTTATGAAAAGAAATAAAGATGGTTCAAGTGTGGTGATGTTAAAAGAAATGTTTGTAGACATGTGTTGTTGAGTGTTCTATCAATTCTTATAAAGTCCATGTGTTGCTTGATGATTCTTGAAGCTTGATGAACTTTAAGTGGTTGTATGATGTATGGTGTATGAGAAATAAGTTAAGTTGTGTAATATGTTGATATTGATAAGTGATGAGAAAAGATGTGATGAAGATGAATGGGTTGTTATAAATGAAACCATCTCATGGGTATCGTAAAAAGTTGTATGTCAGTTGGTTATCAGAATGAAACCCGTGCGTTCAGATGAGCTAGGGGGTGCATCTTGCAGTACGGAATCACTAAGCATGAAAGTGTTCGTGTAAGTGAGAACCTAGAAAACACTGGAGTACCCTGACTGATCGGATAAATTCTGGTAGGCCACTGACATGGGACTTGATATTACATGTGGATGAGTTTCATAGAGTTGTCATATGCATATGCCTGGCGGGGGTTAATCCGTGATGACCTCAGAAGGAGGTTTGTCAGATAGCTAAACTGAGTCCATGCGTTCAGAGGAGTCTGAGCTAAGGGGTAGTTGAGACAGTGAGGACCACACCACCATGATGATCACATAGGTGGAGGTGACATTCCTACGCGCCACTGGGCTACCCTGACTTAATGGATAAGTTCGTTCCACTGAGAGAGGGTGGGGCTATCTTGACTATGGCCATGTGTTGAAAAAGTTAAAAATCATGCATCATATAAAGAAGATGAGCATGCGTTACATGCATCACATGATGAGTATGTTGTATGATGTTCTGTGTACTGTATGTGTTGTGTGATTTGAAGTTGCATCCTATTTTCTGATTGAGGTTGTGACCATCTGTGTATATATTAGTTTATTCAAACTATGTTTATCATGAACTTACCCTATGTTTTGTGTTTGTGGTTGACACCTGTGATGACCCCAATTCATTTGGGCGAGCAGAGAAACAGTGAAGCATAAGCTGTGGGTGATATTGAAGAAGGTGTGATGAGGAAGCTTGATGAATTATATTTTGTGTTTTGTGTTTACTTTGTGGATGTGTGATTTGTATTAAACTTTAGACAGTCTGTATATTATTTTGGACGTATATTATGGACTGTATTCTTATTATAAATAAACCGTGGTGAGGGAGTATCGTTTATGTTACGAATGAATTGTAGAATCGAAGCAAGAAGAAAGAAATTTTCCATGAAATTTACAACTAAGATAATTCTAATACAAAGAGGAAACAAGATTTTATCTAAAATCAATCGAACATGAGAAAGTAAAATGAGGCGTTACAGAATGGACCTTCTAGGACCATTTAAGGCCACAGAGGGTCAAATGAAATGGCTAATAGTAGTCGTCGATTACTTTACGAAGTGGATCGAGGTTGAGCCCCTAACCACCATCACCACTGCCCGAGTTCAAAAGTTTTTCGAACGCAGCATAATATCAAGATTTGGGATCCCGGCAGAAGTCGTAACAGATAATGGAACACAGTTTACAGATAAGAGATTCCAAGAAATCATGACTGGATTCCACATAAAGCACCATTTCTCATCTGTAGAACACCCCCAGTCCAACGGTCAGGTCGAGGCAGCAAACAAAATCATTCTAGATGGGCTGAAAAAACGAATGCATGAAGCCGGCCCAAACTGGGTTGAGCAACTTTATTATGTCCTATGGGGCTATAGAACCACGACCCAAACAGCTACTCAAGAGACTCCTTTCAAAATGACGTACGGCTGCGAAGCAATGATACCTGTTGAGATTGGCCAACCATCATGGAGGAAGCAACAGATGTCTCACTCAGGGGAAGAAAACAACACAGCATTAGCAGCCAAGCTAGACCTAATAGAAGAAGTTCGGACTGTGGCACACCACCGAGATCTCCACTTGAAAGATATAACGGCCCGCAAATTCTATAAAAAGGTCAGACCGAGGTCCTTCGAAAAAGGCGACCTCGTGTTACGTCGAGCTTATATTGGGAATAAGAATGCCCAAGACGAAAAACTAGCATCCAAATGGGAAGGACCATACCGAGTAGTACAAAATCTTGGGCAGGGAGTATACACGCTAGAAACTCTTGAAGGAAAGAACGTAAAGCGCACTTGAAATGCTGACAAGTTGAAAATCTATTATAGCTAGAAGTTCCTAGCCGCAATAAAAATTCATGTGTTTCTCCCTAATTGATTTCATAAGCCGGGATCCGATATACTGGTACCCGTGTAAATCTTTCATGGAGATCATGAAGCAATATTTGAAGTTTATATTCATGTGTTTCTCATTAATTGATTTTGTAAGCCGGGAATATAATGCCCGTGTAAATCTATCATTGAGATCATGAAATTATGTAAATATCTTCGAAGAATATCAATAAAATTCCTTATTACAAGGAAGTTATATATATATTGTGCACAAGTTATATTAGCCTAGCAACTTTTCAATGTGTTAATTCGACCCTAATCAGGCCGACAGAACCATTTATTCGTGGATGAGTGATTTAACACTCCGAAAGAATCACATTCATTGATTAATGTTTATGTATCGCATTGATTGTTGATAGGATTGGAACCCGGTTTTATGAAATCGAGCTCAAAATCCGATATTCAACTCGATTTGCTATTGGAGCCAAATAAGCATGCAAACATTAACGTCAACGGAAATATATAAGTGTGAATGCAATTGTTAAATGTACATTATAAATCTGGGAATCAACCCGGGAAAAAAGATTGTTCAAAGTTACAAGAAATAACCGGCATCCCGGACCTTCAATACATTATGTTATCGGAGCATGAGCTGGGCTAGAAATCACCTCCTCCCCCTGAGGTACATCATCATCCACCGAAAGTATTGAATCTTCACCAGGGGAAGGGGGGACCAATCTATCACCATCTACATAAGCACTAAAGTGCATGCCCGTGGTGTTCAGCTCAAGCCCCGGGTTCAGGCAGCGTATCTGATTTAGAGTATTATTAAAAGATTCTTCAGCGGTATTAGCCAAAATCCCCCGCATCTCATTGCTTCCTTCTCGGCCTGCAAAAATTTGTAGTAATTCGCATCCTGCTCCTCTTTGAAAGAAGTTTCAGTTCTAAACTTTAGATCCAACACTCACGCAAATGCTTTCCAAAGGACTTTCCGATCTAGACTCTAGTTTCACCAGCCACACAAATGCTTTCAATTCCGACTCCACCCTCAACCTCAAAGCAAACGAATAAGGACCTTACGGGCCACCCACCACTACGTTAACTTAACCTATGTAACCTTCATAGACCCCCTTCACTTCTTTCCCGAAGCAACATTTGTTCTTCCCAATTGGAGTGGGAAATAATGGCCTGTAACAATTTATTATTTATTTTCATTTTTACATTTTTTAATTGATTTATAACATTATAATTTTTTATTACCTAGTTAGAAACTTGATATGTTGTCTTCTCAAGGTAACAAATCCAATCTATTCATTTTTTTAGACCTATATCCGACGGTCAATTATACTTCCTCACAGGTATGGAAGTAAAGTCACTACTTCATATTAGACTTCACCATGGATCCATACTGCTCATTGTGAGTATTTGTTCTTTAGCCAATCAAAGTAATTTGTTTTATAGATGAATGTTGGTAATACTTTTTCTAATGCTATTTTTCTAACACTTTCATTTTAATATATATTGAAAATCAATAATTTTGGTGGGTCCAAATCTAAATTAGGAGAAAAAAAATTAGTAAATGAATAGCAAGGCCCACCAATATTTTTTACTTATGTTCTGATTGAGTTCTGGGCGAGTTAAGGATGAGCTATTAAAGCAAGAATCAGTATTTAATCAATCGTCCTAATCACACAACATTTGTAGCTTTGGTCAATCTACGCCAAGCTAATGACAATTGTTGAGGTCGTTCATGGAAAGATACACGACTGTCTCCATCATGATCCAAGACCTCGACCTTAGCGTCGTACTACACTAAATTATCAGAACCCTGAAGCCTAGGCCCTTCACTGGCAGCCTCTACCAGAAGCAACCCAAAGATTTGAACGAACTCAGAGCACGAGCAGTTGGGTACATCCAAATGGAGGATCTATTTGCTTTCCACAACTAGATATGTTTGGGAGAATAGAAAAAAGAGGAGCAAAGCAATGACATAGCCAAGTCCACTCAAGACAGATCCTTCAAAAAGTCCAGTAGATTACCAAAGTACAACCACTACACACCATTGAATGTCAACCGAGCATGACTACTGAGGAAACATTCAATGTAGAAATTTTATCTCTACCTCCTCCAATAAGGTCCATCGACTCCGTAGACAGATCAAAGCAATTCGGTCATACCATTGATGAATTTAAATGTTGAAGCAACTCCAAACTCATCATTGAGCAAGTGAATGAAGTCTTTCAAGCCAGGGAAGCGCAAATTTAGAAGTACTGTCACCTGGTGAAACAACTTTTGGAGTGTTTCAAGCAAAAAGAGCTTGTACACGATGATAGACAAAAGAATAACTGAGCAGATGCTTTAGCACGTCTTACAACCACTAAAAGACCAGGCCAGCACCAAACATTCATCTAGGAGACCCTCACTTCCCTAACCACCGACGTCATTGAAGTCTACTCAACTCAAATTACACCCAATGGTTGGATGTCTCCAATATAGGCTTACTTAGTCAGCGACGCCTTACCCCAGGAAGCTTAGGAAGACAAAAAGATAAAACTCTAAGCCTCACACTATGTTGTCATCAACAATAAAATGTTTCAAAGAGTAGTCTCAAGACCATTGCTAAAGTGTGTTGATGAGGACCACACAGAGTATGTCCTCGATGAAGTGCACAAGGGAATTTGTTGAATGCATACTAGAGGCTACAACATGGCAATGAAATTTATACAAGCTGGTTACTATTAGCAGACCTTAAGGGAAGATTGTATCGAGTATGTTAAAAAATGCAAAGAATGTCAAGAATTCAGCAATGTCCACCACGCACCACCTGAAGAGCTTCACAGCATCACATCTCCTTCGCCTTTTTCCATGTGGGTGATGGATATTCTGGCCATTTCTCACAACCAAAAGCCAAATCAAGTTTCTCCTCATCACTCAGACTACTTCACCAAGTGGATCGAAGCAGAACCTGTGGCAAAAATCACAGCCCAAAAAGTGAAAAAGTTCACATGGAGGAACATCATCTACAGATATGGCATACCTCAGGCCATCATAACATACAACAAAAGGATATTCATTGAAAGAGGCTACAAAGAGTTTCTCAAGCAACTCTACATTCATCATTTGACAGCCTTGGTAGAACATCCCCAAATCAATGGGCAAGCAGAAACCACAAACAAGGTCATTATCATCGAGTTATGTACAAGATTGTCCAAGGTCCCCAAGGGTCTATTTTTGGGGGTACCATTGTATTCCCTAGTCTACCACACAGGAGACTCCATTCATGTTAACCTATGGATCCGAAGCTATGATACCTGTAGAGATTAGCGAACCTTCGCTGCAAAGGAGAATGTAAAAGGAAGAGTTGTTATGACAGACCAACAAGTTAAAATCACTAGCAATAGAGTTAGACCCAGTCGAGGAAGTCTGAAGTGAAGCAAGAGTCCATGAAAAAGAGTGTAAAATGAGAGTGACTCACAAATACAACTCCAAACTCAAGAGACGGAGCTTCAAGACGAAAAATATGGTTTTGAGGCTTAAGCAGAGATGCCAGGAAAGTCAACTCAGAGGGTAAACTCAAGTCAAATTGGGAAGGCCCATTTTGCGTTATAGAAACATTGTAGAATGGCGCATACAAGCTTTAAGACATAATAGGAAAGGTCATCCATAGGACCTAGAATGCAACTCACCTAAGGCCTTACTACAGTTAAAACTATGTAATGTCCTTTTTTTTCCTACTTTAGTATTTTTTGCCACTTGTAAAAAAAATAAGGGTTTTTGTTGAAGAGGTTTTAATGAGGCATACCTGAATACCTATGTAAAAGGATGATCCCTTACTCACTAAGTCATCAGTGAAATCCTTTTATGCTACATTGCCTAAGTCATATATTTGCTCAGCTATTTTGTTATCTGAGTTTATTTGATAAGTATTTGTATAATAAGTCTACACTAGGATTAATTAATAGTAATGAGAGGTCTAATCAAAACCTTAGCTTTTTCAAGCAATTCTGAAGAGGTCGGTGATAGAGATAGGGAGAGCAACATGAAGATCAAGACTAAGAAGTGTTTTAACTTTTACATGCCCAACTCCTTATTGAGTGGCATTTGTATTGATTGTTTCGTATTATCCTTAGTTTGTTTGTGTGTATGTCATGCATCATCATATAAAAGTAGGAAAATAGTTTCTAAGGTAACAAAAATCTTTTGTGCTATATAACTCACTGGTTTAATTGATTATCGTTGTCTGTAATTGATTTCATAAGTCTTTGAGCACTTTGCAGTGAGATCTTAGCTCTGGTTTAATCTATTACCATATATTTGTAATCGATTACACGATTCATATTGAGACCATGATTGTTTTCTTGGGTCTCTGGTTTAATTGATTACAAGAATATAATAATCGATTACATTGTTCTTGAAAGTGTTCCCAAAAGTGATCAAGAACACTTTAATCAATTAAATCAAGATTGTAATCGATTACATTGATCTTGAATGTTTTCTAGAATTGGGGAAGAATCAATTAGATGAGAAATATAATTGATTATTTTCACATATAATTGATTACATTGTCAATTTAATCGATTATAGACGGTTATAATTTTTTTCTCTATATATACCCACCTTGTGTTCTCACTTTTAACAAGCTTTGAACGAACTTTTACAACTCACAAACTTCAATTTTCAATTCTTGAAGATTTCTAAGCAAATTTTCTCTGAAGATTATTTGATTAGTGATTCCATTCAATCAAGTCTTTTGTTCTTGCATTTGAATGTAAAGGTTGTATCTCTCCTTTACTTTGTTTCATATGAGTTTTACATATTGTTACTGCAAGAGTTTTACTGCATGCTAGAATAGGTGTTTCTAGTTTGAAGCTAAGAGTAGGTTTCTCTTAGGCTTAGATTCACAAAGGACCCTAGGGTTGGTTGCCCAAGTTTCATTTTCTAGGTAGAATTTGAAATTGCTTGTGATTACCTATAAAACTCACATTGCATAGTGAAAATCTAATTTGGGTTAAATTAGATAACTGGATTAGCTTCTCTAGAAATAGAGAGTGAGCGAGTATAAATCTTGTTCTATACCTTCTCTTTAACTCTCATTTCTCTCCATTGTATTCTTATCAATTTTCTAAGCTTCAAGGATATTTCAAATTGATGCACTTTAAGATTGATTCAATATTGTTTTAACAAAAAGTTGTGATACGATTCTTTGGACAACAAAAGTTTTAAAACTCTATTTTTGACAATTTGATTTTTAAACCAATTTAGCCCCATTTTGGTTTTGTTAGTCCCATTGTCTTTTTCAGTCAGATTTGAACCTCAACTTTCTCAAGCATTTCTTAAGAGTTTGAATTCAAACCTCATTTTTTCAAGCAATTCTCAAAAGGTCGGATCCGAACCTCAGCTTTCTAAAGTAACTCTCAAGAGGTTGAACCCGAACCTCAGTATTCTTTCTCTAAAAACTTAGATATTTAAGTGAAAGTCAAAGGTCGAACCTTAAAACATTTACCCAGTATAAAGAAAATATACATAACAATAACTTTCCTCTCCAATTTCATTCATTAAAACTTCATGTTCACAAAACAAATACAGAAGTCAACAAACATTACATTTATTACATTAATCACTTTGACTCAACCTCCTCTCTTTCTTCTTATCCCTTGGACTCAGAGAAAATTTGCAACTCTCTAACAATCTCGCCATCCATGATGTTGTAATTCACGTATAGTTGTGTAGAGTCAAAAGAAGGAAGAAACACCTTAACTTGACACTGAGCCTTTTTGGAACCTTCTCGATGATTTAGGATGATAAATCTTTTGGCCTTGTCCAACTTAGCCATCAAAGTATACTCAACCTCTTCCTTCTTTTGCAACTCACCCTCCATTTTCTCAATATTCTTCTTCAGGTTAGCAATCTCATCCTTTGCAGATGCCAAGTCCTCCTTGATCGTCTTCTTCTCTGATGTCAACTCCTTAATTTTGGTGCCTATATCCTTCACTTGTTGCTCCAAATCAGCAGCTCAGCCATTCAAAGCCTTGTCTTCCTTAGATCTATAGGACAAATAGGAAACATGCTTGTCAAGATCCTTTTACAATTTCCTCACTGTTTCCTTACACTTAGCCAACTCCACACCAAGTTGTTTGGTTTTTCCAACCTCCACCTTCATGGCCTTTGGTTGTTTGGCCATCACCTTCCTCTTCTAATTCACTTTCGCTACCATCTTTTCCAAATGATGCACAGCGGCAAAAGATCAACCAAGGAAGATCTTGGTGGCATCCAAACTCTCCACTGACCCCACATAATCAATCATGTCACGGTCGATTTGGCTCAGGAAAGTAAATTATGGGACAAATTATGGATCAATCAAGTCAGTGTTCCACAGAGGAACAATATTGATCGCAACAGACACATGATCCAACCAATGCAGTTTGCCTTTGCGGTATCGGAGGACAGGCTTGTTCTTTTACGATGCTCCGATGCTCGGATTATCCCCAAACACCACTGAATCCAATCTTTGAACGACCTCCGCCTTTTTCTCTTTCTTGATCGTGGCCGACTTCTGAGTAGCTTCCACTTCTTTCTCCTTCTCTACCTCTTTTTCGATCACAGCCTCAGTGACTTCTTTTGACTACACCATTTTCTTCCACTCTCTTATCCACCACCTTTGATCCATCCAAATGGATAACCACCACCCCGACATTGCTACCCTTAAATTGTTCCTCCAATGACTTCACTAACATTTTCCCAAAGTTGGATTTGGAGGAATCCTTACTCCATTTCCTCTTATTCATCTTCCCAACATCCGTTTGGTCATAAGCTACCAAACTCTTCAACTTTTTATTGTTGTATCCCTTCATGACTTCTGCAAAAACAAGATAAATCAATCAGTACTCCTCCAAATTTATGAAAAATCATCCCCTTTGCTGCCTCCCACAGGTCATCCCTCTTCTGGCTTTTACCCTCTTCTCTATCTCCTTAAGAACCTCTGCCTCTTCACCAGCACTCACTAAAATATCCTTTGTTCTCACTGAATCAGATATAGATGAAAGGTTGAAACAGACAACTCATCCTCACTCCCAGATTCCTACATGCCCCTAACTTCCCTAGCCATAAAGGACCTAACCCGAATGGGAGACCCATCCTCTGTAGCAGAGGAGGACATAAGACAAGAAGCAAAGAGCAAAGGAATGAAGAATAAGGAACATGGCAAAGGAGCATACCTAGCAAAAAGCCCAAGGAATGAAGAGCAACTAATGAAGAAGAACAAGCCAATCAAGGAATGAAGAATAAGGAACATGGCAAACGAACATGACAATAGTTGGTTTCCACACAATGCCCCTTTTAAAAGGGTTTCACGACCCTTCACTCAAAGCGCACCTGCGTGTCTCTTCGTTTCCATCATCTGAATATGCTCCAAATAACCCTTGATCCAAACGCTTCAAAAGTTCCTTTAAGAGTTATGACCATTGACGAGGCAGCACAGGAAAGAGAGCGTTAAGACCCACGCTTATCACATGAGCTTAGGGTGTAACACCCTGAAATTTCGATAACTAAAAATAGATGTTTAATGTAATTATTGTGTTGTTTGATTATTTGATTAATTTTGATTAGTTGAATTTTTGTGCAAATTACCCTTGTGCGAAGTTTGTTTGATTATGTTTGAAATGTGTGATTGATAGTTTGACCATAACCTACTTCAGTAAAACTACAATTCCATACTCGTTAACCGTTGGATCACCTTCACCTTTTGACAGTAGCTTCACAACCACTCTCTTCATATTCTTACCGTTGGGATCTTTAAAATAACAATTTTTAATGCCGCACTAAGAGCGACTGACATGCTGAGCGAGACATGCAGTCACGCTGAGCGAGCCTAGCGCGCTAAGCCCAATTCCATGACAGAGAGGAAATTGTGCTGAGCAAGACAAGGCATGCTGAGCAAGACCCATAGTTGCACTGAGCGAGACATGTGGATTGTAAATACGTCTAGCAGCGCAGAAACACACGTTTTTCACTTCTTTCTCTCTCTAAACTCTCACCCAAAAGCCCTAAAACCTCCTCTTCCACCACCCACAATCATCGGTGACCACCACGAGCCACCGCCGCATGAAGAGGAACGCTTTAATTAGAGCAGAATCTTCGGAACTCACCCCAAGGATTCGGTAGAAAACTGAGTATCAATTCCTTCTATCTCGGTTTCTTTAAGGTAACCTTAGTTTCCTTTGTCTTCTCCTAGCTAGTTTGAGCTTCTCTTAGTGTCTCTTGTGTTTTGGGTATCGTAGTTGGGAATTTTACAACTCCTTTGAAAACCCTTTCAAAATGAGATGTTATAAAAGTTTCCTTTTTATAAAATTGATGTCATTTTTGTGACCTTCGTTAAACCTCGGTCACATTGGTGTGATCGAAATTTCAAAATGATGTCTTTTGATGTGGAGTCCCAAAAACATCATTTTAGCCCCTTTTTTCATTTCAGTGGGTATTTGAACCCAAATGTTAATATTGACCTTGCCTTGGAAATCTATACTAAATTGTCTTTGATTTGGAATATAGAACTCTGTGTTTAGACAAAAACACACATATTTGAAGGATCTCAAAACAACACCGCAAGGCTTTAGCGGTAGAACTTATAGATAGGTAAGGGGAGTTTATTATTTGATTGTAGTTTTGATACCATAATTGGGGGGGTCAGGGAGCCCAATTATGGACTTATATGTCTGTCCCTGTTGTGTGTTGGTTTTCAAGAAAAGTTATGTTTTTAACTAATGTGATGCAATATATTTATTATTGATGTCTGTTTGTTCCTATTGTGTGCTCGTTTTCAAGAAAAACTATGTTTTTAACTAATTGAATGCGATGAATTTATTATTGATGGATAAAACTGTGAATGATGTTGTTGTTGTAATTGATTGAATTTTTGGGAAAAGTCTTAATTACAGATGACACTCTGCCCAAAATTTTATAATAAGTTTTCCTATTTAATTCTTTATTAAATTTTTAAATGGGTATAAGAGTGTGTTTTCTATATTTTAGTCCTCCTCTTTAATTTAGAATTTTCCTAAAATACCAGTCTCGTCATAATATGGATTGTGGATGAATGAGATGCTATTGATGTGGTTGATGATGTTGAAATGAGAAAATGTTGAGGTGGTTGATGATGTTAAAATGAGATGATATTAATGTTTATGATGATGATATTGAAATATAGCGATGTTGATGTTGTTAATGACATTGAGATGACATGATGTTGATGTTGAGAATGACATTGATGACGGATAATGTTGATGTGGATAATGTCATTATATGTTGTGAATACACAGGGATACACATCAGGGGTGCATGACTGGATATCCTTGCGAGGAAGGGTTAGTCTTTATCCATGGTCATGCATTGATGGTGCCCATGGTTGTATGTTGTGTATGTACATGTGAGGTGCAGTGAACTGTCGGATATCCTTGCGAGGAAGGACTGGTTCCCATCCACGATTAGTGCATCAATGAGCCTATAATTGTATGGTGTGTATGTACATGGGGGGTGCATGACTGGATATCCTTGCATGGAAGGGTTGGTCCCTATCCATAGTCATGCATTGATGGTGCCCATGTTTCATACTTCATAATTGCATAGATGAAAATAGAATGAAGGCAATGTGTACTTGTGAGTTTTTATGGGCTAAAAATGCAGCTACTAAGGGGCCATTCGGTTTGGAATTCCCTTGCGCCACTGGTTGATCACTGTGGGGGGAATGACTAGTACACGACAGGGTGACTCTGATAAACGACTGAATCATTTTCTTGAGAGAGGCTATTTCCATGAGTATGGCACCACATTGCATTGTTAGAGTGGAATCAAGTGCATGCATCATTCTGAGCATAATTGTTTTGATTTGTAAAATGAAGTGGATGATTGGTTTGTTGAGTGTGTTTTGAGTTGATGGATTATTGAGAATGTTTGTGGTTGTTATTATTGTTTCCTTTCTAATTATTATTATCTGGTGCTTGTTGATTTTGTATAATAAAGTCACCTTGCAATTTTGTACCGTGTGGTTGGTACCTGTGATGATCGTGAACCTTTGTTCGTGGGAGCAGATGAGTAGCAATAGGTGATGTTGGAGGGAGATTCTTTTTGTTGGAGTCGCCAAACCGACGTGATGATGTTGGAATTCTTTTTGGAAAAAAGTTGTATTTTGTTAATCAACTTTTTCTTAGTTAATTACTTGGTTCCTTTTTGTTGGACATGCAAATTCCAGGTGTAAATACATGTAAAAACTAAACTAAGTTCTGACATTTGAATGATATGTACTTGTTTAAAATATACATACATATGTATCCAATTATGTATTTATTTATTGTATGATAAGTGTATTATCGCGAAAAATTTACTACCATTTCATAATCTAATTAATAGAGTTTTCATTAAAATAAGAAATTTGCACGATTAGAGCTAGTGATATCGTGGCGACGAGGCAGGTCGTTACATTAGTGGTATCAGATCAGGTCAAACCTTTTCGGTCGGTGAATTGAGTCTATTGTATTTCTCTGTGCATTTTGTGTTTGCTTGTTGAATGTTTGATGTTTGGAGTAATTGACTGTTTTGTAGTTGTTTGAGTTGTTTGTGTTTGAGACTTGCGCACATTATTGTGATGCATAGGTTATGGAGATTTATTGGCGTGGTCATAACATGTTTGTATTCCTGATGTCTGTTATACCATATGTTTCAATGCCTTGTCACGAGTTATCAGACTAGGCATCTGGATAATTGGTGAAGTGCAATGGAACACTATGGCAAGCAGTCAGGAATACAAAGGGTGAAGAATAAGTGTTAATGTCTCGAGAGAGAACTGTTGTAAAGGAATGACTTCTCAAGGCATTAACTCTCAATAGTGATTAAGTAAGGACTTTTAATAGGTGTGAGATTGTCTTATTCTTTTTCTTGTGTGTATTCCTTCCAAGTTCTCACTTCTTGGTGTGCGCAGGAAGTGATGGCTGGTAGGAATGATCGTGTAATAGCTGATGCTCTCCAAGCCTTAGCCCAGGCTTTGGGGAATCAGAATAGGGGAGAAACTACTGGAGCTACTGAGTATCAAGGGTTAGACCATTTTCAACGAAACAATCACCCTACTTTCAATGGAGGATACAACCTTGATGGTGCTCAGAACTGGATACGAGAGATTGAGAAGATTTTTTGAGTTATGGCATATCTGGAGGAACAGAAGAATGCTTTTGGCACCTACACTCTGGTAGAAGAAGCTGAGTATTGGTGGGAGAACACTCGCCAATGTTTGGAGGCTGAAGGTCAAGCTGTGACCTGGGAAACTTTTAAAAGGGTATTTCTGGAAAAATATTTTCCTGAAGATGTTAGAAATAAGAAGGAGATGGAATTCCTAGAGCTTAAGCAAGGGAACATAACTATGGCTGAGTATGCAGCTAAGTTCGAAGAGTTTGTGAGGTATTTTTCTCGTTACCAAGGGAGAGATGGTGAAAGCTCCAAGTGTATGAAGTTTCTGAATCGCTTGCGACCTGAGGTGAAGCAAGCTGTGAATTATCAAGGTGTTCGTTAGTTCCCATAGCTGGTTAACATGTGTACGATATGGGTGAAGACTCCTGAGACAGGGCGACACATTATCGAAATATAGGCCCAATGAAGAACAAGAAAGCAGGACCTCAAAATCGTGGAAAACCATACCCAACCCCTCCTAAGCAAAATGGTAGTCGTTCTAACAATCAAAGGACTGCTGCTACGGGGTTTTCTGGTGGTAGTGGTAGCAAACCCACTACTTTTTTGACTTAGGTCATTTGTTTCAAGTGTGGTAAGCCAGGACATATCTCTTCAAACTGTATGCATAAAGACCTGATCTGTTACAACTGTAGACAGAAAGGTCACTTTCAAAGAGACTGTCCATATCCCAAGAAAGAGCAAAATGGTGGAGGTTTGAAGGACCAAACCGGACATCTGAAAGCCACGAGAAGAGTCTTTACTCTTAATGGTGCTGAAGCTTCTAAATCTAAATATCTAATCCAAGGTAAATGTTTCATAAGTGGGATTATGTTACTTGTGCTATTTGATTCCGGTGTAACCCATTCGTTTATATCTTACTTGTGTGTGGAGAAACTTAAACTTTCTATGTCTTCTTAGAGTAATGATCTTGTGGTAGAAACCCCAACCAATGGTTCTGTTTTAACTTCTAATGTGTGTTTGAATTGTCTTGTAGAAATTTCTGGTAGAAAATTCTTTATTGATCTGATTTGTTTGCCTCTCAGCCAAATTGATATTATTCTGGGTATGGATTGGTTATCTTCCAACCATGTTTTGTTAAATTGTTTTGATAAAACTGTGGTCTTTGGTGATCCTAAAGTGAGTAAGAATGGGATGTTTATCTCTGCCAACCAAATTGTGACATCTTTGAAAGAAAATGCTCAAGTGTACATGATCTTGTATAACTTGGAAGTAGAGACCAAGGTTTCTATAGGTGACCTCTCTATTGTTAGAGAGTTTCCAGAAGTGTTTCCTGAGGATATATCTGGCTTACTGCCTGAGAGAGAGATAGAGTTTTCTATAGATTTGGTACCTGGTGTCGGATCCATATCTGTAACCCCTTATAGGATGTCTCCTATAGAGTTAATCGAGCTTAAGAAACAATTGGAAGAGTTATTGGATAAGCAATTTGTGAGACCCAATGTCTCCATGGGGAGCATCAGTGTTGTTAGTGAAAAAGAAAGATGGGACCATGAGATTGTGTGTAGACTACCGCTAGTTGAATAAGGTGACGATTAAGAACAAGTACCCTTTGCCTAGAATAGAGGACCTTATGGACCATCTAGTAGGAGCTTGTGTGTTTAGCAAGATAGACCTTATGTTAGGTTACCATCAGATCCGAGTGAAGTCTAAGGATATTTTGAAGACTGCTTTTAGGACCCGTTATGGTCATTATAAGTATTTAATTATGCCCTTTGGTGTGACTAATGCCCCTAATGTGTTTATGGATTATATGAATAGGATCTTTCACCCCTATCTCGATAGTTTTGTGGTAGTATTCATAGATGATATTTTGGTATACTCTAAGAATAGAGAGGAGCATGAGGAGCACTTGAGGATTGTGCTACAAACTCTTAAGGATCGACAACTTTATGCTAAGTTGTCCAAATGTGAGTTTTGGTAAGAGGAAGTGAGCTTCCTAGGACATGTGATATCCCAAGGTGGTATAGGTGTAGATCCTTCTAAGGTAGAAATTGTTCTTAAGTGGGAGAGTCCTAAGTCGGTGTTTGAGATTAGAAGTTTTCTGGGTTTAGTGGGATACTACCGGAGATTCATAGAAGGTTTCTCCAAGTTAGCCTTGCCTTTGACCAAGCTTACTCATAAAAGACAAGTTTTTGTGTGGGATGCCCAGTGTGAGCATAGTTTCCAAACTCTTAATGAAAAACTAACAATTGTGCCTGTGTTAGTTTTGCCAAACCCCAAAGAACCCTTTAAGGTGTACTGTGATACATCAAAAATGGGTTTAGGAGGAGTGTTAATGCAGAATGGCCAAGTAGTGGCCTATGCTTCTAGACAACTCAAGACGTTGTAGTGTTTGCTCTTAAGATATGGAAGCACTACCTTTTTGGCTCTAAGTTTGAAGTGTTTAGTGATCATAAAAGCCTTAAGTATCTGTTTAGTCAGAAAGAGTTGAACATGCGTCAAAGGAGATGGTTAGAGTTTGTTGAGGACTATGATTTCGAGCTTAGCTATCATCCTGGCAAAGCCAATGTAGTGGCTGATGCTTTGAGTAGGAAGTACCTACATGTATCTGCTTTGATGGTTAGGGAGTTGGATCTCTTTGAACATTTTAGGGACCTTAGCCTTGCATGTGAGGTTACCTTTAACAATGTGAGACTAGGAGCTTTGAGGATTACTAATGACTTACTAGGAGAGATCAAAGAGGGTCAGAAATCTGATCCTTTTCTGAGGATTTAGTTATAAGCCATAGCGTCAAAGAGAGATAGTAGTTTCAATGTGGGATCACATGGAGTTCTGAGACTCCAAGATAGAATCTGTGCCCCCAATGTACTTGAGCTTAGGAAGATGATCTTATAGGAAGGACATATGAGTAATTTGAGCATCCACCCTAGTGCTACCAAGATGTATCAGGATCTCAGAACAATGTTTTGGTGGCCAAACATGAAGAAAAAGGTTAGTGAGTTTGTATATGCATGTTTAGTTTGTCAGAAGGCTAAGATAGAACATGAGAGACCCTCAGGTAAGTTGCAACCCTTAGAAATATCTCAGTGGAAGTGGGACAGTATTTCCATGGATTTTGTTGTAGGACTGCCTAGAACCCCGAGAGGTTTAGATTCTATCTGGATTATTGTTGACAGATTGACCAAATCTGGTCACTTTATTCCCATCAATATAAGGTTTTCCTTAGAAAAGTTGACCTCCTTGTAATTAGTGAGATTGTCAGATTATATGGTGTGCCATCTAGCATAGTATCTGATAGAGATCCTAGATTCACATCTAGATTTTAGGAGAGTCTGAACAAAGCGTTGGGAACCAAGCTTAAGCTAAGTTCAGCCTATCACCCTCAAACCGATGGTCAGACTGAGTGGAACATTCAGTCTTTAGAGGATCATTTGAAGGCATGTGTATTCGAACAAAATGGCAATTGGGAGAGTTTTTTGCCATTGATAGAGTTCACCTATAAAAATAGTTTTCATTATACCATTGGCATGACTCCCTACAAAGCTTTGTATGGTAGGAGGTGTAGGACACCCTTGTGTTGTCTAGAACCTCATTTTAGGACCTGAAGTGGTACAACAAACCACTAAGAAGGTCAAGTTGATCCAAGAGAGAATGAGAACTATTCAGAGTAGGCAGAAGAGTTATCATCACAAGAGGAGGAAAGACTTATAATTCGAGGTTGGTGATCATCTATTCTTGAGAGTCACTCTGTGAACTGGGGTTGGTTGAGCCTTGAAATCCCGAAAACTCACGCCTCGTTTTATTGGTCCCTTCCAAATTCTCAAAAGAGTCGGCTTTGTAGCATATCAAATTGCATTACCTTCGTCCCTTTCTAATCTCCACAATTTTTTTCATGTGTCTCAACTCCATAAATATGTCCATGATTCTTCTTATGTAGTCGAGTTAGATGACGTTCAAGTAAGGGAAAACTTGACATATGAAACATTGCCTTTAAGGATCGAGGATCGACGAAAACAACACTTAAGAGGGAAAGAGATTCCCTTGGTCAAGGTGATCTGGGAAGGTTAAATCAAGAGAAGATGAAACATATGAACTAGAGAGTCAGATGCGAGAAGCCTATCCAACCTGGTTTGAGTCAAGTAAATTTTGGGGACGAAATTTCTAAAAAGGTCGGAGAGTTGTAGCACCTTGAAATTTCGATAACTGAAAATAGATGTTTAATGTAATTGTTGTGTTGTTTGATTATTTGATTAATTTAGATTAGTTTAATTTTTGTGCAAATTATGCTAAGTTGTGCGAGGTTTGTTTGATTTATGTTTGAAATGTGTGATTGATAGTTTGACCCATAACCTACTTCGGTAAAAATACAATTCCAGACACGTTAACCGTTGGATCGCCTTAAACTTTTGAAATTAGCTTCACAACCCCTCTTTGCAGATTTTGACCGTTGGGATCTTCAATATAACAACTTTTGACTCTACGCTAAGAGGGATCGACGCGCTGAGCGAGACATGCAATTACGCTGAGCGAGACATGCAGTTGCACTGAACGAGACATGCAGTCGCGCTGAGCGAGACATGCAGTCGCGCTGAGCGAGACATGCAGTCGCGCTGAGCGAGACATGTAGTCACGCTAAGCGAGACATGCAGTCACACTGAGTGAGACTAGCGCGCTGAGCCCAATTCCTTGACAGTAAGGAAATTATGCTGACCGAGATAAGGCATGCTGAGCGAGACCTGGAGTTGCGCTGACCGAGACATGGAATGCTGGTCGACACATGCAGATTATAAATATGTCCAGCAGCACATAAAGACACGTTTTTCACTTCTCTCTCTCTCTAAACTCTCACCCAAAAGCCCTAGAACCTCCTCTTTCACCACCCACAATCACCGGTGACCACCACGAGCCATCGCCGCTTGCTATTGGACCACCGCACGGAGAGGAACCCTTTAATTGGAGCGGAATCTTCGGAACTTATCTCGAGGATTCAGTAGAGAACGGAGTCTTCAATCCTTCTTTCTTGGTTTCTTTGAGGTAACCTTGGTTTCCTTTGTCTTCTCCTAGCTAGTTTAAGCTTCTCTTAGTGTCTCTTGTGTTTTAGGTATTGTATTTGGGAGTTTTACACTTCCTTTGAAAACCCTTTGAAAATGAGATATTGTAAAAGTTTCCTTTTATAAAATTGATGTCATTTTTGTGACCTTCGTTAAGCCTCGGTCACATTGGTGTGATCGGAATTTCAAAATGATGTCTTTTGATGTGGACTCCCAAAAATACAATTTTAACCCCTTTTTGATTTGAGTGGGTATTTGATCCCAAATGTTAATATTGACCTTGCCTTGGAAATCTATACTAAATTGTCTTCGATTTGGTATATAGAGCTCTACATTTGGGCAAAAAAACGTGTATTTTAAGGATCTCAAAACAACATTGCAAGGCTTTAGTGGGAGAACTTATAGATAGGTAAGGAGAGTTTATTATTTGATTATTGAAATGAGATGTTGAAATGAGAAAATGTTGAGGCGGTTGATGATGTTGAAATGAGATGATATTAATGTTTATGATGATGATGATATTGAAATAAAGTGATGTTGATGTTGTTGATGACATTATGATGACATGATGTTGATGTTGAGAATGACATTGATGAGGGATAATGTTGATGTAGACAATGTCATTGTTTACTGTGGATACACATGGAGGGTGCATGACTGGATATCCTTGCGAGGAAGGGTTGGTCCCTATTCATGGTCATGCATCGATGGTGCCCATGGTTATATGTTGTGTATGTACATGTGAGGTGTAGTGACATGTCAGATATCCTAGTGAGGAAGGATTGGTTCCTATCCACAGTCAGTGCATCAATGAGCCCATAATTATATGGTGTGTATGTACATGGGGGTGCATAACTGGATATCCTTGCGAGGAAGGGTTGGTCCCTATCCATAGTCATGCATTGATGGTGCCCACATTTCATACTTTATAATTGCATTGACGTAAATAGAATGAAGGCAATGTGTACCTGTGGGTTTCTATGTGCTAAAAACGTATGTACTAAGGGGTCATTCAGTTTGGAATTACCTTGCGCCACTGGTTGATCACCGTAGGGGTGAATGGCCAGTGCACGACAGGGTGACCCTAATAAACGACTGAATCATTTTCCTGAGAGAGGCTATTTCCATGAGTATGGTACCACATTGCATGGTTAGAGTTGAATCGGGTGCATGCATCATTTTGAGCATAATTGTTTTGATTTGTGAAATGAAGTGGATGACTGTTTGTTGAGTGTGTGTTGAGTTATGGATTATTGAGAATGTTTGTGGTTGTTATTGTTGTTTCCTTTCTAATTATTGTTATCTAGTGCTTGTTGATTTTGTATAATAAACTCACCCTCGCAATTTTGTACCATGTGGTTGGTACCTGTGATGATTATGAACCTTTGTTTGTGGGAGCAGATGAGTAGCAGTAGGTGATGTTGGAGGGATATTCTTTTTGTTGGAGCTGCCAAACTGACGTGATGACGTTGGAATTCTTTTTGGAAACGAGTTGTATTTTGTTCATCAACTCTTTCTTAGTTAATTACTTGATTCCTTTTTGTTGGACATGCAAATTCCAGGTGTAAATACATGTAAAAACTAAACTAAGTTCTGACATGTGATTGATATGTACTGGTTTAAAATATACATACATATGTATCCAATTATGTATTTATTTGTTATATGATAAGTGTATTATCGCAAAAAATTTACTACCATTTTCATAATCAAATTAATGGAGTTTTCATTAAAATTTGAAATTTGCACGATTAGAGCTAGTGATATCGTAGCGACGAGGCGGCTCGTTACATAGGGGGTTTATTTACCGTGCAACCCACGAACTCGACAAGTACTTAGGAACCACATATGAAACTCTATCATTCATAATGAATTTAGAGCTTTGGGGGCTTATGTATCATGTAGCCCATGAACTCGGCTCATGGTGTCCCTCAACTACAATATACAAATTGAACATGACACATAAAGGAGGAGTTGGCCAACGTGACTCTGAATATGCCGTAACTTCCTCAATATCAGACATGTAAATGTAGACTCAGAGGAAAGACCTCCAGGTATGTTTTAATCATTTTTACACATACTCAAACACCATGAGCTCAACTAACTTGATTGTCGGAGTCCCTTTTGCAGGTACCATACCCTACACCAAGATAGAAGATCAAAGACTTCGTTGAGAACAAAGAAGAAAGAAGGGAGCCACACATTCCTCGATGGTATGACCATAGTTATGTTGATATCGACATTGCTTTGATCTATCTACGAAGTTGACATGCCTTGTTGGAGGCGATAAAGATAAAATTTCTGCGTTGAATGCTTGCTCTAGTAGTCATGCTCGACTGACATTCAATGGTGTGTAGTGGTTGTACTTTGGTAATCTGTTGGACATTTTGAAGGATTTGTCTTGAATGGGCTTGACTCTGTATTTTCTTTGCTCCACTTTTTTTTGTTCTCCCTAACATATTTGGTTGTGGAAAATAGACACAATTCCTCCATCTGGATGTACCTGGTTGCTCATGCTCTGAGTTCATCCAAATGCTTGAGTTTATTTCGACAAAGGCTGTCGGTGAAGGGCTCGGGCTTCAGGATTATGATCATTGAGTGCAGTGCGACGTCGGGGTCAAGTTCTCAGATCTTAATGGAGACGGTCACATATTTTTCCATGAACGACCTCAACGAGTTGTCATTAACTTGGCGTAGATTTATGAAAGTTGTGGATGTTGTGTGATGAGGACGGTTGGTTGCTTATTATGCTCTAAAGTGTTGGGCTAAGGCTGTGAATGAGCAGAGGTAGCATCTAGGTGTTGGTCTGGGTCTGATATTCTTGTACAATACGATGTAGTTATTTGAATACAAATTTACCTGAGTGGTAAATGCATCTAGGTGTTGGTCTGGGTCTGATGTACCATCATATCTTTCAATGTTCAACGATTTCCAGGTTATGAGTAGAGGTGTGTCCATGATGCCATCGATAAATAGGTGGAAGTGAATGATGTCATTATGGATTCCTCCCGATTACTGTAAAAGAAGAGTTGAGTATGGCTTTCATGGGTATGTGTTTCGGCGTAGGTGGTATAGAGGACGGAGAGTGTGGTGGAGTCAACAGTGGTGGGGGTGGTGGAGGCGGGTGATGAAGGGCGAGCCTTGCTTTGAGGTCTATGTTCTCCTCTCATGACTAACGTATGCTCCCTTTGTGTTTCTACTGTGAGGCCTCTAGGTTAGCCTTAGTTTTCTTGCATAGTTGTTCCATATGTGCTTGAATTTCCTGCAATGCCAATGTCTCCGCCCTTGTGTAGCGTGTAGACGACTTTGGGTTGCCTCTCCTTGTTGCTACCATCTTGTGGTCGAAGGAAAAGATTTCTTTGACCCCACAGTGGGTGTCAAATGTTTCGGCCAAGTTCTGGTGAGTTCTGGATGAGTTGCTACGCTCCACTCCTTCGTCTCTTGTGGCAGCAGAATATCTGATCTTCAATCTTGGTGTGGGGTGAGGTACCTGCAAAAGAGACTTCGACAATCAAGTCAATTGAGCCTGTGGTATTTGAGTATGTGTAGCCAAGTATGTGCCGAGTTCATGGGATGCATGGTACATAAGCCCCTTAAGTTCTGAATTTATTATGAATGGTAGAGTTTCATACGTGATTCTCGAGTACATGCTCAGTTCATGGACTACACGTTACAATTTCTAATAAATTCACTACTAAAAAAGCATTTTTTACGACGATTCTAAGGGAATTTTTACAATGATTTTCAAATCGACTTTGAAGCCAACGTCGTGAAAAGTCTTAACTTTCCACAACGGTTCTCAAACCATCTTAGAAAATAAACATTCTAAGACGGTTTTACAAACAACCGTTTTAGAATGTATTTTTTTATAATAAAAAATTAAAATTTTTTGAGGATTTAAGATAGTTTTCTAAAAAAAAAAACCTTCTTAGAATATAGATTTTATAAGACGATTTTTAAAAAAATTATCTTAAATTTTTTTTAAAAAAAATTAAAATATTGAGGATTCTAAAACGATGTTTTTACAAAAATGATCTTAGAATGTAAATTTTCTAAGACGATTTTCTAAAACCTAAGACAGTTTTCTAAAATCATCTTAGAATGTTTTTAAAAAAATTAAAAAATTGATAATTCTAAGAAAATTTTATGAAAAACCGTCTTAGAATGATTTCTTTATAAAACGGTTTTTCAAAGAATTCATCTTAGAATATTATTTTTTTAAAAAAAATCCATATTTTATTATTTCATAACCTTACCAA
>CM023958.1:23392104-23419655 GCA_013407115.1 Glycine latifolia | reverse complement strand
AATAATAATAATAATAATAATAATAATAATAATAATAATAATAATAATAATTATTATTATTATTATTATTATTATTATTATTATTTTTAGTAACTCATTATTTTTTCCCATATAATTTCAGTAAGAGTTGGGGCTTGAATAGTTCCCCCCAAAATCGCCTAAAACACACACATAAACAAATTTCAAGTGTTTAGTTTAATTACAATAATATCACTAAATGCAACTTAACAACTATCCAGATGTTTGGGATCCAAAATATTATGAAAATAAACTTCCAGCACTAGCGACATCCACCATCATCACTATCGAAGAGCATTTTGGAGACCTTTGAAAGCCACATTCATCCTATGTCGCCACCCACCCGTACTACATGCAACTTGGTAGTTGGTTAGGTCTGGGTACCATAAAAGAAATCCACATTCTAGACTTTTATTATATTCCTTATTTCTTCATATCAATGAAATAAATCCAAATTTCAAAGAATCCCTATACACCAGTCAAACTAACCTACAAACACATGTCATTGCATGACAGAAATCAAAATAACGAAAGTTTAAAGAGATGTTGAGAAACAAATTGACAACAATATATTTCTCTATTATTCAATTACCAATAATTCATAAGAAAATTAGATGATATATCCCACAGAGATTAAAAACAAAAAAGATAAGAAATGGAGATTTTACTAAGTTGCTAAAAACATAAAAATCAAAATTACTAACATTTGGAAATAGATAATAGCACTTGCTAATGGGATGTGAGAATTGGTAAGCTTTCCAAAATAAAAATAGTATTGATAAAATAAAGGGGCAGCGAGCGAGAAACTGAAACAGAAGGGCGACATGGATATAGAGAGTTTGGGCAAAGAAAATAACCTTCTTCAATTAAGCAACGAACGGCTTCTGGTTGAACTGAAAAAACTCCACAACCTTTGACTTTTCTCCCTCACCAACCAACCACACCATAGCCCACATCGAAACTCCACGTCATCACCCAATCGTCTACCCCAAGAAGCACGTTCCGCCAACGCTATTCCCCTTTTCTTTTTTTCTCTTTTATGTTTTCCCCTTTCGCTCGTCGTGTGACCCCGCGACACCATCATCATGCACCCTTCCTCCTTCCTTCACCCTCCTTTCTCGTTGCTTCTCTGAAACCTGCGTCCGCGTTGCTCTTTGCGCCAATGGCCGAGTCGTCCCCACCAGAAACGCGGGAACCGAAACCCGACGCTAGGAATTAAAATAGTGGAATGAAAGTCTTTCCCTTTATCCCTCACCGTCACCGACCCACAACGCCTTTATCTTTCTCTATTGTCGTCGTGCATTATCCGGTGGTGGTAAAAAATTGCCACCACTTTAAATAGACGATTTTTTAGGAACTATAGTCGAATGTGGGTCGTAAAAAATCATTTTTTAGTAGTGATTTCAGATTGGAAAAATATTTAAAAAGTAATACCAAAAAGTGTTGCGAGCCTTTCGATAAGATGTACATAATTTATAGCATACCGGTACCTAGCTAATTGTCTCAAATGCATATAAAATGTATGTTTATAAAATTCATGGAACGCAACGATTTTTTATTAATATAATATTTAGCTCGAGGAACACGCAAAACGGCAAAAGCATATATACGCAAATATAATAATGACCACGAGGATCGCGAAAAATAATAACCTGCACTTGTAGCAACACGGTCACAGTCACACGGTCAGTTTCCTAAACGAGTCCAAGTCGTAAGTTGCACTTGTATGAGACAATTCCAACACCTCTATTTATGTTCCAACATTATTATTCAAACCCGTCCATGTTAGCATAGGTTGGGTTCTGTATAGTTTTTAAACACTGTGTTGGGTGTGTGAGTGTTCATCCCCATCAACAACCCAACCATGCTAGACATCCAAGGCTACCTCGTACTCTTCTTCCTATGGTTCATATCAACCATTCTGATCCGTTCCATCTTCAAGAAATCTCAGTGTTTAAGACTTCCCCCTGGTCCTCCAATTTCAATACCCTTGCTCGGACACGCGCCCTATCTCCGTTCACTGCTCCACCAAGCATTGTACAAGCTATCGCTACGCTATGGACCCTTGATCCACGTCATGATTGGGTCGAAGCACGTCGTGGTGGCCTCATCAGCGGAGACGGCGAAACAAATCCTCAAAACCTCCGAGGAGGCCTTCTGCAACCGCCCCCTGATGATAGCGAGCGAGAGCCTGACCTACGGCGCCGCAGACTACTTCTTCATCCCCTACGGAACATACTGGCGGTTCCTGAAGAAGCTCTGCATGACGGAGCTTCTTAGCGGGAAGACCCTGGAGCATTTCGTCGGCATTCGCGAGAGTGAAGTCGAGGCGTTCCTGAGGAGAATGCTGGAGATTTCAGGCACTGGAAATTCGGTGGAGATGAGGCAGGAGCTCATAACGCACACGAATAATATTATCACGAGGATGATCATGGGGAAGAAGAGCAATGTGGCGAACGACGAGGTGGCCAAGTTGAGGAAGGTGGTGAGGGAGGTTGGGGAGTTGCTTGGGGCGTTTAACTTGGGGGATGTGATTGGGTTTATGAGGCCTTGGGATCTGCAAGGGTTCGGGAAGAAGAACATGGACACGCACCATAAGGTGGATGCGATGATGGAGAAGGTGCTCAAGGAGCATGAGGAGGCCAGGGCCAACGCCGGTGCTGACTGTGATAGGAAGAAGGATCTCTTTGATATTCTGTTGAACCTTATTGAAGCTGATGGTGCTGACAACAAACTCACGAGGGAAAGTGCCAAAGCCTTTGCTCTGGTATGTACTTCTTTTCTTGTTCTTCTACTTTGCTTTCTTTATATTAATTGTTTTGAGGATTTTAACTTTTGACTGCTCCCGTACCAACCTTAATTTGCTCAGGGATGTCTACTTCTTGTACTTTGTACTACGCATTTAAATATATCTTTCAAAAAAATTATACTTAAATATAAGTAATTTTTAATTACTTCGATGTTATTTAATGATATCTTTTCAAAAATATATTTCAAATAATTGTGATTATAATTTTAATTACTCTTTTTTATTTTTAATATGAAGTTAAAATAATTAAATGTAATAGTTTTGATAATATTATCTGTTATGAATGATTTTAAAAAATCTAAAAGGGACGAAGAACTAATCCTTGCTGAAAAAGAAAGGAAATAAAAAAGACCAAAAACAAGAAAGACATATCGGTGGAGGGCAAGGGGAAGGGGGTGGGTTGCGACGGAGGAGAAGGGGAAGGTGTGCAGCCTCGGATAAGAGAAAGGGGGAATAAAAAAGAAGAAGGAAGAAGAAGAAAGAAGTAGCTTGAGATGAGGAGATAGGAAGGAGCAAAAAAAGAAAAGAAAGGTAATTAGTGAGAAAGAAAAGAGAAAAGAGAAAATAATATTTATTTTAATTTCTTAAATATTTAAAAATAGAATATATCTGGAATTTAATAAAAATTATAAATGAGATATACGGCTAAAGAAAAAAATAAGAGAGATTTTAAAATATCTTTAAAAATAAGAAAGATTTTAAAATATATTCGATCTTAAAAAAAAATAATCTAAAATTTCAATTTAAAATCTAAAACTAAAAATGCTATAAAGGAATAACAATAGGAATAATCATTTTTTTAAACACGTAACTAATAACTATAATGTTTCCATGTCTCTTTTAATCTATCACATAATAATATTTATAATATTTATATATTGTTTATGGAAAATTTAAAATTCCAATTGAAAAAAGTGAAAGAAAAAACAGTCTAGTTTTTTATAATAGAAAATTTTATATTTGTGCTTTTTGAAATATTTTTTTTCACGTTTTCTCCAACCAAATAATGAAAAAGAAATTGTAATTAAAATTCATATTTTTTTCTTCTCTATTTTCTTTTGTTTAACTTTCATCTTTGTGGAATACAGAGTAAGTGTCCACTAGCACATATTGAATGTCCATGAATATTTTTTATTATAAAAATAAGTTTTACCCTTGTAATTTTGAAGTAAATTTTATCTAATAATAAAAAATCTATTTGAAAAAGTTTGACAAAAAGAGTATGTTAACGTTATTGCATCTATTCAGTAAAGAATGAAACTTGGATAAAAACTCTTAATATTATATTTTGGAGAACTGCCATGGTACCTAAGAATTTCAAACTTTTGGTACATTTAGCAGTGACTATATATTGAGGCCAATAATTGCATGGGGTTAGCTTCAGGAAAGGGAGAGCAAGGGATCGATAGAGAAAACTTGATTAAATGCATTCCACATGACATGTTCTTAAACCATCTAATTGTGATGAAAGAAAAAAAGAAGGGTAGGTTACATGTTGATTTAAGAACATCATAAGAATTAATTAAGACCGAAACTGAGACATATAAATAGCTATCCAATTTCAAGATCAAGTGAAATCCGAATCTAATGAGTAATGACATTTGCTCACTGTGTTCAATTCCATAGGACATGTTCATCGCCGGCACAAACGGGCCCGCAAGCGTTCTAGAATGGTCTCTGGCGGAGCTCGTGAGAAATCCCCACGTCTTCAAGAAGGCAAGAGAAGAGATTGACTTAGTTGTAGGCAAAGAAAGGCTCGTCAAAGAGTCAGACATTCCCAACCTACCATACCTCCAAGCAGTGCTGAAGGAAACCCTAAGGCTGCACCCTCCAACCCCAATATTCGCAAGAGAAGCAATGCGAACATGCCAGGTTGACGGCTACGACATTCCGGAAAACTCCACGATCTTGATCAGCACATGGGCTATTGGTAGGGATCCAAATTACTGGGACAACGCGCTCGAGTACAACCCGGACAGATTCTTGTTCTCCGACGAGCCAGGCAAGAGCAAGATTGACGTGAGGGGGCAGTACTACCAGCTCTTGCCCTTTGGGAGCGGGAGAAGAAGCTGCCCAGGAGCCTCGCTAGCGTTGCTTGTGATGCAAGGAACGCTAGCGAGTTTGATCCAGTGCTTCGACTGGGTCGTTAATGATGGAAAAAACCATGATGTTGACATGTCTGAGGAAGGGAGGGTGACCGTGTTTCTGGCCAAGCCTCTCAAGTGCAAGCCTGTTCCGCGTTTTACTCCGTTCGCTGCTTGAAGACTGTGAATGGAATGCTTTCTTGAGTTGTACGTTTTACCTACTATATGTTTACGTTATTTTTGCTTTTGTGGTACTAGTATTTGTTCGGCGAAGTGTTGCGTGTGTAAACTTGGTGGCAGCGGTATTTATGGAAATAAGTGGTGGCTTGGTAGTTGTTATTCCCATCCCTTTCTCTAATGCTGCCTAATAATTTAAATTTTAAAGGAGTTAATTAGGCCAACGGATACAGAATTAAAAAATTTAATCACTTTCTTTTCTGTCCGTTTTAGTTTCGTCTCCTTTTCTCTTTTTTATTACATCATTATCTTTATCGTTTCAATTTAAAAAATAAAAATAATAATATAACAATGCAATAATAAAAACACAACCCGTCACTGCCTTTTGTAAAACACCCAAGACTTCTCCCTCCCAACTCCTTCGCGCTTGTTTTTTTTCTCTTTTTTTTCTAACATCAACACTCTTTTTAATCGCCAACCCACCTTTAATTATCTTCCTCTCATTTTCTTACTTTCTCCTCTATAGATTCAAAATTTCTTACACCCATGAGACATACAAACATGGGGGCATGTGATTTGAGTACGAGGTACAATATTCATCTCCTTAAACATTCTTTATTTGAGCTCTTTGTGGTAAACCCATAACCCATTAAGGTAGATAGGTATTTTTATGACATAGATTAGTTATGAGTTGTGCAAGAGGGAATGGAAAATTATATAGTATGATTATTGTGGTTCCCTAAAAAATCCTAGGTATTATAAATTGGGAACTTTTATAATCTTTTATTATCTTGATTTTAATGCTTAGATTTAGTGAAAAATACAGTGGTGGCTCTTCTCCCAGCTACATTGAAAGAGTTTGATTTGGTTATCTTTTGTTGTGAGTAGCTAATCTACTTAATGGCATTTTTAACTATTTTTGGAGAAGCAAGAAAATTTTTAAAATAAGCTCCTTTTGGTGATTATGGTTCCTATGAGCACTTGAGTATGAAGTATCATAATTGTTTTACTTAGTTGGAATTAATTATTTGTGATCCTCAATGGTTTGATGTGTATTTTAATATTTTGATAATGTGTTTAAAATGTGAAATTGGTTTCTCATTGTGAATATTGTGATTGATTTTCATTTGCTACAACGTAAAATTAATGTAGCCTATAAGTTGAATGCTCATAGTATATATATATAATTTTTTTTTTCTACTGTTGGATTCTTCTAGTTTAGCATAACCAACTTGATCTATTTTTTGAATGAATTCCCGTGTTATTTTTGGGAAGAACAGTTTTGAATTGTGGTCCATTTTCTGTCCACGTTCAACAACAACCAATGATCTTATCCCAAGATCTTATCCATCCCCACGTTCTAATCCACGGAGGTTTAAGTCTACGGTAGGCAGAGCTTTATAAATAGAACTAAGTGCTCTCAGTTTTGGATCACCAAACTTACTTCTCTCTACATAATAATACATCATTGATTTGAGTGAGTGAGGGTTTGGAATAACAAATTGAAGTCGGGTTCAAATTTATTCTGTAATAGCTAGAGGTACACATTTTGTAATGTTTATCTTTCATTGTTTGATCTAAATGTGTTGTTTAATTGTTTGAAATGTTTATATCAAAATATAATTTTATAATATTTGGTATCCAAGCTCCTTAGTTCCTCTTACTTGCGTTTTTGGATTTGAATTTGGGCTTTATATTTGACTTTTTTTTAATTCATATTAAGACTAAAAATCATATTGGAATTGCTTTTCTTATTTATCTGTGATTTAAAATGATAATTTTCGCTTCTTAAATGGATGCAAACTATCAGATTTCCATTTAGGATCCATGGGTCACAATTGGGTCAAAGCAACTCGGCTCAACGTTGAACGCGATGTTATTGACGCACTATTAAGACAATGACATTTTGTAATCATGTTGATTTTCAATGCAGGCCATGTGGCTAGTATTTGGAAATTACCGTGAAGGCCCATTTAGATTTGGCTGGCCACATTGCTTTTCAAACAATGTAAAGGTTTAATAATTGTTTGTATATATATAAAATTTCGCAACGTATAAAGTATTTTTTGAAATACCTTAACATCATTAATTAATGATCAATAATATCATTATTTATTGTTGCTCATAATTAATTTATTTATGTACTAAATTTTTTTAGTAATGAGTTATGTGTTTAAATTATTTATTTATTTAGTTTAATTGTATGTTTATTTATGGTATTTGTTTAAGCATGCAATATTATGTTAAATAATTTATGCAAGTTAATATTAATGAGCTTATTGGATAATTGCATGCATATATTATTTATTTACACTTTTTGAAATTTTGTGTATAATTTTATGATTATCTTACATAAGAAATTATACTAAATAATTTTTCTATACAACGTATTTCAATTTATTTGCATTATGAAAATGTTATGCAAATATTTAGCTTTTATTATGAATTAATTAATGTTAAGTGATTAATATAATTTAATTGATTAGAGAATATCCACAACATCTTTAATTGATTAGGTTTATATATTAAGTGTTAAAATCACATTTAAAACATTAGTTGTGATTAATCATATGTAATGTAATAAAATCTATCCATAGGAATTTTGTTATATTTGTATGACTAATTATGATAAAATAGCATGTTATATTTCTTAATTTACCAACAGGAATTAAGAAAAAAAATTGATAGTTTTATCATAAGTTTGAATCTAATTGAGTAGGACTTTAGTCCATAGGCAAGTTTTATGTCACTAGGTTCATAAATTAATACATGTTGTACATTGGTAAAACATAATATTTTATATAGTCTCAAATTATGAATAATGAGAATGTATGTTTGAAATTTACAGTGAATCAATATAGGAACATTTCCGACATTAAGTGTGATATTCCCGAATTGATAGGGGACAAATATAAGGTTTGGAGTGAGATAATTCCCCTTCATTTAGGTTAGATGGATATTGACTATGCCATTAGGAAAAATGATCCACCAGGTATTACTTAAACTAGCACTCCAGATGTTGTTGATCTTTATGAAACATGGGAGAGATCTAATCGTCTCTCTATGATGTTCATAGAGATTAACATATCTGCTAGTATCCATAGTTCTATTGATCAACATGAAAAGGTCAAGGATCTTTTGAAGGTCATTGATGATCAATTTGTTACATCTGATAAAGCCCTTGTCAGCACCCTTATAATGCAGTTCTCATCCTTAAAGCTTCATGGGATAAGAGGATTGCATAATCACATCATGCTCATGAAGCATATAGTGACTACGCTTAAAGCCTTGGAAGTTACCATGTCAAATTATTTCCTAGTACACTACATTTTATGTACTTTGCCTATGAAGTATGCCCCTTTCAAAATCTCTTATAACACACATAAGGATAAGGGGTCAATTAATGAGCTATTGACTATGTGTGTTCAAGAAGAGGAATGGTTGATAATGGAAGAGGGTAAAAAGGTATACTTGACTACTCAGGAAAAAAAGAAAAGGGATCAAGCCAAGAACAAAGGCAATATTGTTGCTCATCCATTTATTAAAAAAGAGTCAAAGTGTTTCTTCTACAAGAAGAAAAGGCATATGAAGAAACACTGCTCAAAGTTGAAGAATTGGCTTTATAAGAAAGGTACTCCATTTAATTTTGTTTGTTATGAATCTAATATAGTTAATGTTAATCATAACACATGGTGGATTGATTCTGATTCTACAATCCATGTTTCTAATACTTTGTAGGGTATGGAAAACCTAAGGAGGTTAGTGGGAAATGAGCAATACATTTATTCAGGAGGCAAGATGAGCTCATATGTGGAAGCCATTGGGATGTGCAATTTAGTTTTAAGCAGTGATTTTATTTTTCATTTAGAAAATATCTTTTATCTTCCAAGCTTTTCTAAGAATTTGATTTATGTATCAAGACTTGTACCATCGGGTTTTCCCTTTAATTTTTTGAAATTATGGTTTACTTTAATTAATAAATCTAAAATTATTGGTTCCACTGCATTACTTGATGGGCTTTACTTTATTGAATTGCAAAATGATGTTGCTTATAATTCTATGCATGTTACTGTTAGGTTAAAATGATGTGTTATGAATGAGGAATCCTCTATGTTATGGCACCAAAGATTAGGACACATCTCTATTGAGAGAATTAAGAGATTGGTAAATGAAGGGGTACTTAGTGCTTTGGATTTTGCTAATTTTGAAACTTATGTAGATTGCATTAAGGGTAAGCCAACTAACAAATCTAAGAAGAGTGCAAGGAGGAGCTCAAACCTATTAGAAATCATACATACAAATATTTGTTGTCTAGACATGGACGCAAGTAATCTGAAATACTTCATCACCTTCATAGACGGTATTTCATGATATGTGTATCTCTACTTACTTCTTTCTAAAGATGAAGCTTTAGATACCTTTAAAGTTTTTAAGGTCGAAGTGGAGAAACAATGTGGAAAGAAAATTAAGATCGTAAGATCCGATAGAGGTGGAGAATACTATGATAGATACACGAAAAATGAACAAGCACTTGGTCTATTTGCAAAGTTACTTTAAGAACATGGGATTGTTGTCCAGTACACTATGTCTGGTTCTCTGGATTAGAATGGTGTGACAAAAAGAAGAAACTGAACTTTAATGGACATGGTAAGAAGTATGAGGAGTAACCGAAAACTTCCTCAATTCTTGTGGATTAAAGCATTAAAAATTACTTTGTATATATTAAATTGAGTTCCAACCAAGCCTGTCTCCAAGACGATTTTTGAAAGGTTCGAAAATGAGTTTGCAACATATACGTGTTTGGGGATGCCCGTCTGAAGTGAAAATTTATAACCCACAATAGAAGAAACTAGACTCAATGACTATCAGTGGGTATTTCATTAGATATGTCGAAAGGTCCAAAGGGTATAAATTCTATTGTCCATCATATAGCACTAGGATTGTGGAATCGATAAATGAAAATTTTCTTAAGAATGACCTCATCAGTGTGAGTGGTTAATTTAAGGACATTACTTCTGAAAAGGATCACTATAAAGCTCAACCCTCTAGCTCAAGTGACGGATTGATTGTCATTCACACCCTCAAGTACAAATGGGTGTTAGACAACCAATGATTGAAATTCCACAAATTGTTGAAAATGACCCTGTAGATCAAGTTGCTGATGAGGAACAACACGATAATGTTGAACAACTTGTTGATTTATTGGTTGAACAACAAATTTCTCAAGAAGATCACAAAGCAACATTAAGAAGGTCTACTAAAGTCAAAAGGTCAGCAATTCCTAGTGATTATGTGGTTTATTTGCAATAATCAAACTACAATATTAGAGCTGCAAATGATCCTAAATTGTTTTCACATGCCATGATTTCAAAGGAATTAAACTTGTGGTACAATGCTATGAAAGATGATATGGATTTTGTGGCATCTAATCAAGTTTGGGATCTCTTCGAGTTTCCTAATGGTGTAAAATCCATTAGATGTAGATGGGTTTTAAAACAAAGAATGACTCACAAGACAACATTAAGAGACATAAGGCAAGAATGATTGGCAAAGGGTTCCCTCAAAGAATTGAAAAGGAATAGACTGGCTACACGGAGACATTTTCTCCTGTATGAAAGAAAGATCTTTCTGAGTAATTATGACATTAATAGCTCATTTCGACTTTGTGAATTCTGAAACTGCCATTTAGTTTGATGTTTTCTCATATGGTTTTGTACACATATTCATTTATTTATTTTGAGAAATATCATTAAGTTTTGATGTAGAATAAATATATGGTTTATTCATTATGTTGAGAGCTAGCATTTAGAGACTTTATATATTGTGGTACATGGAAGATAATACTCGCTATTAGAGGACTTATCACCACGACTCATATATTTTGTTTCTTGTTATGACTAATGTTGGGTTAAATATGGACCAAGTGGGAAAATGTTGGATTTTCTTGGTTTAGCGGGACCAACTTGATCTATTTTTTGAATGAATTCTTTTGGGAAGAACCATTTCCAATTGGTCTATTTTCTGCCCACGTTCAGCAACAACCCATGATCTTATCCCAAGATCTTATCCATCCCCACGTTCTAATCTATGAAGGTTGAGCTCTA
The DNA here is from genome assembly GCA_013407115.1 of Glycine latifolia. Classification (NCBI taxonomy): domain Eukaryota; kingdom Viridiplantae; phylum Streptophyta; class Magnoliopsida; order Fabales; family Fabaceae; genus Glycine; species Glycine latifolia. The sequence goes on along the minus strand of CM023958.1, from coordinate 23,408,463 downwards.
TGATGGCAGAGCTTTTATAAATAAAATTGAGTGCTCTTAATTTTGGATCACCAGACCTGCTTCTCTCTACAGAATAATACACCAATTTGAGTGAGTGAGGGTCTAGAATAACAAACTGAAGTCAGGTTCAAATTTCTTTTGCAATGGCTAGAAGTACATATGTTGTTCTGTTTAGTTTCCACTATTTGATCTAAATGTGTTGTTTAATTATTTGGAATGTTTAGATCACAATATAATTTTATAATATCTACAACAAGAGATGATGTAGTCCTTGAGCCAAATACTCATAGTATATATATTTTTTCATTTGCTACAACGAAGAGATATATGGGTCAAATGCTCATAATATATGTATTTTCCATTTGTTGCAACAAAGAGATAACGTAGCCTGAGTCAAATGCTCATAATATATATTTTACATTCACTGCAACAAAGAGAGAATGCAACCTATGGATTGAATATCCATAGTTTCTATAAGATCCATTCACTGCAAGGAAGAGATAACGAAACCTATGAGCTAAATGCGTAGTTCTATAATTATCGTTTGTTGCAATGAATAGATAATGTGGTCTATCTGCACATAATATGATGAAAGTTTTTACAAAGTTTGTTATTCTTGATTTTGTTTTTAAATGTATTTCTAAAAATTTCGAATAGAGTAAGCAATAGTTTTTAAAAGTGAGTTATATTTATTTTGTTTTTATTAAATGTCATTTTAATTTTTTTTTATTAATAAAAAAACTCGTGCTATATTTGCTTTCACCTTCATGTCTGTTTTGTATGTTATGGTCTGGTGGTTGAGTAGCTGATTTCCTGAGATTTGTTAACTTACCTAGGAATTTGTTCATCCTTTTGGTAGGCCTCCATTGTATAAGATGGATAGCATATTTTGGTGACTCTAGTATGATATCAACTATAGGGATAGGGATAGAAATAAATATATAGGCAATCCCTTATTTTGAGATGTAGATGATCCTACCTTATGGATATGCTAATTATGTATTATGATGTTTTTGTGACACTTTGATAATTACTATGTATGAGCTATATTACTATATTTGATATTTTGGATATTATGTCAAGGGTCTATGTTGATATGTTGTATTGATATCTAACCGTTGTTGGATCATATATATATATATGTGTGTGTGTGTATGTGTGTGTGTGTGTGTGTGATATGCTTTCACATGTTATTCAAAATGTGATTTGTCATATTTTTAGGAAAAACTCTTCTTGATTTTTGGTAACCCCTTTGGATTGGTCTCTTATTTGTGTTTTAGTATGTGACAATCTTAAACTAGTCAGGTTAAGAAAATTATAATATATGTTTCGATCACGATATGAGAGTGAGTTGTGACAAAGTATTAAATAAATAAGAGATGTAAAAAAAAATTATATGCACTAATAACACAATATTTTTATATTATCATTTAGTTACAAACTACATGTAAAACAAGGTTGTTGATTTTTATAAAATTATCTTAAAAATTATATCAAGTCATTTATGATTAAATAACAGTATAAAATAAAACATCATCATTAAACTTCTTTTATTTAATAAATATTAAGAATAACTTTATCAATAAGGTAAAAATTAATAATTAAGAAACTGTCTTTTTAGTTAAAAAAGTTAAATTAAAAAAGGCGGGGAGAAAGATAAAATTACTGATTTTTTTTTCTTTATGCTCGTTTACGCGCTACATAATTTTTTATTTATTTATAAGAGACCAATACTTTTACATATGATAAAATTTTAATATTTAAATAATTAAATGAAATAGTAAAATAAATTGATTTTATAGAAAATAATTTAATAATAATGATGTGAATTTAGCTTCTATTATAAATAACGATATGCTGTTTTTATTTTACAAATACTATGAAATTTTAATTAATTAAAACAACATGGTAAAATAGTTTGACGTAAACTGTGATAAGTTAGTTGAATAAATAAATTTTACAATTAATTATTAATCGATATATAAAAGTTTTGGAAAATTTTAATAATAATATAAACAAAACAATGTCAGAAAAAATATTCTTACGACTGATGGAACAACCATATAAGGTCACGTACCTACTCACCCACAAAATGCCTTCAACTTATAAGTTATAATTATTATTTTTTCTCAGTATAGACCCAATAAAGAAACCAATTTATTGATAGAATCCATGGTATGTATCTAAGAGCAGCTTTCCATAAATGTAAACATTTCATTAAATGTTCAAAATCGATCCAAATCACTTTTAAGTCATCAAATTGATCCAAAATTATCAAAAATAGCTTAAATTGAAAATCCTAAAAAAAATTAAAAACTCCTCATTTTTACAGTTTGATTCGATTTTTGAATTTTGTTATAAAAAATTAAATTAAATCAAATAAATCACATATAATAATTATATTAAATTTTATTATGATAATTAATAATAAGTATTAAATACTTTATTATATTTTCTTTGCTTTATAATCAAGATGCATATTTTATATTTATATGTTAAAAAAGGATGTACTAATATTGTAAAAAATATTATTAAATATTAACTAATACACAAATTACTATTATATATGTTATTATATATGTTAAAAAAAGAGTTGAAAATATTATTTTATATTAATGCTAAATAGAAGTGAAAGTAATAATTTTTAACTAGAATATGTTAAATAAAAATTAATAAAAATAAAATTCATTTTAAAAATAATATAGCATATAATAATTATGTATATTTAGTTTATAGATTAAGATTATGATAATAGATTAAAAAAATAAAAAATTACAAAATTAAACTGCAAAAGATTATTTTGGTTTAGTTTGAATTTGATGTTTTATTTGAATCGAATGAAAACGTATCGCAAATACCCGTATATTTCATTATATCAACAAGTAAGGATCACGAGCCAGGGGATGTCACATGGAAAGGTTGTGAAGTCTTATATGCATCACCCAAAAGTTGAGAGCATGGCTATACTTGTTCTCTAGTAGTGTTATGAAAATCATTTGACAGTGACCCAGTCAAAGTACTTATTGGGTAAGTCAAGGTTGAATAAGTGGATCATATAGTTAATATGTGATCAATTTATATTTTTATACTTTGAAAATAAATTTATTGTCATGATCAAACTATAAATATTATATAATTTTTATCACTATAATTTTGCAAGACTAAATACAAAAGTTATTGGACAATCATAAATAAATTTGATGAAAATGTATAAATCACATAAATATTAAATAATATCATGATCAATATAATAATAATTAATTATTATATATTATTATCAAGATAAAAAAATAATATTATAGGAACATATTATATGCTAGTCAATAATTAAGTATTAACAAAACATGTTATATATATATATATATATATATATATATATATATATATATAACTGAATCAAATTTGTTCGTGTCCCCTGATTTGACCAAAATCAAACGGATCAAATCGGTTCTTTTGTGTTTCTAATCTTATACCTTAACCAGTTCACACAAGATTCAATTCAAGTGTGGAATAGGACCAATTTTTATAACTATGACTTCTAGTCAGCATTTTTGCTCGTAATAAACGCATATCATAGAAAATAAAACCAAGATAAAATGAAGGGGTTTTGATCTTTTTTTTTTTTACAAACCAACAAAAAAATTGAAAACATCATATTTTTTTTAATTTATTAAAAACGACATGCATAGAAAATAAAACCAAGATAAAATGAAGGGGTTTTGATTTTTTTTTTTTACAAACGAACAAAAAAATTAAAAACATCAATTTTTTTTTAATTTATTAAAAACGTCATGCATGGAACCACATGACCCCAGGGGCGGAGACAGGGGGGGCTAGGGTGGGCCACCGCCCCCCCCCAAAAATTTTATTAATATAAATTTTTTTATATATATATATATATATATATATATATTAAAAATTAAAAAAATAATTTGACAATAACAAAATATTGCATTGCATAATATAATGATATAATATTTTTTAATATTACATTAAAAAATAGGATAAAATATTTTTGAGATTGCATTACATAATATAATAGAAATCTTTAAGATTACATTACATAATAAGATAAAATATTTTTTAAGATTGCATTCAAATATAGTATAGAATATTTTTTAATATTGTATTCAAAAATATGATAAAATATTTTTAAGATTGTATTGTATAATATAAAATATTTTTAAGATTGTATTGTATAATATAAAATATATTTAAGATCGCATTGCATAATATGATAAAATATTTTTAGGATTGCATTTCAAAAATTGGTTAAAATCATATGCTTAAATTAATATAAATAGAAACATATTTTTGTGTTGATAGTATGCGTTTCATTCCAAATAATATTAGAGTTTTAGAGAATTTATGTTTGCATCATTGAGAAAATTGTTATGAGATCATATAGAAGCGTTTGACAAGTCTCATTCTTAACTCTCCATCAGAATTTAAAGGTACTTATTTATTATCATAGTGGAGTTGTCCATTGGATTGATTATCCAATTTGGACGTTGTGATTTTTTATCCAATTGGGTTTTTCATGCTAAAACTGATTGTGTCTTCTTTATCTCTTATCTCCATATTATTACTTTGAGTTTGATTTTAAATTATGAATTATTTTATTAAGACTCACTAAACTTTGTCAGTTTGTTCATCAACCCACCCTGTTTGCAATTTGTCTTTTTGTGGTTTGCGGTTTGCATATTTTTGTATATTAGATTTATATTGTCTTCAAGTACTTTTATTTATGATATAATTTTTTTTATGTTCGCCCCCCCTCAAAAAAATTTCTGGCTCCGCCACTGCATGACCCTATTTTCCTATAGACACCCAACACTCACATGTTCCCTTGCTTAATCGAGGAATGTAACACCAAGATACCACGAGCTTTCTTCATTCCATACTATAAATAAACTCGAACATTCGCCTTCTCGCTTTACCTCAACTTTCATTTTTGTCAACAAAAAACTTTATATATATATATATATAACAAATGAGTTGGGTAGGAATAATATACTTTCCTAAACCCCTCTTAGAAATATACATCAGCTAGTAATGGGCATATTATGTGGTTACATCATATTTGCAATGTAACACGTCGTATGCATCCAGTTGTTAACATTAAATTATGGTCGTTAAACGCAGCAAATAATTAACAATAATTAATTTGGAAGCAACTACAAGTACGACGTCATATTACATCCACAATATCATTTGTGCATTATGTATGGTAATCGTTCACGAAGTTATACAATATCCATCGGGCTATGTTATCCCTACAGGCCGGAGTGTAAAACACACATATATATACATTTGCATAATAAAGTAGGAAGCCAAAATGCTCACAAAATAAAACTAAAGTTCACACGGAACCTGTCCCGGCTCGGCCTCCTGTCCAGAATCCCTCGGATTGCCTCACTACCCGGGCCTCTTGCCTCGGGATTCGCCATCCTCTCTTTGCTCATAACCTACAAAGACATATAATCCCCAACCGGGGTGAGATAAAAATCTCAGTAAACTTCGGGTCCTTGGAGGCTTTTCCTTCCCCGGGTTCACTTTCACGATACATTGCATCAAAACATGCATTACACAAGCTAGCCATCCCGGCTGTCATAACACGCATCACATGTATATAATCACAAATATAATGAGAGAAGATCATCCAACTTAATGGGCACATTCTCTGTATATCGTTGCCTGAGGAAGATCATCCAACCTAATGGGCACATTATCTCACGACTTCGGGCAGACACTACCTGAGGAAGATCATCCAACCTAATGGTCACATTCCCTTAGGGTTATGCTCGGACGTATATGGCTCTTCCAAGAGAGGATCATCCAACTTAATGGGCATACTCTCTCAAGGTTTTTTCATATATACTAATTGACCACTTAGAGTTGTTCCATATGACTATGGCTCTAAGGGAAGTCCATATTTGTCCATTCTACTAGCCAGAGAATCTCATACATCACAACATATCATAACAGTGCATATCATATACATGTTCTCAATCAAAAGCAACAACACACAATTTCAATACATGTAGCATGACATACAATAACCATCACTCCCTCGGAGTATGGTGGAACACGGTCAAGGGAAAATTCCCAAGAACGGAGAGCTTACCTATTCTAAGAGTTATGCTGGTTCTTCCCAGCCTCGAGGTCACGACCGCCTTCGTCCCTTGTATCACGCTCTGTAAAAGCATGCAAGAAGGCAAAGCGGTCAATACTAGTTGCATGCAAACAGTCCAGGACGGTCACAGACCGTTGCATGCAACCTCTCAAAACATAGACTCAGTCTAACCGGGAAAACGTAAGTATCTTACTTCAGGAATGTTCAAGAAGGCTAGGAAGCAACTTTTCCCAAGCTTATGCATTTTGAGAAGCCTTCTTCTTCTTTGAAGTCGAGACTCAGAGGTCTTGGGAGAGACGAACTCTCCATTTATAGGTTTTTAACCAGAACAAAGGTTGGGACCTAGCTGTGGGGTGGTTCCTTTCAACTTCTCAGTTGCATGCAATGGGTTTTTGGTTAAGGATGAGTGGCTATGAGTTTCTCTCACTTGGAAATGGAGAATATGTAAAGAGGAAGAAGACGATGGTGTTTCGTCGAAATGGAGAGAAGTGGCCTATTTAAATGGCCCTGGCGTGTGACACATGTGCCAATACTGCCAGATGTCAAAACATAGCTTAGAAAACATAGGCAATTGTTGTCGGGTTCAGATCACTTACCAAAAACCTTCCTTGGGCAACACGGTACAAGTAACCCGAACAACTTTGTACAGATTCGAGGTATCAGCACAAGTGTTAACTGCTTTTGGTTGATTTCCTAGTGTTGAACCCATCCTCGACACTTTATAAAACACAAGGCTCCGCTTTTGTCTGACCTTATCTAACCTCGTTCGGGTCCCAACCTTGGTACTTCACAAAGTCCAAGGTTCCACCATTCTCCGACCTCGTCTAACCTTATCTGACCTCGTTCGGGTTCCTACCTTGGCACCTCACAAAGTCCAAGGTTTTACCCTTCTTCGAACTCGTCCGACCTTATCCGCTCTCGTCCGACCTTATCCGACCTCGATCGGGTTCCTCACTCCATGTCAGAACTGTCCCATAAAGGTCCTATTTCCTCATCAAAGTGACATCCCAGTCACACAAATCCGGATGTCTTATGCTGACTAGGAAACACGAATCCGGATTTGTTAAAAACACAACTTTCTCTTAATCCTAAGATTAATATATTAAAGTGCCAATGTGGACACCTAAAACCTTACATGCAACATAAAGTCCAAATATTAAATAACCCATAATCTCCAACAGACCTACATAAGAACAAGGAACAAGTTGTCCCTAACCCAACAAGCAGTGGCAGACCTAGATTAGAGTTAGTGTCTGCAAGTACAAACATAAAAAATTTGACAAGGGCTATGAACCCGCTTGCAATCCTGCCGCTTTAAATGAATGGACATACCTTGGAATTGTATGCATGTAACATTTGTCAAGGGCCGGTTGATTCGTGCATCTGAATCCAAATATAATAAAATAATAGTTATGAATATTCATTGCATAAACCTTTGTAGAATGAGTCTTAAGCATTAGAAGACACTGGATACACACAACCACATTGAAGCATTAGAAGAAGCAGGGATGTCAAAATAGTGAACTGACCTAATTAACTTTTAACCATTACTAGAAAAACAACATTCAACATCGGTTCTTTTTGACATTCCACATCGGTTTTGAACCGATGTTGAATCAGACGACGTTGAAAGTGTGCAAGTTAACATCGGTTTTGAAAACCGATGTTAACGAAACTAAACAACATCAGTTTTCCAGCAATAACCGATGTCGATATCTGATAAATAAAAACGTAAAAATGTGTAAAAGATGGAACATTAACATCGGTTTCTTAGGAAACCAATGTTAAGGAACACCACAACATCAGTTTTCTTTACAAAACCGATGTTGTAGTTTAAGTTAACATCGGTTTTCCCTGAAAATCGATGTTGTAGTCTAAGCTAACATCGGTTTTCTTAAAACCGATGTTGTTTCTTTATTTTTTTTTTAATATTTTGTTTGTTTTTTAAATTTTAGCAGTTCTTCAACCTGTAAATTAAATACTAGATCTGGGCAATTTCAAAATACATTAAAATAAATTAATATTTCAATAACAAATAAAATTCAATAGTGTCAATATACATAAAAGAATTTCCTAACCTAATGTTTATACAATTGTTTTGAAAATCCAATAACCACCTAATCTACTAATATGTCATCTCTAATTTTAAGAAAAAAACTTCGCCCATTGAACCCTAATAGCCTTCAAGGTGTCAGCTTCCAGTGGTCTTTCATCAGTGAAATACTTCATGACATAAGAAAACATAATTTAATAAGTACAAAACAAAAACAAGTAAAAAAAATTAGTTTTGAATTAGACAATTAATTACCATGTCCTAGTTATCTGTGAAGCCTCCTTGGACTATTGTCGACATCCAATGCATGACATAATAGCCACACTTAGTGCTTCCTTTTTGCTTATTACACTAAATTGAATAACATAGTCAAAGTTAAATGGCAATTAGTGTAAATAGTAATAAAAATTATTTTCAATACATAAACCATGATTTATTAGAAGACTTACTTTAAGCACAATCCATTTAGTAGTAGTCTTTGATTTATTTCCTTGAGTGTCATGGACTCCCTTCAAAGCACTGCTTAAGAGAAACATGCATGCATAGTGTACAATTAACATATTCATGCCATAGAAATAACATAAATGTGTTACAAATTACAACCTACCTGTTAACAATTCCTTTAAGGTAGTTATCAGGCCTGTTATGCAACGAACAAAACCAGATGACTACATTGGCCTTAGGACATATAACTACCAGTTGCCAATGTGCACTGCATTGTCAAAAAACAAGTTATTATACTGCATACATTAATTAAATTGTGATACTCATTTATACTTACCCATTCAAATAAGGTGCAAGGTAGACATGTTTCTGTGAACTCTGCATCCATTTCTTCATATAGTCCTCGATTTGAAATTTAGATTGGCCAGATCTCTGTATGGACTGTGGCTCGAGGAATCCATACACATCGGCATGATCCGATTGTAGGCTTAATTCATTCATATGCCTATTGTAATGTGAAAATAAAGTCAACTATGCAAGAATATAAAACAATTCACCAAGTAATGCTAGTCAATTGAACGTGACTTACAGAATCCACAATTGTATAACGGAGATGTTGAGACATTGACCACTATGGATGATTTCCGAAATATCCTCACGCTTGATGTACAAGGGGAAGTTGTCATTATGCACCCCGAACATCTCCGGGTCCCATGGCACCTGGAAGGGTCTGAGGAAAAGATTGGGGATGGTCAATGCTATCTGGTACAAGGGATTAGAAAAATGTTCTGGCTTATCTACAGGTTTCGTCGGTCCCTTGGGTTCTTGTTTATCCTACACAGTTAACAACCATAAGTGAACGATCAAGTTAACTTTATATATGACAAATCATTTGTAAATGAGAAGAAAGAAGGCAAAAATGAAAAACCTTATGCAAAATTGTCTATACAAGATGTGTCAGCCAAGCAAGGAAAGTGTTAAGTGCCTGTCCCACTAACTGAACCTCGTCAGTGGGTACAGGGACGCGAGCATCAGTATCTCGTACTTCCTCAACACTCACCTTTACCTGATCAGTGGCAAGAGGGACGTTGTGCACGATCGTCGATCCTTCATAAACTCTGCCAAGGGCAACAAGATGGGGAGGATTGTCATCGACATATAACCCACGCTTGTTAGATGCACCCGTGTCTGGGTCATTCCCCGAGGGATTGACATAGCTTCCCTTGGTGCTGACACAGGCACCAATAGGACATGACTGAACCTCTAGAGGCTGCATGGCACCCTGAGACTGCATCTAGGACTACAACTGGCTGAAGCACATCATCACTTGTTGCATAACTCTTTCAGTGATCGACTATGTAAGTTGATCAGTGATCAACTGCTCCAGCTCTATCCTGATGTTGTCTTTCAGGCGATCCAAGTCTTCAGGCGCCGTTGACTTCGACTTGTGAGAGGATGATGGAGCTGGTCCGAAGTACTGTGTGATGGTAACACCGGCTCTAGCATCACGGACACGGCCGGGGTGCTCTGGTTGTCCAATGGCAGCAGTCAGGACATCCTGACGTCCACTAACGACAAAAGAACCCTGTGTGGATTGCTCATCCAGGGAATCCTGCAATCAAAATAAGTAGAACATTAGTTTTGTCATTTGTGATGAAAAAATTCATTAAATGTGTATGAGATTGTTGTTTGACTTACAATCCTTTCAGCAATCTCGCGCACCGCCTCAGAAGTCATCTCCCCGGTTTTTTTCGCACGAGCCAGCTTCCACTTGATGTGTCATCTCACAGGGGACGGAGGGTGAATGATGGTCTCGGTGCTATTAGCACGGGTTGCTTCCTCCAATTGTTTCTTTTGTTTTTCATCCATCAATCTCTTCTCTAACAAGTCATAACCCCCGCGAGACAACACGTGAGGGGTGGTGTTTAGCTTCTGGATGGCCTGGGCCTTCTTTCTAACATCCTGTAAGAATTACACATATAGGGTTAAAAAAAGTGCTTGTTTGACTTCAACGTTGTGAAATTGTAAAACAATGTAACTCGGCTAACCTCCCAGGAAGCCGCTCTACGTGTCTCACAGAATTAGTGCTATTTTTCCTTACTGATACAGTATTTCTCGCAAACAGCATCGGCATCGTTGTCTTTTCCTTGTGCCAAAACCCATTTGCTGGTCAGGTCTGACTTGAACTGCCTCCATCGCTCTCCTACTGTCTGCAGAATTTTCTTCTTAGTCCATTGGTCGGATGCTTCAGGTATATCAAATTCATCCTGCGTTATAATGAAGTGGGTTTAACAGTTAGAATAACATTTAAATTGTATCACGACATCCAATCACATTGGAGATTTAATTGTAATACATGAATGTCCTCCCAGATCAACTCCTTCTGTGCAGCAGGAACTTCCTTCTAGTTGGCAATGGTGACATCCACCTTGTCTCTCGCAATGATCCCTAGGTATGTCCTCAATTTCTTCACTTGAGGACCATCAGACTTCCCAGTGGCAGGATCAACATGAACCACTGGTCTGTCAGCACCAGCAGGTCTGGTAGCCAGTGAACACAACCGTGTTGCTTTCCTGGTCTTCTCCCCGTGCACGCTGAAGGTCCTGACTCAGTAGAAGGAGGTGGTGACTCAGGACGAGGAGGTGCTGACTCAGGAGGAGGAAGTGGTGACTCATGACGAGGAAAGAAGGTCGGTGGTGTAGTCATGATCCTGTTAAAAACAAAAACAAAGATAAGTAAAGTTAAGTGACAAGTAAGGTTACATATTAAATTGTAAAATTCGAAAAAAGTAATTAAAAAAATTACATTAAGTGATGTTAATTAATAATTCTCCTTCATCATGATCATTACGATTTGCATGAACATCTTCAAGAACATCCTCTCTATTGACGTCAGCCATTGGTGTCGAGAATTGAGTGACACCAGTATCAAGGGTTGAATCATCATCGTCAAGATTAATACCAATGGTTTTTCCATGTAGTACCACTGACCACCTTTCATCACATGGATCTTGAACATAAAACACTTGTTTAGCTTGTTCTGACATGATGAAAGGTTCATCTTGATAAGCTAGCTTGTTAAGATCTACTAAAGTAATTCTAAAGTCCTTGGTTCTCACACCGCTATTGATATAAACCCTCTTGCACTTGAAAACACACACAGTGAACGTAACATAATTAAGCTCCCAGATGTCATTAATGACTCCAAAGTAAGGCAAGCACGCCAAAAGTGGATTATGGTCATGCACAGTTGTGAAGTGCTGCGACTCAGCTCTTAGGCTAACCCCACTGTTTTGCATTGTGCTCTTCTCATCTTGTTGTTTTGTGTAGAATGAGTACTTGTTGATATCGTACCCTTGCCAACTTCTAACATTTCTTTTTGGCCCATCTGCTAACTTCCTCATTGTTTCAGATGCCGATTCATCACTAAATATTGTATCTTTAAACCAATTCAAGAAAATCTTGTTATGCTATTTCAACAGCCTATTCTTCGTCATTCTTGGATTACTTTCCTTGAGTAATGTCTGGTGATGAACCATGTAGGGTAGTACTTCATTACTGTTATTGAGGACATACAAATGAGCTTGTTGCAATTTCTGCAAAGCAGGCGTTATAACATGCAGCCCTCGTGTACCCTTTCCTCCCACTCTCTCGTCATGTTGCGACTCGGGAAGACCAACAGGTTTTGCTTTTTCAAGGTACTCTAAACAAAATTCTACAGCTTCTTCGGCAATGTACCTTTCAACTATGGATTCTTCAGGACGGTGTAGCTTTTTTGTATACCCTTTCAAGATCTTCATGTATCACTCGATCGGGTACATCCACTGTAAATAAACGGGACCGCATCTTCGGCAAAGTGAACCATTATGTCAAAAAATGAAGGAGGAAATTACATCTCCAACTGACATAAGATAATTGCCGCCTCTTCTTCCAAGTCTTCTAAATTTACAGGGTCCACGACTTTCGTACAAATGGCATTGAAGAAAAAGCACAGTCGAGTGATAGCATGCCTCACTTTGTTAGGTAAAATGTCTCGAATCGCCACGGCTAGCAGTTGTTGCATCAACAGATGGCAATCATGAGACTTTAAGCCAACTAGTTTCAAATCTTTCATATGTACAAGGCTCTTAATATTTGAAGAGTATCCCTGTGGAACTTTCACTCGGTGCAGACACTGACAGAAACTTATCTTCTCCTTTCTTGACAAAGTGTGACATGCTGGAGGGAAGTAAATTTTCTTACCATCGGACCTAGGATGTAACTGTTCATGTATACCCATCTCAGCAAGATCTTGACGAGTGTTCAAACCATCCTTTGTCTTGCCTTTAATGTTAAGCAACGTGTCGATAACACTGTTACACACATTTTTCTCCACATGCATAACATTGATACAATGTCTAACATCTAGATCAGACCAGTATGGAAGATCAAATAGTATTGACCTCTTCTTCCATATGCAAGTATTACCTTTGATCTTCTTTTGGGTCTTTCCAAATACAATATGAATGTCCTCAACCCGCTCAAGAACTTGCTCACCGATTAACAGAATCGGTGCAGTTTCATGCTCTTGACTTCCATTGAACGCTTTTTTCAATCGACGATAAGAGTGATAAGGTTTAAGAAAACGTCGATGGCGAGTGTAAACTATTTTTCTTCCATGTTTAAGTTACAAGCAACTCGTGTCTTGTTCACAGATAGGGCATGCACGATGGCCCTTAACATTGTATCCACTCAAATTCCCGTACGCTAGAAAATCATTAATGGTACAAAATAGCATTGCACACAACTTGAATGTCTCCTTACGATACCCATCAAACACGGCAACCCCCTCATCCCACAACTTTGCTAAGTCTTCAATCAAGGGACTAAGATAAACATCAATGTCATTTCCTGGCTGTCTTGGGCCTGATATCATCATAGACAACATCGTGTATTTTCGCTTCATGCACAACCAAGGAGGCAGGTTGTAAATGACCAGCAAAATAGGGCACGAACTGTGCTGAGTACTTAAACTGCCGTAGGGATTCATTCCATCACTAGCAAGTGCAAGTCTAAGATTTCTTGGGTTTTTGCCGAATTCTGGGTACAAACGGTCAATCTTCTTCCACTAGGAGGAATCTACTAGATGGCGGAGCATTCCATCATAGTTTCTCTCATCTGCATGCCATGTAAGGTCTTTTGTGTCATCGTCATTAGCAAACAGACGCTTAAACCTTGGAATGATCGGAAGATACCACAACACCTTCGCGGGGGGTTGCCTTTCTTTGTGCTTTCATCAATGCTACAGTCGTCATCATCTTTCACTTTGTATTGTGATACCCCACACCTGGGGCATTTATGCATTTCTTGAAATTCATTTCTGTACAATATGCAATCATTAGGACAGGCATAAATTTTCTGATACTCCATACCCATCGGACAAAGAATCTTCTCGTCCTGATAGTAACTTCTTGGCAATGTGTTTTCATCTGGAAGCATGTCCTGAACTACCTCAAGCAGTGAACTAAAGCTTTTGTCACTCCTCTCATATCTGGCCTTGACATTAACCAGATTTAACACCGCTGACAACAGTGTCAATGACTCTTTGCATCCCAGATACAATGGCTTCTTCGAATCACTTTCCAATGTATCATACATAGAGGCATGTGCTTGCTAAAAAGACTCATGTCCCAGATCACAAATCATATCCTCTAATCGATCTTCGATGTCAACATCAACCAGTTGAGTTTGTGAGACCCTTAGCATGTCTGTCAATTCACCATGCCATATCCATGTGGTATAATTCTTCTTAATCCCATCACACAGAAGATGGTCCCGTATGTCATCCAGTGCTTGGTGTCTTCCATTCAAACAATTGATACAGGGATAGAAATATTTTTCATCCCCATCCGGTCGACTTCTTTCGGAGGCAAATTGCAAGAAATGTTCAACGCCTTCCTCATACTCAACGGTGATACGACTTGCATTCATCCAACTTCGATCTATCTAATTAATAACTCTGTGATACTCACAAAGTTGTTCCATGCATGAAAACCTCACTTTTTTCATTGAAGGTGTGGCCCTATCCCATTCAGGAAGACATATTTTAATAGTATATTCATATGTATAGGTTGATTTTCTTATGTTAAATTTGATAAAATTTCGGCAGCATTTCGCTTTGGTCTCCAAGTACACGACGTGAAAGCAGTGACATGAGTTCCACCACAATCAAGTATGCACCCGAAGAACAAACTGAAATGCATTGTACCGAAATTTCATCATATTTAACAAAAGAATCACAACCTATACATATGAATATACTAAAAAAATATGAGTCTTCCCAAACTGTCCAAATGGACAATTCAAGAATCAATACAATGATTAATCCAAACTGTCCAGAAGAATCACTGTAATGAATCTCAAACGGTAAACTAAGGTTCACTCATAATGAACATTAATTGTATAGAAAAAGCAACATCATACTTGACATACAAAAAATTCCTTAAAAATAGTCATAAGACAAATTGTACAACAAAAATATGAAACATATTCACACCTGTGATGATGATCTATGTGAAATGTCCAACAATGAAGGTCGTGATAACGAGGCAAACGGGAAAAGGATTCACTCTCCTACAAACTACAATGAACATATAACATTAGAGTTTACATTAGGGTTCGCTATCTTTTTACGTACTACTATACTCTCTAACATTCTCATAATGAATAAGTCACAATCAATGACTATTACTTGCATTCTATATTTAATTGGTTTACATTTAAGTACCTGAGAGGATGGTCAATGACAATCTCCAAAAATTCCACTGGTGATGACGATGCAAAGAGGAAAATGAAAAATCATACAAATGATACACGTGGTGTCAGATTACAAAAGTTGGTTTGAATGAAGACAAACAAAAGAGCACAACTTTGTATATGTAGCTTTGACACTGACACCACAAATTTCCCCCAACCAATAAAAAATAGTGATTACAACTTAACAGTGTTTAGGTTCGTGATTAACATCAATTATACATTAGAAAATTGTAAGAGTCTCACAATTTTGAACT
This sequence comes from Glycine latifolia, assembly GCA_013407115.1. Taxonomy (NCBI): domain Eukaryota; kingdom Viridiplantae; phylum Streptophyta; class Magnoliopsida; order Fabales; family Fabaceae; genus Glycine; species Glycine latifolia. The sequence continues at coordinate 23,392,782 of CM023958.1, read as the reverse complement.
AAAATAGCTATCTAATTCACACATAACAGAACTCAGAACCAGAACCAGAACCACCGTGTGGGACGCGATCGTGAGGAGGAATGCTAACCTTGTGGGACGTGAGAGTTGCAAGCGAGAGAGTGGAAATGCCGTGAGCGACACCACTGAGAACCAACACCTCTGTGGAAGCACCGTGAGCACCGACAATGGAGGCTGAGAGTGATAAACGTTTGTCGTGTCGCTTCAAAATAATTAAACTACGCTAATTTTGTAGCACAGGATTAACCTAGGTCGACTCAAAGACACTATCAATATGGTTCTATCTTCAATTCAATACTAACAGTAAAGGGAATTTTTGTCAAACAGTTTACAGGCGCGAAGTAAAAATTGCAAAAACACAAACTACGATTAAAGATCAATGCAGAAACTAACAGAATTGATAACAAGTAATGTAAAACAAATTAAAGAGAATCAATCCAATTCACCAAACCAAACTATTCGAATCATCATTGTTCTCATAAATTTATCCTATTGTGAAAGTTCATTCAATTTCATTAGAAGCAATTCAATCGAATTAACCCCTAAATTAATTGAAACCACAACCCTAATTGAAATATCATCCAATTAATCTGTGATTTATATTTGAAATTAGGGAATGAATCCATAACCTAATCCACTTTCAATCCTAAACGCATTCAT
>CM023958.1:23380760-23392004 GCA_013407115.1 Glycine latifolia | reverse complement strand
CAGAAATTTATCCTATTGGGAAAGTTCATTCAATTTCATTAGAAGCAATTCAATCGAATTAACCCCTAAATTAATTGAAACCACAACCCTAATTGAAATATCATCCAATTAATCTGTGATTTATATTTGAAATTAGGGAATGAATCCATAACCTAATCCACTTTCAATCCTAAACGCATTCATAATCATGAAAACAAAATAGCAATTGAAGAAGAAAGTGAACATTCACACAGAATTCGAAATACCAAATCAGAACTCAAATTCTTCTCTTGCTTGGGTTGGATCCTTGGATTGATTGATTATTTAGCCTTCCATGATCATCATCAATGAAAGCCTCATGAAATAAGTGCACGAAAATGAAAGAAGGGAAAACGAAAATGAAGAATAAGGAAGAACAGTTGAAAGAAAATAAGAGATAGAGTTTTGATTCTAAGAACTTAAAAAGAGAAATGTAAAACTGTTTTTGCAAAATGAAATGTAATTTCATAATTCCTCCTAATGTCACTAATATATAGTGACTAAGTCTGAAGAAAAGAATGGGCCATGAACAACCCATCAATTCTAATTATTTATGCTATTTACACCAACAAAAGTCCAACTCGCAGCCCAAAATACAAGTGCAGTGATTCTGACTTCAAAGCCTAAAATGACCCTTCAAATGGTAGAATTGGCCTCGGCTTATTTCTAACAAACTTGTAGATCTTTTTGTTATCTTTCCAAGGACTACAAGAACTATCAATTCGGAGTTCTGTAGAGCTCTGTAGGTCCTGTACAAGGCAGATACGTCAAGTGAGCATAAAATCCAAAAATACGCAACAATTAGCAATTAAGCCCACTAACTTGCCTAAGACAAAAATTGAATTAGAATGAGAAAATAAAAGTCCAAGAGAAGTCAAATAAGCTAAGAATGATAGAAAAATATTTAATTAAATACAGTCCATCAGAGAGAACAAGCACCAAAAGTGAATAAATCAAGCAAATAAAATACATAAACAATGACAACACTAGAGTAAAATTAGTTTGCTTTTTTGTGTTTGATTTTATGCATGACAATCATATTACATATGTGATGCAAATTACATCTCTTTCATGCTCAAGGTCCCACGAACTCCAAGAACATCCAACATTCAATTTAGCATCATCGATGCTGATTGATTTGTCAATTGTTGCCTTTTTAAGGTAGTTTTTATGTGTTTTTGGTTGTTTCCCGATCTCTCCAAGAAAAAAAAATGGTCCATGATCCATAATAGTCGCTTAACCAACTTTCACTTCATCACTATATAAAACATCGCATGCCCACAGCTATACATTTGAACCTCATTACTCACCCCTTACACGATTTGACTTTGACATGGAAGTGTTTATGTAGGTGAATGCAGATCTTACTACTCATTAAAAATCACCACTGCCATACTCTAGTCATTTCCTCCATCCATCATATTTGGATCTTTTTTGAACAATTGAAGGAAGGAGGAGTTGAACCTTTCAACATAAGAACTTGAAGTTACTTTTCGAACACCATCACATGTTAGCTCTCATGTCATTATTATTTCCTCAACTACGGACAAATAGCTAGCATTGGAGGTTTTGTGAAACACCAAACATCTGAAGTATCTAAGAAATTACTTAAGAAAAATGGAAATGTTGGGAAAGCAAGGAATACGAAGAAAAAGAACATAATCAGGTTGGCTTGACATTGAAGAGTCTAAGCTTGATGACAATTGAAAACCAAGCAGTTATTGCACTTGCACGGACATATATAAATCATAGAGTATACGTTGCAAGTTCAGTTATTGGAGCAAACAAAATAGAGTATATAGAAACTAAGAAAGTAGCCAATGCAATTCAAAATTTCAAGTGTACCCATACGTGTGTGTGCTAGCAGGCTAGTGTACAACTATATATGACCTAGGATGTTCCTCTGAGAACCAGAACCAAAACCACCGTGTGGGACGCGAGAGGAGGAATGCTAACCTTGTGGGATGGGGAGTTACAAGCGAGAACCTTTGTTGAAGCGAGAACCACCGTGAGCGACACAACTAACAACCAGAAGGCGAGAAAAAGGCGCGAGAAGGGTGACAGTGGAGGTTGATAGTGGAGGCGGAGACTGAGAACGAGCAGTGAAGGCGAGAGTGAGAGAAAGGCGCGAGAAGGGTTTTAATTAATTTGGGGGCCAGGTTTTATAAAAACAACAACATCGGTTTTCATTGAAAAACCGATGTTAACTATCTCTTGTTAACATCGGTTTTTATAAAAACCTGGAAAACCGATGTTAAATGAATACATTAACATTGGTTTTCTTAAGAACCTGGAAAACTGATGTTAACGTGTTCCTGTTAACATCGGTTTTCATAAGGAAACCGATGTTAAGGTCCTTAGTTAACATCGGTTTTCCAGGTTTTTAACAAAACCGATGTTAACCATGTCCTTTTAATTACAAAATTGCCGCCACGTTTTCGTTAATATCGGTTTTATAGAAAATCGATGTTAATGTAGCAATGTTAAAAGCTATTTTTGTAGTAGTGAACTCCCTTAAAAAATTGGTTGGATTAAATTGAACCTTCTACGTTAATTAATTATTTCAAATAAGTCTAATCCTTGACAAATGCTGAAATCAAATATACTAAAAATTATTTTTTTACACAAAATATATTAAGAATTATGTTTCTTTATATATATATGTAGAAATTTCCACTACTATAAAATATACATTCAACATCGCCAGTTTAACATCGGTTATAAGAAAAACCGATGTTAAATTATACGCGGTGGCATTTTCGTAAATAATTGGAACTTCTTAACATCGGTTTTTCTAAAAACCGATGTTGTTAGTAATTACTTAACATCGGTTTTCTGAAAACCGATGTTGTTAAGTAATTACTAACAACATCGGTTTTCGAAAATCGATGTTGTAAAATGAGTATATAACATCGCTATTTAAACAAAAACCGATGTTAGTTCTTTTTTAAATTCAATAGCCACAACCATAGTTCATCCTTATAAGGCCCAGAGTGGTAAGCGTGCAAGAGAAGGAGAATAATAATAAGGTGTGTGAAGGCTCGGCGAGATAAGCTCCATCTTGAAATTCACTTGAATTGAACAATGACGGCAAAGAGATCCTGGACGCGGAATCGATTCTCGACGGCGTTAGTTCCCGAGACCCCATGTTAGGGTTCTCCGCCATGTTGATGACAAAAATTGGTGGAGTTTTTCGGCCGTCGATATTCTTTCAATATCGCCCAAAATGAACACCAAGCCTCCGCCCGTGGCCGCTGAGAAGAAGATGAAGAAGAAGAAGGTGGCCACGCTGGTGAAGAAGCCTATGTTAGGGTTTGTTTGTTGCCTTTCTTTTATTTCTCTTTGTGCTCTCATCTTTCATCTTCTATTTGTTCATTCTAGAGTGGCACGATGTTGAAGGGTATGTCTCAAGGGTCGATTTCGTGAAGAACAGGTCACTCTCTTCGATCTCAAATATGTTGCTTGCTGTATGCTTCATTTCTTCCTGCTTGTGTTAATGCACAAATGATGTGCAACAGCCTTGCCATTTTGTTTTTTTAACTGTGCATCTTTGATGCTCCATACTTCATTATTTGTTATTAACATTTCCATTTTTATTAAAAATATTGACTTAAAATTTTTTTATAGCTCCATACTTCATTATTTATTAAGAATATCTATTCGGGAAGGTAATGATTTAAAAAATTTTGTTTCTTCTTGACAAACAAGACAGCTTTTTAATTTAATAAGGCAGCGTTTTTATAAATAAAAAATCCGTCGGATCGAAATAAATATGAACATAGCCCTTTAACATTTTTTTTAAGGAAAAAAGAAGTTAAGTAGACAGTAACTAAAAACAATAAATATAATTTTGCAGTAAGAGAGATTATAAACTAGCAAGAGATGAGTCTGTGTGAAATAAATAGGATAAGAACAAATGTTTTGTTTTCTTTCTTTCAAGAAAACGTAATTAATAAACTGATCAAAATTAATGAAAAGTTTATAATTAATGATGTGCAAAGTGCAAAGTTGAACATAATAAAAAAAAATCCTTTCTATAAATAGGTAACTCTTTGTAATCTTATTTGGTTTTTGAACCACACACTATTCTTGTATATCAATTAGGCCACACTCACGACAATCAGATTTTATGGAAAGATATATATGATGAACTAATTTTTTTTATTCGTTTAGTTTTACTTTCTTGCTCTTATCTTTAGGGATAGACCTATGCATTAGGCAAGGGGGGCCATGCCCCCCTCATTTTTTAAAAAGTTTAATAATTAACATAAATATTTTAATTATAAAGTTTTTTATTTTGTTATTTTTTATTAGATAAAATATCACTCTACTTTAAAAGGCTTTGTTACGTGACCCATTTTACTTTTCTTTGCTGTACAGTCCATGACATTGCTGTTGAGAGGACATGCTAATTATGATAGTGTCTAAATGACTAGTTTATTGAAATAAAAATATTAATATATGATCTTTGGAGACCTACAACTACCTTACAAAAAATATTAATAAAATAAACAATTATAATCTTAAAAATGTTAACTAAGTAAGAGAAAGAATGCTTGCAACATTCTCTAATATTTTCTTTGTTAGAATCTATTGAAATGTATTAGAGAATGTTAAATGCTACTATAATTTTAAATAAGTTTTAACTAGTCTTCATTATCATATTTTGATGGTTATATTTTGTTTTTATATATACCTGAATTACAATAATTAGTTTTCAGTTTCTTAAATGTAATGGTGTACAGGTTTTACAGCTTCGTAATTGGTTGAAAGCTTGGAATGAGCATTTTTTGGACACTGGTAACAAAAAGCAGGGAAAAAAGCAAAATGACTTGTTTGAAAAAAATTGTCTTCTTGTTCTCCCTTATACTGGTTAATCAATGTGGTTCTCTCTTATACTGGTTGTTGCAAATTTTAACCATGTAATTTTGATGTTTCAACTTTCAATATAGTTAGGAAGCCTGAATCTGAGAATGGACTTCTGTGTTATTGCTAAAAAAAATGGCATTGGAATTATGGGTTAGAGTATCGGGCTGGAGTAATAGAGAGAATAGGTTTTTTTTTTTTAAAAAATGACACTCTAAATCGGTTATTTAATAAACGATGTAAAAAGTGAATATACAACATCGGTTTCTGGAAAAAACCGATGTAAGAAAGGAACATTCTACATCGGTTATTAGAAGAACCGATGTAAATTTACTAACAACAACATCAGTTTTCCATCAGTTTTTATGAAAACCGATGTTGATATGTAAATTCAACATCGGTTTTTGTAAAAACCGATGTTGTTATGTAAATTTAACATCGGTTTTTACGAAAAACCGATGTTGAATTTGCATAAATTACATTTTTTCCGTTGATTTCTTATTAATTGACATCGGTTTTTTAAGAAAACCGATGTTGTGTAGTTATGTTAACATTGGTTTTCAAAATCCGATGTTAACGTTGATACTTTCAACGTCGCTAGTTTCAACATCGATTAAAAATCGATGTTGAATGTCCAAAATAACCGATGTAGAAAGTGATTTTTCTAGTAGTGTTCAAGACTTTAGCATATATTTAATTTGTCTGTAAATTTGTTAATTTGTCTATATTTCTAATTACATATTTTTTTAACCTTGTATATAAAGTATTGATTTAAATTTTTTAAAAAAAAAATTCGAGAACTACCACTAATTATACGAACATCAAATTTTTTCTGGATCCACCATTGCCAACAAGAATAAGATGTATACAATAACCAATCTTATCCACAATTCCATGATACCCACCATAAATACTACCAAAATATTAGAAACCATTACACTGTGTCAGCACCGCATCACCCCACGATCTAATCCCCCTATGCCACTTGCTCCACCTATCTCCACAGTATCCGTACACCGCTTCTTCCATAATGAACGAACCTAGTTTTCCACCAAAACAGATTCCAACGTACCCACTCCCATTCCTAAACGTCATTACAAGAAGGATGGTAGCACATGCAAAATTCCCATGCATGGAATTTGCCTAGACTACCACTCGCCCTTTGCATGCAATTACTTTTTAGGCAGTAAACAGGTTGGGAATGCCATTCATAATAAGAGAAACTGAAGCCTTGCAGTTCATTATTTGGCATCCAGAACTAAGATTTAAAGCAAATTGCTTTAAAAACTTGATCATATCCATCACTCTATTCCTGAAAATGATGCCATTCCTATGCTCCCAAATAGTCCATGTTGTGGCACACCAGATAGCCAAGGAAGCTAATGATCCCTTCTGACTATGCCACCCACATTTGTACGTGCTGCAGAAAGTGTAAGTCAGGTTGACTATGTTGGACCATAGTTACCACCAACCATTGATAGACACGATTCCAGACAGAATGTGTGAAGGATCATGTAAGTAAGCAGTGAGCCAAAGATTCTTCCTCCCTTCCATAGAGAACACATTCCTTCCCTGTTGTGGGTAGGTTGATGCCCCTCATCCTTAGGATGTCCTTTGTTGGCAACCTATTCTTGAACACCCTCCAAGAAAAAACAGTCCCATTTGAAGGAATGCAAAGCCCCCAAAGTTTCTTGTACAAAACACTTCTTCCCCATCCAGTTAACCCCTTAAAAACTCATAGGCTGAATGCACACTATGAGTTCCAACAGAGTCCCATTTCCAGACCAAACTATCCTCCTCCCCCTCCTTTGGATCATGCATTTGAAGGTCATGAAGGAGATTCTCAACCATCAACAATTCCCATTCAAACCATGGTCTCCTAAATTCCAACTTCCACGCCCACTTCCCCTCCACCCAACACCCCACGTCACCTACTAAGCTATTTTGTTGGATGGAGTTAAGATATAGCCTACTTATAAACTTATTCTTAAAACTTTGTTCCCCTGCCGAAACATGATTCCAAAACGATATCTTGTTACCTCTTTCAACCCTCCAACTTACGCCATTATCAAACCATATAGTCTCACTTTTTTCTCCACACGCCAACACCAAGGCTCTCCACGACACCGAGTCCAAGTTAGAAGTCCTGGACCCTTCCTCATCAACCTCTCTCACCATATCTATATTAGGGGTGTTTATGGCTCAATTTGGTTCGATTTTTTATCAAAATGTCACCTAAACCAAACTTTAAAAATACATGTGATTTGGTTTGGTTTGGTTTTCATTTAAAATAAAATTTGAACCGAACCAAACCAACATTTTACAATTTAATTCGATTCGATTTTTGCGATTTTACTACTATAAAATAGTTGAACATTTTATAATATAAACTTCTCAAATAAAGTCTTCATAAGTACTAACATATTCATATTTTCAACTTGCTATCATCACATAATGTCATAGTAAAAAGTCTTAATTCAATTATACAAACTTAATGACATGTTTTAATAAATACAATTCAACTACCAGCAACAAGATATTATCATTGATATCATTATAACATTTTCTAACATTTTCTGAAAAGCCAAAATATTATATAGAACTAACAATAAAGTGAACATAACATATGCCCAATGCTCACACAACTACCGGACACACGCATCAATAAAGTAAAACAATCCAACTAAATATTTGCACCATTCATGAATAAATAAACCATAAAACTCCTAGGTGCCTCACCCACATGCTTGCTAATTAACTTAGTCTCAAAACATATAATAGAACACTACACCATGAGTTACACAAACATAAAATCATAACAAATTAACAATAGCCAACATCCCATTAACCCAACAACCATCAATAGGTCTTGCAAATAGCTACATCCTGCAAATTAAAACATCGTCAATTAATAGTTGAAATGAAAAGTCATGGCATTTTAGAAAGTAACATAAATAATTAAGTGATGAATCATACCATACTCTAACTCCATCTCCAAGTGAAACATCTAATCAGACTCAATATAAGAGTTGCCTTCATCAAGGGGTGGAATTGGGCCAAGTTCTAAAAATATATAAAATGTAATAGTAAATATAAGTAAAACAAATTTAGACAAAAACAATTAACAACAATAAAAGTTTATAATACAACAAAAAAAAATCCTTATTTCAATTCTTTCAATGTCGTCCATGAGCTCTTCAATGTCAATTGACCATGGGGAGGATTGACACCAATTTTTTTGTATAAACCAATGTTTCACCTGTCTTTGGAGCATTCTACCTCTTGTGCTAAAAGCAAACTCCAAAGCAACAATAGACACAGGCATAGCCAACAAATCCCTAGTAATTTGACTAATAATAGGATATTTGCTAGAATTAACTTTCCGCCACATCATGTCACAAATATTACTTTTCTTCTCCAAACTCTCAATAAGATACAAATCTACTTCATTTTATGATTATTGATATTAAGATTCATGTCTTTATCAAATTCCATAGCAAAAGAAATTTTAGGTGCATCAAATTCATCAATTTCCATATCAATAGAGTTGTGAAGAATTTTCAGCATCCTGCCCATTTCTATTTCTAGTAGAAAGTACATACACATCTAACAAAGCATACCTTCACCCTAGTACACAAAAATTCAGCTTTTTCCTTCTCATAAAATTTGTTTAAGCCCCATTGAACAAACTGAAACTTAGTCCAAGGATTAAACACTGCAACAACAAAGATCAAAATATTCATATTTTTAACATTCCCCCAATACTTATCATATTTAGCTTTCATTTTTCAGCCATGCTTCCAAACAATGGGTCGGAACTCCCTATCCATTTCTGAAATGCTTGTAATATCTTACAAAGTTCATTGAAATATTGAGAAGAAGTACAAAATTAGTCCCTGAAACTTTTTGAGTAATATAAAAACTATTTTCAAGAATCTAATAAACCATCTTGTGTTTTCCTAATCCTCGTTATTTGGAATACCCCATTCAACATCATATATTCATAACACTTTTCACCTAATCTCTTAAATGCTTTCTAAATATTTCCTTGAAGCAAATTTTGAACCTATCCATGCAACCATGTGATGCACGAACATATCTAACAACATTCCTAATTTTTCTTATTGAAGAATGATACTCCTTCAATCCATCATTGACCACGAGATTTAGAATGTGTGCACAACACCTAACATGCAAGTGTTCTACTTTTAATGGATGTGTGTTCCAATCTTCCATTCTACTTTTCAAGTAAGATATTGCAACATCATTTGCACTAGCATTGTCTACTGTGATGTTGAAAAATCTACCAATTAGCCAATCCTCTAATCATTTCTCATTTTTTACCAATGGCTTCTCCTTTGTGATTCATCAATGGAAAAAAATTGAGAATCCTTTTATGCAACTTCCAATTTTCATCAATGAAATGCACAGTAACACAAAGATAACTCAAATTAAATTTTGAACAGAAGTCTAGCAATCAGTTGTGAGACTTACACCTTGATTTGAATTAGTAAACATACTTTTCAACTTTTTTTTTCATTGATGTAAAGACTCCAACAATCCCTGGCAATTGTAATCCTTCTTGAAATTGGAAATTTAGGTAGAAAACACTAATAAAAAAGTGAAATCCCTTTCCCTCAGGAAATTTAAAAGATAATTCATCCACAATTATCACTCTAGCTAAAACTTGTCTACATGCATCAACATCAAAATGAACACCAGTAAGAACACTACCACTTCATTTCCCATCTTCTTTTTTATTTGTTGAAATCACTACTAAAAAAACAACATTCTATGATGGCCAAACACCGACGGTTCCCCAAGAATTGTCTTAAATTTGATTGCGGTGGGAATTTTGTAATATGGACAGCTTCAACGATGACAATTTTACAAAAATCGTCTTAAAAAGATGCATTCAACAATAATTTTTTTTAAAACCATCGTAGTTTCATTTATCTTCTAGCAAATCGAAACACATTTTATACACTCCCTCACTCACGCACAGTCACACACTTACTCACTCACACTTACACCAGTGTATAGAGATTAGAGAGAACCTTAAACTAAAACCCTTACATTCTGCCATCGAGATAGACATTGACAATGACGAAGACCTCGACCTTAGCGACGTCCATCTCAACCCGACCAACGTCAAAATCATCGAAGACCTCGATGAAGACAATGCAAAATACCGATGCAAGAAAGCGTGAATGCTCTTCTTTGATGAGTATGATCACGCAAATCAAGGCTGAGGTGCATCGTGACACCAAGTCAAAGTCGACACTGGCGAGCTACCAGCTTTAACGAAGCATGATTGCACTTCAGCCCATAGTCTCTCTTCATAAACTCGAAGAATTGAACCTTCTTGCTGAGGCGACCCTCGTAGACGAGGTGGTTGATCGCAGAGTGTCATCCGCATGGGAGAATTGGGGGTTGCAAGAGAGCCATTGGTAGAACCTTAATATAGTGCCGCCAGCTTCGAGGGAGAGGTTTAGGGTTTGGAGAATCAAATTAGGGGTTGGAATGATGTGGGAGAAGCTCAGGTGGAGGTGCTGTAAGATAGAGAGAGCGTTCGAGCCTGGCTCTCTTAGAAGCTCTGAGGAGAGGGAGTGCACAATTTGATCCGTTTGGGTTTCCGACGAGAAATGCTTGATTGTGAAGAGTGAAGAAGGAGTGAGGAGGGTTTGGGAATGGAAAAGGGAAGAGGGTTGTCGGGGAAATAGAGGAGGAGGTTGAATTGGAGTGGGAGAAGTAAATGATAAGGAATGAGAATGGAGTAAGAGCCTTGTTGCGACACGGCAAGTGCACCGATCGTTCCAAGTAATAAAGTGATAAGAAAGTATCGTCTCCACGAGGATTGAGGCACTAATGTCAATTGTAATTTAAGATTCTTAATATTGGAAAAAAGAATGAAATTGTTGAAAGAGTTGGATTGTAGTTTGAATTTAATTATTGTAAATAACAGAATATCAAAAACAATGTAATTTAAATGTTGATCAAGACTTAAGAATAATTATGGCAAAGCACAATCACTGCAATTCACTCTATGTAATTGAATTGATAATTTAACTCTATTTAATGTAATTATTCAAATTTATGCTTTTCTAATATAGTTAAACCCTGATTCCTCGGTCATTTAACCCTTTAACCTAAGTTAAGAATCCTAATCCCTTAGTAATTCCCTTTAGATTAAGTATGAAGCTAGATTTAATAACCTAGATTTAATAAATAAGAGAAAAGGAAGAAAAGTTTAAATTTGTTAAATTCCGTCAGAAAAAGCGTTAGCGACGGATTTTGCGACGGAATTAGCGATGGATTTTGCCTGTGAATAGTGCCGCGCCGGTAGCGTGGGAAGTGCTC
>CM023958.1:23353494-23375760 GCA_013407115.1 Glycine latifolia | reverse complement strand
CTTGTGTTATATGTGTTTTATTCTATGCATAATGTAATCAAGAAAAATGATTCTTTCGCTTCCGCAATGCGTTGGTTAACGCTAATAGCGCGCTTCTGGTATTATATGATGCTAATACACCGGGTGCACACGGGGTGTTACATCTATCTTCAAACACTCTTTTTTCACTTCTTTCCATTCTTATATTCTTTAAGCCTTTTCTAAGAAATAGAAAGAACCAAAACTTTTGAAGCAACCATGACCATCACACCCCCTCATGCAAAAGGGATTGTGATTATGTCTCCCAAAAGGATAAGCTCAGTAAAGGCTAATAAATCTAGAAGGAAGAGGCAAAGACTTGAATATGAAGCCCTTGCTTTATTTCAAGACAAGAAGCTTCAAGAGAATTTTGATGCTAGTTGGGTCAACAAGAAGGTAGTCAATAGGAGGTACATTGACCTTCTTGAGATCAAAGAATGTGGATGTGGATAGGACATTCTTTGTTTCATAAAGAAGTATAAATGAAGTGGATTCTTTAACATCCATGAACCAATTTATCCCAGACTGGTTAGGGCCTTCTTCTCAGTAGCAGAAATGGACCACAACAACTTCGCTCTAAAGGATACCATAAAGGGAATTGATATTATGACCTCAAAGAACCTTTTGGATGACATTCTGAGGGTTCCTAAAGACAACTTAAGGCTTTATAATGAATGGCTTGAGGTCAAGGAACTCAGAAGGACAATGGTCCAAAGGAAGTTTCTAGAGAACAAGAGAGATGATTTCAAGTCCAAGTCTCTGAAATCCTTTGGAAGGATTGTCCATTGGATTTGCATACACTCTGTGTTTTCAAGAGTCAGAATTTTTCAAAAGTAAATGACTATGATCTATTAGTTATTTACTATTTATGTAAGAAGATTCCTCTTAGCTTGCCTCACCTGATCATTAATCATATGATCTAGGCAACCAAACCCATCAAATCCACTTCTAGTGTTCCTTATTGAATGCTAATGAATCTTATGGTCAAACATTTTAGAGTTTCTTTAGATGGTGTGAATTGGTTGATGATCACCAGATTTTCTTGCTGACTTCATGAGAAGTAGCAAGAGAATGAAAGTTAGGGTAGGGAAAAACTCTCATATCAAGGATCAAGTAACAGAAGATAAGGTATATTCTGAGGAAAAGCCTATTTCCTTACCTATTCCTAAAGGGTTTATATCAGAGAAGGAGGTCTCTTAAAAATATATATGAATAGAAAAGGTATTCTTGAGGTGCTCAGAATATTGTTGAAGAAAACCATTTTGAGCCTTCTCAAAATGAGGAGATAAAGGAAGTGCCCTCTCAAGAAGAGGTTGAAGTGTCTGAAGAATATCCTTATGATGAACTTCTAGATTATGGTTCTTACCATGATGCCTTAGAACACCTTTCTGAAGAGAAGAAGAAGAAGGAAGCATAAGTCCATTATGAGCATTAGAATGAGGTATTGGCAACTGATGCAGGTAATCAATCTGCTTAAAATGAAGAAGAGTTAGAAGGTTGATTCTTAGAAAGCTGATGAAGATATTCACCCTTTTAAGGGTGTTGAGGATAAAGATGTTCAGAACCTAGTTGTTCCTGAACCTATCCAATATGATCTCAATGTGGAGATCATAGTTGCTGTTCTTGCCAGAGTTAGGACTTCTGACTCGTTAGGAGCAAGAAAGCTAAGAGAAAGAATAAAAAAAAGAGGAACCATTTGAGGAAGGAAGAGAAGCTGAAGCCATTCCTGTTATTGGTCAAAATGACCAAGAAGTTACTACTGATGAGAGGAGCGCAATGAGGTATATGAAGGATTCTATGTTCAACACAAAGAACATGTGGAATCTCTTCAACTCTCCAATCTTTACACTTTTTCCAAGTTGCTTGTGGACTTGGCCCAATTCTTGGTGAACTCTCTACCTTTTCTATTCCATTTCCTCCACTCTCCACCAAGTCTATCAACAAAAAACCTCCTAAGGTTTCTAAGGATATTCCTACCATTTACGTTCCTACTCCTCCATCTTCTTTTGAACCTCTTCCAAAGTCAGTAGAGAGCGGACTCACCACTTTGGAGAAGTAGGTCAGGAAATTTCATTCTGACCAAAAGCTATTATTCTCAAATGTGGATCAACTTTAGAGCACCATGAATGAGTTCTTTGAAATATTCCTCAAGCTTGAGGAATAGATCTCTAATAAAGGCAAGGTTTGCCTTAATTCTTGAAGTGCCACCTATGCAGCATGAGCCTCCACCACCTTCAGGAGCTACAACCATCCCTTCATCATCCTCTTCATCTAAAAATTCCTCTCCTACAAAACATGATTATACTATCATTCTAGACCTCTTCATTTCCATGTACCAAAATGTGTGCACACCAACTATTTGGTGAAATGCCTCAACGGAAACAGTCATGCTTTATTCATTCTTTATGCACGAAATTTACTCCTTGCATATGCTAGATAGCTTGAATGACTACTAGGTTTCAGAAATTCATGAAAACAGACTTGTATGTAGAAATCTGAATTATCATTGAAATATGAAAATCATGTTTTATAAAAAGTTAACAACACTTAAAGTAACTCTTCACCAAAGCCTACATTTGTTTGAATCAAACATTGAGAGTTATGATTCATATGATAAAATGCATGGTTTGAAGGCTGAAATATTTTACTACACATTTGCAAAAGGTTAGGTAGTTGTTGATACAAATGCATGCTGCTCATTACATCATGTTAAATTGATTCAAGCAATTTGAATTAGTAATCTCAAAAACTATCTTGGTACTTTGGATGCAAAGAATTTTCATAGTTATTTGTGTTGCTGAGATGCTTTTCAGATGGCTCCCAAGAAGCTTCCCACCAAAAGAGCCAGGCATACGGGAGAAGGCTCAAGCTCCAACCTTCCTACAGATTTTAGATTTGATCCTCAGAGGTTCCATAGTGAGGAGCACCAAAAGCGCTTCAAAGTCATTAAGAACTGGTCATTCCTCAAAGAACGGAGTGTTCAGCTAATGGAAGGTGAATATCCAAAATTCACTACGGAGATTGATAGGAGAAGATGGAGGCCACTTGCAACACCACTACAAAAATTTGATCTTGCCATAGTCTCAGAATTTTATCCTAATGCATGGCCAACTGAAGAAGGCATTCTGGATCAACGTTCCCTAGTCTGTGGCCAGTGGATTCCTTATGACCCTGATGCTATTAATCAATTTCTAGGGAATCCACTAATTTTGGAAGAAGGACAATTTTGTGACTATACTACTAGGAGGAGCATCCTTGCAGGGTTTGATGAAGAAGTTGTAGTCCAAGTACTTTGTTTACCTGGATGTGATTTTGCTAGAAATTTGGCAGGTAGCAGGGTAAGACTACTGAGAACCAACATGAAAACTTTAACCCAAATATGGATCACCTTTCTCCTTAGCAATGTGCTTCCAAGTGACCACAATTCTGATTTGACTATGCCAAAATGTCAACTCATTTTTAGTTGCATAGAGCAACTCAGTATTAATGTGACACAGTTGATCTCAGAGACCATTCACCAGTTTGTCATCACAGAGCCTCCTCGACATTCGCTGAACCCGGAAAAGTCCAACAAGGCGCTTGGATTTCCTGCTTTAATTACTGGTTTATGCCAATTTTATAGAGTGCATGTACTACCTTCCAAGACAATCCGACCTCCCATCAACTGGGCCTTCATTGAAAAATATTGCCTAGCTAGAGAAGTGGAGCAGCAGCCACAAGAGCCAATATCCTTGGAGTCCATTTTAGCTCATCTTCAGAGAATGGAAGTCCAGATGCATACTTACATGCAACATATGGCTGACCAGCAGGTTGCCAACTACAGAGGCCAGATGCAGCTGAATGAAAGCTTTTACAACTACATACTACATCAACATCACCAAGATCCAAACCCTTTCCCGTGGCCCACTCCTGATCAGTTCAAAGCTAATGTTGCATGGCCTGGGGACAGGCCTATTTTTTAGGAAGAAGCAGGTCCTGTGGCTGATCAAGGCCCTACAACTAACCAAGAAGCTACAAATGTAGGAGAAGAAGCATCTAATGAGGATGATGAAGATCTGATGCATAATCTGGTTGATTATCTCATTGAGCTACAAAATCCGTGACATTTTCTTGATATCTCTTTATTATTTTCTTTATGGCTTTACATATTCTTGATATTTCAGTACTTTATTTCCTTATTTACTATGTTAGACTTTTTGCTTAGATAAATTGTGCGCGTTAATAATTTTGTTTTGGGTTACTAGTACTATGTTACGCACAATTCTTACAGTATACACAGAAGGTTTCCTTATGTGTTTCTTTTTGGAAGTACACATTTTTTTATTAATTTTTTTGTTTTTATTAATATAGTTGTAGAATATGTATAATTTTTTGGGACTTAAAAGAAAATTTTTCTTGAATATAACTTGTTTTGGAAAGAATCAACAGATAATGTTTCTTAGAATTTAATTTTTTGAATAGGATCAGAACACAACAAATGATTTTTTAGGAAACTTTGAGAATAGAAAAACAAAGGAATGGTTTTCCAAATACCAAATAAAGGCAGATATTTTTACATGGAGTTGATAAGAAAAACATCTTTCAAAATATTGATTTGATTTGAACATGAAAACAAGCCTTAAGCATAAGTGACTGAGTGCACCCACATAAATTGTACTGAGTGTCCTCACTGATATGATCTATAGTTGAGTTTGCATGAATTTCTAATTGTCATGACATATGCTGCATGGATATGATTTAGGCCTTCTTTCTTCTTGATCATTTTTTAAAGCCACTGGCCAAAAAGCTATCCCAATATATGATGATTTACCACTTGCTAGCCCTTTTGAGCCAAAACACTTATGATTTTGTTGGAACACTAACCTAGGTTAAGAATTTCCTACCTTACCTTAAGTTAGTAGAGCAAAAGGGATTTTGTTGAAACTTTTTATCATTTGGATGATTGATGCGATAAAAAGACGTTGTTTTAAAGGTGACTAAAGATATAGAAAAGAAAAGAAAGAAAAAGAAGAAATGAAAAAGGAAACAAAAATCTTGTGTTCTAAAATGTACAAAAGTGTTGTAAATTTTATAAGTCAGGTGATTGGGCAGTTGATATGAGAAAAATGAATATCTTGGAAGAAATAGAAAAAGGAAAATAGTTTGTCTTATCTTTATTTTCTCTCCTATTCTTAGGGTAATTTTGCATATCCAGAAAAACCAAGATTTCTTTCAAGCCAGGCCTAACACTAAAAGCCCTAATGATCCATGATAAATATGTAATTTGATTTGATGGGAAATAAACTGCAAAATTGATCTATCACATATCAGTGTTGGAATTGAGAAGAAACACTTACCTGTGGGAGAAATAAACACCTTTGAGAAGTCTTCCTCTGTTTGAATCAATGAAAAGTTTTCTTTGATGTTCTTTAGAAATGTAATGAAAATTTATCTTAATTTCATTTGGTTTGATGACTTCCATCTCTTGTGTTCTCAAATTCTCATAGTTGACTACTTGAAAAATATGTTCTGATCATTTTTTGAAAGTTGATTTTTTACAAACATGTTCATATAAAAAGTATCATTCTCCAAGTTATCTTCTAAGTTTTTGAAGTATTATTTTACTTTGCTTGAGGACAAGCAAGATTCTAGGTTAGGGGGAGTTGATAAGTGTCATATTTTAGTTAATTTAGGGATTCTAATGATAACACTTATCTTTTGATTTAAAATATTTTCTTAAAAACTTACTCTAAACCTAGTTAATTTGTATTTGCTATTTATATAAATGATGCTTTCACATTTGGAAGATTAATTCAATCAAATTTGGTATTTTAATAGTTATCAAGTGTATCAAGGCATTCAAAGCAAACAAAGACAAGCAAAAGGGGCAAAATGGACATTTCCTGAAGCAAAATTGTCTGGGCAAGTGATTCATGCACAAAATGGTCTCCTGGGCAAATAGTTGTTTCCAGAAAGGTGTTTTAACTCGCCTAGGCAAGCCCAGGCGAGTGAAAATAGGCTAAAATGGTCGCCTGGGCGAATGGAGCCATCAGCAAGAAGCTGTAAACTCGCCCAGGTGAGTTAAACAAGCACAAAACACTCGCCTGGGCGAATGGCTTTCCTAACCACGAAGCAGTTAACTCGCCCAGGCGAGCAAAACAACCATAAACCACTCGCCTGGGCGAGTGGACACCACCAGCTTCCCATTTCTATATAAAGCCATGCAAAGATGAACCAAAAGCATCCATGGAAGACCACTTTGAGTGAAGCATACACCAGCAAGCCTTAAGTAGCTTAGAGAGAGTGTGAGAAAGTGAGAAATTGGTGAGGAAACTCTGCCGAAGTGATTCAGAGATCGCCTCTTCCATCTTGTATTCAGTTGATCTTATGCTCTCCACAATGATCGGCTAACTTCTCTAAGGATTGGATGTAATCTTCTACCCTTAAGTATCTCTTTTAATATTTATTTATGCATGAATCTTTTTTATTCATTATTGGTAATTTCATTCCGTACTTAATGCTTGATTCTAATTGATCACTAGTTTCATTAAATAAGGTTCTAAGTTTAACTGAAAGGTACTCTTAGGATTTGAACTGAATGATTTTACTCTTTACATTATGTTGCTAGGAATAGAGCATAACATTTAGATTGCAAATAGCACACGATTATGATTGTAATGATGTGGTATTTATTTCATATGCGAGGGATCGATATTTGATAAATATTCTTAGGATTCTCAAATGCGAGGGATCGATTTGGATGATTTTATGTGTGCATCAATAATAATAGAAAATAATTTATACATGGTAATGTTAAATGGATACTAAGGGTATGAACGATGAAATCCAATCCTACACTTTTCTTGAATTAATTAAACTCGTATTATTAGTTTCCGTAATCTTCCATAATTCCAACGCACTAAATCCGTTATTTCCGCATTTTCTTTAAATTTCATAATTTCTCTTATTTCACAAATACATGAAACTCCTCTTACACTCGTTGTACATAATTATTGAACTGTTAAGTTTTATTTGGATTAACTAAGTAACTTCAGTCCCTGTGGAGACGATCTTTTATAAATTATGTAACCTGCAACAACAATTGGTACGCTTGCCAAGAGTCTAACAAAAAGGTTTTGAATTACCACCAGGTTGCATATTTTTTGGAGTGAAAAAATTTTACAATGGAATCATGATTTCGTTGTCTTCCTAAACCCATAACACAATGGAAACATACATTTGTTGTGTAAAAAAATAAAAAATTTACCACAACAGGATTACTGAGAGATGAAGGAGAAATGATAGGGAGAGTTGAAAGGAGAAGGGATTGGATGCATAAGGAGGAGGGAGTTAAGTAGATGGGGAAGGAAGGGAGAAGGATTGGGAGTGTAAAAAAAGATAGAAGAGTAAAATGGACAATATGCTATTTTGGTATTTTTCATAGTAAAAATTGGACTCCTGGTAACAAAAGGTAGGGAGAATTCTTTAGGCCCCACTAACAAAACACTTATTTACTTATAAATATTATAAAATTTCCATCATGAGATCAACATGTTTTTTCTCTCAATATTTTTACTGTCACTTGAAAATTAGTAAACCGATTCTAAATTAAATAAGTTGTCTCTCAATAATTGATGTCTCAACGAATTAACTATATATTCTTAAGCAATATTTGTGTCATTATTAGGATATATTTGGCATGGATATAATTAGAATACTTGCATTTCATTAATTAAGACAATTTTGTATTTCCTTAATTAGCTTATATATATGAATTGCACTCGGTTTAAAATTGCAACTTTGTTGATTTTATCCTGCCATCCTTTTCCAATAATTCATTTAGTAACATTCATACCTTGATCGCAATTGTGGTAAATGTATGATAGTGCACTTTTGGTCTTTCACCCTTTATTTTTCCAAAACTAGCCCAAAATATAGAGATGATAAAATGGGTCATTCTATCTTACTTAGGGTATTTATTTTCTTACACTTTTCATTTTTATTGTATGGAAAAAATTATTCTTAAAGAGATTCTTTTCCCTCAAATGTTATTTAAGAATATGTATTCTGTAATATACTTGCAATCAAGAATGAGTATTCCGGAACATGTTTCAGAATGGGTATTCTAGAACATCTATTTTGGGAAAAAAAATCCAAAACACTTTTCTGGAATAAGTATTCAAAAACACATTTTATGATTTACAAGTCTCTATGGAATACTAATTTCGTAATACAATTCTAAATTTGAAATGTGTTATAGAATATCTATTCTAGAAGCAAAGAATAAAAAATGAAAATTCATGTATTACAAAATGGGTACCCCAAAACATGTTTCAGGATTTATAAGTCTATTATAGAATACTCATTCCATAATACACTTGTAAATTTGAAATATGTTATGAAATGCCTATTCTAGAAGCCAAAAAATCAAATTTTCTAAAATTGAATTACAGAATAGGTGTTTCATAGCATATTTTTAGGTTTACAAGTGTATTACAGAATGAGTATTCCATAATAGACTTAAAAATCCCGAAATATGTTTCGACATAGCTAAAACCCAACACCAAACACCCACAACAGAACCAAATACCCACACCACATTAGACCACAACCATATTCCCTTCATCCGTGACCAAGGGAAGTAGCGACGATGTTGCATGAGAGAGGGAAGTAGCAATGATGTCATGTGGGGAAAGGGAGTGTTGAAACTCATTAAGGGTAGTTTAATTTAGTCCATACAGGCAAAAATGGGAAGTGCATGAAGCAGTTGGTGAAGTGCAGAAAGTAAATGTCCTCACTTAGCCTTTGCTCAATTAGGCTTGGACAAAAAGAAAATCTCAAAGACAAATGGTCCACATAAAAAAGCTCACAAGGTTAAAAAACCTATAAGGCCTGATGATTTTAGGCCATCCCATGGACCACAAATTTAAAATTTTGACTCATTTTTTAATAGTTTTTTTTTGTGTGTGATTAAACCAATGTACATTATGACAGTTAGAAGTAGATATGAGTAAGAGATACTTGACCAAATCCAAAGGGAAAATTTCAAGTTAGTTTGAATCATCAATTTGGTTTAAATTTTAACATTGAAAATATGGTCATATCAATTTAAGTATTAAATTTAGGCATGTGAAATAGTGAGAGCAAAGAGAGCCATAAAAGATGAGATAAAAAGAGAAAGAAAAGAGAGGTAGAAGAAAAAAAAAAGATAAAGAGAGAGAGATATAGATAGAGAGTGGGAAAAGGGAGAGAGAGAAGATACTCAAAATGAGAGAGAGAGAGAAGATAAAGATATGCAATTAATCTCATATTTTTAAATTTTGAACTAATCCTTTTTAAGCTCCAACCAACCCACTTAACTAAGTGGATTTTGTGAAATGAGTCTCTTTATTAAGTAGGCTAAAAAGGATTAGACTATTATATATTATAGGTAATATAGTCTTGTCCATGGTTTTAAGCCTAAAATGATACCTCTATAAGGTTATGCTACACTTCCTGCAAGTTTTGTTTTCAATTTTTGGTAAACAATAACAATTACAATTTATCACATGATTGAAATATTGATACACCTACCTTAACTTTCTTCCTTTCTTTTAATTGAAAAAGCATATATATATATATATATATATATATATATATATATATATATATATATATATATATATTAATGTAAGAAAACTTATTTATATTAATTATTCGACAAAATTTTGGTACAAATAAGCAATAAAATTTGCATTATTTCAATAATTAATTTGTCAATTTCATTTTATGTAGTGAAAAAGTTCTCTAATATTTATATTTCATTTAAATTACTAATTAATTTTATTAAGAGTAAATTACATAGACCCCCTTAAGGTTTGAACTTATTATACTCAATATTCCTCCATTTTTTATATTACTTTTAGCCTCATCCTTTAAATAGTGTGAAGCTTGTATTGCCCTTCGTTACAATAACATCCCGTGATAAAATGTACCAAAAAGAATATGATATTCCAAAATTATAATAGTATGAAAATATCTCATGTATATTAAAATAAGTCAAATAAACGAGTCTTTACAAAAATAAAATATTATTCTTAAAACATGAGCATTTAAACTAAATGAACGCTAAAAATATAATAAAAGTAGCCGCATCCATCGTCTTTTTTTGAAGTACTAACCAAACTAAAATAAATGTAACTAAGAAAATTATGTCTTCAAGTCTCCTTAAACTCAGTAACTTCTTCATCGTGTTCTAAAAACAACATTATAATGAGACGATATACTAGTGAAATAAAACAACTAAAAGGAGTTCACAAATAGTGTTGTTCTCAACTGACGCGATAATCCAAAAAATCAACCATGGTATCTGTAATGAATTTCAAATAAAATTATATATGTATATACACTCCAATAAAAATTATATTAAAATAATCACAATTCATGACATTCTGAATAAATAAAATATTTAAATAAGCGACAACACTTCAATGCATCCAAATAAACATAACAGACACAACTTAGTAATTCTCAAAATCACAAGACTCAATTCTTTGGTTCTCAAAACCAGTGTAGATCTTAGATTCTTCAAATGGTCTATGAGATCATATTTCATACAATGGTGTCCCACTGTCTTCTCTATCATAGATGGAGGTATCCAAAATCTCTTCCTCATCCCAGATGAGGGTATCAATAAATAAATATCATTCACATCCCAAATGAAGGTATCTAACATTATAATCTCAAAATAAAATGTACATCATCATCCATTCCCAGAAGATGAAGACCAACTCACAAAATTAAAATATCACCATTTTTGTTCAATAAGATACCAAATTGGATGATTGACTCATTCCATACTAGAAAGAATCGCAGGAAATTTATAAAGAATATCATTCTAAAAAAAAACTACCAAACAAACTCCCAAATTTCGTGCATCAAATAATAATTCTCAAAATCACACCACAGCAATAATATAATCAACATAATATGAAACCACATATATAACAACAATCATATATGTAATATAATAACTAAGGCATATAATATTTACAATGGCTAGAAAATAACACACATATGTACAAATTGGTCCTGGTCCTAAAGGTTAAATTATATATTCATTAATTCAATGATAAAATCCTTTAGTGGTTTAGAAAAAAAAATTACTCACCTCTTGAAGCAAGTAATTTGTGCGCTTCATTATGCTTCTTCTCTTCTACCAATTACATTGACAAAAATTTTCCACTTTCTTTCTTTTCCTCAGTCCTTTAGCAACCCATTAATACTAAGAAAGATTGTTTATTTGTGTGTTTCTAGGAAAAGGAACGGTCTATCCTTATGTAGGTGTTGTACATAATTTGAAATTTATATATTTTGAGATTTTTTAACCAACCTTTCTTTATCTCTTATTTTTATTATCTTTATTTATTATTATCTTTAACCAATCTAATGTATTAAAACAATTTAATCTATCTTTCCCTTTACTAAAAGATATATTTAGATATCTTTATCTAAATAATTATTGGATTGCTTTTGGGACATTACAAAGCTTATTATGTTAGCAAATAAAATTTTAAAAAAATATATTTTACTTTTTTGTGATAAACTCAAATAATCCTTGCCATTAAACAGAAGGAGTTTAGGTTTGGAGGTGGATTGTTCAAATTTTCCAAGCCTATCCTTTATCCTTTGCCTTCACCACCATCGAGACCAAATCAAAAATCGCTCTTCCCCACTCTCGCCCCGTCCTCTTCGTGATCCTTAGCACCAGTACTAGTGACAAACTACCACCACCACAACAACAATGGTTTAGATATCAAAAATAAAAAGAACCACACGAATCAAGATTTGAATTCCATCATGCCTCCGCATGCGCTGGCGCACCTGGTGTGGTCACCAAGTCTTAAACTACGAAAAATCGAACATCAAGGAAGGCACCAATGTTGGTGACAGAGAGGAGTTGGAGTAATAGAAGAGTTTTCCATGTTCAATGCTTTGGACACACTTTTGGATGATGACCAGCATGAGGATTCCTTGGACGATGGTGTTTTCCTTGCTTTCTAAGCGCTAGGAGAAAGAGATTTTCCCTTCTTGACTCCTTCATGTTGTTGAAGTTATTTTTCATGGATCTTTAAGGTACCAACAAGTTCTTTAAGAGACATAGAATCAAGATTTTTAGAGATCTTAAGGTTGTAACCGATGATCTCCATTTTCTAGACAAACTTCTCAAAAAAAAATTAATGTGATCATAATTTTCATAAGTTCTCCAAACATACATTGTATGTCTTCACCTTATACCATAGTAAATAATTCATACACACATGTGAAAAGACTTAGCTTGTTCCTCTTTATTTGTGTTGTCCTATTATATGTTATGGCTAGTGTGTCCTAAATCTGTTTGACACTTATGAAACTATGGACTTTGGTGTATTATTCCTTAGAGAAAGCACACAACAAAGCATTATGAGTTTTGGAGTTGAGTAAAAATATTTTTTTTTGCTCTTTTGTCCATTCACTTTTGAGGAACTTGTTCAGATCAATATCACATGGAATGTGATGTTCATTCTCCACAACATCCTATAGATCGATATGTATTGATTCAAAGTGTGCAATCATCCTTTCCCTCCAATAGTCATATTTGACTCCTTTGAACAATGGTGGCTTGTTGGTAGCATATCCTTCTTTCATTTCTTTCTTTGACTAGATCTTTTCCTCTGTATTGTTATATACTCAACTGATGCCAACTGAAATAATAGATATCACACTAGACAGTGTCATCCAATGAACAAGACCAATAAAAGCAAAAACATTGTCATCTAGTGATTGATAAAATAGTATTTTCACAAAGGTTTTTCAAGATAACACTTGTGTGATAAAGTGTATCCATATAAGCTAAAGAGAATACTAATCAAATAATTTAAGAGATAAATAGAAACACTTAGTTTATACTATTTACTCAAACAGAGCTATGTTCAGATCTCCTTCATAAACCAGTGAAGGGTTCCACTAATCAAAACTTGATTATAAACAAGTATTTTGTCCTGCCACTCTTGGCTACACTAGTATTCTCTAGGACACTACTAGCACACCTTTAGATCCCCATGTATTTAAGACACCCAAGTATTGTTTAACACTAAGCCATTTTTGGCTTTCACAAACAAATAATTTTTTATTTGATACACAAATTCAAATAACTCAATAATTTGGATAAATGATTAAGCTCGAACACAAATAAACAACTTTTCCATGCAAATTATAAATTAATTAAGCATTGTTATGTATCATTGAATAACTTGATAAAACCTCACTTCTGAATGCTCTTCCTTTTCACCTCGTAGTTTCATTCTCTTTTTTCATGCTTTCGATAGTAGAGCCTTGGTCGCTTTTTATAGACTTCATGAAAGCATCCATTACGGAATTAGCACTTGTCTCTAATTTGATCGTTGTCTCATAGCTTGAGACAATGCTACATGTCGCTCTCTTGTGGAGAGAGAAAGAATAAAAGTACAGACAACTACATGTGTTACTCTCTTTAGTGATAATGACCTCTGAGGAATATTCCTGAGAAATCTTCTATTCTCTTCTATTTTGTCCTTCCTTAAATTCAGATGTTAGTAATTCAAAATAAGAGAAACAAAAATGAATTTGCAAAAAATGAGTTCAAGAACTTCCCTTTGTAGCTAACATTGATTTCAGTACAACGTTGGACATCACTTATACTTTATATAAAAAAGGATTGTGTAAGTGATTATGTCCATTGGACATGAATAAAAACAACACAATGTATGAACACTGGTTTTCACAAAGAATGGATGCTAGTTTTATAATAGTGTGTTGGACTCTAGATATTACTCTTTAATAAAATAACTTCTACTTGTGATTAGACGTGCACTAATAAGAGCTGTAAGATAAGAAATAATACCAAGTGCGCTCATATATAGTAGGTCATGTTCACTTAAGAATAACTCATTAGTCCATCATAAATACCTTTGTAATCATCAAAATTATGGATAAGTATGGATCGTCTAATTGTGATTGTGGACTATCCAAGCTTAACAAAGACCGAGTCATGCAAGTCAATCAGTGACCCACTGGTTTGACTATTGATCCAATTACCAAATGCCTTGACCAAGTTAATCATCAATTCAATTTTAAAAATTATTGGTGGTGGGGTGGAATAGTGGCAATGGCAGCAACAATGATGATGAAGGTGGAAAATGGTGGTGGTGGTGACGATAGTAGTGGTGGAATGAGAGTGGTGGCCATGGTGGCAGTGTGGTGGTGGTGGTGGTGGCTGCGACAATGGCGGGGTGTGGTAGTGGTGGCGGTGACGGTGGCGATGACGGCGATGTATGGTGATAATGGTTAGAATGTGTTTTTTAAAACTAACCAAATTCACAAAACATTTTTTCTTGGTTTTGATAATGAATGTAAAATCATTTTGAAATTGAGTTAAAAATCATTTCATTTCTATTTTTTCCTAACATGTTTTGTTTTAAAAATTGCATTTAATTAAGAACCAAAAATCTCCCAACCATCCTAAACGGGACCTATATTGGAGGTGGTTTAGTACTCAAAGATAGGAGTTTTGGTTTCACTTTTTTAGAATAGTAGAGTATTTGTATTAAAATGTCTTGTTATGTTGCCTTAACTTTTGTTTAAACCTAATCACTAAGGTCAACACATACTACCTCAAGATTCATTAAACACATAAAAAAAAAGCACTCATAGATCATCCACTAATTAGGTCTTCACATTGGCAACGGGATTCAAACCCACTTTCTCATGGGATACAAGTTCAATCCTTACCAATAGAACCAATCTTTTGTTGGCTACTTCGTATTAGATAAAATTATAAATTTTCCTTCTTTTATTTTACAGAAACGTGAGCTTCTTAATTAGGTAATTAAATATTATTTCTCCCCTCCCACTTCCTTTTACTTTTAATTACTTTTTTTCTGTATTAAAAAAGACTGTACCAAGAAAATACTTTTTTTTTTACTTTATCATCATTAATTCGAACCTTTCTTACTTCATATTTATTTTTATTTGATTTGTTACTTCATATTATTTGTGTCCATCTTCTTTCCACCATATGCATAATTTAATAGAGCAACATATACTATATGAAATTGAAAGCACAAGCAACATGCGAGTCATGACTAGCTAGCTACTCATTATCACAAACTAGACTAGATCACGGTAAGGATCTCATCAGGATCTCCTATCTCGTACGTCAAAATACAGTTACTTTCTTAAATTTTGGACCTTCATAAGTCAGAATTGTTTAATAATAATAATAATAATGGTTTGTCAATATATTATTATTATTATTATTATTATTATTATTATTATTATTTGATGATGATTATTATATCCATTTTCTCTCAATTCGGTGAATAGCTACACTAAAAGTCAAGGAGAATAACACATTCTATATATGAAGTAATTTCATGGAAACGACATATATTGAAAATAAGAATTAGGCTCTTGAGTGAATTTTCACTTTAGAGAAGAAAAAAAATTATCAATTGAAATCAATATATACATGAAATAGATTTGTTAATATATATATATATATATATATATATATATATATATATATATATATTTAATTTTCTCATTATTAACAATTAACAATTTTTTACTTTAGTATTGAAAACAATAAAAAAAAATACTGTCTTATTTATGGACCAGTTTTTCCTTTTCCTAATTGTAAATGCAAATGAATAGTAGCCTTAACTATTCATATTATTGCTACTTTTGGATTTACAATAACGAAAAAGAAAAGAAACAAGAGGAAAAAAATATTGCTACGTTCCTTTACATGACAACTTTAGTTTCTTTTTTTTCCCGTTTTAAGTAGAAGATCGAGAGAGGTAAAGAAAAGCCAGATATCAAATTCCGGATAACATACTACATGTGAAAGATTAGTGGAAGATGATCTGTCACAGAAATTGATAGAATATATTTTTTTACGTGTACGTACACAGTAAGAGCCGCCTCTAGATATTCAACTTTAGACGGGTGATCAGTGGTACATAGTAACAAGGAGGGGCCTTTCACAAGGCACAAGAGTAACGTGAAAATAGACCAACTTGAAGGAATAAATAGGACATTCACATGCTTATGAACCACAACTTGTGTTTTGCTTTAATCAAATGTATCTTTCACTTTGCACTTTCACTTCAATCTCACCCAAAGTTTTTCTTTGACATGGAAATGTAGTTAAGATTTATTACCCTGTGATAGTCTATATATAACCATAATCATTGCTATATATAAATTACAATGATCACAAGAAACGGGCAACACAAAAATAGTGGTGCGTACTTTGTTTGACATAATGGCTCAACTGCACAAGCAACAAAAGTAAGTGCGTACGCATGTATATCTAAGTATCTTACTTAGAGTATATACAGTACGAAGAGCTTTTTTGTCTTTAAATTCTTTTTGCTCTTTTGGTAATTTATAAACCGGGAAACTGTTTTGCAGCTTCTGCTTTGTCCTTCTTCTCTTTGTGGCACTGCCTATAGCTTATGCTAGAGAAGCTTTTGAAGTTAGCTTCCAACAGAACTACAAGATTGCATGGGGAAAGCATCATGTCTTCTTTCTACAGCATGGTAGAGAAGTTCAACTCTCAATTGATAAGACTTCAGGTTTGTATGTATAGAACTTTGTGGTTTAATTTCATTGAATAGTGCGTGCTTGATTAAAAGAAAGTGACCATGCGCTCTAAGGATCGATGTGTATATATATGCATGCTATTATTCTCGTATATAAATAAAAATTTATGCTTTTTGCTTTAATGATCATTTTGTACAAATGTTCACAGTTATAGAATATGCATGAATCATATGTTAATATAAAGTCTTTTATGCTCAGAACGAGAGAGTTTTCTTATGTAAAAGAAAGACAAGGTATATATTATTGTATTTGGAGATATTGATTGCATGAATCATTCAGTGTAAATTTAGCAAATACATGTGTGTAGTAGCTTATGCTATATATGGAAAAGAGTGGTATAGTTTAATTTTTAAATTTTCTAACTATAGTTTAATGCATGTAGGGGCTGGTTTCAGATCAAAATTGGAATATGCTTCTGGATTCTTCCAAATGAGAATAAAGATACCCAACAAGGACTGTAGAGGAGTTGTGACAGCCTTTTATGTGTGAATTTTACCTTTTATTGATCCATTGAGTTCTTGATGCTACTCTTATATATATATATATATAGGAGGGATTAACTTTGACTAACTTTAAAAGAATTACTCTTTATCTTAATTATTGATTTTCTTGAAATTTAATGATTAAGAATAATTATTCATTACATATATTAGATTTCAAGAAAATAAAAGATGAAAATGAAGAGTAACTCAAACAATTACTCTTTGAATAAGTTGATCCCTCATTTATGTATATCCCTTAATTCCATGACCTAAACTGAGTATTTTCTTCTCCTCATCTGTTTCTAGCTGACTTCAACTGCCCATGAACATTTGGGAGCAAAACATGACGAGATTGACTTCGAATTCTTGGGCAACAATGGACAGCCTCATACGTTGCAGACCAATGTTTTTACAAATGATGAAGGAGGAAGAGAGCAAAGGCATAGCCTCTGGTTTGATCCAACAATCATTTTTCATACTTATGGAGTCCTTTGGAACCAACATCAAATAGTGTAAGCTATTTCTTTTGTTGAATTATATATCTCAAACTCCAACCCTGTTAAAATTAGTACGGTTGAGGCCTAGTTAAAATTATTCTTGTTGAGGCCAAATTGAAAACATATATTTTTTTGTAGTTAATTTATTTTTGAAAGAACATAATCCATAGACTAATCAAGATCTGATCCCATATTCAGTGAGACTATGTGGGTTGGAGACGCTTAGGCCCTGTCATTGGGTGCGCTAACCCCTAAGGCTATTATGGTGGACCAAGTAAGTTGACCAGGCCAAATTCACAGCTCTAGTCACCACTCACTAGCTAATTGAAAAAACAATAGCTATTTTATACGTATAATTGAGGGAACATATAGATGAGTATATGTTTGAGTTTGAGTTTATCAAAGTAGTATAACATTTTATAAACTAGTAAATTTCTTGAGCACCGTGTGATTTTTTTTCTTTTTAAATATAAACCAAATTTATAAAAGAATAATAATAATTAATCTTCGTTTAATATTTTTTCGGGGTTCTTCAATATTGTTTTCAGGTTTTACGTGGATGAAATACCAATTAGAGTATTCAAGAACTACTCCAATGTGGGAGTAAGTTTTCCTTCACAACAAATGCACGTTACGGCTAGCATATGGAATGGTGAACCTTGGGCATCTAATGGGAAGAGAATTGACTGGAAGCAAGCACCCTTCACTGCTCAGTTTCAAGGTTTCAACATTCATGGTTGCCAAACCCAAAATTGCAACAAACATGCCTGCTATTCTCCTTATTTATGGTGGAATGACAAGAAACATTGGAAACTAAACTCTCAACAACAGAGAGCATACGAAGACGCGAGGAAGAAACATTTGTTGTATGACTATTGTTCTGATAGAGGAGAATTGCACAAGGAATGTCAAATTAATTAGGTGATTAATTGATAATACGACTAGTAATTAGTAAGTCATAAATTATAAATAAGAAAGAAAAACCAAGAAATGATACATATATCCTGAATGTATCAGATTAATTAGGACGGTATATAAAGATTCTAATTAGTATTTGTGATGATTGATCATTGACAAAACAACGGGGGACTTTCCAATAAATACATGAATATAATACGTTTCTCTCATTTCATAAATTAGTATAATTGCACACGAATATAATATGTTAAGATTATCAATATAAATATATAATAAATTTAATTAAGAATATTAATAATGTGTACATATTTTCTTACTTCTTATTATACTATTCATATAATAAATTTTAAATTGTGATACCAAAACCACAAACTTACTCATTTAACTTAGAAATAAAAATAAATACTAATATTATATAGGATATATATTTTAAACTTTAAACATTATACTAAAAATTATATATATAATTTTTTTAGAGTTATTTTTCATCTTCATCATTTATTTTTTTAAGATCTAAAAGATTACTTACTTATATTACTTACTTATTATAAACATTAGATCTTAAGAAAATAAATAATGAAAATAAAATGTAACCGATACATTTAGTTACCCTTAAAGTAAAAATATCTCTATATCGTGTTCAGACAATAAAAATATATAATAACACCTACTATTCAACAATTACCTGTGATCATTTGTAGAAAATGAAATTTAATTTCATGTGTCAGAAATTAAATATATTATGTACCCGATACCCTTCAAGAAAAATTCAATGACATTCACAATTTGAAGTTAATAGTACTTGTGATCTCTTTATTTAGTGTTCATCATTAAAACATAAAATTTCAAAACTTTCTAAATAAAATTTTTGAATTATGCCATATTTAATATTTCAATTTATATTTTCATTATAAATAAAATAAAATAAAATTTAAATGCTTTACAATATTTTTAACATTTTATATGTATTGTTGAAACTCAGAATAACTAATTAGAAAATTATAAATCAGATTTAACAATTAATTATGATCATTCAATTATAGTTTAGATATTGATTATATTATCAATAAACTTAAATTTAAAATTCATTTTAAATATTTGTAAATTGATAAATTAATTTCATAAATATATATTATAAACTCTATTTTTTCATTTTGATACGCATGGTAATATACTAAATTAATTTCCGAGTTGACAAATAATTTTTTAATAGCTTTAGTTAAAATATCAACATATTTGTAAAATAGTTGAATATTTGGATCATGTAAATCATGTACGTATAAAATGTCTAATAACTTTTGTACATTCTTGTTTCCATTTGGCCGAGCCCAACGAACCGAGTTTATTGTTTGACCTGATAGATTGTGGGCCAACTGATCCAACCCGAAGCTCACCTTTTGCGCCTTATCTTGTATCTAGAATCCTAGGTGATCAAATCTTATCATTTCTTAACCATATTCTAATCATAGTTAATCATCTCTTACTTAATCATATCTAATATCCGGGAATCAAGGAGATAAGATATAATTAGGGATCAATTTGTTTGAACTTAAAAAAAAAGTAATTTTAAAGATGACCTTTTATATAAATGTTTTTTTTAGAAGCAAATAAGATTTAAGTGCTTTAAAAAAAAGTGATTTATTTTTAAGTGATTTTTATATTAGCAGAATTTGTTTCATGTTTGGTTACAATTATAAAAAGTTTTTTTTTAATCAAAAGTGAATTTTAACATGTTTGTCTGTGACAATTGTGTATATAAGTGTTTTTATTATTAAAAATTTAAATAAAAGACATTATAAACACTTCTAAAGGAACATGTTTGTTTAGAAAAAAAATCACTTTTTATACACATTACATAGTGTGTGTGCATTATGGCTGAAAATACTAACTAGAAGGGTGGGGAGTAAATATTAGGTATTTATGGCTAGAAAGGTAAGCTCTCAGTTGGCTAAGTTTTGAAAGAAAAGTGAGTGATAGAATTAGAAATATTTGTGGTGCGGTTTGATTCAATTTTTATATAAAAAGTCATTCGAATCAAATATAAATTAATATTACAGTTCGATTTAGTTCGGTTTGGTTTAATTTTTTATAACACGATCCGAAAATTGAACCAACCGCAAAAAAATATGCAATTTTGTAGATTTTGATTTTTGCAATTTTTGATTTTTTTTGGATGATTTAACAGTTTACAATCGGTCTGGTTTGATTTTGAATACCCCTAGATAGAATTTTCATTCTTGGTTACTAAATATTTATATAGTCTTATGAATATTGTGTAATCTTTGAGAATGCATTATGTTGAGTAATATTGTGTATATATGTTTGGGTACCCTACACATATCAATATATAATTTATTTTGTTGATTAAAAAAACATTTTAGACAAAACTATAAATATTCAAGCATTTTTTAATTAGAATTATGTAATCATATTTCTCCAATTTAAAGTTTAAACATAAATAAATATACAAATATACTTTCGCAAATGCTTATTTTGAAAAGCTATTTTGCTTCTCAACATAAGTAGTTTTTTGCTTTTTTTTTTTTAAGTTTAAACAAAAATCTAAAAATCACAATAAGTGTTTCTTTTATTAAAATAAGTGTTTTTTTTATCAAAAGAAGTTTAAACAAACAAACTTAGGATTTGCTTATATCAAAAATAGTTTAGACGAAAAACACATCAAAAAACCATAAAATATCTTATTTTATTTTAAAAAATACTTATTTTAATAAATAGTCTTAAACAAACTATCCCTAGACCTTACCTTAATTAAAGAATCACTATATAATCCATGCTCAACCCAAGAGTAAGGCAAATTACACTTTATGCTATATAGTAGAAGACCTCTAACCCTAACAGAGAAATCCTATTTCATGTTGTGTATTATGAGTATCTCAAAAGGTTCCAAGTCCCACATTGAGTAGTTTAGCCCATCTTAAAGGGTGTGTGTGTGTATGTGTGTGTGTGTGTATATATATATATATATATATATATATATATATATATATATCCAAATGTGATTAGAAGAGTTAAATTAGCTAGTAAGAGGCACATGCCTAGGACCGTTGACATTTTTACGAAATGTTTTATAATATATATTTGTGAAAGTTTTTGAAAATTATATCTTACCAAGAAACATGAACATTTCTTAATGTAAGTGGGAATTTAATTCTAAGTGAAAATTAATTCCTTGTGGGATGTTTAGAAGGAAGCCTAGTGTAGCTTTCAAGTAGATTGAGTCTGAATGAAAGTTTGAGTTTTCTCCTTTTTGTGAAAGCTTTCTTTGGTTATTGGGTAAAGAACTGATCTGATCATATCATCAAGACAACTTGTGGCGATCAAATCTATGACTTATCATTCACCTCCTCACCTATTTCTTGAGTGTGGTGTCAATATCCTTCTCTAAAAGAAAACTAAATCAATTTCTAAGTCTGAAATGTTCAAGGTGATCTGTCCCGTTTCCATGTTTCTATCATTTGGCATCAGAGCTTCGATTCCTTGAAGTTCAGGTTTGAGTTTTTCTATGTTCCAATCCTTCTTTTCAATTTTTTAGTTCTTGCTCTTCAGTTTAGGTTCGTTTATTTTTCTTTTCTATTCCATTATGTTCTATTTCTTTCTGTCTTATTTCATTTTCCTTTTGTGGTTCCTTGTTCTTGTTTTGTGTCTTTGCACTTCTCTTCATCATCTTTGTGTTCAACATCGGATTT
>CM023958.1:23278128-23353484 GCA_013407115.1 Glycine latifolia | reverse complement strand
TAAGTTGAATTTTGAGTTCAGATTTTTTTTAAAAGAGAGAAATTTGTACAAAAAAATAAAGTTGTTGGAACCATTATTCTGGTCCAAAGAAAAGAGAATGAAAAAGAAGCTGTGAAAAAAAATCTTGAAAGATGCAAGAGTGCACCCACAAACTATTGCACAATTCAGTTTCTTTAAAGAAAAAAGGAAAGCAAAGTTTATCAGAAATTGAAAGGACTCCATATAGTCTCTTTTTGTAATATGATTTTGTGGTTTCTTTGTTCTTTATCTTTGTTGTGTCTATCATCCCTCTTGTTCTTATCATATTCCTTGTTAGCCCTTTATTCTCTAAATTCTAAGTCACTTAATTGTTCCCTTGTTGTCTTGAAAAAGAATCGTTGGTAAGATTCTCTCTTAAGAACTTATAAGAGGAATAAGTTGAATTTTGAGTTCAGATTTTTTTTAAAAGAGAGAAATTTGTACAAAAAAATAAAGTTGTTGGAACCATTATTCTGGTCCAAAGAAAAGAGAATGAAAAAGAAGCTGTGAAAAAAAATCTTGAAAGATGCAAGAGTGCACCCACAAACTATTGCACAATTCAGTTTCTTTAAAGAAAAAAGGAAAGCAAAGTTTATCAGAAATTGAAAGGACTCCATATAGTCTCTTTTTGTAATATGATTTTGTGGTTTCTTTGTTCTTTATCTTTGTTGTGTCTATCATCCCTCTTGTTCTTATCATATTCCTTGTTAGCCCTTTATTCTCTAAATTCTAAGTCACTTAATTGTTCCCTTGTTGTCTTGAAAAAGAATCGTTGGTAAGATTCTCTCTTAAGAACTTATAAGAGGAAGTTGAGTGATAAAAGCCAAGAGTGGTGAGATCGTCATCAGGCAAAAGCCATGATTGTGTGAAATAGGAGTAGTCCCATTATTTGAGGGAAACACTTAGTGAGTGGAGAGGATTCATATATTTTTTACTTCTTGTTGATTGAAACTATGACTACTTATTGGGGATTTAGTATGGATGGGTTGGAAAAGAGAAATTGAAGTCATACAACAACATAGAAAGAGTTAGAGGTTTTGAACGATAAGGTTCCAAGTTTCCAAGGAAGGAGTGATCAGGAGGCATACTTAAAGTGGGAGATGAAAATAGAGCAAGTATTTGCATGCTGCCAATATAGTGAACCAGAAAATGTTAAGGTAGTAGCTCTAGAGTTTAAAGATCGTGCTTTAATTTGGTGGGATCAATAAAAGAAATATAGGAAGAGATTCAATGAAACCCCGGTGGAAACATGGTGAGATGAAGACCTTGATAAGAAAGAGCTATATTCCAAGAGAATATCAAAGGAGACATATAGAAGAAGATAGAAAAAAAGAGCTAATGAAAGATATGTAAGGTTGGGTTGGAGGACCAAACAAAAGAAGAAGGATATCTCTACTAGTGCTAAACTCCTTACATCTATTCATCAAACTATAAGTAGGGAACTTGAATGTCTCATGTGTTCTAGAAAAGGGCACATGACCTCTCAATGCCTAAGGTGGAAGATATTTACAAATAAGTTAAAAGAAAATGAGTTGAGAGAAAATAAGATGAGAAAAAAGAGTTGAGGGAAAAAGAAAATGAAATGAGAGAGAAAGAAATGAAAGAAAAAGAAATTCAAGAGAAAGAAATGAAAGAAAAATAGGAGAGAGAAAAAATTGAAAAAGAGAGTGAAAAAGAAAGAGAAACCGATAAAGACAAGTATGATTGCTCTTATTTTTACTCTAACCCATCGTTTGATTGTCATGATCATCTTGTGAAAGGGTTTGAAGAATTGTTACAAAAGGAGGAAAGCAAAACATCAAATGAATATCAACTTAAGTTTTCAAAGACACTTGATGTTGCAACCAAGCAGCATTGTCTTTCCAAGTGGTTGAAAAGATCAATGATATTGCTTATAAACTCCAGTTTCATGGTAAGTATCAAGTCAATGTCACTTTTATTGTTGTTGACTTCAATTTGTTTGATGTAAATGATAAACTTGATTCGAGGACAAAGCTTTTTGAAAAGGAAGGGGATGATATGATCCAACAAAGATCCAATCACTTTAAATATCTTTTGCAATGGATGAAAGTCCCAATGACCAAAGCAAGACCGCAAAGAACTAGGAAGTCTTTCCAAAGCATTGTCATACAAGTACACAAACCAAGAATTGTCTCATTTCTATAACTTGAAGATAAATTTAACAACAATAATTTGAAGAGTACAATGAGTCCAAGAGTTTATACTCAATATGCAATTGTGGACTGGAGTTTATTTGGATGGATTACATAACTTTTTGGTTAAATAACTAATTAAAGCCCATTTTATAATTTTCCTTTAATTTTCTTATTTTATTTTCATGTAATAAGTTCAGATGGCTCTTGAAATATTTTAGGTTAGTTTTATTTTTTAGGCTTCCCAAGTTATTATATAGTGGTTAGTGGGACTTTATTTCTAGTGGACATTTAATGTAAGTGGCAATTTAATTCTAAGTGAAAATTAATTTCTAGTGAGATGTTTAGAAGGAAGTCTAGCCTATAAATAATAGAAACTTTGTAGCTTTGAGACAGATTGAGTCTGAATGAAACTTTGATTTTTCTCCCTTTTTGTGAGAGCTTTCCTTGGTTCTTGGGTAAAAAACTGAATTTGATCTTGTCAAGACAACTTGTGGCAACCAAATCTATGATATCACTCACATATTTCTTGAGTGTGACATCAATATCCTTCTCTAAAAGAAAACTAAATCAATTTATAAGACTAAAATCTTCAAGGCAATCCATCATGTTTCTGTGTTTTTATCATGGACCTTTGTTGGATCATATCACTAGTCATCTGCAAAATTGAGGTTTTCAGAGGATAAAATTTTTGGAGGTGATAGGAACAAGTCTATGACTAGTCAAAATTAGGAGCATCTTCTAGATTTAAAATATTTCTCATTC
The DNA here is from genome assembly GCA_013407115.1 of Glycine latifolia. Taxonomy (NCBI): domain Eukaryota; kingdom Viridiplantae; phylum Streptophyta; class Magnoliopsida; order Fabales; family Fabaceae; genus Glycine; species Glycine latifolia. The sequence continues at coordinate 23,350,548 of CM023958.1, read as the reverse complement.
ACTACATCTTTCAAAACTTTAAATTTTTTATAAAGTCTTACCATTCTATGAGGTCCATCAAATATAATAAGCCAAAGTCAATCAACATATTGGAATAAACAAAATATGTTTCTAATACTAATTATGTTTCATAAATATAAACCCATAAGAACATCAATATCAATTAACTTTTTCAATGGGTTGGGAGAGTTGTTGGGTGATCAATTATTACCTTAAATAAAGCACTAAAAGAGTGAGTTTGATAACATAGTGAAGAAGTTATATGTGACCAAAACTAAGATAACAAGGCATGTGATCTTCAATGACATTTGTGTCACCTTCATCCATGAATGTATGTAATATTTAACCATTTACAACTCGTTTTCCCATCAATATTCTCACATGGATATATCATGTCCATGTTAACACCATTAAGCATAAAAATACATCATACATGACACGTGGCAACCTAAAGGTGATTCAATACAGTTAATTACTATATGAGGGATACATTTTATAATCATAAATATGCAATCTTGTAGGAGTGAAGGCCTTTTCGAATACTTCTATATTACAAATACCTCATCCTCAAGGCCTTTTTTCATATGGTTGCCTAGCTTTATCAACCCAAAGAATCATTTTGTATTGATTACAATAACATTAATTGATAGCTCAATTCATGCATATGAAATGTATTAATTCACACCATTGCATCAAAATCAATACTCTAAATCTCAATATGCATGAGATATTAGACACTCATATTTAAAAATTGAAACTCCAATTTTTATTATTAAAAAATACTATAAATTTTCTTAACTCATTTCAAAGCAAAATTGAATAACTACTCATAAAACTATATATATTACATGAGTTTTCATTATATTAGAATAATTTTCAAGGTGGATGACCTTGTTTACTTCATTTATATTCATTGTTTTCATGTAACAAAGATTTTTCTCAGAAAAGAATTTTACAATCAAATAACATTAATTTATCTGCTATACACATTCTAGTTCCTTAGGTGATGCTTAACTTAAACTACCCCTCCTAATTTATTTTAAAACACACACCCTCTTTCCCTAAGAGGTGAATATAAGTTACAATGTGATCTTTTTAAACATAAATGAACCTATTATAGTTAGTCAAAAATTGTTCACATGTCTCCCAATGATATTATGTCTTTTCCGACTATTATTATCATCGCCTACAACCAATTTTGAGAATCCTATTATTAATTTTAGTATTTTAGAAGGTATGATCAATCTTTTTAAACATAAATGAACCTCTTATAGTAGTGAAACATTGTGCACATCTCTCCCAATGATATTATGTCTTTTTCTACTATTATTATCATCACCTAAAACTAATTTTGAGTATTCTATTATTAATATTAGTATTTTAGAAGGTATAATCAAGTTTTAAATATCATTATTATTAGTTTTGTAATTTCATTTACAACCTTTTTTCATCTTCTAAGGTCATAGTGTTTGTAATGGATATTCATAACTAGTTTTTTTTTTGTCAGATTCATAACTAGTTGTTAATCATGTCAAGAATCATGTGAATATAAACTCGATCAAATGTAATACATATTTATTTTTCAAGGAAGGGAAGTGAAATATAAATATCTCTTGGGGTGAAATATAATTTACTTATTTCATTACTACACAAAGATTATATTTTTCAAATTCAACTTAAAAAATAAAATAAAATCCAAAAAGGAAATGATAAGAATGCACATTAACCTCAAAATATTCATGTAATACTTTCCTTTGTTCGTGTATCTCATTCTTATTTCTAACTTTTGTGTGTACAGACAACCCTACAAGGGTGATCAAGATTAAAGAAATTTTATATTACATCATCACTTAAAAAGTCAAGTGACTTTATATAAAAATCACATGACTTGTGTATTTTAATGTTGATAATTCATTATGTGTTGAAAATTAAAATACGATCAATTTCATATTTTGTTTTTATTATCATATTAGAATTATAGAAACAATATCTTCTATATTTAATTATTGGCTGAAATATGTTTTTCGTCCCTATAAATATCAAAATATTTGGAATCCGTCTTTGCCAAATTTCGACTATATTTTTCGTTCTCGCAAAATGTAAATGTGTGATATTTTGGCTCAGAGCTAGATTAGGGAGATCCGATCCTACATGTCAATGTTAGTGAGTAAGCACATCAAGTTCTAATTGACACGTGGCAAGGACCTGACATTGACATACAAGATCGGTCTCCTGAATCTAGCTCTGAGCCAAAATATCACATATTTAGATTTTGCGAGGACAAAAAACATACTCAAAATTTCGTAGGGATGGATTCCAAACATTTCAATATTTATAGGGATGAAAAACATATTTTAGCCTTAATTGTATTCATTGTAACTAATCTATATAAAGGAGCATTTGTTGTGTACTCTAACACGGTTTTCTGTTCAAATATCCCTCACTTTCTCTCATTTTACATGGTATCTAGAGCTAGGTTAAGAGTGTAACGCCCTAAAAATTACAACTCATATTATAGAATGTTCAATGATCTATAGAAATATAATTGATATTGTAAATTAATTACAATGAAAGTTTCATTCAAGTAGTTAACTTAAAATTTCAATTATATGCATGCTATATCATGTGTTAAGTTTAATAGAAATTAAAATTTCTTTAGAACATGATTTTTTTACATGGTGTAACACTGCAACTTTAAATAGTGTAAATTCACACTATCTAAATTCATTTTGTGTATGATTAATTGTGGTTACCCTTGAGCTGTGTAATTAGCACCATTACCTATGTTCATTAGCTGCAAATTTACTTCAATTGGTAAAATCAAAATTCCTTAATTTTATGTCTAAATCCTTCTTTAGCCCTTTATAGAAAAAAAAATTCAAAAGAGAAAAACCCATATATGGCCTAGAGCTGCATAGTGTAATGACCTCAAATGCCATTACATGAAACACAAAGACTTTATCACGGAAAAAATTCACTTTTACTCATAAAAATCTTGAATTAGTTTAATTAGTGAAAATACATATAATTTTTTGTGTGAATATAAGGAGGTCAAGTAAACCTCACCCATAAAAGGTTCTCAAGACATAAAACATAAAGGTACGAGTGTCCCAAGGCACTACATCATCAAAACATCATAAACAAATCTTCAAACAAATCTCAAGGGTCCATTAAAGGAATAAATACAACATAAATCCAAAAATCATATTTAAACCCTAAGTTGAACCCCACTAAGACAAAACACAAAAAAAAATGACAGAAGGTCAGATCTTGCCCCTAATTCTTCCACCATGTCCACCTTGACCTTGAGAGACATACTCCTCAAAAACTACATGATAATCTTGTCTCATATCAAATGAAACAGTCATCACAGTTCAATATAAAATGAAAAGGTAAGCTCATTTTAAAGGAAAACATCATATGATTGAAAACAACACAAGATCACTATTTCACAAGATACATATAAAGTACTTCACATTTCCAATATCAATGTAATTATACAACTCATTAAGTAAACATATCATTCTCAAGTCACAAATATCAATGCACATGTGTAACTATCATGTTATGCCAAGTTGACTTTTTACTCCTCAAAGATTTCACCTTTGAGTGATTAACGTAAGTACATCTCTTAACATAGTCACACTCTACGATCTCTGACCATTCGGGGAGACTTGAATTAACCTTGTAAAGGAGTGTGGTTTTATAAAAAAAATGGATGAACATAGGTAGTGACTTACCTCAGTAAGGCTTGCAAATACCTTAACCTATCTAGGAATTCACCCATCTATGCATTCTATAAGTTTATTCCTGTTAGCCACCACTAACAACCTTCAGCACTAGGTTGAAGGCCCACCAAGCACCCATAACTTATGTGCCTACTCACATGTAATGTCATTAATCAATGTATGTATGTTATGATCATTCAAATCAATATCATATGTCATCACAAATTCATTCACCAATCTCAACACAATAAGAGATTATAATATCATAAATTCATCATTCATATGTTTGTCACGCTCATGAACTCAACTATAGTTAAATAAGCATAACAAAACATTCCAACACCTTGATTCTTACAAACAACTCACCGAAAAATCATATGAATGTGAATCTCAATATCTTATGTAAAGTCAACTCTAATAATAAGACAACATCATCTCAACACATCCTATATCATCATCAATAAACATAATTATATCATCATTAATATAATATTCTAAAAAACATGATAAATTAGCAACAATAAAATCATAACCAAACTTAGAATCATAAATATGCATCACTCTAACATTATAATCACTTTCTACCTCATGTTTAAGGTTATCAAAACATCTCATAAGTTTTGGGTTACTATCTCCTTCATTTCCTATTATGCATCTATGACCTTCGTAGCTTATAAACATGATAAATAAATATATACTAACTCAATAAATTTGGTTATTGTCTCATTTGAAATATACGAAGATTATTTATAACTTTTATGTTTTTCCAAAAGTCTACTTTAGAAGCATACTATGCCTAAAATTATAATCTATATGAAACTTTTACTTATTATCGACAACTTGACCACTGTTCACTAATTTAACCATTTCTAGAGTTATATAAATTTTTTTAAGTGAAATTAAAGCCAATAGTTAGCTAACATACAGAGCTACAAATTTCATAAAGATCGCCTTTCCAAACTCAGATTCTATAACCAGGTATTGACGATTGTAATCGACTACAACTCATTGTAATCGATTACAATAGAGCTTAGGTAAACAAAACAGTCTTTGGGCTCAAATTAATCAATTACAAACCTATGTAATAAATTACAATCGTCCCAGAATCCAAAATTAACCTCTGGAGCTCATTTTAATTGATTACCACATGATGTAATTGGTTATACTGATTCAAAATTGTAGAAAGTTACAATTTTAAAGCCATGACATCATTTTTCATCAAAACAAAATCATTCCTTTCAATCCCAAATATTCAACAATGAATTTAAGTTTTAACAAAACATTTTCTAACATTTCAAAATAAGAAAGAGGTGAGTTTCCCATACCTATCAACTCAATGAGTTAGCTTTGGGACGAAGAATAGGAATAAAAGGAGAGACTTTGTGTCCAAAATGAAAGCTTTTCTTCACTCCTACAATAGTTCTACATCATCCATACCATTCGAAACCCCAAAACCAACAGAAAAACATTAAAACCTTGAAAATGAACACTTTCATGGAGTTTGGGAAGTTGTTCATGAGGAAAAATGAGAATAAACACAAAGAGAAGAAGAATAGGGTTTATCTCACCTAGAGACAACCAACAAACATTAAAGGGGGAAGAAAGAAGCTCCCTTTTACACAACATCTAAGCTATAAGCTAATCCAATGGTGGTTTTTCTTGGATGAGAGGAAGTGAAATGAGAGGTTTTCTTTTATAACACCTCCTACTTCGTTCTATCTACACCTTGACTTCTACTAAGCACATCTACCTCTTTCATAAATCAAAAGTCCATCCCTCTAGGCCCAAACACACCAAAACCTCACTCATAAACATAAAACACATACTCGCATCACTAACTCATTAAATAATTAATTAATTCAAACACTTAACTTAAATTTAATTTCTCTTGTAATTTAATTAAATCACTTGAACAAACAATTATGGATATACAATGTTACACATAGCCAACACCATTTCCTCTCCCCCCATCAAAATTTCTTTCAATCAAGTGACATTGTGAGATGAGAAAGCTTTGAAACGAATCGATACTTGAACCTCTTGAACCTTGGATTGTTCTAAGCTTGTTAAACACTTCAATTTCACTTTATTTAAGGCAAAAGCTGAACCATTTTCATTTTGGGGTCTGGTTGAATCTTTGGATAAGAGAGGAAAAGAGTTCTTGCTTTGGTTGCTTACTTTCTTGAGTCCTTGAGCTTCAAACATTCAATTCTTCACCATTTTTTGCACAACTAAGGTATAGAGGAGTCCATCCCTTCTTAATCTTTTATTCTTTCTTGGTTATGGAGTATCCTCCGCTAAATGTGTTGTAGGAGCATTGAAAGTTAGATCTCCATAAATCAACACTTTAGGTCCTTTTCCTTTAGATTTCATGCTAAGGTTGTTATAACTTGTAAATTGTTTTAATTTTGGGTTTTTAATGCTATGGAAACATGTTTGATATGATTGGGATTAGATTTGGATTGATTGGAAACAATTGGAAGTGGAAAACTCATTTTTTGAAGCTCTGTAGTGTCGTGGCACTTCATTGATGAGTTTCTTATGCTTAAGTGAAATGGCCTACAAAGGGGAAATGGTTACTGGTTTTAAGGCTTAAGCATGGGGAAAACCAAGCTTAAGCATGACCAAGCATAAGTTTTGATTGAACTAGGCTTAAGTTTGACCAAGCTTAAGCATGGATTGAACCAGACTTAAGTGTAATTAAGCTTAAGAGTGAGATAAGCCAGATTTAAGCACCATAATGAAAACAAATACAAAGTCACATTTGAACAACTTGATGTGGACAACTTGTTGTTTGTGAAATATGATCTCCTTGTGATGGTTAGTTGTGGAGATAAGCTTTGGAAAGGTCGTGTAGGGAGCTTTGTCTACATTGTGTGTTATGTTTATGAAGGATGAGGTAATGATGGATTGACAACTTGGGATAGTGATGGAGATGTGGATCTTTGTATGATGTGTTGATGAGCTCATATTGTTAACTCGATTGTCGTCAAGTACCATTAACCATAATTAGAGGAGCCTACACAGACCTAAAAAGGACAATCCCAGTTAGGAATGTTGTTGAGGAGTCAATCCTTAAAAGCGATGGATGACTGCAGATTGGTACTCGATGTATGCTTACTGGCTTGCTATTCCTTGGGGTGCGACGTTGAGTTTGTGGTTGTGATTCCAAAATATCGACTTGGCAACCCTGACAAAATGCAAGGCATAACCAAGGCTGGTGAGATCTTGTCATTGTACCATGGCGAGGGTGTACTCCAATTGTCATCTAGCCTAGAATGTGTAAGACTACTGAGTTCTAAAAGTTCTAGTGGCAACGACCCCGTGATGTGATAAATTAGGAATTAGGTTGAAACGTGAATAGGATTACGAGTGAGACAATGAGAGGACCACCTCGCAATGGTTAGTATGTATGTTTGAGATCGTAAGGTTGTTTGTTGGTTTTAGAGGAGATGGGTGACTCACATCCTTTGTATTTCAAAGAAGGATGAACAACTTGATATGAATAACTCAGATTGGATGGAAAAGTTGTGAAGAACACTAAGGAGGTGGTTGTACTTGTTCGAGAAGAAGAAAGATATGTTGAGAATGCCTCGAGAGTTTTGAAGTGGGTATATACAGGTTGGGTTTTCTTTGAAAGATATGTTGAGAATGTCTTGTCTTGTACAAAAGAAGGTATATTAGGTTTTAATTTTATGTTATTATCATTCTTTTGCATATGAATTAGATGTATTAAGTGTCTAATTTCAAGAATGTAAACATGTATTATAATTGTATAGCATAGTTGTTTAACAAGTTATAACTGAGAATGTAAAAATGAAATTTTATTGTTTTGTATTGGTTTAATGGAAATCAAGTATTTGTTAAATTAAATTGTTTCTTATTCAAAAATATGATGTTAATGAACACCTTATTTTACATATAACGAGTATTATCTTAATATAACTTATTGTTTTTAAAAGATCTCAAGCAATGACTTTTTTTTTATAAAAATGTTCTTACCAAAATCTAGATGTGAGTCACGTGAGGGTGGTCGTGCCCAAGGTAGGCTCCAAATCATGCACGTCGGATGATGAGTTGACCTTGTTAAGAAGGGGGACCTGCAAAACAAAGAAAATGACTCAGACGCTCAAATAAGTACATCAATTATGTATAGAGAAAAGCATATAGTTAAGCGTATGTGTGCTCGATAGTTCGGGAATAAGTGTATGAACTGAGTATCATTCTGTGAGAGGAAGAGTGTGAATATGTTTAAGTCGTGAATAATTATGTGGAGAGTAGATGTCTCTTGGTGTGAATTGGTCGTTCAGGTGTGTTGAAGGGTTAGACGGAACTTGGTATTTATAGAATGAGGGGAAGCCTTGGGTTCTTGAATGTCGGGGAATGTCGGGGTTGTTACAATGGTGTAACAAACCTTGTAGATAATTATTAACTTGTAGATAAAGGCTAACAAATAATTACAGGTTATATATAATTAAGCTTACAGATAATGTGTACCTTATAGATAATCTGTAGCTTGTAGATAATAACTATTAGATAAGCTGAGACTTATAGATAATTGCTTATAGATAATCTAGTGGATTGTAGATAATCCAATGCTTTTTAGATAATTATGTACCTCTCATTTGATAAAGAGGTTGCAACATTATCAATAACATTTGAATAATAAGGCATTAAAGATAACCTGTGAGGCTTAACAGCCCGATTGCCAAGGGGAGACGTCTATGCTCCTGTAACAGGGCTGACATGGAGGTTGACACATGTACTTTGAGGACCCTCGATGGTACAAAAAAAAGGCAATAAAGTTATTCACAATTTTCATAAAAAGGATAGTTAAACAATTTGTCTTAAGTTAACTATTCTATTCCATAATTTCTAAAATAAATTAAGAAAAATCATAATAGTAACTAGAGGTGTTACCAAGGGAATAACGAAAATTGTTTCCATATGTCCCCAGTGGACCTTTCTGGTCATCACACTTATTATGACGTTTCCCAACGGCTTTCTCCTCTCAAGTGACTTTTTCGGCTACTGTCACTTTTCTGACAACCTTTTTATGCATTTTGGTGGAGCTCTCTACTTGTTGTAATTCTTCTAGTGACTTTTTTTCCAACATGTTTCTTGGTGACTTATCTCGGTTTTGCTGGTTATTTATGATTATTTCCTTTCTTTTGGGTCTTCACTGATATTGGTTTGAAGCTTCCAAATGATGGTTTTAAGAAATTCAAAACTTGTTTTTCTTAGGTTGATGAATATTCCAGCTCTCTTTTTCTAGTAATATTCCCCAACTTCACCAACATCCCTGAGTTGTCTTTCAAACTACTGTCTTGTAACAAGCTAAAAGCTTAGTAAGCTTAGTATGCTTTAGCTTGAGGGGGGTGTTGTAAATCAAAATAGGATCAATTTCATATTTTGATTTGATTATCACATTAGATTATAGGAATATTTTCTATAATAATTATATTAATGGTAACTAATCTATATAAAGGAGCATCCGATGTGTACTTTGTCACAATTTTGTCCAAATATCCCTCACTTTCTCTCACTTTGCAATATGATTTAATGGTCGAGATATAAAACATACCATGTGAGAACTATTGATTATTTTGAGAAATGAGAATATATAATTATAACCATTAAAATGAATTTGGTAGTTGAGATTATATATATAATTATAAATTTCATGTGATTATCTTGTTTCTTAATTAAAGATCGTGTGAAATTTATAATTACATATATTATTTGAATCATTAATTTTAATCAAACTATCTCTTTGTGTGTATGATTTGTGAGAAGAAGTCAGTGTATAAAGACAACAAAAGACTTTCTAAGATCTTTAACATGTCTAAATCAAAATAAGATTATACATATTACATAATGAAACGACAATCACATTTCTTCTATTTCATATCTATTGGAAAATTTAGGAACAAATGAAATCCATACTAACCAGAGAACTAAAATAACACTATTATTTCTTAGGCATTATGTTTCAAATTGTTTGGACATTATTTTGAGAATATAATTTTCAAGCGAGAATCAATTTTCCTCTTTGAGAATTTTTTTTATAATAAATAAGAAGTTGAAACAATCTTCATTTATATAGGCAAAAATCTAGGCAGCTATGGTTAAGAGAAAGAGATTAAAATTCTAGATATTTTCATAGATGCATTCAGAGTTGAAGGAAGGTGAATGAGATTTCAAGTATGAAATTTGAAGGTATTCATAAACAAGAGTCTAAACATTTAAAATGTGTGAGGTATTCATATCCATATATTCATCTTACAACATTTGAAGAAACATTGTGAACAAAAATTAAATGTAGGAACAAAGTTTACAAAATTGGAATTTAAAAAATTAAGGCAAATATGGCCTCAAACTTGATTGAAACATTGTCAGAGGAGGAGATTAAATGTGTTGTATGGAGTTCTTAAAGCTCAAAGAGCCCTAAGCTTGATGATTTTAATTTTGGGTTTCTTAAGAAGTTTTGGGAAGTTGTAAAAATGATTTTATATGATTTTTGAAATAGTTCCATACAAATGGTATGAGGTGCTAATAGTTCTTTCATTGTGTTGATTCCTAAAAATTAAGGAGTGCCCACAAAAGGTTAGTGATTACTAACCTATCTCTCTTATTGGTTGTATGTATAAAGTGTTGGCAAACATAATGCAAAGGGTGATGCATTCGGTGATTGATGAGACATAATCGACCTTTATTCAAAGGAGACAGATTTTGGATGGGGTGCTCATTGCTAATAAGTTGATGGCAAAAACTCAATGGAAAAGAAAAAAGATGGTTTTGTTTAAAGTTGATTTTGAGAAAGCATATGATTCAATGGAATGGGAGTACCTCTTGTCTATGATGGAGAAAATGAGGTTCACTAAGAAGTGGGTTAAATGGATTCATGAATTTTGTTGTGGGTTGAGACAAGGGAATCCTTTGTCACCTGTTCTATTTTTGATAGTGGAAAACGGACTTAACACCATGTTCAATCAAATGGTGGTAGAGGTTTGTTATCTAGGGTGAAAGTGGGTGATAGAGTAAAGCAAATATCACACTTACAATTTGCACGAATACTTTTATTTTTTTCATGAGAGGAGTTGAGCTAATATATGGGTCATTAAGGTAGTGTTTCAGCTTTCTGAGGTAATAGTAGGACTTAAAGTTAATTTTTATAAGAGTGCTCTAGTGGAAATTAAATGTACAAGATGTCTGGTTGGAAGAAGCAACTTATGTTCTAAATTGCAAGGTGGGTTGTCTCCCTATGAAATATTTGGGGTTGCCAATTAAGGTGAATCCATTGAAAAAGGCAACATGGGAACCAATTGTGGAGGTAGTAAAGAAAAGGTTGCGGGGGTGATCTAGTAAACATTTATCTATGGGAGGATGTCTAGTACTTCTAAAATTTGTTTTGGCTTCCATACTGATCTACTATCTTTCTATTTTCATGGCTCCATTAGGTATCATATCTCTTATTGAATCTTTGTTTAAGAATTTTTTGGGGGGTGAGGGTGAGGATTTTAGGAAAATACACTGGATTGGTTGGGAGATGGTGTGTGAAATAAAACAAAATTGGGAGGTTTGGGGTTAAGAGATTTGAATCCTTTTCATCTGGCACCTTTAGAGAATTGGTAGTGGAGGATGATTGTAGAGAATGAGAGTTTGTGGTACATGGTTTTAGTTGGTATTTGCGGTAGTGAAGAGATGTGTTTAGGTGTGAGGAAGGTAAAGTTTCCAATTAATGGAAAAATATTTAGGAATTAGATGAAGGGAATTGGGGTATTTGGAAGGGATTGTATAGTGACTTAATAAGGAAGGTGGTGAGGAATGGGAAAACACTAGTTCTTGGAAGGATCCATGGTTGAAAGGAGGGCTTTTGAAGGATAGATATGAAATATTATTCTTAATAGCTGAGAATATATAGGTCTTTATATTGGAGATAGGGGATTGGGTAGATGGGATGTGGGTATAGAGGTGGGATTGGATAAGGGAGTTTTTTCGATGGGAAAAACAATTATTTCATGTTTTGGGCCAATTGGTAAAGAAAATTGTGTTTAAATAGGATAAAGAAGACATGTAGAAGTGTAGTGAAGAATTAGGGAGGTACATAGTTCGTGCAGCTTACAATTAATGTCTTGCGTCAAATCAAAACAGGTGCTACCAACAACCTCAGAATCTGGAAAGTTTTGGAATAAAGTGATTACAGCAAAGGTTTCTTTGTTTTTTTGGTGTCAAAAATAGGATACCAACACCCAATAATTTGGTTAAGAAATGAGTAATTAGTCAAAAGCAAAGTTTATGTATTGGTTGTGTTGGCTGCAAAAAGGAATTGGAAACTACTTCTTCACATTTGTTTTTGAATGTGAGTAGTTCTCTAGAGTTTGGCTTTTATGTTTGTAATGATTGGGCTTTTCTACAAATTTGTAGAATAATATGAGGAATCATAGCCAATAATTTCAAGAACTTTCAAAGGTGGCACATAGAGATAAAGAAGGATGGGATGTTATTTTGTTAGCAACTACTTGGGCAATTTGGCTGGGAAAATAAAATGATATTTCGACAAAAAGATATTCAAATTCAGATATTATGAAGACATTGCAAATTTAAGCATGAAAAGGGCTTAGGTTCATAAGGAAGGGATGTATATATCTTTTTCATAATGGATTTTGAATTTGGTGATTTATTTAAAAAGTAAATTACAATCGCACCCCTATGTTTTTCTCAAATTGCACTTGATACCCCTTCCTTTTTATACATTACTATTACCCCCTTCTGTTAACATCATTAACTAACATCAATTGAAATATCCGAGTAGATGAAATTGCCCGTTAAAGTAAATTACACTCTCATCTCATGTGTTTTTCTCAAATTGCACCCTATACTCCTCCCTTTTATACATTATTTTTACCCGACGGCGCCAGTGTCCAGGGAAACAGGCGCAGCGGTGATGGTGGCTGAAGCTACGGTGGGGGACGAAGAGGTAGTTGAGGTGGATATGACGGTGGCCAGCGGCAGCTACTGTGGTGGTGGTTGCTTCGATAGAAGTGGGTGAGCCTGAACGCCTTGTTGGTGGGCGAAGACGACGATGGAGAGGAAGAGATGATGTTGTCATGGGAGATGGAGGAGGAGGAGGAGGCTTGAGAATCTTCGGATCTCAACTCCTCTTTCTCTCTTCCTTTGCTACTCTTCTTCTTTTTCTCTTTCTTCACTCTACCTTTCTCTTTTTTCTTTAATTCTCTCTCTAACTCTCCCTTTCTTCCTCTACTTAAGGCAAGTGTGTGAGTGGACCTTGGCTCCACATTTGGATCTTATTATCTTATTCTCATCAATTCCTAATATTGGACAACTATCATTAGTAATGCTTAAGGGTTTCTTTTAACCATTAAATATAAACACTATTCCATAAATTTCCTCTGTATCATATATTACTAATGTCCATAAACTAGGAATATTGCAATAAGAAAGAAAGAAAAAACAAGCAAATATATAAAATTAAAATTCTACAGCCAAAAAAAAACATTAAAGTTTATTTTTGTAACACAGTAATACTTTCTTCTTTTTTTTTAGTTGAAAACGTTTCTTAAATCCTTTTGTATCATCTTAGTTGTTGAAATATACACAAAGAACAATCTAATGTCAATGTGCGAATGCCAAACATGGCATAGTTAACAACAAGAATAGCACATATATATTTAATGAGAATGGAAAAGAGGGTAGAAGTTTACCTTAGAGAAAGGAAGATAAAACAAATATAAATGATGAAATTATTTAAAAAGTTAAAACAAGCATCCAAAAATAATATATTAAAATAATAACAATGTTTTTAAAGAAATACTTTTTGGATATTAATTTTATTTTTATCGCGCGCATAATAGGAATCATGTCTCTTGTTTAGTGAAACTTCTCCTTTTTATAACTTTTACGTCATCTCAATAATTGAAAAATGTCGAAATTCTAGAATTATGCATGAAACAAATTTTTATATGCCTAATATTAGGGGGGGAATATTAAAAGAGAATTAAAAAAATTAGATATGAACTTATCTTAGAGAAAAAAGATAAAAAAAGATATAAAAAATTAAACAGCAACAAAAAAGATACTTCGAAGAAAAACATTAAAGAGAATCAAAACGTTAAAAAAAATCTAAAATAGCAAATTAAATTAAGAAAAATGAAAATAAACTAAAGTATGACACAAACAATGTCATGTAAATGGACAAAAATTACATGAGAGAACTTATAAATATTGATATTATGAATCTTTTATATCTTAAATTAAAAAATACTTTAAAAACAATTAATTAATTAAAGATCGGAACAATTTTTCACCATCTTTTATATTTAATTAAAGTTCAAAAAGGGTTTTGCACATTCGTACAATTCCCATGTCCATTTAACTGTTAAATAAGTCTTGTAATTGACAAATTAGATATCCTTTGTTAGTTAAAGGAATATACACCAAGCAACTCCAACATCTCAAAAAAAAATTCAGGGATACTAATGTAATTTCATATTATACTATAACGTATGACAACAATATAATTAAAATATTAATCAACCAATACAACTCAAAACATTCATCAATATAATTAATATAATTATTTCATCATCAATATAATTAATATAATTATCAATATAATATTTTTAACAATAAGATCATAGACCAATCAAATCATTGTAATTATGCATCATTATACCATTATAAAAACTTTATACTTCATGTTTAAGATTATTAAAACATCTCATAAGTTATGGATTACTATCTCCTTCATTTTTTATTATGTGCCTATGACTTTCATAGCTTGTAAACATGATAATTAAAGATATATTAACTCAATTAAATTTATTCTTATCTCATTTGAAAGCTAAGAAGATTATCTACAAGTCTTATGCTTACTTGAAAACCTGATTTGGATCTATAGTATGCCTAAAGTTATGACCTATATGAAACTTTTACTTATTCTCGACACATAACATATGTTCACTAATTTAAGCATATCTAGACACAAAGAGCTCGGGTGACTATGGATGGCTACAATCTGATCGGGTGACTTTGAGGCATTGGGAGATGTGATATGGGAAGGACCTCATTGAAATGACAACGGCAAGAGAGAGCGAGAAAGAAAGGATTGGTGAGTTGGACTATGTGAGAAAGAAAGAATTTGTTTTTCAATTTTTATTTATATTTAATGATGTGTCATTATTTTAAATTCTTTTTATTTTTTAAATATATTAAGTATTGATCATCACGTCATCAAATTAATCATCGCTTACATGTCAGTTAATCCAACCTGACACAACACGTAGACGACTAACATGTAAAACTAACGGACATGTCAATAGCTAATGGAAGTTGCTAACAGCAATGATATAAACTAAAAAATTTCAAATATAATAGAGTAGAAACCGAAAAAAAATTATCAAAAACAAAATTTGAATATATATTATGAATCATTATCATATTTGAACCTTTTTATAAACTAATATTTAATCAATAAGGTAAAAGTATTAACTCCATCGGCATATTTCTTAATTAAAAAAAATCCATATTCTATATTTTTTACAAATCCATGTAACCAGTTAGATATTTCCACTTCAATTTTAATCAATATTTGTGTCCCTTTTTTAACTCTGCCATCCACCCATGTACATTGTCAAATCATCTTGAACGCTAGTTGTGGCAAAATCAAAATCTTTTCGAAGTTGTTGCTACAATCCATCCACTGCACCTATCATCAGTCATCCACCTATAAATTTGAGTCTTTAATTTTGAATGTGATGAAAGTATTATATATTGTAAGATGCAGAGTTCCAAATAGGTGATTTTCTAATGTATAAGAAAATTATATAATTAAGGTTTAAATATGTTTTTTATATTTGAAATATATATATATATATATATATATAATTTATTATCTAACTTTTTAAATTTTAGTATATGACATTTTCAATTTTTTGCATTTGATACTCTTTGTTAGTTTTCTTTCGTTAAATGATATGGCTGGCGAAATACGACATTATCAGTGTCACACCATCTTCTACTCTTCCACATCACTAATTCCTTTTTAATTATTTTTAAAAACATTGGCCGACTCTAACAAAAATAAATAAACGATAATTTGCACCTGCAACCTTCATGACTCCATGTTCTTCTCTGGACACTATCTATCTGGTTTTCGACAACAAAAATGGACAAACGAGTATGTGTTTTGTTCGTCTATGGAAAGGGAACAAAAATCCTCAATCAATTTTCCAAAATTAGTTTGAACCACTTTAGTACTTTTGAGAAAATAAAGAATAAAAATTGTGTTGGTTTAGAAACTTGTTTTTTTTCCTCTCTTGTTTTTGAACCAAAAAACATGTTTTGATATGTGTCTTGTTCGAAATGCTCTGATCTACAAAAATCCTTCAATCAATTTTAATTTATAACTTGTTTACAAATGGAGGGGTAATTGGGGAAGAAATAAAACACAGAGTTATCATATATGTTGTTTTTCATTTCATAGAGGAGCAAAGGAGGTCGTTGATGAGGCCGACGACGAAAGGCCCAATCAGAATGCGATGATCATCGAGAAGGTGTTGGTGACGTGGATGAGAACGGAGGAGCCAAAGCTCGAAGTGGGAAGTGGTGATGCTGAGAGGGAGATCGAGAAGAAGAGTGTTGAACATAGATGTTTTTTCTTAATTTTAATCTAAATCTATTTTAAAAAAAATTTAAAAAAATAATGATGTCGAAAATGAGAGGACAACAACTTAGCATCCCAACTAGATCTGGCAGTGATGCATGATACTTAGTTTGTCATACCATCACTTAACGAAGTTAGGCTAACGACAGGTACCAAATGGAAAAGTTTACAAATATCAGAAACCAAAATTAAAAAATAAAACTAGGTAATAAGCTGAAAAAATTATATTTCAATTTAAGTATAAAAAATATATTTAAACCTATAATTAAATTAAAATTCAGAAAATTCGTTTGAACTTAAATAGAATTTAGTACAGAAATAATTTGTATTTAATCCAGAGTTAAAATTCAAAAATTGTAATCGGACACTTGAATTAATTTTGAAACAATACCTAAGTTTCAGATTTAAAATTTGCACATTTTAAAACCAATTTGTCCATATCTTATGTGCCCGAACGCATGTCTGGCACTAGTTGGTTTGGAAAGCAACTAGAAGTTAATTATAAAGAAGAACATGCAAAATCAAGCAATAATATATATATATATATATATATATATATATATATATATAAAATATGGATATCAAATTCGAGAGTATATATAAATTTATGGGAATTTCATAAACTTGACTCGTAAAAGTTTATTCCATATGAAAATAATAACAAAACATTTATAAATAATATATCAATTAAGCATTTCAATAATATAATAAAGTAAAATAGTAAATCATAAATTCCACAATGCATAAGTAACCAAGTCTAATAATGCATCACTACTAGATATAACTTGCGCATGTAATAGCAATGGTAAAACATTCTCATTGAGAGTTTGATGTTGTTAGAGGTGAAATTTTTTTTCTATTTAGGAACAACATATCAAATGAAAGTATGTTGAATCCTATAGGCAAAAAAATAATCCAAAATGAACTGTATTTTTGTCTAAATTTTTTAAATTGCTGATTCGATGATAAACTCAAGAGTCTATAGAGTTTGCATAGAATCTATTGAGACTCGAGAGTTTTATAATCATGTGTGTGTAATTTATAGAATATTCTATAAAAATAACCTTATAATGCCTAAATATATACTAGTAGTAGTTATACTTTATTGACTTATTAGTTTAGTTATTAGTTTTATTAATATTAGTGGAGAGAGGTATTCCATGAGTCTACCTATTTTAATTAAAAAGAAAAAAGATAAAGAAAAAAATTAGAAGCTAAAAAAACTATACATGAGAATAGTAAATAGTTATTACCAAAAGTATCAAAAATTAAAAACTAGCAAAGGATAAAATAGTTTAGTGAAATGTATACACCAAATAGAATATTTCTTTTATTTTTAGCATAAAATTTGAATAATTTATGATTTAAAATAATAGTCTAACAACTCAAAGCATATATATAAACGAAGTGCAATACAAGTAAGAAAATTCTTGCAAACAATTGAAGCTTTATATCTGTTGAGGGAGTCATAAATGACTCATTCAGTAATAAGGATGGTAGAGTCAAGGATGATGGATATATATACATGGTACTTGAATACAGGGAAATTGATTTGACTCATATGTTGTCTCAAAAGTGGAAGGAACTGGATGGAAGCAACCAGACCATGCATAGATGAGAACTGGCTTCGATTCTATTGGCAGGTTTATTTTAAAACCTTAAAAATAATTTATCATTTCTCTGAACCTACATGTTGCATATTACTTTTTTGTCTTGTGAGTTTAGTGGTTAAAAGATCTTGTGTTTGAGTTATATAAAAGAATGCAAGAAAAACTTCCTTTTGGACTTTTATTTGTTCTAGTGTCTAACTTGATATGGTTTTCATGTTTCATATACAATATGAAAGTAATATCTTTTATGTTGTGTGAGACAAAAAGCTTATTTATTCAGTGTTTTGTTGATAGTCATCTTCGAAATAATCAAATTAAATAATCTCTTTTATGTTTTTTATACTTAATATTTCAGTGCATACAGTTTTTTACCTATATTATTACTATTAATATTATTATAAGTTTGTTTTTTCTGGTCATGACTCATAAGTAGTAGTGAGTTTTTTCTACACATAATTAAACATATTTTTTAAAATGGTTCTTAAGAATATTATATTAGAAAGTGAACTTTTTAAGATGATTTTTCAGAAAATCATCTTAAAAAATCTACTTTCTGATATTGTTTTTCAAAAATCCGTCTTAGTCTTAGAAAGTGGATTTTTTAAGACATATCTTTCAAAAACTATCTTAGAAAGTAAATTTTTTAAGACTGATATTCTAAAATGGTTTTGAAGAGAACAAACGTAGGAATATTTGATTCTAAGAGGATTTAAAAATCATTGTGTAAAGTGTTGATTTTTCACGAAATTGACTTTAAAGACAATTCAAAATAGCCGTTGAATGACTTAAACAACCGTCGTTGAAGATGTGTTTTGTATTAGTGTGCATCTCTGCATTTTTTCTCTAATTAAAAATTTACATAATTGACTGTACAGCACTGCAAGAGCTGGAATCTTGTGTTTTGTTGTATGACATGATATTTCCGTAAGACTATAACAACCCAATTACTTTCTGTATTAGCGTACGTCCCCATGATTTAAAGGGGCAACTGATCGATTATATTCTTTCAAAGTTTTTGTTTTTGGCTAACCATATCCTCGTGAAAATTTAATTATTAATGAATATGAAGATACATAAAGTCTCTATGCATATTTCCGTTGCTTCTGAACTAAGCCGTAATGATGTGGTTTGTTATGCACGATAATATTGACAGGTCAATGGCGTGCATGTTGGCCATGCAATCATGGGTCATGGTGTTTTATGAATTTCAATGTTTCCTAATAAACGCAAGCTTACATCATCCCATGTGTGTGTATAGGGGCGGATCTAGAAAATTAATGAAGGGTGGGTACCCGAGGACGCGTAGCTGTGACGGAAGCCGGTCCACAATGACACCGAAGAAGCAGTTGTGTGAGTAACTAACATTATTTAATTAAAAAATAGAAAATGAAAACTGCATAAAGTAATAAAATGGGTGCAGAAAGCAACAACCAGGCCCAAATAACAAAACCCTCAATTATATATCTTCTCCTCTTCCTTCATTCTGCTCCTTCTCTTCCTTTCTTCTGCAGCTTCTCTTCCAACACAACCTCCCCTTTAAGCAAATACATTGACAGAATGCAAATGAGAGATTGAATACTAACCAAAATTTAAGGGTGGGCACCGACGCACCGCACTTGCCCTCACGCCTCTGCCTCTGCTTACACAACGGTCGACGGCTAGATTTAAGGGTGGGCACTTATCCCCCTTCTCTTCAACGTGGATCCGCCTCTATATATATATATATATATATATGAAGATACATAATTTTGCCAAAACAATAACCGTAGCCCCTAATGTGCTAAGCTCAAGAGTCTAAAATTCAAATCCTAGCTTGGGTTAACTTAGCTATGGGTTCTCTACTTTTTATTTTCCTTCTCCTTCTTGTTGCCGATGGTATCCTTGTCCGAGGAAGTATGAATATTACAGAAATAAACTTCGATCAAAACTATGAGGTTACGTGGGGTGATAATCATGTTATGTCCGTAAACCAAGGGAAAGAAGATAATCATGGATAACTCTTCAGGTTAATAACATTTTCCTCTTCCTTAATTTATGTCCCGTATAACTTTTTTTTCTCTCCAACTATTTGTGCTTTATAATGTAGAATTCTTCATCTAAATCACACGTTTTTTCAGTAATACCCTTCTCGTTACAAGAAGATAATAGACACGTTTGGTTGTTTATTTGTTTTGGTCTATATATACTACTATATACATTTTTGTATGTTGTTTATATTCATTATGTGCATGTGTACACACACATGCATGCAATAGCATAATAATTTTCAATCAAATCAAATAAAAAGAAAAGTTATTAATTCAAACTTTTCTCGTGTAATAGAAGCAAATAAACAAATTACAACAACAGAAATTAATGCAGGCTGGACTTCTTTTTTAACATGTTTGAAAAAAGTGTACCTTAAGATAACTTTCCTTGATAGTTAACAGTATATGCATGGACTCTTATCAGTTTAGTAAAGAGAAACTACGAAGAGTATTTAACTGCATGCATGTTGATATAGTAGTACATAGATTAATAATCGACTTGTTGAAGTTTAGAACCAATATTGGTAATACCCAAAGCACAAAAATATGTATAGATTTTATATGGTCTCCTCATGAATACTTATAAGAGAAGAAAAGGAATGAAATAAATTTCTCAAAGCTAAATGTAGCTTATATGTAAAGTAATGAAAGCTCTCTTATATATAGTTAGTTTCTTCAAAATATAACCTTTTAATTTAGTGGCTCGTTAACATACTCATTTATTTTTTAGTTAAAATAAATTAGCAAGTTACACCAAAAAAAACTCAATATCTTCTTTTGATTTAGTTAATTTATTTTAGGGGTAAAATAGTAATTTAACCAGTTTTTTGAAAAAATAAAAAATTTAAGTCATATCTCTCTCCTCATCCTTTCTCTCTCCTGTCTCTTTTCCCTTCCCTTAAGTTCAAAACGTCGAAGACGTTGTACATCCGCATCAAGTTCACCGCATTCTCCATTGTCTGTCTTTACTGAAGTATAATATCTATATGTATATAATCATCATGATGGTGGGCTAAGTAGTTGACTGGTTATGATTTTGGTAATGAATGATTTTATCCACTTTTATCTACATAATTTGGTTCAATTTATTATAGGAGAGAATTGCAAATGCAAGGTGATTATAGCCTATGCAATTGGAAAAGTAATATGACCTCAATTTGTGCCATTGTCTGATTCAAAAAGAATGTAAGAAAATTCAAAATTCAGAAAGAAGCAAACTTAAAAGAAAGGGGAAAATATTCAATTTAGCAGTGGCATGATTTACATGAAATCAGTTACTTCTTTTCTCATTGATTCATCCAAATTCATGTGAACTCCTTTATGAACTACATACTCATACTTGCATTACCCAACTGGTATTTTCAAATCTCTAACATTATCCTTCACAAAACCAAACTGGCAATCCAGAAATTATAATCAGTGGTATCCATGTTTGCAAACACGTCCAGAAATTCTTACTCGACAACCACCACTCGTCCCACGGTCGCATCTTCGGGACATCGCGCTCAAGTACGTGAGAGGCAAGCAGAATCGAGCTTTCTCGAGTTGCCAGTGTCGTCAATGTAAAATGAGTATGCGTGTGAGTTTGTGCGAGTGTTGTGAAGGAGGAAGGCATGCCAATGGCGATGTTGGGGAGGATAATGCTTTGCCTGAGGAGAGTTTTAATGTTCAACAAAAGTAGGAGTATAAGGGATCATAGAAGCCAGAGAACAGAGAGGAGAGAGAAATTATTTGAATTTTTTTTTTTTTTTTAAGAACTAGTTGAACTATTGTGCTCCTAAAATAAAGTAACTAGGGATATGCTAATATACGAACAATGCATGGACAAAAATACTAAACAGTTTAAAAGTTATGAATTTCGTAATTTTTATACGAATTGATTTATTCATAAGTTTTTTTTTTAAAATTATACGGATTGAGTCAATTCGTAAGTAAGTTTTTTTTAAATTAAAATATATTTTTTCAAATAATTTAAAATAATGGCATATGCAGGTATCAAATATGCGATCTTTACATTATTAATGTGACACTCCAACCAACTGAACTAATAGGTCAATTATGCTAAAAAATAATTAATGTTGATATATATATATAACACTAAATTTTTAATGTGTATTTAATACACATATAATTAATGAGTTATATATAATTAATTTAATTTAAATTTTATTTATCATGCTATTACTTTAATATTCTTAACTAAAAAATTTTATAGACATAATTTATTATGTAAACTTATATATGTATCAAAAATTTTATGTATGTTAAGAATATTAAAGTAATAGCATGATAAATAACTCAATAATCAAAATAAAATTCAAATTAAATTAATTACATATAACTCATTAATTATATGTGTATTAAATATATATTAAAAATTTAGTGTTATATGTATTAACATTAATTATTTTTTAGCATAATTGACCTATTAGCTCAGTTGATTGGAGCGTCACGTTAACAACATGGAGGTCACAAGTTCGAGACCTACATAAGTCATTATTTTAAATTATTTGAAAAAATATATTTTAACTTTAAAAAAAAAACTTACGGATTGACGAATCCGTAGATTTCATAACCTTCAAACTGCGAAGGATATTTTCGTCCATGCACTGTTCATATATGGTGTATAAGAACTTCATATAGTATATTTAGTATATCCCAAGTACCTAAATCAAAAGAAGTTATAAAGTTTTTTTTTTAGAATTTTTGGTGTAACTTATTAATATACTTCAACTAAAAAAGAAATGTGAGTATGTTATTAAATCTCATTAATTTAGTATAAAAAAAACTTATGCAATAATCTAATTTTAACTTATGGTAGATGTTCTTCTTATAATTGTTTATATTGATTATTATCCCAACAGAAGCTATAATAAGTATTTAAGTCCAGATCATGCAAACAGCATTTGCCGTTAAAATTAGGTATTAGAATGGCTTTGAAACAATTGAATTGTATATGATTCAGTTGTAATATCAATATCCTACCGACCATAGTAGTGATGTTGTGAGTTTTTTTTTTTTTTTGTGAGAAGTGGTGTTGTGAGAAGACATTTTTTTTTCATTAGACAGATATAATAAGGAAGGGCACATAATGGACTTTTCCTTTATCCGTTAATTGTCTAAACAAGAAATGATGGGTTCTATATCTTTAAATTATTGTTGCTATTTGCCTAATTAC
Organism: Glycine latifolia; assembly: GCA_013407115.1. Lineage (NCBI taxonomy): Eukaryota > Viridiplantae > Streptophyta > Magnoliopsida > Fabales > Fabaceae > Glycine > Glycine latifolia. The sequence goes on along the minus strand of CM023958.1, from coordinate 23,327,320 downwards.
TGTATGATTGTCTTTCAACTCAAAAGTCTAAATCTAATGTAAATTGAATATATAAATGTGTGTGTGAGAGAGAGAGATAATTCTTATGTAAAAGTGAGAGGGGGAAATGTTGATTATTAAATCATAGCACAGGAATGAAATACCATAACAATTAAATTGTTAAGATTAAATAAGTTATTAGGGGGCGGTTTTTGTTTTGTTTAATCTTGGGAGGTGGGACTTATCATGTATTGGATTGTTGAGTTCTATCTGTATTCGTTTGGTTCTGTATAGTTGACTTTTGTCACATCTTAGTGCTAAGTGACAAACTGACAATTGATAATAATCTTTTTGCTCATAAAAATTAGTTAAGATTACAATATATCATAGATTTTAAATTGCGTGTAATGTAAAAGTTTAATTAAATTATTTAATTTTTTAGTTTTATTTAATATTTATATAAACAAATATATACATTAATAAATTAATTTTAAAAATATTAAATAGCGTGTTAAATATAATTATGTTAAAATTGAGTATAATAGAAGATATAAAATTGGTTGAGTAGAGAAAAGTCGCAAATTCAATTTCTTATACAAACAGAAATTAATAAAATAATAATTAATATTTTCGATAAAAAAAATTAAGGATGATAATTAATTATATTTTTAGTTGAGAATATATATGTTTTTTTAATATTGAGCCTATTAAAAATTATTTTTATTTATTCTTGTTCCAAGTAATAATAGTAATGTAATATCTTGCTATATGAAATGTATAAACACACACACACATATATATATATATATATATATATGCTAAACATAAATTTATAATCATTTAAATTTGAGTATTTTTTTTCTATTGCAAATATTATGTTTAAATGTATTTAAATTCTGTGATTATTATTAAAAAAATTAAATATATTTATTGTAAAAAATAAACTTTTATTTTTCAAATCATATTCTAATTATTTTAAAATATTTATTTTCTAATAACTATTTTGATAACAAAAATTATACTTTTATATATATAATAATAATAATATTTTATTTCTTAATTTATATCCTTAGTTATTGATAAAAATAAAATCTTATAATTATTTTAAATTTAACTATGTATTTTAAAAATTATGACTTTAAATTATTATTTTCTTAAAATATATTTTTAAGTAATAAATTTAAAAAATGTGCCTAGATAGCAATATAATATTTAATTTTACTACTTAATATCAAAATTATCAAAATTAATATTTAAATATTAAAATTATATAATAAATATCATGTTTATTATTTAATATAAAAGTATTAAAATTAAGTTTTAATTACTAAAACTGTCTACTTAATAATATTACTGTGATTAAATATATTTTTATTAAATAAATTTATTAATTACAAACAAAATATGATCTAATGGCTATTATAAAATTGACTATTCAATCAATAACTAATATTTCTTCAAGGGAAGTTTACTTTTATATATATATATATATATATATATATATATATATATATATATATATAAATGACAGTCATTTGATTCATTATGCATACATGTATGCGACTTATATATATATAAGTGGTCATTGAATTTAAATATGTTTTAATATTTACATTCCTCATTTAATAATCTTGATATTTTATGTATGTAGTTGTATAATCAATATTTATATTTCTCATTCTTATTTAAAAAGTGATTTAGTTCCTCTATAGTGAGGTAAGTGTACACTTTAAAGTAGAATGATAAAAAAAAAGTGTACACTTTAGAGTTTAGAGTGAAATAATAATCATTAATGATTGTAATTAATGTGTAGTAGACTTTATCAAAATTTTTAATCATAGATTTTTGGTTTAAATGCACTTTTGATCCCTCTATAATGTTCAATCCTTAATTTTAGTTTTTTTATTTTAAAATCAAGACATTTAGTTTTTAATTTTTAAAAATTAACAATTTTAATCCTTTTATCATTTAATCATTGATTAAGAGGTCTTGGATTCAATTCTCACTTACACTACATAGGTGTTATGTTAGCACAAATATGTCATGTTAGAGTCAATGTTTGACCAATAATGGTCAAGTAATATTGATGAAGGACCAAAATTGCTAAATTTAAAAAATTAAAAGTTAAATATCTTGATTTTAAAATAGAATTGAAGAACTAAAATTGCAGATTGGAATTATTATTGGGGAACAAAAATGCATTTTAGCCTTCATTTTTTAATCAACCATTTCAGGTGTGTCTCCCAATTTGAATGAATCAAATGCTTAAAAACATCTCTCTTTTTTGTGAAACCTTAAAAACATCTATTATGTGTGTGAGTGCATGCTTAATTATGTTTTTTTGTTGTGCTTGAAAAATGAGTTAATTTTTGTTTTGATACTTACAACTTTTTTTCATGATATCCCTAATTTTATTAAAAGGAACTCAATATGTGATTTTTCAAGATATGCATTATGAGATCTACTAAAAAGTGGTCTAAGATCTCAATTTGATATTTATCATTAAAGATGCTCTACAAAAGTGGGTTTGGAACTAACTTAACCCCAAAAGCTAACTCATAGGGTGAAGGTTGTTCCTCACTTATATACTCTATTTTGACACTATCTCTAGTCGATATGAGACGTGGATTTTTCCCAATAAGTGATGAGCAAATAAATCATTAACTCATTTATCTAAAAAAACATTAACTGATGGGGTAACCTGATTATGCAATATAATAACAAGGACTAATAAAACTCATGGATTAAATGAGAAAAATTAAGCTAAATCAAAATTAATTAGTTAGTTGTAAGGAAAAATATGTATTTAAATTTGTCAAGAAAGAAAGAAAAATATGTATTTAAACATGTGCGTGTTGATTTATTATATGTATAGGATCTGGTTTTGGATCCGGTTTTGGATCCAAGATGACATATGGCTTTGGACTATTCCATTTGAGGATCAAAGTACCAGATAGGAATTCTGCTGGAGTTGTCACAGCTTCTTACTACGTGAGTCCTTTCAATTTTGATTTTTTTTTCTTGTAATATTCAACGGTTAGGTATAGTTGGTAAATTGTGCATCATTATTCTAGTATACTAAGTCTTAACTGGCATTTACTAACGGTCATAGCTGTCAAAAATGTAAATTAATCAACTGTTGTATGGCCATAAAAAGTTTGTCCATAATACCTAATTTTCTTGTAATATCCTTGATGTATTTGATGCAGTTAACTTCACAAGGAAGAAACCACGACGAGTTAGACTTTGAATTATTGGGCAATAGAGAAGGGAAGCCATATGGATTACAAACCAATCTGTTTACAGACGGCCAAGGGAATAGAGAGCAAAGAATTTGCCTTTGGTTTGATCCTACTGCGGATTTTCACAATTATAGAATTCTTTGGAATCAACATCAAATTGTGTAAGATGCATATCCCTCTTTGATTCCCTTGCTACAATATTATAAAGTGGTTAATTTTATTTTTTTTAATCATGTTTAATTATGTCTATGATATCTCACTTATGTTTTTTTCTACAAAATAACTTATTTTTTATACATATATGTTATATGTATGATGTATCTCAAAAATATTCTCTCAAAACATGAGAAAGAAAGACAACAAAAGTTGTTCCACTAATGTTACTTGTACAAAACATTTTCCTTAACATAAGTATTTACACAAGACTTTTCCTGGTAAGCACTTAGCAAATTAAATGAAAAAAAATGTATTTAATTTTAAACTCTTTTTTCTTAACACTATAATAGCTGTTTTAATTGGATTTTTTGTGATGCCATAAGTTTGACTTTATATATAAATTGAACACATTTTATGTGGATTTCAACTAAATATTTTCCATACAACATTCAAATGGCATAATAGTACCTGTACCAAAAAAAATGGCTTGATAGTACAGATGTGTTGGCTAAATTAGTAATTGTTTGAACAAAATTCACTAAAGATTTTATATTTGATTCCAATTGTACTACCTCCATTCTTTTAATATGAAACTATTTTCTCCCTAAACATAAGAAACATATATGACCACTTTTAAGTCTATTAATTTCTTCTACATCCTTATTTACTGTACAAACTATTAAGTAACATTCATTGAGAAAAAGTTATCCCTTTAAAAATAAATAGTATATCATTAAATACAATCATCACTTAAACCAATTAGTTTAATGAGTAATTTTGAAATAAAATTTAAAATTATAATATCATTAATTAAAAATAACTAATTTAAAATATTCCCTAAACATAAGAAACATATATGACCACTTTTAAGTCTATTAATTGCTATTTTTCTATATCTTATTTACTGTAAAAACTATTAAGTCATACTCATTGGTGGAAAAATTTATCCCTTAAAAAATGAATTGTGTCATTAAATACAATCATCACTTAAATCAATTAATCAGTTCAATGAATATTTTTGAAATAAAATTTAAAATTATGGTATTATTAATTAAAAATAACTAATTTAAGTATTTTTATTCATCTTCACAAATTAGTTATTTATTTCTTATAAATAGGAATAGAGGGGGGGGGGGGAGGAGGAGGGAACAGGAGAGGTATTTAATTATCTCCTTAAATTTAAACTGGAAACCCTACTAACCAACCCAATGTTTGATTTGGCAGATTTGATTTGATTTTATGTGGATAACGTATACAAGAATAAAACTAATATTGGAGTGGGATACCAATCAAAGCCAATGCAAATAAATACAAGCATCTTTGTGGGCTGGAGATAGTTGGGCAACAAATGGAGGCAAAACCAAAACTGATTGGAGCTATACACCATTCAAAGCAAGTTTCCAAGGCTTTGATGTTAGTGGCTGTCAATTTCCAACCTCAAATATTAGCCAAAATTGTTCTTCTGAAAAGTACTGGTGGAATACGCAGAAGTTTTGGCAGTTGGCTCCTGTACGACAAAGACAATATGAACGTGTCAAACACAAGTACCATGACCTATAATTATTGTGTGGATAGGAATCGATACCCAGAGATTCCCTTGGAGTGCCTCTAATTACCCAATTAATTTACTCACATATATGCTTTTAAAAAAATGAATTCTTTTTATGGAATTGAATTGGAATATCTTAATCTTTTGAGCGAATAGGAGGCAGAGGAGGTGGGAAACAAATCTTGATTTAATTTATTTATCCGAGTATCGATTGTTGTTCTTGTTTACCCAAATTTTCTATGAGGTGCAATCATATTTCTATTAACATCTTTTATCCTATGTAATGCTTGATAAGTCTGAAATTGTTTCAGACGAACGTTTCTTTTTTGAGGGAATTGGCTCCAAATTGATGAACTATTTATCCAATTGCTTTTCCTACTATATCTTTATAAACAATATGTACGTAATTAGTTTTACACTATTTACTATATAGGTATTGCTTTTTTTAACAGCAAAACCATAACAATATAAGGACTGCCGAAAAGAGCTACTTCAGCATGGTATAGTTCAGCTAGCACTAAACCATTAGGGGCGAGATTGCACTATGATCATATATTGGGGCTGCCATGTGCCATGTATATAGTCTACTTAAGCATGATATATTGAGATCAAGTAGAGTTGCATGCAAAAAAATCACCAAAATAGTTTAATAACCTATGAACATTATTTTAAGCATATGAATTGTTTTAATTTATGAATAATCTCTTAAAACATAGATGAAAATATTGTTAAATCCCAGCTGGCTTAAGCATCTCAACAATGGCCAAAAACATTGATTGATAATAGTAACAGTTCATCTTGATATAAACTAAATGCGCCATTGCATAAATTGGTTCCTCGATAATTATTATTTTGGCATTGGCAACAGTACTATAAGTCATAGAAATTAATGAAAAACAAAGGATTTAATTAAACTTCTAGCATTATCCTACTAAACTCCTGCATTTGATCCTCAGGTAAATCCAGGCATATGTTAAGACCCCCTTCCTCTTGTAGCCCTGGCAACAGCATGACCAAACCAGCCTTAACTGCAAGTGGGGTGGCACACTTTAGTCTCCCCCATGCAAAAAGCTGCTCCTCTAGCCCTAGTCTCCACCATGCCACCAATGAGAAACTATCTTCCATACAAGGTGCCCCTTTGTTCACCTCCAACCAATCTATCCCTGACTTTATGTACTCATCATCCAACCTCTCAACCCCTTCTTGCACTTTCCTTATGTGACAAGCATCTTCTAGCTCAATGAGATCCCTCACACTTGCTCTTGCAAAACCAGGCACCAATGCATTGCCTGCAAGGAGATATCAAGTTGGTAGAGTGGTTAAGAAAGAAGAGAATAGGAGAAAAGATAGCAGGTTCGATTGTCCTACTAATAAAAATTAACAAATTAACAATTTAACATTTATCAATAAATAAAAATGAATTGCCTGCAAAGCCGTTTGGGAGTTCAGGAACAACCCTTTTCCTAACATCCACTGGAAACAGCATTGTGGACATTTTTTCCTCTAACATCTTTGTTGCAATGCTTCTTGCCTTCCATATTTTTGCAGCAACAACCTGAAAAGTTGTGATGTTCTTTAAGGTGGTGTTGTCCTTCAGGGCCTTCTTTTTGAAGCTGGCTATTTTTTGTGGTGACAAATGGAGCACACGAATTTGATTTTGGGGCGCGGATTGCGTAGCATTGGTGCCACTTTTGCCTTGGAGAGTGAACAAGTTGTGTGTTTCAGTGGATTTTGAATACTCAAAATGTGGATGGCTTATCTTAGGAGGGTTTCGAGCTCTCAGAAGTGTTCTATCTGCATTTGGTACTATGATGAGGTCTTCACCGAGTGTTAATGCTCCTAAATTTACCTCAAAATCTCTGATTGCGAAACCGTCCAGTGTGCAGTGGTTGTAGTGAGAAGCAAGAGCCAAACTTCCACAGCCAAACTGAGTCAGCTGCCATATACGAATGAAGTTAACTTAGAGAACTTATTCTATGCATCCTTTAATAAAAAAATAAAAAAAAAGTAGGTTGTGTGGGTTTTAACTGAAGGACATTGAGTCCATCACTTCTGGTTGGATTTATTAGTTACTTGGATCTTATGGCATAAATACTTAAGTATTTGGAAGAGTTTATAAAAATAGTTTATGATGTATTCATAAGTCATTTTCAACTTATGTCAATAAATTCTCTAAAGAAGTTTATGTAAACAGCTCACAATTTGTATGAAAATAGTTTCGCCATATTTCCTATTCGATTATAAAAAGGATTTATACATACGTACTTATACGATAAGCACTTAATAATGAATCTTCAAGTTTTGAAGACTAAAATGAAAGGAAAATAATAGGGCTACAAGTAGATCAAAAAAATATTAATCAAGAGAATCAAAACAAAAGAAATACATAAATTATAAGGATTAAAATCTCGAAAATGAGAGTTTGAAAGAACTCAAAGAAGCATTAACCTGTAAGGATGCAAGGGACCTTTCTTTCATGTCAGTTTCTTGATCACCCTCTTCCTGCAAGAAAACAACCAATTCCCTCAACTCAGGATTAGGTGCAGAAATCACACCAAATTCACTCAATTTTCTGTCAGTTCTTGCCGCTGCGACGACAATGCCAGCACCATTACAGTCTATTTCTAACCGATGAGTCTCCTCCAAACTTGGCACTAGTCTGCCAGCCATAAAGTCATACTGCACAAGAATTTTACGAAGTGCACTGTATAATTTGCCACAAATCTCACCAAAGCTCATTTGGGTGCTTGGAGGATCAAAAAAGGAGGCAGAGTCTTGGTAAACTACAAGGGACAGGTCAATGTTTGACAAGAACATTCTCTTGCGAGGTGTAGGTTGCTCAGGAGCAATTACAACTTTCTCTACTAGTTCAATCTCACCCATTGCACACTGTATTTTTGGTTGAGCTTGTTCTAATAATAATACATAACCAACCAAGACTGTTAACCCCTTGATATAATAAGTTTTCTCAATGGTTAATAGTACACAAGAATTTGGCAAAATATATATGCATGAGAAGTCAGTTTCCTAATATTAATTACTTTGAAGTTACACGCACATGTTGCTAACTTATAAGAAGTTATGTTATAATACTTTTTTAAACAAATGTGCGTTTGATTGTTTGTTCATTAATATCCTGTGTAACTGTCAACTGTTATATTATGAATGAAGAATCTGCTTAGAATGAAGAATCTGCTAACAGTTTAGATGATATGTTGTGGACTTGTGGTATTACTATGCTTATTCGTTTTGTGGTGTTTACTTAGAGTAAAAGGTGTATGAATGACATTATTACTAAATTTTGTAACGAACCAGGGCTAAGTTAGCAACCCGACGTATATATGTAAACAAAATTTATTTGCAGCTGACCACCGCATAAGCCTGCAAAATGGGACTTATACCTTTACAAATTTAGATTATCTTATGATACAAGCAATTTTCTAAGTATTTTGAAAGAACTTATGAGAAAAAATATGTCCAGAAGTTATTTACAACTTATTTTAATAAGTTTTTTAAGATAACTTAAAAAAAAGGGTCAAAACAAAGCTTGAAGAGCTTACAGTCTCTAGTTTAATTTTGCTTTGATAATTTTGTAATGTCTAACATGTTTTGATAGATGAGGCATTTGTTTTGAAGATTTCTTTTTCTTAGTTTTGTAAGAATTCACTTCTAATTGAAATTTGGCTAGCAACATCGAATTATCGATTGTCACATTCGGTAATCGACTGTCCAAGTCAGTTTCAGAAGAAGAAAGATTTTGTAGCTTAGAATAATCAATTATCCCATATGATAATTGATTACGCAACTCCTGGAAACAAAGAGAAGCTCATGTGTGAATCTATAATCAATTACCACACATGATAATCGATTATCCAGTCAACACAAAAGAAACTGAAATTCTCATATTGAAACGAATTATTCGATTAACCTATCTGATAATTGATCCAGTTGGAATTGTAGAACAAATGAGATTTTGACGAATTAATAGATTACCTATTTTTATATCAATTAGATTTATTCTAACTGTCAAAATTTATAAATACACTTATGTGTTCTATTTTTAAGAGATTCTTGATTTGTGCAATTTAAGAGAAAAACACTTTCAAGAGAGTCCTAAATAGGAATAGCATTGCAATAATTTGAAGATTGACGTTGATCAAAGAATTGCTCATTTTACAATTCATGAATTGATCAACTTGTGAAAATATATTGAAGATCAAAGATTTACACATTTCAGGTGCATTCGATCTTTATCTTTTAATCTTTTAAGTGTGTTGTTCTTGGTTAGAGTTACTAGAGATGTTGGAGAATTGATAGGGTTTCAATTATGGATCTTTTAAGATTCAAGAGAAAGATTTGTTTTTTATTAGAGAATTATGTATGCATAGTATTTATACTAATATTCTCTATATAGTGTATGTTCTAAAAGGACTTAGAACAAACTAAGTGTAGGTCCAGATCTCTTATGTGATTCTCTTATTTTCTATAACTCGGAATTTTTTTAATTATCTTGGTAATGAAATCAATTCCAAAGGATCACCATAAAAGTTTCTATTTTTGAAAGATTTTTAAGAAATTTTAATTGATTTAAAGTGGTGTTTTTAATTGGTATTAAGAACGATTTTATAAAAATTTTGAAAGAAAATACACTAAAGGTAACAAAAATTAACTTCAAAATTATAAAGTGGTGTTTTTAATTGCTTTAGTTAGAAATTATTCTCTATTTTAACGCACAATTATCGTGTATATTAACTCTTTTTTATGCATGATTTTGTGAACATATCAATACATCTACATTGCATTCAAAATTATAAAGAAAATATACTAAAAGATAACAAAAATCTACTTGGTTTTTTAATCTGGTAACCGTACTATTCAAAGGCTATTATTTCCTACACTCCCACACTATTACATCCAACACTTCCGGAATGTAAACTTACATTCCAAAAAGCAAGGGGTCGCAATAGCAAGAGTGCAATGCCCTCTTCAAAGGAGGCCCATACCGACCTGCACATTAAGGACAATATCAACAACGGTTGCATCCAACGATGCATGTAACGTTGAAAAAAAAGTTATAAAATTAATATGAAACGGTTTTCTTTTTATCTAGCTTTAGTGCAGTTGTTCGTACAACTTCGAAAATCCTGATCCAAATAGGAACCCATATGCTTGATTATGAATTGTATCTGTTTAATGCCTGCCTACTACATGCCAGACATTGAAAATAACACCAAAAAAAAAATGACGTGACATAGAATGAGATTGAGAGAAATGGAGACATAATGGAACCAATGAATTTAACGAGCTGGAGATGAGAAAGATGAAAAAGAAAAACAAATTCAAAAGGAAAAATGAATATATTCACAGGAGCCAACCAGTCACTATTTTAAGATGCATCTTCATCAAACCAGCTTTCATGATCCTTTTTTATCTTTTAAATATCAACAACTTGTTTAGGCCACTTTCAGCAATGCAAGGGAGGAGACAGGATTCAAAATGGTAATAAAAGCACCAAAAGAATTTTTAAAAGATTACAAGCAAAGCTTGACCAAGTCCAAAGTATAAACAATTAAACATAACCCTACTAATGTGTTATAAGTTATAAAAAAGGGTATAGTGATACAAGACCAAAATGTCATCCTTTTGACTCTAAGGCTAAAAGTATCTTCTTTCTTGGTCCCTGAAATCAACAAAGCAAAATCAAAATCGAATTGATAAATGCAGAAGGTACTAATAATTACTGTATCAAAACTAGAGCAGGATTGACTGAAGATAAATAAGTAGGGATTATGAGAGTGACGAATCCGCACTCCTTGCTGATACGTACCATTGGTATACCCATGGCCTTGAGATCCTCATCAGTCATATGATTGAGTGCAGTCATATCGACCTGAACAAATAGCTTTCAGTCATAAATATTAAAACTCTTTAATGTGCAATTAAAATTCAGTTATAGTATTGAATTTTAGTCCAACTCTAAGGGACTCTAAGGGGTTAAATAGAGGTATGACATACTTCTTCAGCCTGAAAACTTAAGAGATACTTTTCGAGACCCAATGACTGCAAAAACTCGTCCAGTGAAGCGTCAGCCTGTCAAACAAGATCCAGAATGTATACTGAATTAGTTTTCCTCAAATAAAGAAAAGTATTGCCTAGCAAGGAAATTTGGGAGACAAAAACAACAGTACATTTCACAGAACTTATTTTGCATATATGAATGTGGGACAGTTTCATCTATTTAAAGAGAAGATGATATAATCAAAATAGATATAAAAAAAAAAAAGACTAGGAAAAGTTTAAAGGATTAAATACATTGAAAAAGACTTATATCCAGGATTATTACAATCCTGGTTTCCTCCATTGTTTTTATCTCATATTTTCATTAATCAACCAGCTTGTTTGGATCACATACAAGTTGCATCATCAACTTTCACTTTCAGTATCAAATACTCAATATCATAATAGCAAATATTGAGCCAACTGACTTCTAGGAATCTAGTGGGACATGTTCTAAGAGCAGTTTTATGGTTACTATAAATGGTGAGGACAAACTCCCACTTGGGTAACATGATTTCTAGTTTTCTACCATGAACAAGGACATAACAGAGGACTCCCTTTGTCTAACTACATACCTAGGAGAAAGATGGATGGACAGTTTTTCCATATACCACCTTAGAAGATTATCAAGTGAGAGGTCATTTATGGAGAACAATGTCTATATGAATTATGATACTAAACCGGTATATCTAGCTGCAGATATATATAACTATCACTGGGTCACTACCTGCAACAAACAGTTTAACAGTTGGCCTTTGAGATGGTAAAGTGAACATTTGCATCATTTGCACTTCATAACCAAAGTGCTCTTGCATAAGAAGGTATGTTAGATGTAAAACCATTCCTAGCCATACTTAACAAGTTAAGCTTCCAGGGTAGTTAGTCTTCGACAATTTCCAAAACCTAAGTCTTTCATTCTATTTATTTATAGTCTACTTATTAAGTATTCATCTTATTTAGGACATATAGGTCAATCAATCATGATTCACAATTAAATGATGGATTACTGTTTAGACCATTGTAGTTGAGTAATGTTCATCCAACTTCACACTAAAAAACACTAGTAAAATCTACAACAGCCTATCAGCAACCCAATATTTAATTATATTTAATGACCTTTGTTCTGCATTTCATCCTTATGCTTAAGATTTAAATTTCTAATGCTTCTTCACAAATTCATCCTATTAAGAATTTAAGTTAGCGCTTTTTCATGTTTGGTCCCAGTATGTTCATTTTTCTAATTTTAGTCCTTGTAAGTTTACGCGCTTTCAATTCTGGTCCCTGTAAGTTATTTTGCTCATTTTTAGTCCCTATAAGTTTGTGTTTTCCAATTTTGGTCCCTATAAGCGCGAACTTATGGGAACTATAAATGAAAAAATTATAATCTTACAGGGACCAAAATTGGAAAAGCACCAACTTACATGGACAAAAATTAAAAAAAAAAAAAAAAAAAAAAAAAACTTACAGGGACCAAAAATGAAAAAGCGCTAACTTACAAGGACCAAAAACATATTTAAGCCAAAAGAGTATTACTAACATCAAACATGTAAGAGTAGGACTAAATTCGAGTCCCTACTGACTAACTTCAAGTGTGATGCAATTTTTCTGTTTGAAAGGTAAATTCAGTATATATAAGACTCAGGGCAGAGAATCCCATATCCATTTTTGCTACTGTTACGCTAGACAAGCAAGAAAGTGGCTAACATAATATCAGTCTGGTGAAATTACATGAACAGTTCTTATGTCCACAAATACAGTTCTTGGTCCTCTCCCTCTCAAAACACCTCAAAGATTCAAGTCAATGCAATGCTGAATGTGGAGGAAAACATGGCAACAGAACATGACAAACACTACAATCGACATCCCTGCTAAACAATTCTAGAAAATCATGATCAGTCAATAATAAAAAATGGCAACTATAATACCTTCTGAGACAACTTTTTAGGAGTTGGGTTAGCTGATCTGTTGATATGTACTGCAGGAGTCTCAACATCAATACTTTTACTGCTAGGTTTAGCAGCCACTTTAGGCTTTGGCGGGTCATAGTTTTTAGGTTGTTGAGTCATTGTCCCTGATAGCCTTTCACGGAGATCCCGCTCACCATGAACAGAACTTTTTCCAGTTTGACCTCCAGGATGAAGACCTTTCTTTTGAAGCTTCAGACGAAGATCTTGAGCAGTGACCTTGCGATCTTCACAAGTCATTAACACACAGTCAAAACCCATAAAATGAACTATCGGCATCCAACAAGAGCAGCAACTTATACTTGCATATGAGAATAACATAATCAATCCATACTAGAGAGCTGGGGTTCATCATCCTCATAGAGATCATGTTTCCACTTGTCATCTTCCCTCTGCCTGCAAAAATCATGAGTTGGAATACATCACCATGCCCTTAGTTTACATAAGCATATAATTTTACATGAACTTGCAACATAGGAGGTTCACAATGGTAAGCAATCAAGTAGAGCATAATAAATACAATTAAAACAGAAAATAACCCATCCAATGAATGAGCATTGCTACAACAAGGTTTTTCTCATGACCAAGATTGCCAGGTTAGGGGGCTAAGCAGGGTTCAACATGATCGTAGCATGCCCCAAAGATTCTACATGCTGAAACGTAATCCAAGAACAATCCATGGAGAAACATATTTGCTAATAGAGCAAGATCGCTCCACCCTTTTCACCTCATGAAATCAAACAATTTAATGAGTAAGGTCGCAATTTTGACAGCCACACTCATTGCAGTGTGCCAGTAAAGAGAAACCCAAAAATTACAACCGCCCCTCCCCCTGCCCCCCTCCAGCATTACGTACCCCATTGTCCAAAGGCTCCTCGCTATGCGAAGGTAAGGGAAAGGGATATTGTACGCAGTCTTACCCTTGCATATGCAAAGAGGCTGTTTCCAGATTCGGACCCATGACTGCCTCCCTCCAGCATACTATAAACAATTTAATTTACAGTTTCAGGGTACCAACTATCTACACACACCATCTCCAAAACTCCACGTACAAAGTATACAATCACATGACACAACAAGTAACCAATAAACGGACAATTCCAATCAAATATCCTCACTGGTTAAATAGTCAAAGGCTCCAGCCACTCAGACAATGTGAATCCAATAATCCTCTGATTGAACTACTGAAATCAATCCTCAATATCAGCCACTACATCATCATAAATTCCCACCCGAGCCAAGTATTTACCCACAATTTCACCTATCAAAGCATCCTCCCAGGTCCAGGCCAAGGAAATTCCACAATTGCTCAATTGTACACTTAGAAAATCACACAGATGAAAAAATCGACCAAACACCTTCATTAACCTAACTCATGAACCCTTATAACCACAATTCCTAACTACCACTAGGCAGGGACATTCAAAAAGATAAACGGAAACCCTCACAACAATCACAGCAAGATCAAGCGACCACTAGCACAAAAGCTACCACACGCCATCTGAAAAATCAAGAATGCAACTCAACACACCACCAAATCCACCAATATTAATCACATCAACAATCCACAATTCATATTTTTTTTCCAGTGAAAATAATTCACATGCAGTAACAATAATAATACAAAAACCTCTTTCCGGTGATTTTGTGTTGGCGAGTAGAATCAGTGAGAAAATTCCCATCAAGACGTTCCTTCACTGGTCTCCAAGTTCCACCCTCTAATCAATCAGCATACATCTTTTATGTGAATTCGAAATGAAAATCTAAACACAAACACTTATTTGGTTGCAGAGGAGAGGAGATTGGAGGTGCAGGATCCCAAATTGTAAAAACAATTGCAGAGAATCAAAACCCTAACTCAGTTCTATCGAATTGAGTATCAAGTTTGATGGGAAGAAAATCAGTGGATACAGTTTCTGGGAGATTGTATATACCACCCCAAAAAGAAAACAAATAAATGGTGAGAAATAGAGAGAGGAAATTTGGCATCGGGAATTGGGAAGTGTGAAAATCTATCAGGTCTCCATGCTGCCGCAGTCAGAAGAAAAGGCGAGTGAGTGGAGTTGTTCATCACAGGAACCAATTGGGTTGCGTTTGGTTTGGATGCGTTTATACCGAATGTTGAATTTAGGTTATGTTGGAGAATAAACAATTATTCATTCTCAATTAACTTATTTTTCTGAAAATGAAATTATTAAGAATAGAATTTTTTTTAAAAACTATAAAGACTTGAATCCACTTTTGGTCCCCATAGTTTAGCGATTATGCAATTTTGGTCTCCCAAAATTTTGTATTGCACATTTAGTTCGCATGTCTTTTAAATTAGGAATGCTGGTCTACCATTATTAAGCTACGATCCAATTTTAATCAAAAATGGCTAACGTGAATCTGACATGGTGATGCGGAAGACAACATAGCAGATGACACATGTGCTGGCGTGTGGCACTAGCTGACCAATATTGCACAATAGTAATGCTTTTAGAGTTTAGACAATGGTGATTCTTTTGGTTTTTTTGGGACCAAAATTACACAATTGTAGTACTTTAAAGCTAAAATGGCACATTTAACTGCCTAATTTTTTTTATTTTTGCTTACTTTGATTTTATTTTCTTTATCTTATTCAATTTTTTAAATTGTCAAATTTAAACGGAACCCCCCCAAAACTATCCTAGGAAGATCAACAGACCACTAGCATAAAAGGCTAAATGCTAGCCCACACCACACCATCTGAAAATCAAGAATGTGACTAAACACAACACCAAATCCACCAATATTAAGCACACGCACAACAAAAAATTCATTTTTTTTTTCATTGTGAAAACGATTTACATGCAATAATAATAACACTAACAACAATAATAATACAAGAACCTCTTTCCGGTGATTCTGTGTTGGCGAGTAGAATCAGTGCTAAAATTCCTATCAAGGCGTTCCTTCACTGATCTCCGAGTTCCACCATCCACCCGATCAGCATACATCCTTTGCGTTAGTCCCAAATGAAACTAAAACCCAAATCAAAACCTAAACACGAACACTTATTCGGTTGCACAGGAGAGGGGATTGAAGGTGCGGGAACCCAAATTGTGCGAAAGGTGGCAGAGAATCAAAACCCTAACTACGTTTGATCGAATTGAGTATCGAATTTGATGGGAAGAGAATCAGTGGGTAGGGTTTCTGGGAGATTGCAAATTCTACCCGAAAAGGAAAGCGAAAACAAATGAAGAGAAACAGAGAGAGGAAATTTGGTGATGTGAGAGAGTTGGGAAATGTGAGAGTTTATCAGGTCTGCATGTGGTCGCAGTTAGAAGAAAAGAGTGGGTGAGTGGCGGTGTTCGTCACAGGAAACAACTAGGTCGCGTTAGGAAATGCTGGGGAATAAACTATTATTCGGCATTTTTACGAAAAAGGGGTGTTTTTAAATTTTTATTAATATTTGGGGTAATTTTTAAAAAAAAATTATTAAATGGGATAAGTGGTAATAAATATTATGACTTTTAAGTTAGAAGTTGTAATATTATTACGATTTTTATTTTTTTATTAAAGTAGTAAATTTCTTTATTATATTGTTTTTGAATCTATGACTTTGAAGTCATAAGTATTTTTTAATGCTTTTAATAGAAATTGTGAATGTGTTTTCGATTTCTAAGTTGTATCTTTTTTTTCATATATAAATTTAGTGTTTCTTCATTGATTTATTTTTAATTTCGTTTAAATTTTTAAAAACTTTTAAAATATATAGTTTAATTTAATTATTTAAAAATAAAAGTGATTTAATTTTTTTAATTTGATTTGATATTTTGTATATATTTAATTAATTTATGTTATAATTATTGTAACAACCATATATGCATCCGGTTCATTAACATTATAATATGGTCATAAGCGCAGCAATACTTAACGTAATTAAGTAAACACGGAAGCATTAAAATAACACAAGACGTCATCTTTCGTCATACAATACAACTAAAACATTATGTATGGAATTATGATATACATCCTGGCACCCAGGTTCTGTTCCACAAGATACATCACAGTATAACCCATACCGGGTTACAAAATGTACAACAAAATTGAGCCAACAGGCTTGTTCAAGACTGCCTTCTAATTTCCACTCCTTGGAACCCGACCTCAACCTCTTGTTCGGGATTCTCAATTAGTGGTCAACCCGACCTCGGCCAACACGGCCTCTTAATTGAGATCAATCGAACAACCCCTACTAGGGTCTCTTACCCTGGACTTCGTCCTCCGCTCTTTGGCTATCACCTACAATAAAATATAATCCCCAACCGAGGTGAGATACAATCTCAGTAAACTCAGGGTTCTGGAGTTACACCTCCCCCTGGTTCACTTCCACAGTACATGGCATTTATATTGACATTACAATTAACATAGTCAACCCGGCCTTTAATAAAATAATACATGTACATAACCACACCAATATGCAAGTTAGCCAGCCAGTGTAGATATCATACACAATTGCATATAAGATATACAAGTTAGACAGCCAGTACACATAAAGTGCACTCTTATATATCTTCCAGTGTACTCCGAGTACACATCACGTATCTCCGCCTGAGGTCCCAGACCCCAGACTCCACGTGAATTCCACCAAAGACATGCACAAATGTATAACCAGATATACAACTTAGCCAACCAGTGCACTCCATGTACACAATTGTATATCACGTTATACAAATTGGACAACCAGTGCACATCTCCATTACATGTATGTTTTCAATCAAAAAGCAATAACACACAATGTAAATACACACACCATGACATCCAATAACCATCACTCCCCAGGAGTATGGTGGAACACAAATCAAGGGAACAAACTCCCAAGAATAGAGAGCTTACCTTCTCTGATTCCAGTACCGTCCTTTCCAACCTCGTGTGCACAACCACTGATATCTTCTTTATCACATCCTACAACAGGCAAGAAAGATATCAAGAACGGTTTTCAACCATTTCATGAAAAGAACCCAGTTTTTTTCTAGATCTCAACCATACACAACCAACCAGTGACTTGTAAACCCCCTAAAGATCTATCCGGGCATAACAAAATACCCAAAACCCAAAAAAGTTAACTCTCAAAGTTGAACCTTCATCACAACAACTTCCTAAGCATATTTTTCCAAAGAATCATCACCCAAAACCAAACCTAACTAATATGGGTCATTTTTCCTCTGAAAACCAAACTCCAAAGAAACGGTAAAACTCACATGTCTTACCTTAAAAACGTCAAGGAAGGTTAGAAAATAGCTTCTCCAATCTGGGATGTCCTTAAAGCGCCTTCTAACTCTTAATGGTTGAAACTTTGCACTTTCTTTAAAGAAATGATCTTCTCACCTAATGGTTTTTACAACTAACAAAAGGGTGGAAACTAGTTTATAAGGTTATTCTCTGCAATCCTTATGTTGGATGTGAAGGGGTTTAGGTCAAGAAATGGTTATCTAAGAAGCTTTTCTCACTTTAACAATTGAGGAAAATATGGAACAAGAGAGAGAAAGTGTTTTAGCAAAGACGGTGGAAATAAGGTTACTACTAAAATATCTCACTTGTGCATATCTTATATAGCCTGTAAGTTAACACGCCTCCTAAAAAATAACATGAGAGTCTTCCCGCGTCAAAACAACGAGCAGGGAGTCAACACGTGTCACTTGTGTAAAGTGAACATGTAGGGCCAACACGTGTAAAAAGACTAAGTCTAATGTTCCCTCCTCCTCCGACCTCCTTCGACCTAATCCAACCTATTCCGACCTAATTCAAGTTACTACCTTGGTACTTCACAAGTCCAAGGTTCCTCTCAACCTCGTCCGGGTTCCTAATCCGGTAACCTTATCAAAAGGGGTTCCGAGCTCTTCCGATTTCTCTACCCGGTAGCTCTTACAAGTCAACTACATTGGAGCTCCTCCGAGCTCAACCGAGATCACTACTCGGTTGTTCATCCGAACTCATTTGAGATCATAACTCAGATCTCGAATAAAAGAAGAATACGAGCTCAACCGAGATAGCTACCCAATCGCTCTTTCCATCCTTGTCTAAGTTCCTTCTATACCGCACAATCCCATAATTGAAAAGGTGCTATCTACACCCCCTTCATATTCGAGTTCCAATATACACTCCCCTAAAGTGACAACTCGGTCATACGAACCCAAATTAAACATAGGGTTATTATAATTATTTTTTACTATATTTATTTATTTAATTAATTTTCTATACTTTTTAATAATGTTAAGATTTATATTTCAAAAACTTAAATTTAGATGAAATATTTGGTTATTAATATTAACTTATAATATATCAAATAAGATTTTATCATTTTTTATTTTGTTAATTAAATTTTACAATTATCATTATTTTAATTAATCATTTGTCACAATAATATTAAATAATTTTTAAAAAAATAATTTTAATATTAACAACATATTATAATTAAAAGAAGTATATTTAAGTAATAAAATTAAAATGTATTTTACATTTATTTAACAAAAAATTACTAGAAATGATGTCCCACAATATGAATTCTATTTTGAAATATTATAAGTTAACATTAATAACAATATATTTTCATCTAAATTTAAGTTTTTTAAAATATAAATCTTAACATTACTAAAAAAATATTAAAAATTAGTTAAATAAATTAATATAGTAAAAATAATTATAACATAAATTAATAAAATATTAAATAAAATGATATAAAAATATATACAAAATATTAAATCAAATTACAAAAATTTAAATTACATTTATTTTAAAATAGTTTTTAATATTTTTAAAAAATTTAAAAAAAACTAAAAATAAAACAATAAAAAATACTAAATTTATATAATAAAAAAGTTAAACAAAAAAAACAACAATTACAAATTAAAAAAAAAAGATATGACTTAGATATTGTAAATACTTTCACGACTGCTATTAGAAGCATAAAAAAAATACAAATCAGTTACAGCTTCAAAGTGATAAAATAAAAAAATACAGTAACATTATAAATAAAAAAAATATGACTTTAATTAAAATAAATTAAAAAAACAAAAATCACAACAAATGTTATGATTTCTGACTTAAGAGTCATAATATTTATTACAATTTACCTCTATTTAATAATTTTTTAAAAATTACCCCAAATAATAATAAAAATTTAAAAATAGCCTTTTTGGGTAAAAAAAGTCCGATTATTCATTCTCAATTAACTTAATTTTCTGAAAATGAAATTATTAAGAATAGAATTTTAAAAAAAAAACTATAATGATATTAAGATTCGTTTGATAGAATAAACATGTTGTAATCTATTATTTAGAAAGCAGATAGCATAGTCCTTCTTTCTACCCCTCACCATACCATTATTATAATTGTCATGCCCATCATCCTTATATTATGATGGGTGTTATCACTATTATTACTGTAAATCTACTTTTGGTTCATAGTTTCACAATTATATATTTTTTATTTTTCTTTAAAAAAATATTGTATATTTGGTTCTCATGTTTTTTTAAATTGAGCATTTTTTTTCATTAATACTGTATTAAGCAATATTGATTTATGTTAAGTTTTCATACAATTTTTAATAAAAATGATTAACATAATAATGCGGT
This sequence comes from Glycine latifolia, assembly GCA_013407115.1. Classification (NCBI taxonomy): domain Eukaryota; kingdom Viridiplantae; phylum Streptophyta; class Magnoliopsida; order Fabales; family Fabaceae; genus Glycine; species Glycine latifolia. The sequence goes on along the minus strand of CM023958.1, from coordinate 23,306,778 downwards.
GGATGACGTGAGCCACGTGGCAAATAACACATGCGCTAGTATATAACACTGTCATATCAAATCATACAATTAGGATATTATAGAGATAAAAATTAAACAATTACATAAGAACTTAAATTGAACACTTAATTTTATCTTCGTTTTTATATTTTTTATTTTTATTTTATTCAATTTTTTAAGAGTGAAGTTATAAGAGCAATGTTTCTTTATCTCCTCTGTTATGCCCATTAGCCTAATATGTTATCGTGAGAGACAAAAAGGGAGTAGGGTCAGATGAGTCATCGTGCCTTGATACGTGAGCGATCATGAGAGTGAGAAAGAGAGCGGTGATTGTGAGAGTGCAACATCAATATTTCCCAATTTCAAAACTCTATGTTTTTCATTTTTTAAACGTGACAATTTTTATTTAGTATTTGACACGTGTCTATTTTTAATTGGTTGTGCCTAAACATGACATGTTATGTATATGTCTATCTAAGAATATCTCGATTAGATTATTAAACCAATATAAACGGATTGATATCAATCATCCATTATAAAATTAAATTGTTGATTTTTTTAAAAATTAAAACGTAACTTATAAGTTATCCATCCCTATATATATATACTTTGCTTATTTCGCATTTTATTTTCTAACGTTTTTTCCTTCCTTTTGTTTTATCTTTTCCATTTCGTATCTTTTTTTGTACAGTATTACATAATTGTATTTCCTTCTACTTTCTAGAGTGTTATTTTATTTGTTTAAGTTTCACACGTGTGCCAAAGGGTGTCCTCTCTTGAGGTAACGATTCTTTTCTCTCCCATTTCATTTGTCACATGTTACTTTAAAGAAAAATGTTTTATGCATTCTCCTCTGCAATAATGTTAAATTTGTCATTTTTTTTTGTTGGTTTTTCGAAGATGGGAAGCATTATGCAATGAGTATTGCATGTACGGAACATAGATGTTAAAGCTTTTGCAACTTTTTTGCATTATTGCATAATAGTATTTCTAATGTTATTTATTCTCAATTTCACGAGTGTGACATATGATGTATTATAAATTTCTTAGGTAATAATAATTTTAAAATTGATTTCTTCTCTTTCATTGTAGGTGTGGTTTTTTTTTTACAGATGGTGGGCTCTTTGCAATTGGTATGTGTGGATAAAAAATGAAGATTATGATTATGAATGACATTGTTGGACAAAGGCTTGTTGATGGTGTACAAAAATAATAAGAAAGGACGTAGTATAAAATTATTCTCAATAACTATAGCTAGATCAATTATATAGTTTCACTTTTCAAACTATATCCATAAATTAGTTAAATAATAATTTATTTTGGTAAATAGATGTCAGATTGAATTATTTTTGTAAATAATTATTTATTTTAGTTAATCTACCATTTTAAATATATATATATATATATATATATATATTCATGTTTAAAGTTAATTATATATATTTTTTAAATTAATTTATATAATTTAAAAAAAGAATACCTTTGACAGCTAATGAATTAAATTTTTTGATATATTATTTTGCAATATGATTATCAATATGATGCAAATTAAATTTTTTATTTAGATAATCAATTAAAAAAATTAAAAATCAGAGAAAGGTATTCTCAAACCGAAATTGATATTAATATGCAATTGAATGATATATAAAATTAACTTTAAAGCATATATGATTAACAATATGATGCAAATCAAAAAAATTTATTTGGATAATCAATTTAAAAAAATAATAGAAAGGTATTCTGCGTCAAATTCTCAAATCGAAATTTATACTATTATGAGTTTCAAATATAAAAAAATTATTTTATAGCATTTATAATGAAAATATAAATTGATATATTAAATATGTTATCATTCAAAATTTTAATTTAGAAAATTTTTTAAAAAAATTATTGATGAAAAATTAATTATAGGGTGAATATATTTTTCGTTATTTAATGTTAATTAATAAAACAGTATGGATTAAAAATAATTTATAAAAACAAACATCTTTGTAGGATAATGAATTAAAAAAATAGAATACATTTTTTTGCATTCTTAAAATATTTTATTTGAGTAATTAATTAAAACGAATTAAAACAAGTACCCTGAAAATTTTACAAGCTGATAGATATTTTGTGTTGCTTAATTGTTTAATATAATTTTTGAAATTTGGTAATGTATTTTGCATGAGAATTTGTGTGTAAGGGATATAAGTCAAATTTTGTGGCTAAGATAATTGTTCATACACGCATAGTAATAATGATGGTGGCTATGGTAGCTGTCCGGTCACGCAAGTTGGCAACTATGGTGACTGTGATAGCTGTCTGTTCACGCTTGTTGGCAACTTGCCTTAGTATCTCCACTTATAAATAGTAGTGCATGAAGCAGAAGCATGATTCATTCTCACTTCTGAACATATTTATCTTTTTTTCTCTCTCTAAACTCTTTGCACCCATAAATTTCTCTTCATCGACCCCCTGTATCACCTTTAACACTCAAGAACCACCATAGCTGCAGCGGAAAACTTCTACGTTAAAAGGAACTCGTGAATGGAGCATAACTCTTTCATTCCTGGTTGCTGTGAGAACTTGAGTTCGAACAAAACTCACGTTAGTTTGAAAAGAAAAGAATTATTGTTTAGGTAAGAAGAGTTTATTGTGTTGATAATGGTTTTAGATATCATGGTTGAGATGAAATATGTATATGTTTCTGGTGTTTTGCGTGAAATAAATTGATGATGTTTTTTTATGTGGTGTGTTTGTGAAGAAGATGACTACCGGATTGAGTAAGTTGGGTTAAGTATGTTACGTATATATTAAAAACACTTTTGTGTTTGTGACGTTGGTTACCGAGATGAGTAGGCCGAGTTGTACATATGTGTATCAATCCCTTGTGTTTGATATGTTGACTACTGGGATGGGTATGCCGAGCTGAGCGGTTTACGTAGCATGCAGGTATGCATGCAGGACGTAACTTAGTCCTTGTTGGCAGACGTTTGTATACCGGGTTCCTTACCCGGGGTTGTCTCCTTAGAGCTGTTAGGGCTCGCTTCCTTTTTATTAGATATACCGGGTTCCTTATCCAGGATTGTACTTTGGAGCTGTTGAGCTCAAGTTAACTCGGACGAGCTCGTGCTTTCTCGGGAAAAGAGCCATCGAGTTCACTAACTCGGATGAGCTCGTGCTTTCTCAAAAAAAGAGCCATCAGATTCCCTAATCCGGATAAGCTCGTGCCTTCTTGGGAAAAGAGCCACCGGGTTCTTTACTCGGTTGAGCTTATGCCCTTTCTTCTAGAACGACTGGGTTCTCTATCTGGGGTCGTTTCTTTAGAGTTGTTAAGATCATCCTCCTAGAACTATCGGGTTCCTCACCCAGGATGGGCTATTCTCTTTAGAAAAGCTAAGTTCAAGCCTTTCTTTGTAAGCTATTGGGTTTTCTTACTCGGTAGAGCCCGTACCTTTTCTTTGTAAAGCCACTGGGTTTTCCTTACTCAACTCTTTTTACCCGGACAACCTTGTGTAGGTTGGTGATAATCCAAAACCGAGTATTCCAAGCGCTATCTGTTATAATTGATTACAACACTTAAGTAATTGATTACATAGTGTTGAGTCCGTCCTTGGTATTTTTTATAGAAACCCAAGGATCCCCTTGACCGCCTGATAAACGTTTGTCGTGTGGCTTCAAAACAATTAAACTAAGCTAATTCTGTAGCACAGGATTAACCTAGGTCGACTCAGAGACACAATCAACATGGTTCCAACTTCAATTCACTAATAAATAAAAAGGGGATTTTTGTCAAACAGTTTGCATGCGCTAAATGAAAATTGCAAAAACACAAACTACAATTAAAGATCAATATAGAAACTAACAGAATTGATAACAAGTAATATAAAATAGATTAAAGAGCATCAATCAAATTCACCAAACCAAGCTATTCGAATCATCATCGTTCTCAAAAATTTATCTTATTGTGAAAGTTCATTAAATTTCATAGGAAGCAGTTCAATCGAATTAACCCCTAAATTAATTGAAACCACAACCCTAATTGAAATATCATCCAATTAATCTGTGATTTATATTCGAAATTAGGAAATGAATCCATAACCTAATTCACTTTCAATTCTAAATGCATTCATAATCATGAAAACAAAATAGCAATTGAAGAAGAAAGTGAACATTCACACAGAATTCGAAATACTAAACCAGAACTCAAATTCTTCTCTTGCTTGGGTTGGATCCTTGGATTGATTGATTATTTAGCCTTCCATGATCATCATCAATGAAATCCCCATGAAATAAGTGCACGAAAATGGAAGAAGGAAAAACGAAAATGAAGAACAGGGAAGAACAGTTGAGAGAAAATAAGAGAAATGGTTTTGATTCTAAAAACTTAAAAAGAGAAATGTAAAACTATTTTTGCAAAATGAAATGTACTGTCATAAGTCCTCCTAATGTCATTAATATATAGTGAATAAGTCTGAAGAAAAGAATGGGCCATGACAACCCATCAATTCTAATTATTTATGTTATTTACACTAATAAAAGTCCAACTCGCAGCCCAAAAATACAAGTGCAGTGATTCTGACTTCAAAGCCTAAAATGACCCCCCAAATGGCAGAATTGGCCTCGGCTTATTTCTGGAAAACTTGTAGATCTTTTCGTTATCTTTCCAAGGACTACAAGAACACTCAATTCGGAGTTCTGTAGAGCTCTGTAGATTCTATACAAGGCAGATACATCAAGTGAGCATAAAATCTGAAAATACGCATCAATTAGCAATTAAGCCCAGTAACTTGCCTAAGACAAAAACTGAATTAGAATGGAAAAATAAAAGTCCAAGAAAAGTCAAATGAGCTAAGAATGATAGAAAAATATTTAACTAAAGGCACTCCATCAAAATACCCCACACTTAAACATTTGCACTCCTGGGCAAAACTAAAAGAAAGACTAAGAGAAATTTTCAAACTAAAGTAAATAAAAAATTTAAAAGAAAAGTATGAACAAGGCACACATATATTTCAATGAATCATAACAATGCACAAAAGTGAGAAAGATGAAAGACTTGAAGAATGATATTACGGTAACAAACAATCCATGAAAACATGATCACAAAGTGCAAAGTGAGAAAGTAGTCAAGTTTAGAATTAAGAATGTACCAAGGTGATGGAAATCTCTCAAAAGGGCAACACTCAACCTCATATAATGTGTATGGCTTTGTGTTAACACTCAAACACCACATGTATCCAGCACATCCAAGTATTGACAAGACTTTAATTCATTCAACTTGAAATACACATGCATCAAAAGATCAAAAGGACTTTATATGCTTGTAATGAATGGCTTAGGTAAAGGTGGATAAGAAAAGGATATTTAAGCTAAAACTAAGAGAAAAGAGGGGCAGTGGGGAGCAACCAACAAGTTAAAAGAGGGGTAGAAACAAATAAATGAGATTTAAAGGAATTTACAAGGATGAAAATCAACTATAACAACTTTTATTGCATTTTCTTTTTCTTTGCTTTTCTTTACCCCACACTTGTTTGAAACCCACTCCCAAAACAATTCCAAAGCCCCTTTCCTCCCTAAAGCTAGGATAACATGGTTTTCCATTTTTTTAGTTTGCAATGAGCTATATAAGAAAGAAAAGGCTAAAGGCTCAAAAAGGGTGACAATGGATATCAACACAAGGATAGGTCTATTTAGCTAGTAGCTAAAAGAAAGAAGCCCTAAATCATCTCAATCAAAGCATGTGTAACAAGGAATGTCAAAAGAAGCAAGACAAAACATAGAGTAATCTAGCACAAGGGTGAATTCACACATGAAAGAATATATCCACAAAGGCTCAAAAACTCACAAGGCATAATTCTATCACACATGATTCATCTTAAATTCTATTTCTCAAACCTATTTATCACTTCAACAATTGCAACAATGATTCACATCAAGCATGAAACCTCTCAATCCAACCAAATTTTTAACATTTCTCACAATTTATGCAAGTTAGAAATGCTATGAAAAATATGAAAAAGTGCCTAAATTCAATAAAAACAGCAACAAAAACAGAAACAACAACATAAACAGACAGAAAACAGAAACATACAGACTCAAAAACTAAAACAGACAGATAAACAGAAAACAAAATGTATAAACAGAAACGTAAGCAGAAAACAGAAAAACAGATAATAACCAGAAAACAAATTTTGGAATCCTTTACCCCCCACTTGAAATGCACATTGTCCTCAATGTAAGCATGCAAAGAAATGAAAACAAAGAGACTACAAATAAAAGAAGGGAAAAGTAAACTCCCAAAATGTCATTCAAGATGCTTCATCACACAAACTTGGCAAGACCAAAGAGATGTCCGCCACAAGCTTCTCCTCCACTTGAGGGCTCTCATGAAATACTTTGAGTTGGTGACCATTGACCTTGAAGACTTTGCCAGTAACTTCATTTTTAATCTCAACTGCACCATGGGGAAAAACATTAGTAATAACAAAAGGTCCATCCTATCTAGATCGAAGTTTACCGAAAATAAGCTTAAGGCGAGAATTAAACAAAAGCACTTTTTGGCCACTATGGAACTCCTTTCTAAGAATCCTAGAGTCATGAAATCTCTTCACTCTCTCTTTGTAAATCTTGGAATTCTCATAGGCTTCTAAGCGGATCTCTTCAAGTTCTTGCAACTGAAGCTTCCTTTCCATACCCGCTTCATCAAATGCCATGTTACAACTCTTCACCGCCCAATAAGCACGGTGCTCAATCTCCATCGGTAGGTGGCATGCCTTACCAAAAACCACCCTATAGGTTCCTCCTGCTCTCTAACACTGCTCACAAGTGGTGGTAAAGTGATGCGCATCTCTAAACAGGGTGGGCCAAAAGAATCCACAGTCTAATACCCTTCTAGCGGTCCTCTGAGGACCAAAATGACCTCCGGTAGGTGTGCCATGACAAAACTGAAGAATAGATTGAATCTCATGATCAAGCACACACCTTCGGATCACTTGGTCACTACCAAATCTCCACAAATAAGGATCATCCCAAACATAATATTTAGCATCACTCTTAAGTTTATCTATTTGGGACCTAGATGCATGAGGTGGAACAACAGATGCAACAATGAAATTAACAATGTCAGCAAACCAAGGTGTGAAATGTGATGAATGCAAATGCATCAAATGCTCATCAAGGAAATTATCACGAATGGGAAAAGACTCAAGATGTCATTTAATCATGCTCAAGTGATCAACAACCAACTTTTCTGCACCATTTCTGTCCTTAATCTCGAGGTCAAACTCCTAAAGAAGAAGCATCCACTTGATCAATCTAAGTTTAGCATCAGGCTTCTTCAACAGGTACTTCAAAGCTGCATGGTGCAATTACTACATGCAACAGCAGAATCATCACAGGTACAATTACAAGAACCAAGATCAAAATCAGAAGAATCAGAAAAATCAGAAAGCAAATTAGAAATATCTACACTATCTACTGCAGCATCAATCATATCAAGAAGAATGATAGAATGTTCCTCTACAGGATGTCTCATGGCCTCAAAAATGTTAAATCGGACAACGTCATCACCAAACTCCATAGACAAAGTTCCTGTATACACATCAATTTTGGTCCCGACTATCATCAAGAATGGTCTTCTTAGGATCAATGTGGAACCATGGCTGGAAGACTCATTCTCCATGTCCAAAATATAAAAATCCGCAGGGAAAATCAAATTATTAACTCGTACCAACACATCTTCAATAAGTCCAAGTGGAAGTGCAGCACTCCTGTTGGCCAAGTGAATGACAACACCAGTGGGTTTCAACTCACCAAGGTGTAGTGATCTGTAAACTGATGTGGGCATGACATTAATGGAGGCTCCAAGATCACACATGGCATTTGCAAAAGTAATACCTCCAATGGTGCATGGAATAGTGAAAGTGCCAGGGTCCTTGTACTTCTGTGGCAAGGTGGATAGTGGCATGGAATCAACAGTCTTGCCCTGTATGAGTGCAGATACATTCCTGCCCATCTTCACTTGCTCATCTCCCTTCAGCTTCCTCTTATGAGTGCACAAATCCTTCAAAAACTTTGCATATTTCGGAATCTGTTTGATGACATCCAATAGGGGAATGTTGACTTTAACCCTCCTGAAAATATCAAGCAAATCAGAATCAAATTCCACTTTCTTTGCAGAAATGGATCTAGAAGGAAAAGGTAGAGGAATTAGAGGAGTATGCTTTGGTGCAGAATCTGATTTAGCACCAACAACTGTTGAATCTGAAAGCTCCTTGCCACTCCTCAAGGTAATGACATTCACACTCTTTGGATTAATCACTGGTTGTGCTAGAATGTTGCCAGAACCTTGCTGCTACATTTGGTTGACAGTTGTAGCTAACTGTCCAATTTGAGTCTAAAGGTCTTGGATGGTGGCACTGACATTCTGTTGAAACTGAAGGTTAGTGGTGGCCATTTGCTTCATCAAGTCCTCCAAAGAAGGTCCAGAACTGGTCTGGACAGGTTGCGCAAGTGGTGTAGGTGTAGGTTGCTGGAACTGTGGCTGTTGTCTAAATGGGGGAGGTTGGTATTTGGTGTGGCAGGCTAGAAGTGCTGCTGTGGAGGTCTGAAGGGCTGCTGCTGTTGTGGTGGACTAGGACCATACCTCAAATTCGAATGATCTCTCCAACCAGGATTATAAGTGTTGGAGTAAGGATTATACTGCTGTTGAGGTCTAAATCGTTGTCTAGGTTGCATGGCAGAAACTTCAGCAGCTTGTTCTGTCTCTTGGAGAGTGAGACATGCATCTGTTGGATGATCAGGCGCACAGTAGATACCACAAAGTCTTGGTTGGTTGGCTGCCATCACATTCTGTTGTTGACCAATAGCAAGCTGCCTCACAAGGGATGTCAACTCTGTCAATTTGTTCTCCAACCTCTGGTTATCAGCAACCATAGAAACAGAAACTTTATTTGCAGCCTTGGATGTAGCAACACCTCTAGTACCAAATTATTGATAATTGGTTGCTATGTTAGAAATCAACTGCCTTGCAGCAAGAGAGGTCTTGTCCATCAAAGCGCCTCCACTAGCTGCATCTATCATACTCTTGTCCATCAACATCAAATCTTCATAAAAATACTGAATTAATAATTACTCACTGATTTGATGGTGAGGGCCTGTAGCCCACAACTTGTTGAATCTTTCCCAGTACTCATACAATGTCTCCCCAGATAATTGTCTTATACCACAAATCTCCTTCCGGATGGATGTTGTTCTGGATGCTGGAAATAATTTCTCTAGAAATCTTCTCTTCATATCTGTCCAAGTGTTGATAGGATCTGGTTGAAGGTACAACCAGTCCTTGGCCACACCATTCAGTGAAAAAGGAAATGCCTTCATCTTAACATAATCCTCATGAATGTCATGTGGTCTCATGGTGGAACACACTACATGAAACTCCTTAAGATACTTGTGTGGATCTTCACCTGCAAGCAAGACCATGAAACTTTGGAAGCAAATGGATCAGTCCAGATTTTAGCTCATAACTGACCTCAGTCTCAGGATATTGAATACACCAAGGTTGGTAAACAACATCAGGTGTAGCCAATTCCTTAAGAGTTAGGTTGTTATCAGTCATTGTATCAAGATGCTCAGAAGTAGAAGGATTAGAAGTAAATTCAGAATCAAAGTCAGAAGACACTATGCTACTGTCTAAAACTACACTATCAAAGTCATATAAACTAATATTATGTACGTTTAATCTGTGACATGTCCTATCTATCTCAAGATCATATGCATGTAATTCACTTGATGCGGACCTAGTCATGCACAATTCAGCTCATAAGGAACAAAACACAGAAATCACAGAAATGTCAGACAACTACTTTACCAGGATACTACTCACTATATATGCTGAAATGAAATAGAAATTAGAAAACTGCCCTAAATTTTTTTAAAAAATCTAGAAAAATAATAGTGAAAGTCTAAAAATCATAATTGATTTTTGTGATTTTTTTGGTGATTTTTCAAAATCATGAAAATAGAAAATCGCCTCAAAAATGGCCTAAATGAAGGAATTTCGCGATTTGGACCCCTCCTGACCGTGTTCATCCTTCAGAGGGTCACCTTGATGCATTAATTTTCTTCACATTTTGGGAAAATTTCAGCCCATTCCGAGATAGTTTGCTTTGAAATGACCAGAATGCCCCTACAACAATTATAAAAACGGTGTTAAAACTCCTACTTAGAGACCGAATTTGCCAATTTTAACCCAAACCCAACGCTTAAAAGGGGTTGCTTTTGTTTAAAATGAGGGATAAACTTTGGAAAACAAATCGCAAAGCAAAACTGCACAGGCCTGAAAAATTCTGGACAGTAAAATGACACTACAAACACAACTACACTACACAAATTCTCATCCTACTACTCCTCTATTTTTTGCTCTGTTTTTTGACAGCACACATGCAACTACATCATCCACACTTCATAATGAACAAGAACAATCATGCAATTATGTAACAAAGTGTGGTTGTGCAGCAAAATGTAAATATGCAGTGAATGTAACTTTATATATATATATATATATATATATATATATATATATATATATATATATATATATATATTACTACTATTATGAACTAATTACAATGAATTAAAGCTAGCACACGATGAACCGTGTCCCCGGCAATGGCGCCAGTTTTGATAAGCGTTTGTGGTATGGCTACAAAACAATTAAACTAAGCTAATTCTGTAGCACAGGATTAACCTAGGTCGACTTAGAGACACAATCAATATGGTTCCAACTTCAATTCACTAATAAATAAAATGGGGATTTTTGTCGAACAGTTTGCATGCGCTAAATGAAAATTGCAAAAACACAAACTACAACTAAATATCAATGCAGAAACTAACAGAATTGATAACAAGTAATGTAAAATAGATTAAAGAGCATCAATCCAATTCACCAAACCAAGCTATTCGAATCATCATTGTTCTCAGAAATTTATCCTATTGTGAAAGTTCATTCAATTTCATTAGAAGCAGTTCAATCAAATTAACCCCTAAATTAATTGAAACCACAACCCTAATTGAAATATCATCCAATTAATCTATGATTTATATTCGAAATTAGGAAATGAATCCATAACCTAATTCGCTTTCAATTCTAAATGCATTCATAATCATGAAAACAGAATAGCAATTGAAGAAGAAAGTGAACATTCACACAAAATTCGAAATACTAAACCAGAACTCAAATTCTTCTCATGCCTGGGTTGGATCCTTGGATTGATTGATTATTTAGCCTTCCATGATCATCATCAATGAAAGCCCCATGAAATAAGTGCACCAAAATGGAAGAAGGAAAAACGAAAATGAAATCATCAATGAAAGCCCCATGAAATAAGTGCACAAAAATGGAAGAAGGAAAAACGAAAATGAAGAACAAGGAAGAACAGTTGAGAGAAAATAAGAGAAAGAGTTTTGATTCTAAAAACTTAAAAAGAGAAATGTAAAACTGTTTTTGCAAAATGAAATGTACTGTCATAAGTCCTCCTAATGTCACTAATATATAGTGACTAAGTCTGAAGAAAAGAATGGGCCATGACAACTCATCAATTCTAATTATTTATGTTATTTACACTAATAAAAGTCCAACTCGCAGCCCAAAAATACAAGTGCAGTGGTTCTGACTTCAAAGTCTAAAATGACCCTCCAAATAGCAGAATTGGCCTCATCTTATTTCTGGAAAACTTGTAGATCTTTTCGTTATCTTTCCAAGGACTACAAGAACACTCAATTCGGAGTTCTGTAGAGCTTTATAGGTTCTGTACAAGGCAGATACATCAAGTGAGCATAAAATCCGAAAATACGCAACAATTAGCAATTAAGCCCACTAACTTGCCTAAGACAAAATCTGAATTAGAATGGGAAAATAAAATTCCAAGAGAAGTCAAATAAGCTAAGAATGATAGAAAAATATTTAACTAAAGGCACTCCATCACCGCCTTTGACCAAATCTTTACCGACATCTTCCGACTTCGTCTGCCCTTGTCCACCTTTGTCTTCCCTTGTCCAATCTCGTCCGACATTGTTCGGATTCTCACTTAAAAGTTGTTATAGCTAAGTACCAACCCGAACACTTAATATTTCACACCAATTCACTTGTTTGTAGTGTTTGTGAGTGATGTATGTGATTACGTTGAGGTTGGCTTATGTGATGGCTTGAGATGTTAAATGCATTGATACCATGGGGGTGTATGACATTATCCTAGCTGGGACGAGTTGATCCCGAGGCCGGGTCATACATTGATGGTGCCCATGGTAATCTAAATGTGTTTGGATATACATAAATACTCACGGGGGTGTATGTCATTATCCTAGTCTGGGCGAGTTGATCCTGGGGCCGGGTCATACATTCATGGTGCCCATGTACATATTTCATTTGCATGACGGAAATAGGATGGTTGACTGTAAAGTACAGAGGTACTGGGGGCCACATCTGTAAGGATAGCCTTCTGACACCCTTTTTGGCTGATCACCATGGGGGGTGAGACCTGTGCACAACAGAGTGACCCCGACGTGCTGTAGCAATCATTTGTACCTGTGATGGCTTATTATCCGGGATGGTACCACATTGCATGACTGAGAGATGAGTTAGAAACATACATCATGACTAGTCATTATAAGATGGATTGTGAAAAGTTTTTTTGGATGGGTTGTCCATAGTTGATTGTGTGATGAAATGCTTGAATATTGTTGTGATATTGTGATGACCGAATTGTCTTTTCATAACTGATATTATCTATTACTTATTATTTTACATGATTAGCTCACATTTGCATTTGTTGTATCTTGTGGTTTGGTACCTGTAATGATCACGAACTTTTGTTCGTGTGAGCAGACGGGCAACAGTAGGTGACCGGGAAGACGACCTATGTTGATTGGAGCCACTGAGTGGCCGAGATGTCTATGGATTAGATCTCGGGCAAGGGTTGAGTTTTTCTAGTTACACCCCTTGCTCTAATGGCTACACCCCTTTGTTTTGCTAGTAACACCCCGACATTTAAATTCCTTGTTTCTTTTGAAGATTTTGTATACTTCAGACATGGTTAATTGTAATCACCACCAAATTATGATTCTTATATATATAAATATTACGATGTATTACATCATTGAATATTCGTGTTTTGATTTGTAATATTGATTATGCTCACGCGAAAAATGTACTACTATTTTTATAATCAACTTAAAGAGATTTTCAATTATAAATCGTGAGTAAAGACATGATTAAAGGTATGATACAGTAGCAACGAGGCGGGTCATTACAAAATACTTTGTAACAAATTGCAAGGGCACAAATTAAAAATCAAATACATTGAAAAAGTTTATAACATTCACATATATTTGTTCTTTCAATTGAGTTAAATACTTTGCTATTATTTTTTTCATGATATTAGGAAACTCTTATATATTTATATTTAAATTTAATTTATACAACTTACATTTAACTATGAATTTAATACAACTAATGATAAAAAATAATTTATACAACTTTTATATGAATTATTTTAAATTTAATTTTTTATCAAAATATCTTTCATTTTTAAATTTAAAATTATAAAAATATATTTAATAAACTATTATATTTTCTATTTAGGTTATGTTAATCCATATTTATATTCATTCATTACACGGGAAACAACGGATGTAGACGAATGAGGACAATCACCCACACAAAGTCCTTTATTTTTTACTTATGCAAGATATATAAAGTAATCTTTTTGCTCTCATAAAAAAAATGGGTGTTGTATAATGACCCTGCGATAATCCGGGTTCGTATGATCGGGTTGTCGCATAAGGGGGTGTAATTTGGAACTTGGATAAGAAGGGGGTGTGAATAACATCTCTTCAAAATTGGGTTCATGTGATCGGGTTGGCACATAAAGGGGGGTGTATATTGGAACTCGGATAAAAGGGGGTGTAGATAGCACCTTTTCAAATCCGGGGTTGTGTGGTATGGTAGTATTATAGGAAGACCGGGTTGGTGCATGACTGGATTATTGCCACTTAAGTGGTATATACATATACATAGTACTTTTGAGAAAAACGTTGATGTATAAAAAGGAACCCGGACAAAGAGGGAAAGAGCGACCGGGTAGAGAACTCAGTTGAGCTCGTATATTCCTTCTCCTTGAGAGACCGAGTAGTGATCTCGGTAGAGCTCGGTAGAGCTCGTGTCTTTATTTTCTTTGAGATCCGAGTTGTGATCTCGGATAAGCTCGGGTGAGCTCGGAGGAGTTCGTATGTGGTTAACTTGTAAGAGCTATCGGGTAGAGAAACCGGAAGAGCTCGTAACCCCTTTTTACAGAATTACCGGGCTAGTGATCCCGGGAGTGGTTGGGAAGAAACCTTGAACTTGTGAAGTACCAAGGAATAGGTCGGATGAGGTCGGAATAGGTCGGATAAGGTCAGAGGAGGAAGGACAATGAACGTACTATAGTACCAAGGACGGGTTCTTATGCAATCGATTACATAAGTGTTGTAAGCGATTAAAATAGTACTTGCTGTTTAAACTGAACTTAGCCTAGTGGTTGGAATGAGTGCACAGGAACCCAGGATATGGTAGTAAGGTTGCACTCTATTTATATTTAAAATACAACCCGACAGCATTCGTATTATGATGGGGACCCAGTAACCTCAGTAGGATTTAGAAAACCTGGGTAGTCACACGTAACATGCATGAGATATAACTTATTGACTTGCCAAACAGTAGACCCAACCCGGCAGTCAAATATCTCTACATATTCACTTTATACAAGTGACAAGTGTTAACTCTTTGCTTGTGTTTTGATGCGGGAATGTTCTCATATTATTATACGACGCGGGTCAACTTTTAGACTATGTAAGGTATGCTTGAGTGAGATATTTTGTAGTAATCTTATTTCCACCGCCTCTGCTAAAAACACTTTCTCTCTTATATCTTATTCCCTCCATTGTTAAAGTGAGAAAAACTTCCTATATAACCTTTCCTTAACTTAAAAACCTTCACATCCAACGTAAAGATTGAAGAGTAGTACCATATAAACTAGTTTCTAACCTCTGTTAATGGTGAAAACCATCAGGCGAGGAGATCAATTCTCCAAAGGAAGTTAAAGTTTCAACCTTTAAGAGATAGAAGGCACGTTAAGGATATCTAAGCTTGGAAAAGCTGTCCTCTAGTCTTTCTTGTTGTTTTTAAGGTAAGATATGTTAATTTCACTGTATCTTTTGAGTTTGGGGTTTTAGAGGAAAAATGACCTATATGAGTTAGGGTTGGTTTTGGGTGGTATTTCTTTGGAAAAGTATGCTTAGAAGGTTGTGGTGACGAAGGTGCAACCTTGAAAGCTAGCTTTTCTGGGTTTTGGGTATTTTGTTATGCCCAGATAGATCTTTGTGGGGTTACAAGTCACTTGTTGGTGTTATTTATTCGAGATCTGGGAAAAGAACTAGGTTCTTTTCATGAAACGATTGAGAACCGTTATTGATATCTTTCTTGCCTGGTGTAGGGCTTGATAAAGGAGATATTGGTGGTTTGGAACACGAGGCTAAGAGAGCTGGTGTGGTGATCAGAGAAGGTAAGCTCTCTGTTCTTGGGGAGTTTGTATCCTTTGATCGTGTTCCACCATACTCCTGGGGAGTTATGGTTATTGTATGATGCAATGCGTATATTTAAATTGTGTGTTACTGCTTTTTGATTGAAACATACATGTAAATGATTTGCACCGTGATGTTTGTATTGTGATTGAGGAAGTCCTCTGGCCAGGGAAGCGGACCATATATGAGAGTGTAAGACTCATTCGGGATGAGCTTCTCAACAATTCATATATGTCCAAGTGCATGAGATGTGCACCGGTGCATGAGATGTGCACGGTTGATATACATTTGTGCATGAGATGTGCACTGGTGAACTTGTATATCTGTGCTGGAATGACACGTTGGTGTGATTATGTACATGTGATGTATGAAAGCTGAGATGACTATGTTTTATTTTCTTAAAAGGCTGAGATGGTTATACGATTGTTTTATTAAAAAGCCGGGTTGACTATGTTATTGTAATGCCTATATAAATGCTATGTGCTGTGGAAGTGAACCAGGGGGAGGTGAGTCTCCAAGAACCCTGAGTTTACTGAGATTGTATCTCACCCCGGTTGGGGATTATATTTATATTGCAGATGATAGCCAAAGAGTGGAGGACGAGGTAGGGGTTGTTCGGTGGATCTCAATTGATAGGCCGGGTAGGCTGAGGCTGAATTGGCTGATAATTGAGGATCCCAGACAAGGGGACGAGACCGGATTCGAGGAAGCGGATTTTGGAAGGCGGTCTTTTTGCGAGTCTGTTGACTCAAGTTTATTGTATATTTTGTAACCCGGTATGGGTTTTGTTTTGTTTTGTGTACCTTTTGGAACATAATCCGAGTGCCGGGATGTATATCATATACCATACATAATGTTAATTTGTATTATATGATGCATGATGATGTTTCATTATTTTATGTTTCCGTGTTTACTTAATTTACGTTAAGTATTGCTGCACTTAAGACCATATTATAATATTAATGAACTGGATGTATACGGGGTCGTTACATGTTGCCTCCATAAGACATTTTTAAAATAAATGTAAAAAGTTTCAAGAGATAAAAGATGAAATAAATTAGAGTTTTTATAGAGATTAGGTATTTTATAAAAAAAATTAAAAGAATTTTTATGAAAATATTATAAATTATTTTTTGTTCCACTAACAATTTTTTTTATCCGCCACTATGTACGAGTATCCTTAACAGGACAATTTTTTTAAAGTATTTTATATATATAAATTCTTATTTTTTATTTTAAAAATCTCTTAAATATCTATATTTAAATTTAATATATTTAAATTTTATATGAATAATATTTATGTAAGAATATCCTTCATTTTTTTAATTTGAAAGTATAATTTTTTTAAATTATTATATAATTTATTCATATTATATTAATTCATATTTATATCCATCCATTACAAGATAAAAAAATATAAAAGATTCTATTATATGGAGAAATATTATTATTTTAAACTATTACATATTTTATTATTATGTTATACTAATTTATATTTATATTCATCAGTAGCACGGGTATTTAGGAAAAATTTATTTGGTGAATTTTTTTAATCATTAATTTTCTAGATCAAGAAATTTTTATTTATTTATATTTAAATTCAATGTATACAATTTATGTATAAATAATGTTTTAATTTCTTTTTATATCTGGACATACTTATTTTTTTAATTTAACCAGTATACAAAATTTATAACATATGAGTTTTACTTTATGAGATTTTGCTCCATGAATATAAATTTGTACATTTAATTATGAGAAAAAATAAAATAAAAGTTTTCGTATTCTTTCATAAAATCGTATGTTCATTTTTACAGATAAAAAATAAATAAAATTCAAATAAAAATACTAAAAATTCTTCTTTTTTATATAAAAAAAATTAGTTTATTTTTATATTGTAAGAGTATCTAAGTAATTTTGTACTAACGGTACTTGTTGTATAGTTATCATGAGTCCATGACACTTGTCCTCTCCCCATTTACGAACAAATAGACAAAAAATTCGTTTAAATACTAACAAGTACTCATTTAACTATCCAATTTCAATTCATTACATATTTTATTGGCAAAAAAATAATAATAATACAAATTAAAAAATTAATTTAAAATCTGGGATAGTTTGGAAACAAATTTGAAATTTGGGGCACTCAAACACGCCTAATTTGGGCGTGTTTCAACTGGTTGAAACACGTGTCATTTTGGGGCGCATTATATATAAATTTCGGAAGGTCATAACTTTTGACTGGAATATCCGATTGAGGCGAAACTAGTGTCAAAACACTCGAAATTGAGAGGAGAAGGCCTCGGCAAATACTAGGGGATTTGGTCAAATTTTTTTTTTCAAAAAAAGTCTCTAAGTGCCTCAAAATTAGGATTTAAGATTTAATCATCCAAAAATTTCCTTTTTGTCTACTTTTTTAATTATTTAATTAGTTAATTTAATGTTATTTTTTATTTTTTAATTACTTCTCTGAATTTCGAGTGTTTTGACATATCATACGTCTCTATCGAACATTTCTATCAAAAGTTATGACTGTTTGAATGACATATCGTACATCTAATTTGGATTATGACCGTTTGAAGGACATATCGTACGCCTCTATCGGACATTTCTATCAAAAGTTATGACTGTTTGAGACATATCGTACATCTAATTTGGGCTATGACCGTTTGAATGACATATCGTACACCTAATTTAGGCTAACATTTTTGCAGACATTAAGATGTAAAAATAAAAACATCAACTTAAGCAATCATGGGTGAATTAAAAATTATATGCATATTTAATTATATACAGTAATGAATTTGAACAGATTAAATTGAATTTTGACTCAAATGTTAAAAAAAAATTGAACCAAAATCAAAAACTCAAAAAGTGTATCTAGACACAAGACACAAGTTATTTTCATGAAAATTAATGCTTCGTAAAATTAAAATAGATATCATTTTTATAGAATTCAATTATAAAAACAACAAAGTTAATAAAAGATTAGCCCAAATTAAGTAATGTTTTTTTGGTATATCTATTTACCAAAATTATACTCTAAATTTTTAAACGATTTCAGTTTAAAAAAAAAATTAAAAAATCAGAATATTGTGGTCGCAACACATTTAAAAACACACAATATTATGTAAAAAAGTATTAGTGATCAAATTAGCGACAAATTTTAAAAAAACATAATATTATGTAAAAAGTGTTAACGACCGAATTAGCGACGGACGTAAACATGCCCAATTTGAGAGTGTTTGAGTACCCCAAATTTCAAATTTGTTACCAACTGTCCCAGATTTTAAATTAATTTTTTAATTTGTATTTTTTTTTTGCCATATTTTATTCGGGAGTATATGTGGACATAGATATATTTATCATCCCTGGGAAAAAACTATCAAAATATTAAAAAGGTATGAAAGACAAGATCAAAAGTTTAAAAGCAATTTTCAAATTATAAATCAAATAATTTTTTAAAAATTTTAGAGAATAAAAAGCTGTTTTTGCAAAGAGTAATCAAATTAACAATCGTAACAAATGTCTTCCTTTTAAACTTTTTACTAATATTCTGCATGGACATTGCACGAGGCTTATTTTATATAACTAAAATTTATAATAAATAAATATTTTTATCATATAAATTATACTTTAGATTTATAATGAATATTTTATATTGTTATACAAGGTTTTTTTAACTATTGATATATTTTTTAAATATTTAAATTAATTTAAAAATAAAGATAGATAATGGGTTGAAAGATATAAGATTTTTTTTTAAGAAAAAAAACTCCTAAATTTGCTTCCCTTAAATAATAATTTCTATAAATACTTTCGTCGATTTACCTATTCTAATTTATAGAGAGAATTTAGATGGACAAAAAGAATGGGAAAAAAGAGAGAAAATATTTACAAAAATTAAAATCTTTATATTATTCTAAGTCAATTTTTTTTTTCTTCAATTAAATTAAAAAATTAAATGTATGACACAACCGGGACGCCAACGAAGTTGAACCGCTTGATTTGAATTTTGTTTCTTCGCAAATTTAATCATAAGCTTACAGTGTTCTTTCTACTTTCAGATCCTCCTTTCCCTCTCTTCTTGAACTGCCTAATTTGGATTTTTGGGTTTTCCGTGGTATCAATATGTGAAATCGATATAACTTACAGGCCTACAGCGTTGGAGGCATTTAGAGATTAATATGATGCCACTCTCAACCACTTGTTAAGTACAATGCTTATTAGCTGAGAATCAAAATGTAAAAGATATTGTCAATTCAACACACTGTTCAACACTGCAATGTACACACTTACTCTCAAAGACACAATTCCGGGCCACATAAAGAGATGCTTCAACCCAAAATCACTAGAATCGGTATATGCCTCCATGATCAAGACTAATACCACCCAAGATTGCTTCTTGGTGAATCAATTTATAAGTGCATGTTCAACCCTTTCTTGCATTGATTTGGCAACTTTAGCTTTTGCCCACATTGAAAATCCTAATGCTTTGGTTTATAATACATTGATTAGAGGTTGTGTTCATTGCTGTTACTCAGAGCAAGCAATGGTGCATTATATGCACATGCTGAGGAGCAGTGTCATGCCCACCAGCTATTCCTTTTCATCTTTGATCAAGGCCTGCACTTCGTTGGTGGATTCGGCTCTCGGAAAAGCTGTTCATGGCCATGTTTGGAAACATGGGTTTGATTCTCATGTGTTTGTCCAGACTACTTTGGTTGACTTTTATTCGACTTTGGGTGATGTGGGTGGCTCAAGAAGGGTGTTTGTTGATATGCCTGAAAGAGATGTTTTTGCTTGGACGACGATGATTTTGGCTCATATTCGGGATGAGGACATGGCTTCTGCAGGTAGATTGTTTGATGAGATGCCTGAAAAGAATGTAGCTACATGGAATGCCATGATTGATGGGTATGCAACATTAGGGAATGCTGAGTCCGCTGAGTTTTTGTTTAACCAAATGCCTGCAAGGGATATTATTTCATGGACAACCATGATGAATTGCTATTCTCGGAACAAAAGGTATAGTGAAGTGATATCACTTTTTCATGACATGATCGACAAAGGAATGATTCCTGATGAAGTGACTATGACCACCGTCATTTCAGCTTGTGCTCATCTAGGAGCCCTTGACTTAGGACAGGAGGTACACCTTTATTTGGTGCTGCATGGATTTGGTCTTGATGTGTACATAGGGTCTTCATTGATTGATATGTATGCAAAATGTGGGAGCCTAGATAGGGCCCTTTTGGTGTTCTACAAATTGCAAACTAAGAACCTGTTTTGTTGGAATTGTATCATTGATGGGCTTGCAACACATGGGTATGTGGAAGAAGCGCTAAGAATGTTTAGTGAAATGGAGAGGAAAAGAATCCGGCCAAACGCAATTACATTCATTAGTATCCTAACTGCTTGCACACATGCAGGATTTGTAGAAGAGGGTCGTCGCTGGTTTATGAGCATGGTACAGGATTATTGTATCACTCCTCAAGTTGAACACTATGGATGCATGGTTGACCTATTGAGCAAGGCTGGTTTGCTTGAGGATGCTTTAGAGATGATCAGAAACATGACACTTGAACCTAATTCTTTTATTTGGGGTGCCTTATTGAATGGGTGTAAGCTTCACAAAAACTTGGAAATAGCTCATATTGTGGTTCAGAATCTGATAGCTTTGGAGCCAAGTAACAGTGGTCATTACAGTCTCCTTGTTAACATGTATGCTGAAGAAAATAGGTGGAGTGAGGTTGCAAAGATTCGGACAACCATGAAAGATCTGGGTGTAGAGAAGAGATATCCTGGATCTAGCTGGGTTGAAATCAATAAGAGAGTTCATCTATTTGCAGCTTCTGATACATATCACCCTTCTTATAGTCAACTTCACTCGTTGCTAGCTGAACTGGATGAACAGCTGAGGCTAGCAGGCTGTGTCCCTGAACTGGGGTCTATTTTATGATGACTCAAACTCTTCCATGTACAAGAATCCTTAGAAGGATGATGAATATATTTAAGATAGAGAGGTTGAGGGTATAATGCAATTTGTGCACAGTGAAGTAATTGAAGAAAAACCTTGATAATTCCTTGCAATGTATACTCAAAAGATTTCCTATTCTCTTTTTGTCCCTGTCAAATATTTAGTCTTCTGACTGCTAAAGCAGTAAGTTAAATTAGATGTTTTATTTTTCAAAGCATCCTCAATATTGTTTTCAAAACATGCTAGTCTTGTTTTTATTTACTGCTTCTATGAACAGAAACTTAGAAGTACTATCTCTATGCAGGTATTTTGGCTATTGAAAAAAGCTGAGCTACTTCCCATTAATGTCAACATATTGGATGATCCATATGCAATCTCTGACACTGTAACATAAAATGGAGAGTATTTGGCAGATCTAAGGTTGGTGATGTTGGAGATTCCTCGAGTAGTTTCTGGCCTGCACTATTTGGTAAAGGATCCGAGCATGTTACTGTTTATTGGCAACTTGTGCCATGGCTATATATTCAGGAAGGTAGAATGTAAAATTGCATAGTTCCCTCCTAAGTTAGTGTCATTGTTCCCGGAAACTATTAATTATTCATTTTACAAGAACCTAGAACTCAGCCAATCTGTTTGTGATTATATTCCCTACAAAGATTAAATTGACTCCAAAATGCACTCACAAGGTGTATAACTGTTTGCAACTTTCATTCAGTCTATAAATAAAATGAAGGGGGAAATGCAGATACACCCCTGAATTTTACCTCGTTTTCAAGTACATATCATGAATTTTCAGTTCCAGAAGGTCCTTATGATACAACCTACAAAAATATTTTTTTATTTGTCAAGTTAAAATCAGTCATTACATGATGAGTCACAGTTCACCTACATGTTGTACATATGATAATATCTAATGTGTTGACTCAGTCGATGTTACTTTTAAGGAAAAATATAAATTTTCTATCCTTTCTATTTATGTTTTATTTTCAAATATTAGAAAATATAGTGAATTAAATATATTAAATTAAAAAGAAATTTTAAATAGTATATAAGTGAATTAAAATTTTTTATGTTTGTTATTTTTTTTAAAAAGTTCGTGAACAACTTGTGTGGTATTTTAAGGGAAAAAACTTATAAGATTATTTAGGCTTAAATATGTTTTTAATCATTGACATATACTCCAATTTTGTGTTTGATCTCTAATAAAATTTTCTTTCACATATGCTCGTTATTTGAAAAGTTTTGTTTTAGATCCCTAAGGTCAGTTAAGTGATGACATGTCCGTTAAATATTTGGAAACACGATTTGTGGCAGCTCAAAAACCGTCAATATTAGATTCAAAATCAAATTTAAATTTTTTAGTGGTTAAAAATCGCTAGAAACAATTAAAGTAATAAATAAATAATTCAAAAACAATCCAATGGCCCATGATCACCTACTAGAACTTTCTTCGCCTCTCCCTGTTATATCTTCTATCTTTCCCCTCCCACACTTTCTTTATTATTTGCTTGTTCAAATGAAATCCCAACAAACTCACTCACCAACCACTTTCCATATAGAGACACATGCAAAACCAGAATCACAACAATTAGTATAGGAAAATGAGAGTAGTTACCTCAACTATGGGATCCTTCAAGCCCTTCCTCGTAACCCTAAACCTAACCCCCAATTTCTCGAGTTGTCTTGACAAAACCCTAACAACTATCATGGAACTCCTCAAATCCTCCTTCAACTTCTCCATCCTCTCCAGCAAGTTCACCTCCGACCCACTCTTCCTAGTCTCCACACTCATGCACCTCCATTGTCGCCTCCGAATTCACACGCTGACCAGAACCCCAACCACAAGCAACGCGCTGTCGAATAGAGCAACTCTAGTACCGATCCTGATAATGAGCTCATTCTTGGAACCCATGACCACAATGGCGACAGGGGAGGCTATGGCAGAAGAAAGGAGGCATGAGAACTAGAGCAGCGAAATGAGCAAGTTGAAATTGGAATTGATGGCGACATGTTTTATTTTTTCATTTTTTTTAGATTTGAGAATTTATTGTTACTTGTCTTTGGTGTTTGTGCATTTATTTTTGTGTTTGTGTTGAATGCAGTCGGCTAGTCGGCTAGCGTTGTTGCTGTTGAGGTCACTAGTGGACCTGAAGTTCCCTTCCATCCTCGAAGAGAGGTATAATAGTGCAAGTTTTTAGTCAAAAAATAAATATATTTGTTTTGGAAGATGAAGGTTGAAGGGAGAAAAAGGTAAGTGAATGGCTGGTGGGTGACTTAGAAGAGAGTTCTCATCGTTTGATTTATTTATTTTTTACTTTAATTGATTTTTACGATTTTTAATCAACAAAAAATTTAAATTTGATTTTGAAACAAATATTGACGATATTTGAGCTGTCATAAATCGCGACACGTCATCACTTAATTGACGGTAGAAATTTAAAACAAAACTTTTCAAATATCAAGAGCATGCGAAGGAAAATTTTGACAAATAAGTGAAACAAGTTGAGATCATGCTTCATATTTTTTAGGAGCAAAAGACTTCATGTATGTTTAATGTTATTCATTATCAACTCTTTGTATTCATTATATTTGTTTATGAAAACAACTTTTCCATTATTGTTTTAACAGAAAATACATTCATCATAAAACTATTTTTCACTCCTTTCAGAACCAAATAATTGAAGAAAACATGCCTTATATGATATAGGAAAAAAAACAAAAACAAAATGTTTTGCATTGATATAGAAGGGATGCACGCAAATGCAGGCTCCAATACCACAAATTATGATGTAAAATCTCCTGTTTAAGAAAACCTTTAACATACACCCCTCCCAAGGGCAACTGAACTCATCTAACTAGGCCATGAACCTTCATGATCATCCACTACTCCAATCTAGGTATGCATGTTTTATTGTAGCTAACCAAGTTTAATTTATAAACTCTCCTCTATCAACAGCCTTCATTTACATACGATGTAGGTCTCAACCAGCCACACTAGTGATACTAAAATTTTTCCATAGCTTCACTCCATATTTATCAGTCTTCTAGTGATTTATCAATGGCATCAGTTCAGAGCAACGTTGTATTCTCAGATATATGCAGTTCCTAAAAATTCCAATAGATAAGATTTCCTCCTATTTCTCCATATTTTCTGCTCCACCAAGGTTCTACTGGTTCAGAGAGGAGAGGTGAGAAAAATAAGAATTACAATGGATGTGAATGTCAAATATTATTACATTAAGAAATCACATACAATAATAATAAACACAATTCAACAAAATCTAGTCAAGGGCGTCGCTTTCATTCACAATATGATTTTAGTGCACAGTAGCATGAAGATACTCGATTGATACATTTCACAGATTAGTAATGAGATTTTTCAACAACTCGGGTATGAAAATTTAGAAAACTGCATCTTTTTCCCTCAATCTACTCATAACTATGGTACAGCCAAAAGCCACCATGCCAACATTGCCGTGCTCTAATTATATCACATGTACCGTAAGGATCGTGTCAACATTGTCATTTTCATCACAATTCACAATGCGGCAGGTCTTGGGAAGAGAGAGGAAGAAGGCTTTACTTAGTTTGAAGTGCCTCACCACACGCTAGGCCCCAACCACCAGGAAACTTGCTTCATCTTGCATCACTGCTCAACAGGATTATGAAACTTTTACTTTGGCCTTCGATGCTAAGTACTTCCTATTTTCTTGCTTGTACCTTTTCCATTCTCGTAAAGCAGCAAGGAGGACATGCATAGTAACTGGCAGAAAAAATGGCTGCAGGGATAGAAGGAAAAAAGAGTCATGACAATCAATTGCAGCTTAAAATTGTGTCTCAACTGAAGTCCCATGAACTGCTCATTGATCTCATTGTAACAGCAAGAGACAGTAATAACAAAAATTATGATGTTGGCCAAGAAACAGAGAATTTAGATTTAATAAAGAACAAAGTAAAGCAACTTTCAAATAAAGGCTAAAGAGAACATTCAATTCAAGCTTCCGTAAATGACATCTTTTTATGGATACCATGGTCCTTCCAATATCTAAATATTTAGATTTACATAAAGAACAAAGCAAAACAACTTTCAAATAAAGGCTAAAGAGAACATTCAATTCAAGCTTCCGCAAATGACATCTTTTAATGGATACCATGGTCCTTCCAATATCTTAATATTTACTTCTTTCATGTATGATAAAAATCTTGTCAAATTAAACAAGAATCATGAATATTAATCATCTATAGGTCAAGTGTATCAATCCACAGAAGCCATCCTAATAAGGCATAGAGAAGAGTTCAAGGACAAACCGAATAGATGGCAAAGCAGTGCTCAAATGAATAATAGCTTATGGACATAATTGAAGGATGAAAAAAGGCATCCTCTGCCAGAGATCTCGATTGTCTTGATGATACTGACAAGAGATTAATCATATTTTAGCAGTAGAAATCAGGCAGTAATCATCACCAAAGTTGGTAACAAGCTTTTGAAATCAACACAAAGTCTATGAAAAGTGTACCAGCTGAAGCATCATATTTTCCAATAGAAGCATTACTTTGAGCAAATTTTGCAGCCTCAAGAGAAAACTTAACCTGCTCGAAGACCATCGTAAAATATTGAGAAGAAAAGTATACCACAATATCATTTAGAAACTAAAGATTAGACAACATTTTTGTATCATTTCATCAGGCAAATTGATTATATACAACCAACTGAATTATATTAATACAGCTGAAATTCAGAGTACCGTGTTTTTTTACCAAAATCTGAAATTATATATCATAGACTTAATGATCTTTGCAACTAAAGGCAAACGAAAAAAACCCTATTTTACCTAAAATGAATACTAACACATACACTAAACCCAGCAGTTTAACACCGATCAGCTAATAGCATATGATGGACATCATAAATAGTATCATCCAATATAAGTCAAACAAAGAATCAAGAAGCATTTAGTCCAACAAATCACCTGTTTTCCAATCTCATCCATGATAATCATCCTTGGCAATGATTGTACCTGCATGGAATGAAAGTTTGACAATATTTGAATAAACAATAGCCAGCAAAAACAGACTGATGGAGAAACTTAATTGACAAACATACCAATCTAGAAAGTGATCCAAGCGTAGTAGCACATGAATGAAGATTAAAGCATATATGCTTCCGTGACAAAACATCCAACTCCCTACACACAAGTCCCCACAAGAATCAACATCAACATCAACAGCACCTTTAACCTAGTTAATTGGGATCGGTGGTAGATGAATCCAATGATAGATACGAAGAAGTTGAAAAAAAAAAAAGGAGAAATAAGACAAAAGAAAAGAAGGATGAAAGAAGGAGGGCAAAAATGAAGAGGAAAGGAACTAAAAATGGATCATCTAGAACATAAAGATAATAACGGGTCTAACCCTCCACCAATCTTATAACTTTTTTCCATTCCGTCCTAGGACACACATAAGTCCCCACAAGAATAACTAGAGTAATTTAACACTTACACGAAAAGAAAAGAAAATAATCATAATACACATGCACACAACGGAAATGTAAAGAATTTCCAATTACGCCACCATTCCAAGATAAATGTGTAGCTTTGATGGCATCAAACAATACCATGTGGTCTAGGGTCAATCTATTAATTGACAACTACAAGGTTATTGTTACGTTCCTGGCCCCTGGGCTTCAAATTCCTTCTCAATCTCCTCAGTGACCTGCACAGAACTAGCCAAGACAACAACAATACAATACAAAGTATATCCAATAATCTCTCTGAATATTCACTCGTTTATTGATTGCTCAAAGTGTCAACAAGGTAACTGCAGAATAGTACAAGAGAGATCTCCCCTGAGATGCTCCCTGAAACAGCCCTGGCTGTGACTACCAAAATAATTCCCCCCTTTCCTTCTGAAATAATTTCCTATTTATAGTTACAGCCTACCTCCTAACCACTGTAACTAACTTCTAACTGCCTTATCCTTTTTAGTATATCTACGAGTGACTAATTTTCCTTTAATATCTAAGTATCCATCAGTTATCAAGTCACGATTCATAATGTAAATCATCAAGCTAACTTTTTAATCATGATCCATGTATTGAGTCTTAAGATTCAGAGACACGTAAAAAAGAAAGCATAAAACATATCATATAAATGATGTATAGTGTTCAATGTGATGATTAAACTAGAAGTCTGACAAAACACAAAGAAATCTCTCACCATATGTCCATATGCCATGTCATAAGTTAGAAGGAGAACAAAGCATTTATATAGCCAAATAAAGTGCGCATAAAGCGAACGAGTGACCAAGTTAAGCCCTCATTTTAGAGGAATGAAAATAGAGCAAAGCAACCAACCTAAAGGATGCAGAGAATGAGTGAGTGATTATGTAAAGTTCCTATTGTATAAAAAAGAAAGAAAAGTAGCAATAGAATAATCAAAGAGGAGGGGGTGCAAGTTGGACTCAGAATAAATACACTGAATTCCTAATAAATTATAACTGTCACACTAGAAATAGCAATGAGACACCTTGTCTTATTATAGTATTTTTTTTTTTAATCAGCAAAGATAAATATATTTATATATATATATATGCAAAGATACAGTACATGAGGGCGAGCCCTGGCACAGCGGTAAAGTTGTGTCTTAGTGACCTGTTGGTCATGGGTTCGAATCCGGAAACAGTCTCTTTGCATATGCAAGGGTAAGACTGCGTACAATATCCCTCCCCCTTACCTGCGCATAGCGTGGAGCCTCCGGGCAATGGGGTTACGTGGTTTTTTTATGCAAAGATACAGTACAAGGAGTACTGAAAAACTTACATCCTAGCCTGAACAGAAGTAGAACCTAGGTGGCTTGAAGCATGAAAAAAGCCAATTAAGTTCTCACTTAAGACTAGGTCAGCAAAAGAAATAAAAACCATCCTAAACCCTCCCCTGGAAACCAAAACATTCCTTCAGGTTACTAGACCAATAATGAAAAGGAAAATCAAATCCTATCTCCAAATTTGTAAGCCAGGACCAGCAGAAAAAAAGAGTATCCTCCAGCAGCTTCTGGCCATTGAAAACTTCGTTG
>CM023958.1:23264532-23278118 GCA_013407115.1 Glycine latifolia | reverse complement strand
TGGAAGACGATTCGATTCCTTTGATGCCAGGTACTCCAAGTCAGGGCGATCCACCAAATCTGCCACCTGAGTAATCTATTTCCTTTTAAGTGGCAGAAGGAATGTTGACGAAAGTGTTCTTTTGGAACATCCGAGTACACCCCTACAATGTTGACCAAGTCAGGGCGATCCACCAAATCTGCCACCTGAGTAATCTATTTCCTTTTAAGTGGTAGAAGGAATGTTGACGAAAGTGTTCTTTTGGAACATCCGAGTACACCCCTACAATGTTGACCCATGACCTTGACTCCCACCATATCGGCAAGATACTAGGGCAGGTGAAAAAAAGGTGAGATGCGTCCTCCTCGTGGCTTCTACAAAAAGGACATGAAGCATCAATGATTTCAATATTTCTCCTTCTTAAATTCCTCTTCGTAGGTAATCTATCCTTCCATAACCTCCAAGTGAAGCATGTGGCTTTAGAAGGGATTTTTATCTTCCATAAAACCTTGAACAACTCATCTTGGTGCTGACTTGTGTCTTCCTTATGGAGTAGTCTATAAGCACTCGCCACTGAATACGTCCCATTTGGTGCTCCTGTCCATAACCATAAATCTGGTTGGTGAAACTGTACCACCAAACTCTGAATGTCCTCCATAAAATTGGCCATCATCTCAATTTCACCTCCCATAAATGGTCTCCTCCATCGAAACTGCCATTCCCATCCGCTCTGAACTAGAGATCCCAATTCTTGAACTGACACACTATATTCCCATCCTTATTATAGTATGTGCAACACCTATATATCATTATAACTGTCACACTAACATAGAACAGACTAATAAAATATTAGTACAAAAATAACTGCTTAATTCAGGGCTTCCTATCAATGCCTCCCAGTACAGAAGTAGCTGAAATAAGGAAACTGTACCTTTCATATCAACATTTGAATTTGGTTCCATCAATTCAACCCTTTTAAATTCTCCTTCTCCCCCTTCATTTCCCCCCAAAATAAACACTCTTAACTTCCTTTCAGGACACCTATGGAGTGGCCCAAATTGTTGGCTACATGGAAAACAGTAATCTTCCTCTCTTCTTCTGACATATTCTTTATATGGCAAATATATATCAATTTCTTACAGCTAATAGTAGTATCCAACCAATGCTTTATGTACCACAATTCTTCTCTGAGGCAGACTTAATCATACTTTTTTTATTTACAATCCATTCAATTTGGAACTTAAAGGAATACATAATCAATTACAAAAGTATTCAGTTCAATAAGCTTTTAGCCTTCAGGACATATGCTCACCACAGGAACTTGTGAAAATAAATAAAGTTGAAATATAACACTCATCCTGCACTTCCATTATTGAGTTAAACACAAGTAGCCAGTATCAAGCTTTCAATATAGTAGAACACAACAAAGAAAATTACTTCATAAAATATGTATTCAGTGAAGGGTAGAAAAAGGACTATTATTCTTACCATTCTGTGAAACCTCTTTCACTGCCTAGGATAATGGCTGTGCCTGACTCACCAACATAAAGGTTATCCGACTTCAGACCAAGGAGTTGCCGCAACTGCCCCATGAGAACCTCAAAAAGCTTCAGGAGATCCTGTTTTAGAATAGGTATGCTTCAATGTTTGGCAAGAGAATTTATGATAATCTACATGACTGTGACTATATTGTGCATGTCTGATTAGCTTAATATGGAAAAATAATGCCATTTTTCCCCAGCTTTGTGAGCATACATTTTTAAATGATTATTTACTAAAACTAAGCAGTTGCCAACCATGCACTAGCTAAGTATATCTGCATAAATAAGTAAATAACTGGCATTAAATTATTTATTTTATATAAAAAAATGATTTTCCAAATTACTGAAATATTATGCCTTAAAATGAAAATCTATCAATTATTACTTTGAGTCAAATCAAGGCTGAAAGTGTTCAGTGTATCACATATGCAATAAAAAGTTCCAAAACACTTGTGTACTGCAAATATAATGAGAAGCAATTATTGTCAACAACATAGAGTGCCAACTAATGAGTCAAAGGCAAACCTGGGGAGAAATCGTATGCCTAACTGGATCCATACTTTCAAAATCTTTTATACAGCTTTGGGGATTCCAGACAACAACACCTCCCCACATCTGCAACATTCCAGAATAGGTGCTCCATAATGTTAACAGACTTGGTAATTATAAGATTATAATACAAAAAGAATGCATAAGGAAATTTTGGAGCTTAGATGAATAACTGGAGATATAAAGCCGTTAGTTTTAGAGATTTCCCCATTTGGAAGCTCCAATTGAAGTGGACACTCCTTTGCAGATGGTATATACCTGACATAAAGAGGAAGCTTAAAATGTAAGCCTGTCTTACAGCATAACATAATAAACAAGCTGGAATCAGACACTTGAGAATATGTGTATCAGTAAGAGAATGAGTCAGAAGTAATTTCATTTTCCCCCCATTTAACTCAAAGACTATATACAGTAAAATGAATCAAACAAATTCTATGTTCAGGTTTGTGGCAATCAAAAAGTACATAAATGTAGGATCAAGTTAAAGTAATATACACCACGAGTTGCAATACTTTTGACCTTCCTCCTGCTGCAACAGAAGTATCCAAGTGCCACTCATTTGAATTCACCTGTTTCAGATAT
Source organism: Glycine latifolia (assembly GCA_013407115.1). Taxonomy (NCBI): domain Eukaryota; kingdom Viridiplantae; phylum Streptophyta; class Magnoliopsida; order Fabales; family Fabaceae; genus Glycine; species Glycine latifolia. The sequence continues at coordinate 23,275,467 of CM023958.1, read as the reverse complement.
AAACATTCGTGTCATAAATATACTATTATAATATCTCACCAGATAGGAGAAACATTGAAAAAATATGACAAGGAAAAAAATAAAATAATAAAAAAGAACTCAAACATAACTTAAAAGATAAAGAAACCCCTGGATGATCAATATATCACCATTTTATAATCTAGACACCATGCTTATATGTCATGTGCTCGTGTGGAAACTTACATCATTTATCCAATTGATAAAAAGTTTGCAAAGTTACAATTTAGATGTAAATACATGGTAGTTGCATTCAAATAAACTGAATATTATAAATGATAATTCAAAGCCATAGATAGAACATACAAAGAAAGGAAGATCCTCGGTTCTAAATATGTGGCTTCCATGCTTATCATCCCAGTAAGAAAATGAAGACATTGGTTTATGGTACAAAACCTGCCAAATAGGAGGAACAATAAAGCATTCAATCTATGGTATCCAATGACTCTTGTAATTGTTCATTTATGATATCTCACCTGGCTTTCAACAGTGATGTTTGCTATAGGTTGTAAAGCCTCAATCACTGGTCGCAACAAAGTCTCATCAATTTCACGAAAATTCCTACAATATAATCATCACAAAAACTTCAAATTGATAGTATTCAAAAGATACATAAGAAAATATTCCTGACCTAACAAGAAAAGATGGACCTACATTATATAACAGGTTGATTGAATATTTAACATCAGCATGAAAATCTTTGCCTTTAACCAACCATAAAATCACCAACTCTGGCACTAGTTGAAGCATTTACATTCTCTATCTGCCCCAATTTTCAGAAGTACATATTTTACAATTACACTACAGTTGCTCTATTGGTTCATGAAAATGCACATCTGTGTACCTAATCTTCAAAAGTGTCAACATGCTAACAAGTTTTCCTACTAAGTCATCAACTTTACAAATATTTTGTCCCTCAAATAACTAATTCGTAGAAATGAAAACTTTCAGGTTTCAAGCACCAGTGGAACACAAGCAGCACCTTTTACAAATCAAATCATACACCAAATCTTTATAGTAACACAAACAAAACCTCAATCATTCCATTTCACAATTCATACCAATCATATATCCAATCTCGAGGGTCTGCATTGAGTAAACTGAAAGAGAGAACAATCCTCCCATCAGAACCAACAGGCATAAACTCGCTGCGAACTGAACCCTCGTCATCCCCGCCATTAACAAAAACCTTAACAAAAACCTCAGCCACATGCAACACTGCCTCCTCCTCCTCAACCCGCCCTACGATCCATGCATGCCTATACTTCCCCACCACACTCCTCACCTCCCCCTCTCCATTCACCACCACAACGCTATACACATTCCCTCCGCCATACTCACTCACCACACTCTTCACCAATTCATCAGCATCCTCGTCACTACCCCTCAGCTTCCCGCCAAAATCAACGGCATTAATGTCTCCCCTGTCCACCGCCACGGCAACAGAGTAATTACCACCACATCCACCGCCGTGACTTAGGTCTGACATTATCCTCGCAATCGCGGCTCCCACATCGTCGTGCGAAACCTTGAAATCGAAATCGAAACCGATGAAAATGGCTTGAAAGTGGCATGGGAAGGACAAGGGTTTCGATTCGATTTGGGAGGAGAAGGCGTCGATTCGATCGAACGGGAGCGGCGCGCGGTAGATTTCGATGGATTTCCACAGAAGAGGAAAACCTGCAAACACCAAAAACAAATAAATAAATAAGTAAAATAGTTGAAGATGAGAAAAGAATGTGTGAGAGAAGAAGGAACCTAGGATGAAAGAGAAGAGCACAGTGACGCTGATGATGATGCGTTTGACGCCGGGTTTTGTGTTTCGCGTGGATTTCGGGTCAGATTCTGGCGTTTGAGTTTGGGTGTTTTCTTCGGCGGATTTTGAAGTTGGCGGCGAATCGGAGATTTCCGCCATTGTTGATCCCAGGTTTTGCGAATTCGAATCCGTAGGAGCTTCCATGTCGAGTGGCTGAAGGTCACTCTACATTAGAATATAAAACCTATATCAATTAAATGTTAAGACACATTAACATCAAGCCGTCTTAGCTCAGCTGGTAGAGCGCGTGGCTTTTAACCACGTGGTCGTGGGTTCGATTCCCACAGACGGCGGGTGAATTTAATTTTTACTCCTTGTATCAATTTTAAAAAAATGTATTAAAGAAAATTAAAATTAGTTCATGTAGAGGAAAATAATGAATAATTTATTTAAGTGAGATGATAATAAATAAAATATGGATTTTTTTGCTTAAAAGAAAATTTTAGACACTAATTTTTTGTGAAAAATAAGTGATTATGTTGATTTTTATTTATGTAGTCATTATGTAATTATATATATATATATATATATATATATATATATATATTATGTAAAAGAGATATTAACTTTGATTGGATAAAAAAATTGTTCTTTTAAATTTTTTATTTGTTTTTATAAAAAAATGCTCATCCATGTATGTTATGTTTTATATAGTTTATATGGTAAGTTAAGTTTAAAATTATCTTTATATTTTTCATGAAAAATTTTCATCCTCATTTGTTGTTTATTTTTATAATTTCTATGATGATAAAATAAAACATTCAACAAATTATTTAAATTAGGAAAGAGACAACTATAAAAAATTATGTTCAAATTTTATGTATTATAATGAAAAATATAAATTAACAACAATAATTTGGATATTAATGTAACTTTAGGTGAATTGTTCATCCCGTGCATTAAATATAATGCTTACTTGTTATTATAAATAAAAAAAGTTTACTAAGTTTGATCGGTCCATTGGAGAGGAGGGTAAAATTATGAATAATTTATATAAGTGAAAATTAATAAATAAAAATAAATGACTATTTGTTTAAAAATTAGTTTTAGACACTAATTTTGTGTGAAAAAATAATAGTGATTATATTGATATTTGATTTTTCTTATTCAATTAAATAAATATTAATTGTGTAAAATAAATTTTAATTTTGATTGGACAAAAATAGTTAATAAAAAAATTTATCAATATGAAATTAGAGTAAATTTTACAACTTTTTTTATAAAAATATTTATGTGTTATATTTTATATGGTAATTTAACTCTTAAATTTTTATTTACAATTTCAATCAAAACAATCATCCATATATTTTTATATTTTTTATACTTTTCATGTTTGTAAAATGAAATATTCAAATCAAGAAAGAGATAGCCATAAAAAATATATTTAAATTAAAATTATAATAAAAAATATAATTTCACCATAATAATTTAAATATTAATGTTACTCCAAATAAATTGTTTATTCCCATAAATTAAGTGAAACAATTTACTTGTGTTTATAAAAAAAAATATACACTCCGATATTTATATTTTTAACTGACGTACTAAGACAATAAAAATTGATAATAAATAAAAAATAAAAAAAATTGAATAATGATATTCTTCTACAACTAAGACATTAGTGTTTTTAAATGTACGATTTTCATTGATAAGTGAGATGATTATTTATCTCTTATTCTCAAGACATTTTATGGTAGATATATTTGTGTATAATGTAACATCCTTCCAATTACTATATTATGCCTAGGTCATAATAAGTAACTAGAAGATGTTAACTTTTCTAATGTAAAATTTTTAACCAAAATCGATTGAGAAAAACTTATATCAATCTTAGAAAATTATGCTTATATAAAACCTGTAGAGACTTTTTGGTCTCTTTAGTAAATTACAACTTAGTAATAACTTGTAAATAATATTCCTTACAATAATAGTAATGTCCATATATTACAAAGCACATAACAAAATACTACAAGTCCGTAACATTAAAAGAAATCTTCCAACTTGTCCTCACTTTGTAACTCCTCCTTTCGATTTACCTGTCTGAAATGACACGAGAACATACTAAAACAGTGAGAATTCCAAAGAATTCTCAGTAGGTGAAAATTTACTTATCATACAGTGTCATTGTCATCATTTCAGCTACTTCGGTTTATTAAGAAAACATGTGAACAATTATAGTTGATTTTTAATTTCATAAACATATAACCCAAAGTAGATTCATTTTATTCATAAACATTTAAAAATAATCTCATAATTCATAATTAATGCAAGCATCATTTTCAATGAGGTCAATGCATAGCTTACCCTTGTTATTTTCCTCTTTAATACCCTAAACTAGACAATGAGCTCATTACTAGACTTAGGTTGCTCCCGCAGGGTCGTGCTCAGCTCAACTGTATCACCCTTTGGGGTCCCATAGGGTCGTGCTCAGCTTAACTGTATCACCCTTCAGGTATTATCTTTCTTTAGTCTTTCCCTCAGGGTCGTGCTCGGTTTAACCGTATCACCCTTTGGGCACCATCAGGGTCGTGCTCAACTTAACTGTATCACCCTTCAAGTCTTATCTTTTTATATTTCTTAATGCACATGACTTGCTCAATGACATGCAAAGCTACATAACTCATGTCATACAATTATTCCACAAAACATCAAGATTTCATCATCACAAAAGAAAATCATAACAAAAAAAACATCATAACAACAAGATTTCTTACTACATATTATTCGGTTTTATAACTCAAAATAGTCCAAAATTCAGCTTACAGCCATACGAATAATCTCAAGAATCAAATGATAAATAAACCTAACTTTCACCTACCTCAAACAAGTTTGCTTCCAATTCCTCCAAGTATTTGGCTTCACCTCAAGGTCTTGAAAGAATGAAAGGCTTATCTAGTATTTGATGTTTTGGAAAGGTGAAGAAGGCAATAGAAGTGAGAGGTTTCACGTGGAATAGGTGGAAGAATGGAGTTTTGAATATGACTTCCACTTAAGGCATTCCTCCCTTTATATAGAGTTTGGAAAATAATAAAATATTCAAGGACATTTCTACCCTTTCTAGCTAGTTACTCCCATTTGGTTTCATTAGAGCTTAGTTTCATCTCATTCCATTTCATTCTAACTAAGCTCATAATGGTTTTCCTAATTATCTTCTATCCTTTATAAAAATCTTCTAAGCCATGATGAATTTCTTCCAAGTGTCCCTCCACTTGGCAAGTTCATGAATCTTCTTCATTATTCTATCTATTTCACGTGGCCAACAAGGAGAAATAAGAGAAGATTTTTCTTCTCTTCATGCCATACTTGTACACATGTATTTCAAGGTTATGATGGCTTCTTATTCCTTCATCAATGGTGGCTTACAAGTGGCTAGGTATTTCTTAAGCCTTCATGATTGTATCTTATCATTTTAATTTATGAATCTTAAGATATTTTTCTACTTATCATGTTTTCATTTCCTTAAAGAGAAGAAAATTGTGTGGTTCTCCTTGTGTCCATATGTCACTTTTCATGAAGAAGAAGAATTTAATTCCAACATGACTTCACACATGGCATTCCTTAAGAGGAAGTAAAGTTCAATTTGAACTCTTCTACCTAAAGGATAATATTAAATAATATAACTCTAGAGTTTTCCAGAAACTGACTTCAATTTCAGTATAAATTGCTCACAAGCAGTTTATACAGAGTGCTACACAGACCTGACATACAAGATTGGTCTTATCTTAATTCGGATTGGTCCGTTCTGCTTCTAACCATCAAAATTACTAAACCATCTTATTGAATAAGTCTATTCATCCTACAATTAAGAGAAAATTCCATAGATTCTATTTATCATTTTTCCATATTTTTCTGATGCTTGAATTCTCCTAAATAAAATTTCAAAGTTATTACCGTACGAAATTCATAGAAATCCTATTCTGAGGCTTCTTGTCACAAAGTATTTTGGTAATTTGCCATCTAAGGGTGCTCTGTAATTTCATCAGGCTTTCACAAAATATCAAAGGGTGTCTTGGTAATTTTTGCCTCAAGGGTACTACGATAATTTGTCATTCACCCTCGGGGTATGATTGTAATTGATATGCTTCTAGCATATATTAGTTTTTAGGGTTATTTAGATATATAAATTGTTAATAAATAGTTAAAATAGTATTAAAAATAGTTATGTTTTGAATTAATAGAATTGATAATGTTTTTGTGAATATTTTGTTTTTAGGAACCCAAAGCAAGGAGAAAAGTTGCAAAAGACCCAACACTGGTCATTCGAACATCCCGCGCGATCCGCACGGGAACCATGCGATCAGCGCCACAACTTAAAATGCCTAATGAATTCGAATCAACCATGCGATCAGCGTGGGAGTGGCACGATCAGCGCCATAAACTCGCTGAGACCTGAATTTTGGTGATTTTGGGCACCTATAAAAGGGAAAAGCTTGGGGTTTTTGGGGCTCTCGATTTTAGTGAAGAACAGAGTTTCCAAAAGGGGATTAAGCAAGAGAATCAAGGGGGAAAGCTTCTAAGGCAAGATTGGGCTCAATTGGAAGATTGGGAACATCATCCTTGGTTGTAATCAAGAGAACTGAAGAAATAAATAAATAAATAAATACAACAAAGAAGAGAAATTACAAACCTTCGATGAGACCATTTAAATGTGCTTCCAAAACAATCCATAAATAAAAATACATTCTAAAAATGAAAAAAAAAGTTTAAAGTGGAGGACAATTTATATTTCCAGTAATCCAAAATTAAATTATTTGAAGGATCTAAAAGGAGGGTACCTTAAAATCTCCCCATTATTCTTATTTACTTCACCAATAGTTAAGACCTTGAAAGTAAATACATAGGTAATAATTTTACAAAGGAGTAAACTATAATAACACTTCAAACATTCTATTAAAACTTTTAAAAATTCAAAAAGTAAATAAAGGTAGTGGACATTGTATTAGTAGGCAAGTAGGAGATGTTTTCTATATCAATAACCAAACACATTTAATAAGGCAAAAACACACCCTTTCAAATTCAATAACAAAGCTCTGAAACATATGTAATTATATTACAAATAAAATACATCAATACACTCATAACAGAATTGATATTAGTACTTAAAAACAATATTTGAGTAAAAAAAAAGGTGTACCTTTATGTGGCTCAAATATTTTAGCAAAAGATCTAAAACAATTAGTAAATTGGCAATTCGTCTACGTTACAAACAAAGATGAAATAAAAAGACATTAAAAAAATTATAAATTAACATACAATATTATTTCAAGGATATAATGTTTAACTCGTTTAGAAACTCTAACTTGTTCGCCTTTACCTATTTTTAATCAAGAGAAACACCATTTAAATTTTATTTCCATACCAACATATCTTGCGTGTAATAAAATTATAATAGGGGCAAGACCTTTGCTTGAGCAAAAAAAAAAAACCCATCATAATGTTTAACCAATTTGATACTATATAAATTTTGAAATCGATTTAGAAATTTAACATCACCTTTATCTATTTTTAATCAAGAGAAGCACCACATGAATTGTTTTCTGATGTCAACAGTTCTTGCAGGTAATAAGATCAAAATAATTTTTTTTGTGAAAAAATAAATTGATTAAAAAGATACAAAGAAATCTAAAGAAGAGTTTTCAATCATTGTAACATTGTATTAGTAAGCTGCTGGAAAATTAATTCTTAAATTTTTATGATGAAAATCATCACCCAATAAAATCTCAAAAATATCATATTGGACCATCAAGAGATCGTAGCAAATAAAGTGTACATGTTTCCATTACAATAGTGATTTATCCTTTTATTCTTGTAACCTTTTAGTCTTTCCTTTATAATCTTTAGTCTTCCTCAGTCAAATCACTCCTTAGAGGTTATTTTTTCAAGATGGGAAAGAAAGAAAGAAAACTTGATTTGACCTATTGGGGACCATAACCCTATATATAGTGTTTTTCTTTATTGTTCGGACAGTAAGCTCCTATTAAACCTAATTGACCCAATAGTGGTATCCACCAATTTATCCCATATTTACTTAGGAATCTATTTGGGCATATTAATTGATCACTTTAATTTACCCAATATATATTAAATAACAATATAATTATTAATACAATATGTAGCACATAATAACATCAGAAAATTTAATTTCCTAACAATCTCTCACTTGAGTTACATATTGACTTGAGATAATTATATCGTCTCCTATATTAAAATGAGATCATGGAGGTTTTTTTCACTATTAGGTGTAACTAAACCTTCCATGGTCATCACACCAATATATTCAACGATATAGATCAAGTACGGATGAGTGGCATGGAAATTACATGCAATGTGATCTCTACCATGCTTATTCCCAACTGATCCTTCTTTAGTCCTTATGGGATCAATCCTTAATTTTTTGCATACACAGAGCAGAAACACAAGCACAAAAATTACACATTCAGAGGGAAAATAACATCAAAGTCTTTATTATGCAGAAAATAAACATATAAATGTTTTTACATAGAACACCAACATAAAGAACTCTCACTAAACCATAGTGTCATCAAACAAAATAACACCTATATGAGTAGTATGCTCGTTAAAGACCTTAGGCACCAAACCTTTAGTAAGCGGTTCTGCAAGCATGACGTTTGTTCCTATATGTTCTATGGAAATTTGACCACTCTGAACTCTTTCTTTAACAATCAGAAACTTTATATAGATGTGGTTCAATTTTGAAGAGCTTCTATTATTATTGGAGTACAACACTACTGACTTATTGTCACAATAAATCTTTAGCAGTCTTTCAACACCACTTACTATACATAGCCTTGTGACAAAATTTCGCAACCATACCCCATGGTTGGACGCCTCAAAACAAGCTACAAATTCAGCGGCCATAGTAGAGGAAACTACAAGTGTCTGCTTAACATTCTTCTAAGAAATAGCTCCTCCAGCCAACATGTAGACATAACCTGACATAGATCGTTTACTATCTTGGCATCCAGCAAAATCAAAGTCAGTATACCCGATGATCTCTAATTCATCTGACCTCCGATATGTGAGCAAGTAATCCTTTGTTCTCTTCAAATAACGCATAACTCTTTTAGTTGTTTCCAATGATCCATCCCTGGGTTACTCAAGTATCTGCCCAATACTCCCACTATGAATGCTATGTTAGGACGAGTGCAAACTTGAGCATACATTAGACTTCCTATAGCTGATGCATAGGGAATATTTTCCATTTCCATTGTCTCAAGTTTATTCTGTGGGCATTGTTGCATACTTGAAACACTGTTTCTTCATGTGTCCACTCTTTTTGCAAAAATAGCAGGTAAATTCTTTATCCTACTTCTTTTACTTCTTTAGCATGGGTGATTCATCTGTAGTGTCCTTAGCTCTCTTTTTTTTTTTCTTATTATGAGATGTTGATGCCAAGTAAGCACTATAAGTCTTTTCTCGCTGAAGACTTTCTTCCTCTTGCGCACAATGAGCAATGAGCTCATTAAGAGTCCATTTATCCTTTTGTGTATTGTAACTCACTACAAATTGACCATATTGTGCAGGAAGAGAAATGAGAACCAAGTGCACAAACAAATCATCAGATAGCTCTAACTTTAGTGCCTTGAGTTTTCCAACAAGATTAGACATCTCAATAATGTACTCCCTGATGTTCCTCTTTCCTTTATACTTCATGCTTACAAGTTTTGCTAATGTGTTGTTTCCGCTTTTTCATTTTTAGCAAAATATTGCTCAATTTCTTTGAGGAACTTCCTAGCATCAGTGCTATTAATAATAAAGCCTCGAAACACCTCTGTAATAGAGCGTTTCATGATCATCAACTCATGCGATTAGAGCGCTCCCACTTCTCTATGTAATCCAAATTTGGATTTTCCAGAGTGAAAGTGGGTTTCTCCATCCTTAGCACAAGGTCTAGATCTATGCAACCAATAACAATTTCCACATTTTCTTTCCATAATTTAAAGTTCATCTCGTTCAACATATGAATCATGTTCACTTGAGCAGGATAATTAACAGTAGTAGTAGAAATTGTATAGAAAACAAATAAGATAACATATTTAACATTCATGTCATACCAAATGCATAATTAAAACAAAAATGCATATACATGACTGACATTAACAAACAATCCAAATCAACATGGGCCCATTTACAAGACACCTAACACAACATTAACATTTGATCTTTGGACCAAAAATATCAATTTGTAAGTGATGCTCTCAACGTAGTAATCAAACATTGAAATAAATATTCTCAAATTATAGTCTTTCTTTGGGCCAACTACTGCTTACATGAAAATCTTTATAATCGTCACATATTTATCACCATATATATATTATTTGGCCAAATAATAATCTTCCTTTGGGTCGATAATTATTCGCATAAATAACAAATATACTCATCTTTATACTTCACAATTAGGAATTATCCACAACAGAGGTTACTTTGGCAACAATATTGTTTCAATCAATTTATTATGAAATACAAGACAATTAAAAACAATAATAATTAAATAAAACATACATAAACCAAAAGTTTATTTTATTTAATTAAATGCCTAAGTTCCTTAATTTGATTGCCTCTATTTTTTGAATGAGATTATAATAAAATTATGCAAACTTTATCATAATGGATTGAATGTTATTCTTGATAACAAATTATCATTTAATTGTTAAGAATAATATTTTTAAATAAAAAATAAAAAATTCGGCAAAAGAACCCAAATAATACATTTTTAATATAAATTTACCGATTTGGGGCTGTTTTGAAACATATTACAAATCTGGGGCTGTTGGTCACGCCCAAACTGGGCAGGGGTGGTCACGCCCAATCTAGGCGTGTTCCACCCCAGGGTGACACGTGGCAGCCCAGTGAATGCGCGGTGTTTCCGTAAACTTCGGAAGGTCATAGCTTTTGACTGGGAGGTCCGATTGAGGCGAAACTGGTGGCCACACGATCGTTGTTCCGAGGAGAAGCCCCTGACAAGTTTCCGAAGGGGACTTGGTCCAAACTTTTTCCCAAAAAAGGCCTCTAAGTGCCTCAAAATTGTGATTCAACATTCGAACCTCCAAAAATTTGCTCATTTTTTTATTTTTGATTCA
>CM023958.1:23202249-23246903 GCA_013407115.1 Glycine latifolia | reverse complement strand
CCCCCCCCCCCCCCCCCCCCCCTTCCACACACACACATTGCATATTCACCTTTTTTTCTATGATAATGAGACCCTCATAAGTTGACTTTTCTGAGTTAAAAAGATGAATGCTTTTAATACCAAAGTATGGCCACCTATATGGAGGTGTTGGCTCAACTAAAGCCAACAAAAAATAAAATGTACACCTATTAATTAAGGGTTAGATTTCATCTTAATTAAAACCAATAGCCCAAGAATTGGGGCAGGCAATGTGGGACTTCCCAACAATCCCCTCCACAAATGTCTACCAGAATAGGCAGTGATTCATGAAGTTGGGCTACAGGCTTTGATACCCAGTTAGCTTTAATCTTAAAACAAATTGGCATTAAGTGAAGTTGTCCAACAAATATATAAGCTGCACTCCAAGAATTGAGGCAGGCGATGTGGGACTTCCCAACGATAATGGTGCCCAACATGGGTTGGACAGGTGTTGGGAAAGTGTTGCTGTTAGACACATGTCTGAAATTGCAACACTTCAAACAAGAGAAAATGTCAATGCTTTGTACACTCTGGTTCGTAGTGAACTCACTACTCTGTTCTGATCTGTTCATCATGCTACTGCTGCACACTGGTTGGAAATGTCTTCCAGTGGGAAATGTTTGACAACTTTATATATACGCCGTTTTGTTCTTTGTTATTTTTGTTTACAACTAGCATTTTTCCAATCTTATGTTTTTATACTTGGAATTGTTAGGTTGTGATTTATGAGTTTTATGCATTTTCAATTTAAGTTTACTTTTATTAGTGATTTTAAGGTTATTTTGTGGTATTTGTTACTTTTATGCATATATTGTTTGAATATAATTTTGCATTTTAGGTAAGATCATATGATCCATGCTATAATCCTATGATTTACGATATTTCATCCCCCTCCTAATCTTGAGTAGGATCTAAATTCTGCTACATTGACTTTCGCATTATGCTTGCTATTTCTATCCTTGGGGGGGAATTAATTTATTTCTTAAAACATAGCAACACTATATAGTGTATAGTATATACATATATTGAAATCAAGATTACCACATTTTAATTAGTCTAAATTGACATGGGAGTAGGTCAAATATCAGTTGGGTCTGAGACATGGAAATTCCCACATAGAGGCTGTCCTATTAATAATCTACCTTTTAGGAATTAGCTATCCTCTACATCAAGTGGTGTCAAAACCCAGTATATCCACCCTATGGAATCAGGAATGGGTTCACTGCACTTTACAAATTGACAGGATTGATGTAGTAGTGTGAGTCCCATATCGGTTTAATGTTGAGAAACTCCTATTCACATAGGATCTCCTCGCTCCTAACATCATTACTCTTAAGAATGGGCTCTCATCTACTGAAGTTCTATGTGATATTAATATTCAGCACTCATTTTATGTGCACCACAAAGTTATCAGGGAAGAAAGATCAATAAACAAATAAAGTAAAGAATAGATCCAAAATTGGTGAGTTATGATTATACAAACATGTGTGTGATGTTACAGAAGTGGTTTTAATCAGAATAAACTAAATATTCAATCACAAAATCAGGCAGATTTAAATTTATGAACTATTACTTCTATACATGTATAATACATATGCATATGTGTAAGGTCTGGATCAGAATTTAGGAACAAAAAAGGTACTTTATATTGAAAAATGAAGAACATGAGAGCACTAATCCATTTATAATGAGAATTCTCGAGCCCGCAACATCCTCTTCTAACACCCCCCCCCCCTCCAATTTTATGCTACTATTACAAATTTACAATTCCCTACTCCTGTGTATGGAACGCCATGACTCATGAGCACCAAATAAGACCCGGTTAAATTCAGAAAGATTAAGAATCAACACTATGCTGAGTAATAATGAGACAAAAATTTTATATGTCAACTTTCTAATAGCAACTTAATAATGACCAATATTCCTTCAGTTTCTTTGTATATTGACGAAATTATAAATATATTTTCTAAAACAAGTTCAATAACAGAGCTCAAATCTAATAGTTACACAGAGATACTAATAAATCGACCATATTTGGTGAACCTAACACATCAATTGAGAGAAAAATACCACCAACCACAAAAGCCATTGCAGAAGAATGTTCTTCTACTATCTATACACACATATTCATTGCATGAGAAAAACTATTAAAAGAAAACCATGGACCTGCAACACCCTGGCACATTATTTTGTTATCTGTCATGAAAGGTTTTAAATAACCAGCGAACCACATAACCAGATGTGGTCACGGTATCACCACATCATCCTACAACAGCTGCAACACAACTACAACCACAGGACAACCAGAATTTAAAACATTACTTTTAGGAACTAGCATGTGCATTAAAACTAATCCTTGTATTTTAGAACTGACATAAATGGCAAGCAGAAAAATGCATCAAACACTAATCAATTTTAAAAATTTCATACAACAAAGGGAACCCTTCTTCAACTGAAGCCCAGACTAAAGAAGGGTCAAAATATAATGTATATCAACACTTCTATCCAAAAAGTTGGTGCTTCAAAACTAAGAAAAATCATAAAGTGTACTCAAATAATAAATAGGGATGCAAATGACACAGATGAAAGGAGTATGAACACACCCATCAGTGAAGCCTCAAGCAAGTGAGTTCTCCACAGAACTTGATCCATGGGGGACATAGTACCAAGTTTAGCACCTTTGTTCTGGATCTTGACAATGCTCATGAGACTTGAAAGGAGAATCACAGACATGGTACCAGCAATGGTTTTCACTGTAGCTGGACCCTTCCCCATCTTCAACTGATCCAGGCTCTTTATCACAAGATCTCTCAAAGGTCCTATCTTAACCAACAATAGAAATGCCAGAACCCCCTCAACAAAAATCACCATGAACAACAACTGAATCATCCTTTTGCGTTCTTCAAAAAACAAAAATGCCCACTTCACTATAATTCCCCAAAATCCTCACTTTTGCCAAATGAGGTGCTATCACTTAAGCTTTGAAAATCAAAATCTACCCCACAAGGAAACTCATGCCTCAAAATGAAAAAAAAAATACACACAAAGCAGCTACCTTTGAACTGAATAAAAAGAAGAATACTCCTCAAGTCAAACAAACACAGACCCTTTTGCCACTTTGCTGAAACTAATAGAAGCACGCAATGACCCACATGAATGTGCTAACGAAACACAAATATGCAGCATCAAAGCTTTAGTCTTTACATGCATTGATTTCAAGGGAAAGGCTCAAAATTCAACGATCGCTGGTTGAGGCAGAGAAGAGATGGCTGAAGTACAAAGAGACAAAGTTTGGTAAAGGAAAGGTCTTTCTTTAAACCCTTTTTAAGAGAAGAAACTTTTCGCGTAGAGGGTTTGTGTTGTGTGTGTAAGTGTAGGCTAAAAGAAATTAGTTTCGTATTCCGAGGATCCATTCGATAAAATGAAAAGAAATTAAAAAAAAAAGTGAATTGATATAAAAAAAATTAAATTAAAATAAAATATAAAAGTGATATAAGTCTCATATTATTAAGAATGTATTCGTTCGTAAAAAAGAAAATGAAATAAATAAATTGTAAAATAATATAAAACCAGAGTCTCATGGGACCCAGAGTCTCAGTCAAGCATGTCAACAGCACCGCCTATGTGAACGCGATGTCTTCCGTCAATTTTTCTTTTCTAGTAAAATGCGAAAATCACTTCATTTACGAGTCAAGATCTCCACATTTCCGAACGACTAGTGAACAAAACAAATCGTAATTAATAACTTACTTCAGTAAACCACCTTAACGAGATATTTGAAATTAAGGAAATTTTAAATAATTTTTTAAAAGTTTAATATGTGTGAATTACCGTATATTAGTTTAGCATTTTTTTAAAATATATGTAATTTTTGTGTTACCAAAAAATTGAATTCAAGTTCCAAGAGGTTTAAAAAAAATACTTATGTTATTAAATCAATTGAATTAGACTTTCTTAATAAAATAATATAATTTAAATATTAATATTAAAATATGTTAAACTAAAATGACAATAAATAAATAAAATTAGAAATTTAAATGAAATAATTTAAACTTGCATTTAGAAATTTATGTACGCACTTGTTTTAGATTTATTCAATGAGATTATCTCATTCTCGTTAAACTTGCATTTTGGACGTTGCTAGCTAAACTTGCTTTTCTTGCAATTTGGCCTAATGTTATTTCAAATTATGTCTAGGTAAAAAATTTTCAACTTACAATTTGATTCTTGAATATTCTACTTACAATTTGATTCTTGAATATTCAACTTAATCTTATTTCAGATTTGTAGATTAATTCGACTGGTTAGTTACCATTATTATAGCACCTTTTAATACTCTTTGTTGGTTATTTATCCATTATACCAAAAATATATGTATATCTTATCTTAGCTCTCAAATCCTAAATTTATGTGATAAAGGATCATGACATGTGATTATTAGATTTTTAAATATTTTACATATGTATCACATTTTTCTCAGATTTGAAGTTATCATGTTTGTTTAATTAAATGTCATATCGTTATTTAGAGAAGTAAATATTAAATGTGTTTTTAAATTAGTTATTCATCCATTAGATAAAAATATATCTCTATCTTCACTCTCAATTCCTTAACTATTGCATTATGAGTTTTTACTTTAACAATGACTTGTAAACTTTGATAAATAAACTAATCATAATTATAATTTATTAAGGAGCAAAGAGCCTCCAACACTATTCCTACTTAGGAATGATGACTCATCATATTAAAATGGGTCTCGAAATCTTCAAAATAAACTTGTCTCAATATCTTCAAAATTAAAATTGTCCCGGAATCTTCAAAATTGAAATCGATTCGGTAACATCAAAATTGAAATCAACATTGACACAAATAGTCAGATTAAATCGACTAGATATCTTCATAACTGAAATCATCAAATTCGTCGGTGCAAATCTATCTTAGAATACGAAATCGGTTCAAGAGTGGTTAACGTAGATTTTTCATCATTACAACACATGTTATGAATAAATCTAACCATAGGAGGAAGATCTTTGGACTTAACATCCTCATTGTTCTTACCAATGAAGTGAGTCACAACATCTTTTCGAGAGGTTCCAACTAACTCAAACCAGTTGTTATGAAATAGCTGTAATCCTTCATTGGAAAGATTCAGATACACTGCCAACCCTTCAAGGTCTACTAACACATCATGATAAGAAATTGCCCCTTAAGGGATCATGAATCATTCTCACACTTAGCTTGATATGATGAGGCATAGACAGTTCTCACAAGCCTTGGATACATTGGTTCTCGAATGTTGAACAAACTCATCCACTCTTCATTGATAATGAGACTCTTAACTGGTCAGTCTTCATCTTCAACCTCATTGAGGTTGTAGTATTTGCCACCCATTACACCTTCGCCCTTCCATTCCTGAAAAGCATCCTACATGTGCTTCTTCTTAAGATATCTCCATTTTTTGCATCAAAATCTACTTATTCTTTCTCTCATTCTTCATTCTCTTTTACTTATGTCTTCTCTTCTTTCCTCTTGATTTTGTACTCCCTACTTCTATTAGGAATAAACTTCCTTTTGCTCCTAGACACACCAACCTCTTCTTCAGCAGCCATTGATCCTTCAATAGAAGACACTCTTGGTTGAGATTCTTGAAGGTATAATGGGAGAATCACACATATAGGCTAAAGGTTTAGAATAAATGCATCATTTGTATGTGTTCTATAAGAAGATTCTTGGGAAGAAGATGAGGTAGTTAATAGGCTTGAGAGTTTAGGTGATGGAATATGAGGCTTTTCATTATCATGAGATGAATTTAAGGAGCTTGTGTTTGTGAATTTTCTATTTGTCGATCTGATTCTCATGAACTAATTGAGATGAAGATTTGGAAATGTTATGGTTAATAAGATTATTTGTTTATGATGTATAAGAGATATACGGGATGGATAAGAGATATATGGGATGGTCGTTAGGGATAGAAGAATCTTGATAAGATATTGGGGGGAGAAAGAGAGAGAACATACAAGGTTTTAAATGGTAAAAAAGTACTTACACGTTTTTTACCATTTTGAGTTTTTGACCTGAAATGGGAGAAATATGATAACTTTTATCTTATTAAATGTTAGCTCTTCTTGGAGGAAACACAAGTTTTCTAAAGAGGGTTGTTTTAACAAGTAGCATAGAGAAAAATACTTTTTCAAGCTTAATGTTCAAAACTCGGGTTACCATTCTCTGTGACAACTAAGAGAGTGAGATAGACATGTTAATAAGATTTTCTTCTAACTTTAGAAGCATCTTTTGTGCTTCTGATGATTTTGTTTCTTCAGAACCTATATAAAAGGTTTATACTTACATTCTGATATTTCTAATTGGTCTCTTGGACATTAGAAGCTTTATTTTGTTTCTGATATGGACATGGCTTAGACTTCCAACTCAAAGTTCAATTTTTTCTTCCTTCTTGGAAGATTTTTGTGGTCATCTGAGTTTGCCTTTTTGTCCATATGGATAAGAACTTAATTGGTTTTGTCCTTTATCAAGGGCTTCTTGCCTTTTGACAGAATATAGGTTCCTTCTAAAGGCTTTTCCTTATCCTTTCAAACCTTAATCTAAAAGAGTGTCTTGCCTTGTCATTCCCTCTTCCATTAGATTGACAGTTGTCACTCTGGTGACAACCGCTATTCATTCATTTGCTTTAACTAAAGATGGGAAACTTCCCTTTCTTCTTATTTAGTTGTCTTCCTTTTGAATCAGCCTTTTCATCCTTTTCTCTATAGTAGGATGTCGCAAAAGAAGAAGGATTCTTAGGCACCCTTTCCACATAGGGTTCTTTAACAAGTTCTTTCTTTGGAACTATGTTCCTATAGTAACATTCAATGGCTTTATAGTCCTCCTTGTTACCATAGGTAAGTTTTTCAGCCTTTCTTCTAGAAGGTTTTAACATGCAACAAATATCAAAGTGTTGATTCTTAGGTAAAATGCATTTTTGACTAATAATGTAATAGACAGTGAAAACATTATCAAATGCACACCTTAGAGTCTTATGTTTACTACTAGGAAGTTCAGAAGCATTAACCTTATATTTTGAAGCTTTTGATCATTTAGCCATAAGGTAGAAATTAGCTTGCATCTCTTCATTTGATGATTCATCATTATCATCCCAAGTAGAGTTGGCAAAATGGACTTGGCCTGATGGGTCGGCCCACAATTAGGGCCAAATTGGGCTAAAAAATAGGTAGTCCAAATAGAAACAAGCCTATTTGGCCTAGCCTGTATAACCCAACGAACCAAATGGACTTAGGCCGGGTTGGCTCAGTAGATATATGATAAATATAATTTCCGTCCCCCTATTTTCCCAAATTCACGATTTTAGTCCCCTTTTTTTTAATTGAGACATTTCATTACCCACTTTTAAAATTTTGCGATTTTAGTCTCCCATTTTTTAATTGAGATATTTTGTCCTCCACTTTTGAAAAATTCATATAAGTTGACATCTATGAACTATGTAAATGTTGATGGACACATGTCTGTTTATTATCCACATGACAAATGTTTTTATTGCTAACAAGTTTAACTATTTTAAAAAAAGAATTAAAAAAGTACACAATCAAGTCTGAAATTGAACAACTAAAATTATAAATTTTTTAAAAGTGGGGGATAAAATGTCTTAATCAAGAAAATAGGGGACTAAAATCACGAATTTTTAAAGTGGGGGACAAAATGTCTCAATTAAAAAATAAAAGGACTAAAATCGCGAATTTGAGAAAATATGGAAACTAAAATTGCATTTTAGCCAATAAAATATAGTAACTTATTAATATAATTTATAATTTTATATTTGTTTTATATAACTTGCATGAAGTTCTTAAAGAACGAAAGTCACACTAACCATAAACTTAAGAAGTCATTGATGCTATCTGAGTTTTATATTACTTTGTGTTGTGACTTTTTTATCTTAGAATTTAAATGGCTTTGCCAATACTTGTATGAGGATTTAGAGAGAATCTGAATCACTTCATTTTCTCTTTTGCATGTTGTGCCAAATTAATAATTTTTTGCCTTTTGATTTTCTTATTATTTTTACATAGAATCAATTTTTTAACTTTTTTTTTCTAAATTAGCTTGAATAGGCCCAATGGTCTAACAGCCCGAAATAAGACTGGGTTGGACCTACAAAATCCCAACCCACAAGAATATGGATGGAGCTTGGGTTGGCCTGTTTTCACTATTTGACCCAATGGACCAGGTTGGCCTAGTTTGACTCATCCATTTTGCCAGCTCTAATCCCAAGATGCCATTATAGCCTTCTTCTAACCTTGACTCCTTTTGAGTAGTGGACACTCTGATCTGCAATGTCCATGTTTATTGGATTTGTGGAAAGTGTTTTTCTCCCCTACTTTTGAGAATCCATTGAGTTTTGGAAGTTACCCTTTCCTTTATTCTTTCTTGTGAATCTCATTCTCTAGATTCTTCTTGAGATTAAAGCTAGTTCATCCTCCTCTCCAAAAGTAGTATCCTCTTCTTCTTTAGAGGTTGTTGGTTGTATAGTCTTTCTTGAAGAGGTACTTACCTTAAGGGCATTTTCTAGCTGAATTCCATCCATGATTTCTTGCTCATGAACTTTTAGATATCCTAGCAATCCATTTGGCCTTGGGTTTGTTTTACAATATCACCATTCAATTCCTCTTCTTGGGAATATATGGACCTTCTTAGACAATGTCCTATGTCTATGTCCCAAGACTTCATGAAGAACTTCATTTTGTCCTTCCAAAAATAGTAGTCTATCCCATCTAAGCCTGGTGGTCTATTTTTGGATGCTCCTACTGGTACGAATAAGAAAGAAACATTTATAGGAGAGAAATAAAAAGAACAAAAAATGATGATGACGGTGATAATGAAACTTCACCTTTATTTTCCTCTTTGCTATTTGTCTTTTGTTAAGTCTGACTACGTCCAAGTCACATTGGATTTACCAAATCGTTAAGTCCCTAAGGTTTTGATGTTAACAATGTATAAATTTTATATGTTAACCTTTCATGCTTAAGCTACAGGTTTATCTATCTCTATGAGATACAAGCAGAAAGCATGAACAGAAAGCCTTTGGACGATAGTTGAAGTATTAGTCATTGGACGATGCTACTTCAACGTCCAGTCCCAAGAAGACAAGTGCTTTAGCACCTGGCTCATAGTATAAAGGAAATGGAACTATTACCCGATCCTTAAGAATTGAGAGTTATCATCAGAAAGTAATGTACATGGTTCAATAAGCAATACATGCCATATCGCACAAGAGAGAAGTTTTGAATAATCATGTCTTGACATTCTTTATTCCTTTTATCCATCACACTATTCAACCCCCCTTTAGTGTGTTTTAGGTACTTCAACTGGTATTAGAGCTCAGTCTCTAGGTTGAGCTATTGACAGAGCAGAGGAAAGGAAATTCTTGAAATGATGGAAGAAGGATTTGTTATGAACATGCCTATCATGTTCAAGGGAGTCAAATATGACTACTGGAAAGAAATTATTATTGGCTTCTTCGAATCCACTCACATTGATATGTGGGATGTTGTAGAAAAGGACAATCACGTTCCCCTAGACGTTGTGAAGAAGAAGATCCCCAAGGACAAATGGAAGGATGATCAGAAATTCAAATTCTTTCTGAAGTCATGCGCTAGAAATGCCCTACTATGCGTTCTATCAGAAGAAGAATATTCCAAGGTTCACTACTTTAAAAGTGCCAAACAGATGTGGGACACCTTGGCTATTACCTATGAAGGGTCCTCTGAGGTAAAACGTAACAAGTTACATAACAAGTTGAGCCTTTTGACATGTAACTATGAACTCTTAAGTGTGGAAGAGGGAGAAGATATCCATAAACCATTCAAAACGAGCTTCGATCTCTAGGTAAACATTATGATAATTATGATCTTATTGATAAAATCTTACGAAGTTCGTCTAGAAAGTAGAGACCACATGTTACAAATTTAAGAGCCATTAAGAATCTTGATACAATATCTCTTGAAGAACTCATTGGAATTCTTAAAGTCCACAAGCAAAAGCTTGCTCAAGATGAAGGAACAAAGAAAAGGAAGTCGCTAGCCCTTGTAGCTCAAAGACCAAAACATAATTTTAGTCCAAAGAATCATCATCCAAAGCCCTTGTTGTTGATGATACTTCAGAGGAAGAATATGACAATGATGACTTTGATGAAGGAGATGATGAGCTAAGTCTGATCACCAGAAAGATCAAAAAGATGTGGAAAAGCAAGAACTCCTCTAGGTTCAATAGTTCATCCAAGAGATCCTTCCAAAAGAAGGAGAAAAGTCCAGTCATATGCTATGAGTACAAGAAGCCAGGACACTTCAAGGCAGAACTTGAAAAGTCAAATGATAAGAAGAAGAAATTCTTCAAGTCCAAAAAGAAGAGCCTCATGAGCACTTGGGATAACCTAGACGGTTCATCGTGTGATGAGGACAATGAGGAAGAGGCCAACCTGTGTCTGATGGTTGATGTGTCCATCAGTAAAGCAGAACCAACTCTAGATGTAGGTTCAAATGATGAGGATCCTCAGCCTAATGACATTGTCAACTCTTATGGTGAAGAGATAATATTCAAATCTAGAGAAAATTTAATTAAAGGGTACAATCAACTTCTTTTTTCCTCTGCTCAAATATCTAAAGCTTATAGAAAAATAAATAAAAATTTCCATCATCTTGAAAGAAAGCATGAGGATCTTAAGAAAACTCATCAAGCTCATTTACTTGATTTTGTCCTGGAAACCACTTTACCTGGTGATGTACAAGACACCTCTTTTTGTGAGGAGGTCAAGGCATTATTGGACAAAAAGGTATCCAGTGGACAAGAGATTCTTCTTAAGGATTTTCAAGATTTGGAAGAAAGGGTGAAATCCTTAACCACAACTAATGAAGATTCAAAAGAAGATTGCAAGGAAATGCTTAAACAAAAGATTTTACTACAAAAAGAAATGCTCCATTTCTAATAATGAGTTCAATAAGTTGAAAAAGAAGAACTCATATCTCTGGCCAAAATGTCAATGTTATAAAAAGGTTTCTTCTTATTTAAACTATAAGTTTAGTGGACGTGAGGCCTTGAAGGAACTACTTCATGAGATTGTAAAACATTGTGAGGAATATGAATCTTAAGGGATAACCTAGGAAAATTTATTGGTGGTCATGAAGCCCTTAACAAAATTATTAAAGTGCAAAGAAACCCTACAAATAAATCTGGCTATGGTTACAATGGAAAAAAGGTTGTGCATGGTGAAGGAGTTGCTGTTTGTTATTTTTGTGGAAAGGTGGATCATAAGACTCATAAGTGCAAGGACTTCCCTGAAAAGGGAAACCTATCAAAGGGTCCGTCCAGTGCTTACTAGCGCTCCCAAGCTAACAAGGAAAAAGGACCCAAAAAGATTTGGGTACCTAAGAGTAAATAATACCTATTACAGATATCCTTGATAGCAAGAAAGAAACACCAATCATGGTACCTAGACAGTGGCTTCTCACAACACATGATAGAAAAAAAGGTCTATGTTCCAATAGCTAAGCCCTATGACTAGTGGGGTTGTCACTTTCGAAGGGAATCAAAAAAGTCTGATAACCGGTGTAGTTAAAATTTGTATTCCTCCCTATCCTCCAATTGATAATGCTTTACTTGTTAAAGGGTTAAAGCATAATCTGTTGAGCATAAGTCAATTATGTGATAGTTGTAACGCACTGAAATTTTGATAACTGAAAATATATGTTTGATGTATTTCTTGTATTATTTAATTAGTTTACTAATTTGGATTAGTTGAAGTTAGTTTTGATAAGCGTTTGTCGTGTGGCTTCAAAACAATTAAATTATGCTAATTCTGTAGCACAGGATTAACCTAGGTCGACTCAAAGACACTATCAATATGATTCTATCTTCAATTCACCACTAACAGTAAAGGGGATTTTTGTCAAATAGTTTGCAGGCGTGAAGTAAAAATTGCAAAAACACAAACTACGATTAAAGATCAATGCAGAAAATAACAGAATTGATAACAAGTAATGTAAAACAGATTAAAGAGCATCAATCCAATTCACCAAACCAAGCTATTTGAATCATCATCATTCTCAAAAATTTATCCTAATGTGAAAGTTCATTCAATTTCATTCGAAGTAGTTCAATCGAATTAACCCCTAAATTAATTGAAACCACAACCCTAATTGAAATATCATCCAATTAATCTGTGATTTATATTCGAAATTAGGAAATGAATCCATAACCTAATCCGCTTTCAATCCTAAACGCATTCATAATCATGAAAACAGAATAGCAATTGAAGAAGAAAGTGAACATTCACACAGAATTCAAAATACCAAACCAGAACTCAAATTCTTCTCTTGTTTGGGTTGGATCCTTGGATTATTGATTATTTAGCCTTCCATGATCATCATCAATGAAAGCCCCATGAAATAAGTGCACAAAAATGGAAGAAAGGAAAATGAAAATGAAGAACAAGGAAGAACAGTTGAGAGAAAATAAGAGAAAGAATTTTGATTCTAAAAACTTAAAAAGAGAAATGTAAAACTATTTTTGCAAAATGAAATGTAAAATTAATAAGTCCTCCTAATGTCACTAATATATAGTGACTAAGTCTGAAGAAAAGAATAGGCCATGAACAACCCATCAATTCTAATTATTTATGCTATTTACACCAATAAAAGTCCAGCTCGCAGCCCAAAATACAAGTGCAGTGATTCTGACTTCAAAGCCTAAAATGACCCTCTAAATGACAGAAGTGGTCTCGGCTTATTTCTGACAAACTTATAGATATTTTTGTTATATTTCCAAGGACTACAAGAAAGCTAAATTCAAAGTTCCGTAGAGCTCTGTAGGTCCTGTACAAGGAAGATACATCAAGTGAGCAAAAAATCCAAAAATACGCAACAATTAACAATTAAGCCCACTAACTTGCCTAAGACAAAAACTGAATTAGAATTGGAAAATAAAATTCCAAGAGAAGTCAAATAAGCTAAGAATGATAGAAAAATATTTAACTAAAGTTACTCCATCAGTGTTGTGTAAATTATCCTTGTGCAACTGCTTGGTGTGGATGTTAGGTTATGTGGAGTTTGATTGATCTGCATTGGAACTGTGTGATTCCGAGTTTGACCAAAAACCTGTTTCGGTAAAATCACAATCCCAAATTACTTAACAGTTGGATCGACTTAAAATTTGAAATGTAGGCTCATAACCCATGTGTGCAATGTTTGACCGTTGAGATTTGGGAAATAACATTTGGAGCTTGAGATATCATCTTTGCACAGAAGTAGTGATATTTGTTTAAATTGGTTCAGCTTGCGCAGGTGAGCAGAAATCGCCCGGGCGAGTAAAGTTGGCTACAAAAATGTGCAGCAACGTGAAACCATGCATTTTAAGCCTTCTTCTTCCCCAAAAGCTTCACCCAAGCTCTTATCCTCCTCTTCCACCACCCACGACCACTGGTGACCACCATGAGCTGTTGGACCACCTCACAAAGAGGAACACTTTAATCGGAGCAGAATTTTCAAAACTCAACTCGAGGATTCGGTAGAGAACAGAGCCTCCAATCCTCCCTTCATGATTTCTTCGAGGTAACCATGTTTTTTATGCCTTCTCCTAGCTAGTTTGAACCTCTCTTAGTATCTTTTGTGACTTGGGTACCATTATTAAATGTTTTTACACTTCCTTTGAAAAACCTTTGAAAATGAGACATTGTAATATTTATCTTTTTATAATATTGATGTTATTTTTGTGACCTTCATTGAACCCTGGTCACATTGGTGTGATCGAAATTTCAAAATGACATTTTTTTATGTGGACTCCTAAAACACAATTTTAGCCCCTTTTAAATTTGAGTGGATATTTGACCTCGAATGTTAATATTAACCTTGTCATTGAAATCTATACTAAATTATTTTCAATTTGGTATATAGAGCTCTACATTTGGGCCAAAGTACATGAACTTGAGAAATCTTAAAGCGATGTTACAAGGAGCTAAAAAAGGGATATAGATAGGTAAATGGAGTTATCATTGTTTGTTTACAGCTTTTGATACCATAGTTGGAGTCAGAGAACCCAATTATGAATATGTATGTCTGTCCCTGTTATGTGCTAATTTTCAAGAAAAATTATATTTTAATCTAATGGGATGCAATATATTTGTTATTGATGAATGAAATTGTGAATGATGTTGTTGTTGTAATGATTATATCTTTTTGGGAAAAGTCTTAATTACAAAGGATACTTTGTCCGAAATTTTATAATTTGTTCTCCTATTTACTTCTTTATTAAATTTTGAATGGGCATAAAAGTGTTTTTTTTTTGTGTATATTATAGCCCTCATCTCTAATTTAGAATGTTCCTGAAACATCAGTCTTGTGTTATTATGGATTGTTAATGTATGAGATTTATGTTATGTGAAGACCTGGGGAATGTGAATCTCAGGCATATGTTATATGTATATATGTGGAATTTGATTGCTTGTGATGTTGATGATAATATTGATATGAGATGATGTTGATGTTGTTGATGATATGGAAATGAGGTGATGTTGATGTTGTTGATGACATTAATGAGAGATGATGTTGATGTTGATGATGACATTAATGAGAGATGATGTTGATGTTGACAATGTCTTTGTGATGGATGTATGTTGTGTATGTACATGGGGGTGCAATGACCTGTTTAGATATCCTTGGAGAGGGAAGATGATTTTTTAAGAATTTTAAGCATCCCTGGAGAGGAAAGAGATTGCTTAGAATTTTTAACTATCTACGGTCAGTGCATTGATGGTGCTTATGTTTCATACTTCATAATTGCACGAAAATAGTATAAATAGTGGCAGTAAGTACCTGTGGTTTTTGATGAGGCTAAAGATGTGGGTACTTGGGGGCATATCACTCGATTTGGAACTCCCATGTGATTCGGGCTGATCATCATAGGGGGAGTTGCCTATGCATGATAGGGTGACCTCGACGAGCTACTGCATCATTTTCCTAAGTGAGAATGTCATGTGGTCACGCTTAGGATATTTCCTGACGAATGGTACCACATTGCATTTGAGAGTTGAGTCAGATGCATGCATCATTCTAAGCATAATTGATCTGAATTGTGGATAAAGTTGATGACTAGTTTGTTAAGTGTGTGTTGAACTGATTGATTACTAAGAATGATTGTGGTTATTATTATTGTTTTATTGCTAATCATTGTGATTTGGTGCTTGTTGATCTTGTATAATAAACTCACTCTTGCAATTTTGTACTATGTGATTGGTACTTGTGATGATCACGAACCTTCATTTGTGGGAGTAGATGAGCAACAACAGGTGATGTTGGAGGGAAATCCTTTTGTTGGAGCTGTCAAGCTGTCGTGATAACGTTGGAATTTATTTTGGGACGAAGTTGTGTTTTGTTATAAACTCTTTCTTAGTTGGTTTCTTGTTTCTTTTTTATTAGGCATGTAAATCTTAGGCTTAGATACATGTAAAAACTAAATTATGTTCTAACATGTGAATGATATGTAATGGTTTAATATATATATATATATATATATATATATATATATATATATATATATATGTATATGTATGTATGTATGTATGTATATATTTGTGCATTTTTTTATGAGTGTATTATCACGAGAAATTTACCCTCATTTTTATAATCAAATTAATAGAGTTTTCATTTAAAATTTGAAAATTATACGTTTAGAGTAGTGATATTATAACGGTGAGGTGGGTCGTTACAATAGTGAATATGATGTCACCTTTACCAAGGATATGTGTATCATCCAGAACAAGGACAATTCTTCACTCTTCTCGCTAAGAGACAAGGAAATCTTATAAGATTAAACTTGGTGATTTGTCAAGTCAAAAGGTGTCGTGCTTACTCTCAAACAAAGAGAATCATTGGGTATGACATAAGAAACTTGGTCATGCTAGCTTGAGGTTAATCTCAAAGCTTCAAAAGCATAGCCTCGTAAGAGGACTTTGAAAGTTGTCATATCAAGATGATTCACTTTGTGAAGCTTGCCAGAAAGGGAAACAAGTAAAAAGTTCTTTTAAAGCTAAAAATGTTGTTTCCACTTCTAGACCTTTAGAGCTCCTACTCCTTGACCTGTTTGGACCAACCAGAACGACATCTCTCTCTGGACACAAATATGGTCTGGTCATAGTGGACGATTACACTAGATGGACATGAGTCAGGTTTTTAACCCACAAGGATTAGTCTTTGGATACATTCTATAAATTATGTTAAAAGATTCAAAATGAAAAAGGTATTTGTATCTCGTCAATCAAAAGTAATCATGGGGGAGAGTTTGAAAATGATTTCTTTGAAAAATTCTGTGAAGAGAATGGTATTCACCATAATTTTCCCACTTTAAGAACACCACAACCGAATGGAGTTGTTGACAGAGAAAATAGATCTCTTCAAGCAATGGCTAAGACCATGCTTAACGATCACTCAACCCCTAAACACTTCTAAGTTGAGATAGTAAACACAACCTGTTATTACAAAATAGAATTTATATTAGGCCAATCTTAAAGAAGACTCCCTATGAATTATGGAAGGGACAAAAGCCCAACATTTCTTATTTTCACTCATTTGGATGTTAGTGTTTCATTCTAAACACCAAGGATAACCTTGGAAAGTTTGAATCCAAATTTGATTATGAAAACTTACTTGGATACTCTGAATTCCAAGGCATATAAAGTGTATAACTCCAAAACCTTGATTGTGGAAGAGGCCATTCATGTAAGATTTAATGACAATAAGCATGACACTAAAATGTCAAATCTGGATGAGTCTTTTACAAAGATGAAGATAGAAGTAGGCATGGCAACGAGGCGGATTGGGATCGATTTTTGCTTACCCCACCCCTGCCCTCGACTCCCCATTCCCCCCTCCCCCGTCCCAGCCCCTAAACCCGATGGGCTGTATATTTGCCCCCATCCTTGCCCCCAGCATGCTTATAAAATCTTGTAAAAAATGCATTTTTTCATAAAATGAAAATTACAATTTTGAACAGCAACCACAACATATTTTTAGACAGTACATGACAACATAAAATCCAATCCAATAGTAGCATAAAATAGATAACAATAATGGCATAAAATAAGCCAATCATAAAGTCATAAAATAGATAACAACAGTAGCATAAAATCCAACAATAGCAACAACAATAACATAAAATCAACTATTCACAAAAGTCATAAAATAGATAACAACATTAGCATAAAATCCAACATCTTAGTCCTTCGAAATAAAGCTAACTACTCTTAATTCTTCAAACATTGGATGTAGTCTTCATTCCTCCAAGTGGGTAGTAAGGCCACTTCCCATCATACCACTTGCATAAGTTGATGTATCACATGTACAGACCATAAACCAAATTTTAAGATAAAGAAGAAATTGATCATTTAAAAATTTACATTGTTATATAGCATAAAGCTTCATCATCTGAAGCTATCTTATTCACCAAAGTACTACTTTGTTCAAGAATTTTAGATTTCAAAGAACCTATATCAAATATAACATAATGTAAATAATTAGTTGTTAAATTAGAAATAAATAGTCATTTAATAGGACAATTAAATCAAGTATTCAAGACATTATCATCAATGCATCTAAAGTAGTCTAATGAAGTCGACTACGATGAGAACTTAAAATTTGTCCACCAGTACTAAAAGCAGATTCAGAAGCTACTGTTGATACATGAATAGCCAATATATCCCTTGCAATAGCTTGAAGTGTTGGATACTTGAGAACTTCTTGCCTTTTTCCCCCTTGAAGTATACTTATCAAACTCACATAATTCATCACCTTCAACATTACCACCTTTAGGTATTGGAGAACTACCAAAAGAGTCATTATTCATCTTCACTCGAATAAGTCATTACACAACTGTCTAATCTTTGTAATTTGATCAAAAGAGACATGTTCATACAATTTATCATGATAATATTGGAACAACTCCATTTTATACCTAGGATCCAAAATAGTAGCAATTCCCATTATATCATGAATCGCATCCCTATATTGATCAAATTTGGTCAACATCATTTTTGCCATTTTATGAATTAGTTCATTAGGAGAAGTAACCCATTGATTGATTGCCAACTTGATCTCACAAATCTTTAAAAAGTATATGTTAGTTGTTCTTTGTTTAGTAGCAAAAAATATTTTAGTTACAACATTAAACACTTTCAACCTCCCACATACATCCTAGGCAAATTGCCACTGTAAAGAACTTGACAAACATGTATATTGGGACTCCCACTGCTCCAACCGAGTAAACACAACTTCATATGATATAGCAATTTTAATCAATTTATAAGTTAAGTTCCATCTAGTTGGATAATCTAAAACTAAACTCTTAGTACACGGGATTCTCAATTGTTTTACTGTTTCCTCAAATTTTTCCTTCCTTTTTGGTGTGGCTATCCAGAATGCTACACTATCCCTAATCTTCTCTATTCCATCTTTCACAACTTCCAACCCATCTTTTACAATCAAGTTTAATATGTGTGCACAATAACGCATGTGAAGTAAAGTCTCATCCCTTAGTATACTTCCTAAGTGCAACTTATTTTTAATTTTGCCAATCACTTTGTCATTTGTGCTACAACTATCCAAAGTGATAGTGGAAAACTTTGTATCAATGTTCCAATCCATCAAACACTCAACTAACACATTACAAAGGTTTTCACTTGAGTGAGGAGCGGGAACATAAACAAACCTAAAATAATAAGATTCAATCATTTAATCATACAAAAGCTATCTATATAATGAGAAGTGACAATCATTTAGTAATTTAATAATTTAATTATACAAAAAAGTGCAAATACTATATTAATAGTTCAATAATTTTAACATACCTTAAAATTTGACTTTTTAAGGTCCAAGAGCTATCTATATAATAAGCAATGACAACTATATACCCCCTTTTTTGATTGATTGCAGTCCATATGTATGATGTGATGGCAACTCTTCCTTGAAGACTATCTAATAATTTCAAAGCTATTGATATCTCTTCTTGAAAAATCATGAAGATTTCTCTTTTGATTGTGTTTCTGCAAGGAACTTAAAAGACCGGTTGTAAAGCTGCTGAATATCTCCTAAAACAAACATTATCCACAATTGAATGACACTAAGGTATTTTAAATCCATGGAGTTATAAATAGAATTTTTGTATGAAACACCTATAGATGTGCAAGACAAAATCTACCAGGATAGGATGTTTCTCCCAAAATAGAAAGTATTCAACCAAGAGAACATCTCTAAGATGAGACTCCTTGATGATGAATCCTTCTAACAAGTTCCCAAGGTGGATGACTCTATACTTGCTGAACTTCAACAAAAGTTTGGACTTAACACTAGACGAGATGATCAGTTGGACGCATTCTGGGAAAAGGTTGCTGAAGAAGAGAGGATGGACGAAGAAGAAGAAGCTGCTCAAGTTGAGCAGAGGAAGAAGAAAAGGATAGATGCAACTTCGTTCAAGGCTACACCCCTCAACAACATCCACTCCTACTCTAGTTGCCCACAAGGCAACAAGTGTAATGGCAAATGTCTATAAGAGGCCTGCACCTAAGAAGCAACAACGACCTTCTTCTTCTACCAAAGGAAAATATTAGAAGCCACAACAAAAGCCTCCGTTCATTGCCCATCGCCTAAGGGAACTTAGTGAGACTGAGAGTAAGGATGATAGGCCCTTGATCTTCAGAAAGAGAAAAGTTGCACCCCTTCAGATGAGACCTTTGTGCCTCAAGCAAAGAAGGTGAAACAAAGTCAATAGGCTCTTCCTCCTCCTACTCACACTCGTTCAAGCAAACGTGAAAAGAGAGGAGCTTAGTGACCTAAGCATCTAAAGGGTGAACAATCCATCGTTAAAGGTAATGTTGTTAATGACCCCCCTCCGGTTGATGTTCAACCAGTTCATCAACAGACTTCAACTGTTCAACAGTTTAAAAGATGCCTTCGACGAACTGAGACAATCCGCCTCGAAAAGAAGAAGCAAATTGAGTGCACTATTGATATGGACGATGAAGTTCAGCATAAAATTTTTGAAGCATCTCCATCTCCCATCCACCTTGACCGCTTTCAACATCAAGGACTTCCGACTAGAGACCCCAATCTCTCTAATGAAGACCTCGTAAGGTTGTGGTTCTCTATTGCTTTTCTTTTTGAGAATGCTTACAACATTCAAAGAAGAATGGAAGCATAATTCCAACCTTCGATTGATTGGACCATGTTCCCTCTTAAAGTTGAAGAAAAGGAAGTTACTTGTCTTTGTCCAAGCACCAAGAGCCTTATCTCCCATCCAAGGCTTCTGAAAAAGATTCACAAATAGGGATCAAAGTTTGCCCCCTCCAAAGTGGAAGTGACTTCAACCCAAAGCGTATGTGCCTTCATCTCTAGCGGCACAACGCAATGATGTCTACAGAATCCCTTCTGGATCTTGCAGACAAAAGGTTAGCTATGACAAGAAAGC
The DNA here is from genome assembly GCA_013407115.1 of Glycine latifolia. NCBI lineage: Eukaryota > Viridiplantae > Streptophyta > Magnoliopsida > Fabales > Fabaceae > Glycine > Glycine latifolia. The sequence goes on along the minus strand of CM023958.1, from coordinate 23,226,374 downwards.
CATTAGTTGGATTTGCCATATCCACGCTCAACAGATTGATCAATCTTCTGATGATTTGTTGCCTCATTTTGTGTGTCCACAACATGTCCAACTCTTTACTGCAATGTCTAAGTTTGTTTCCTTAGACTTTGGACATCAAGCCCTCTCCTTGAAGAAGGATGATGTACATCACGTCGGTATGTTGATGATGCAATATGGATTGATAGATCAATGGCCAAGCTATCCTCAAGGTCTACATATTCGACGAACAACTTCTGTCAAATTCATGCCTAATAGAATAGCTCCAAGATTGCCACCCTTGGACATACAAAAGAAGAAAAACAAAGATCCTCCCCATAACAAGTCAATGCCTGATCTAGACCTAAAAGACAACTCAATTTTGCTTCCAATTCCTTAAGATTGGAGTTGACACTTTACAAAGGATGCATATTAGAAACCTGTTGCATTAAAGCTAGGAGTTGAGTTTGATCAGAATGATGCCATGCTCTTTTACTATAAAGACACGTAAGAGAACTCTTGCCTTGCGTCCATCTCTGACTATGATAAGGAAGACAACTCCAACCATAAGCGCATGGTGCAAATATTGCGTCCAACCAAGATATACCGCTTCAACAACTGGTAAATTGTTTCCTAAGGCAAGAAGGGGATAATGAGTTTTATCAACATCTAATTCATGATACTCTTCCTCTTCAATCTCGATTTGTCTTCAACTTGCATAGGTATCCAGAAGATGCAATGAGAAGAGTCATCGTTATTGCTTGGGTAAGGTTTATCGGGATCAAGGAGCGTCCATACTCTTTTAATCAGAATCCTTGGGTTCTAGGTCTAGGAATGGCAGTTGAAATCCAAAGGAAACAAGACAAGTTGAATTGTCAGTTGATGGAAATTGAAAAAGAAGCTTAATCAAAACAACAAGAGAAGTGTGAATATGAAGAATGGTTCAACAATCTTCATGCACATTTTAAACCTCAAGTAGATGTTGTTAAACCTCTTCTATTTGAAGTTACTTCACGACCTCCACAAGTTGTTGAAGATACCTTAGCCATCGTCAACACTTCCAGTATTCCTCGTGAGATAACTCCTTTAACCACCATTTCTCTAAGTGGTGTGTCTAAAGAAAGGATTTAAGAACTGTTGTGCCTTTAGCATGCCAACTTGGAAGAGACTATGGAAATAAGATTCATTGTTGAACGCATAGAGACCAACTTGCTGATCAAAAACACTCTGGAGTCTTCGCTCAAATCCTTCAATAATTATATTTTCTATAACATGAATATGATGATACAACAAAGGCTGCCTCCATCTATCCAACACCAATATGCACCCATACCTCAACCACCTCCACCACCACTAACCACTATTGTTCAACCTCACCCTGAGGTTCTTGCACCAATGGTTCCTGCATCAGAGGTTGCCATACTTGATGATCTCGTGCCTGCGCCTGCACCTTTGTCACCAAAGTCACCATCTCCTATCCCTTAACCTCCGTCCATTGAAGGTTGGCAGTGATGATCAAGTCATTTCCTCTTTCTTTTTGAATCATGTCTTTTGATAATGACAAAGGGGAAGAAAGTAGAATAGGAATTTTGGTATTTAATTTGTAAACACTTGTACTCATCTACCAATTCTAATGAACAAGTGTTCTAGTGGTCACATATGTGTCTTTTCATGTTTTCTACATACATGCTCTATTATTTGTAACATGCATGCTCTGATTGATACATATTTTTTAATACATGCCTAAGGTAATGGACTTAAGGAGAGTTTCATATATCTCAACATAATCTGCTCATGCATACTGATAACATATTTGTTCTGATTATGTCTTTAAAAGCTCTAACTTATAATGATATCTCTGATGCTTAACAAGTTTGTTGTATATCGAAGTTACATTCTTCAGATACACAAACAAAGAGTAAGTGGTGTACAACATTACACTTTGAACACTTCTGGTACTTGATCTTAATCTTTTCATCTTAGCCTTCTTGGTATCAAAATTTATATTGTTTGTCATCATCAAAAAGGGGGAGATTGTTAAGTCTGGCTACATCTAAGTCACATTGGATTGCACCAAATCCTTAAGTCACTAAGGTTTTGATGTTAACAATGTATAAATTTTATGTGTTAACCTTTCATGCTTAAGCTACAGGTTTGTCTATCTCTATGAGATACAAGCAGAAAGCATGAGGAGAAAGGCTCTGGACGATAGCTGAAGTATCAGTCATTGGATGATACTGCCTAAACGTTCAGTCCTAAGAAGACAAGTGCTTTAGCACTTGGTTGATAGTCCAAAGGCAATAGAACTGTTACCCAATCCACAAGAATTGAGAGTGATCATCAAAAAGTAATGTACATGGTTCAGTAAGCAATGCATGCCATAGCGCACAAGAGGGAAGTTTTGAATTGTCTTGTCTTGACATTATTTATTCCTTTTGTCTTGTTCTATTAATGTTGTATTTGAATTGTACACTAAAAGTCAGCTTTGAACATAAGCCGACACTTGCAAGATGTACTTCTATGATGATATGCTACAAAAGATGTTTGTGGTCCTCACACTCTCTCATCATAGTAACTTGCCACATGTGAAGTGCTTAAGCTGTTAGATAACAACTAGTTGGGATCTCTCAACAGATCAAAACTCTGAAGTCTATATAAATCTTGAAGATGTTAGTAATGAAGTTGTTTCACTAGAGAATCATTTGAGTCAAAATGAACAGTGTTGTATTGCTATCAATTTAGTTGGACGAAAGAAACTTGAGCAAATTGAGTGAACCTTAGCTCTGCTAAGTTAGCAAGTTTCCATTGTATTTGAACTTACTGTGTAAACACTCTTTGAGTGACTAGAATACATATTTTATCAAACATTTATTGTTTGTGAAAGCTAGGAGTGACTTTGTGACAAAAAAATACTTGGGTCTTTATCTTAGGGGGACATTAAGGGTAGTGTCAGAAGTGACCTATAGAGTACTTGTTGTAGCCAGAAGTGACATAGAGAATACTTGGTTATAATCAAAGTTTTGATTAGTGGAACTCTTCAAGTTTTGAAGGAGAATTGGACCTAGTCCAAGAGTTGGGGTGAATTAGTATAAAACCTCTGTGTTTTCTTTAGTGCTTATATATAACTAGTTCCTTTCTAGAGTTTACTTCTACAATTGTGTCCAAGTTTTGTGAACTCATTTTTTAATCACAAAGTGATTCGAACCTCTTGGACAAAATCCACTGTCCATTGATATCTGTTTGAGAAAAGCTTTCAAAGTTTTTGAAAGGCAAAGTTTTTATCCATCACACTATTCACCCCCCCTTTAGTGTGTTTCATGTACTTCATCTTCTCTGCCAAATCATTTTTTTTTTTATTTTCTCATATCTGATCTGAGCTTTTATTGTCAAATCTGGAAGTCGTTGTCCGGTGGCAACAGTAACACCAAAAGAGAACGATGTCGTACGAGATTGGGAAGTCGTTGTATGGCGGCAACACTTTCACGACCTCACAACGACGACTTAACAGTCGAACATGTTGCACCTTTTCTCATCACTTTCCCACAATAACATTTTTCATTATGCATTGTGGTCAAACCAGTCACATGTGAGGAAATGGGAGGCATGCTGTAGCACTGTCATCATTGTGGCTCACTATGGTAGCGTGGGAGAGAGATCAATATCGAGAGAGAGATCAAAGGAGAGAAGTCAGAGAAGAAGTCGTACACTGCGGAGAAGAAAGAGGTCACGAAGTGGATCTGGTTATGCAGGAAGAGGAGTGGATTTGGATGATAAGAGTGTAAACGGGTGTGGGTCAACGCGAACCCAAATTAACCCAAACCAACCCAAACAGTTTGAGTTGAGTAATTTCTGTGTTAGGGTCAAACCCAAACCAAACCAATCAAACTCATTAAGTTTTGGGTTGTGTCATGAGTTTTAATATTTGAACTCGTTGACCCATTATTTTGTATTAAATATGCAATATATAATATATATTTTTATATTTTAAAAAAATCAAATACTATTGACTATTGATTACATAGAATTATCAACCTGAATTAAGTATACATCAATGCATCCTTAATCTTCAGAATCAAATCGATAAGGATTTTATTGATTGAACCACTTCAAATGGTTTCTAAAAATATTTCGAATCTATTTACAAAAAGTAGGTCTCGTAATGTCCCATTGATTTTGGTAGAAAAAATTGTTTGAAACCCATCCTCACTATACTTATTGAAACTCCTTATCTTGAATATAATATGTTTAATTTCCCATTCTCCGTAGATGATAGATAGATAAGAGTCAGTGGAGTGGAGTGAGATGCGAGATCATCACAAATTTTTTTTTTTAATAAAAAATCTAATAAGTATTAGCTGTGTTTGATTTATTTAATAAAAATTTTAGCTTATAAAAAATATTACGTTTTAAAAAAAGAACATACAAATTAAGTATTTTGACTTGTTGACCCAACTCAACTCAATCCATTTAAAAATAGATTGATTTGGATTGAGTTTCATTTTCTTCGTCTTAGAAAACCAATCCAATCTATCCCATTTAAATTTGATTGAGTTTGCTCATGCGTTTGATCAAATTCAACTCAAATCGATCCACTTACACCCTTAATTAATAACAAAAAAAGAGGAGTCAAATTTAAAAAAAAAAATTATTTATTGTTTTAAAATTTATTTTAATATATTTTAAAAAAATTTCTTCCAGTTTGAACCCTCCTATTACTAGTTATTTTCAACATTTCCAAAGGTGGTCCACTTTGCTACTTCACCGTAGCCGCGTCCATCAGAGGGAGGGTAAAATAGCGGTTTAGGCAAAAATAAAAAAATAACAGTGAAGGCTGTGACTGTAGAAGGACATGGACTTTGAAGCAAAAGAAACATAGAATTTACAGAGAGAAAAAGAAAATGGTCAAACATTACCGGTGGCCCCGGTCAGTGGTTCATAAACCTTCTCTAAGCTTCCTTCTCTCTCTCTCACTGGGTCTTTGCATTCTGTAGAAGAGCTTGTTGGGTTCTCTCAGCTTTCACCTTTCCAGGCTCTGATCCAAAGAAAAATCTCAACTTTTTTCTACAATTCATCTCCACAATTTCTGGGTAGTGGCTTTTTTTAGCAGGCATGGCTGTGAGTTCTTTCACTTTTCTCTCTCCTCTTTCACTTTTCATTGTTTTATGTATATCTTGCAGCTGACAAAATTTGAGGAAAGAGAGCCAGAGTTTCAATCTCTTGCATTATGTTGTAATCTTTTGTTAAGTGTGGCTCCTTTTTATTTTTGGTTTGTTTCTTTTTCTGTTTACTGTTTATACCTTCATGTTCTGAAGCTTTGATACAGTTTCGCAAAATTTGATTCTTTTTCTGTTTTGCCATCCCATTATTTCTCTGCTGATTGTGATCATGAAGCAATTCATTTAAACATGTATGATTTTTCTGTTACAATTCATTTGTTTGTTTTCATGGACATTTTACTTCTAAATTTGTTAGGTTGCATCAAGTACCCAGTTCTGAGTTGTGTGCGCATTACTATTAGCATCATCGGATAAACAAGAATTCTTACTCTTTAATATAAATTTTGGTTGAATTAACACAGAAAAACAACCAGGTCTGCTATTTGTAATTTTGTACAGGTTGGTGATGCACATGCAATCCCGTGTCTAAAAGTTTACAACATTAAAAACTAAAAACTTCACCCTTCACCCTTCACAATTTGATTAGTGGAAGGATTTAAACTTCACAACATGTAACTAATACAAACTTAAAGCTGCTATTGTAAAATTGTGCTATGTTATTGAGTGGATGGTATATCTTGTTGGATTTTAATTTATGCATATTTTAGGAATCCAGATTAAAAAAATAACAGCAATAACAAACTAACAAAGACATTTTTTTTAATTTTTTTAGAGGTCTTTTAATACTCTATATATAAAGGGGGGAAGCATGTGCCCCTGAATGGTTGCTTTTCCCACTTTCCATCAAAGTTTGCTTTTATAAAGTATTGTGTGATATAATTTACACATTTTAATTCACCTATATTTTGTATCCCTATCCTTATATATCAAGTCCAAAATTGAGGCAATGAACAAATCTTTTTTAATTCAGAAGCTTGAGAAGCCTATGATTTTTATTTCTTGCAAAAATTAATAACTGTAGTAGGCCTTATATATTTGCTAGAAATGTCTGAGCAACTTTGAAAAGCTCTGTGTACAACCTTGTTCAGGTAAGCAAAAAAAGACAACCAAAATTACCAACTATTAAGATGGGGAAAAAATGGCTATGTTGGATGAAATTACTTTGGAGCTAGGATCTGATGATCCAGTGGCATAACAAAGATAATAGGAACTTTATATAATTTGCTAATTTCTTTCTCATAGTTGGCTCACAATCTTACAAAAATCATGCTATAGTTAATATAACAGAACATGCTTTTTAAAGATGAAAAGCCAGAAAAGGGAAAAGAAAATAGAAGTTAAAGATCTCCACATTTGTGGTGGTCCAACATAATGCATGAACATGGTAAGAACACTCAGATGATTAGGGAAATTGAACCCTCTAAGAATGGATTTCTGATAGAATTTTAATAGTCATACTAATCATCAGATCCTTGCTCCAAAGTAACTCCATCCAACATAACCATCTTTTTTTTGTTCCCTTAATGGATCAAACCATTCCCTGGACCCCATCATGTCTGGAGCTTTGTAGCACCAAGTTGCCTTTTTAATTTAATACCCACACTTGCAGATCTGGGTTAATTCAACTTTCAGCTGTATCTCAAATGTATTTGGCCTTTTAAACAAAGTAAGAAGCATCTTTGAGCTTTTCTTTCCCAAGAAGATTTGGATTAGATTAATGGTGAGAAATAAATTGTTTTTTCATGGTGAAGGTATAGCATCAAATAGTTGCTTCTACTTTTTCATGGTACCACCATGATTTTGAGAAGTAGAATTGATTCTTGGTCAAATACACTATAAGATCTTTTCAGCATTTCCAAATAGTGATGACTCTCATGTAATATCAATTGACAGCATAATAATTTTGATGGGGAATTTACTGCTTTATATTATATGACTTTGACTTTCAGTGATATCAGTATATTCAACAATTTTTTAATATATAATGGATGGTCTGATGGAAGAGATGAGACTCATGAGAGTGAAAATGAATAATGCTAGTGTGATTTAAGTTGTATTGATTTTGCAAATATGTATCTGTTGAAGTGAAATTGTTAGGTTTGTAAACTAAATCTAGGGTTTGTAAATTAAATCTATGGTATGCTGGTTTGAACAACCTCCAGTTTATGAAACTGGAATCAAGAAATCTAAATTGAACTTTATGAAAATGTAAATGAACTAGCTTCAACAAGCAGATTTTCATGAATCAGCCTTGTAGGATGAATCAAGAAATCTCTATGGTCCGGATGGTCTCTTTTTAGTTCTTTTCCTCTTCATCTACCCCCTTCTTTCCCCCTTCTTTTCTTTTATCTTATTTCCTTTTTTTTCAACCTTCTCGTATCCATAGGTTCATTTACCACCGATTCCAATTAGCTTGAGTTAAAGGTGCTATTGATGTTGATGTTGTAGCCTTGTAGGATGAAGAGACTTTTTTAAAGATTAGACCTAGAAAATTATTTATGACTTTATATAACAACAGCACTAAAACTTGTATTTTGAGTTTCTATCATGCCTTCTGAAAGATACTGGGTGGTTATATAATATTAATGTAATTATAGAATAATAATAGCCTTGCTTCTTTGGCACCTGTTTGTTGGCAATGTTCTTGAATATGTGCAGACCTTAGAGATGAAGTTGTTCTTTGGTTGGGGGGTTTGATCCCCGTGAATTCCATTATCCCTTGCCTCCTTCCCTAGTCACATACATACACAAAAAAAGACTTTTCTTATGGTACTTTCATGGTATCTGCTTTATTGTTTTTACCTAGGTTATGAATAATATTTTGCCACTTACAAGACTGGGGGGGCAAGTAAAACTTCATATCCTAAAATATGGAATAATCAATTTCTGGTTTTGATTATCCATTCTAATATATTTTGCATTGTTCAGTTGCATGGACAATTTGGAAAAGGTTATTTGGAGTTTTTCTCTGCATAATCCTTCCACCATTGGAGAGTTCCTTGGGGATTTGTTTTGATAGTTGATAATGGATGAGAAACAAGTAAATGGAGAAACTTTGTTTCTGGGTGTGCATTGTTTGTAGTAATTTACTGTGCTTATAGAGATGCTTGAATTTTGTAGTTTAATGTTTAAAATTACATTTGCTTTGGGAAAGTTTAGTACTCTATGCTTCACCAAAGTGCTTTTGGTTTGCTTCTTTCTTCATCTATACATACATTCTATTCAGAAATCTCTGAGAGACTTAAATTGAGTTTGATGGAATCATCCTATGTTAGCTGTTCTATCATTTTACATTCGAAGTGAAACAGATCCCAGTGTACCATATGGTATGTACTATTGAGTGCAGCCATTTTCACAACAACACCGTTTCACAATGAAATAACCTTGTAACACATTGAATCTCCTGAAGTACCAAAAGATGATCCTTATTGCAAAGAAAAGCAAAAGGAGTCTATCTTTTATTTCCTTTCTCTGTTGTTTCTCTGTTGAATGTTGATAACTCTGAAGTGGTCCTGATACTGGAATGACATCCATTAGCATGTAAGACTTGTATCAGTTAATTAACAGGATCTTTTGAATGTTTCTTTTTGACAGCAACGTTCTAATGTTCCAATGTTAGGCAACCAAGAGAGTGAAGAGAATGTTTCAGATACAGCTCATTCTGATAAAGCCCAGAAAGGTCAGCCTGGTTCACAGATGATTAATCCAAACGACACCAAGGAAAATTCAGATGTAGTTTCTTCTGCTGACCTACCCCATTCAAAACCCCGAGTTCATTCAGAGGATCCATCTGGAAAGGGATCAGTGAGATCAATACATGAGTTACAAATGAGTAGGGAGGATGGTGATCCTAAACAATTTACTGACTCTCCAGCTCGCCATGGTGGCAGTGATTCCGCCCATCGAGGTCACGGAGTAGGTTCTGCTGACAACCGTAAAAGACCTTCAAGACAAAGTACTGGGTCTGAGCACAACATTGACCGTTCACCCCTTCATCGCCAGGCAAAAACCCCTGGCAGAGATAGTCCTTCTTGGGAAGGAAAAAATTCATATGACAGTAGCCATGGTACCCCAGGAAGGTCCCGATTAAGACCATCTAACCGAGGGGATGAAACTGTAAGTTTTCTATTGTCCTGTTTATGTGTGGCATGAAATGTAAAAATCACGAATATTGCATCAATGATTGATCAGTTTGGAAATCTGTAAGGATTTGATTTTGGAGTCTTTATGAGATTTTCCTTCACAAATAATTTCTGATTTATAGCATTCTGATTTGGCAGCCTGATAAAGGTGCTGCTGTTCCAAAGTTTGGTGAGTGGGATGAGAGCAACCCTGCATCGGCTGATGGCTACACTCACATTTTCAACAAAGTGCGGGAGGAGAAACAGGTGGGGGCTGGACACGTGCCAGGCACGCTTAATGGGAGACAATATGCTGCTCGGAACCAACCTGCCGACGACAAAGCTCAGGTATACCTGCAACACCTGTTTAATATTTGGACAGTACATCTGTAACTTGAGTTTTCATCATCATACTGGTGTTTCATTGCTTCTCTTTGTTTTTATCTTTGCTTGTCCAGAGTTGCTGCTTTTGCTGGGGCAAAAAATGATCTATGTGGAGCATGAATTATATTCTAAACAGAAGAGATAAAATAGGGTTGTGAATGGTCATGAGGTGTGTGTAGCACTTGTAAATATTCAAGGCTCTCTCTTCCCTGGAAAACATCATTGAAAAACATTTGTCTTAAATTTGTTCCTTTTTCTCCCTTTCTGTGTCTTTCTTTGTTTTGGTCAATAGACACTTTGTGTGCAAGATTGTGATTTGTTCTTTTTATCTTTTTATTATTTTGTTATGTAACTGCCACACTTTATATAACTTAATTTATCTGTATTTAGCTGGGAAATACAAGATTTATTATACAACTCTTTTGGTGGTGATTCTTGTCCTATTGTGTTGATCTCCTGTAGCTTAACTCAAATTGATCCTATTCAATAACAAACTGTTTCCGGAAATAGAACTTTCCTTGGTCTATGTGTAGGTTCTTAAATGAGTTCATGCTGTTTGAAGTTGTCAATTCTTGTTGGCCTTTATGCTCCCCTGTCAATCCTTCTATGCACCTTTGTTATTGCTAGACCATATGTTAATTTATTCAATGAATAATTTTGGTTAAAGCGTAAGTGCTGCAGGATTTCCTTCATTTCCAATGGTTAAACATTTTTTTTTATAAACTTCATTTCTGGAAATAAAGGTACTTTTACAGCGAGTGGAAGGGAGGCCACAAATGAAAGTACTGTAAAGTGGTCATCAAGACTTTCTTTTTTTTTTTTTTATTAACAAATATTAGTTGTTAGTTATTTTTGTTAGTGGAAGGATTTATATTCATAACGTCTCTCTCCTCCCTTCTTTCTTTACCACCAAGTCATCAAGGCTTATTAATATCATTATTTTCTTGAATGGTTCTCATTAATAATCTTCTCAATCTATACTTGAGTCAACTTCTTAGATTCATTAAAAATAAGTCAAGTCTATCATCAAGATGCTCCAAATTAGAAGAATTAGAAAGATGTATTATCATGTAGAATTTATACACCCCAAGGCAAAAGTGGAACTAAAGACGTATAAAATGTCTAAACCCCCAAAATTTTGATGTTTACTAAAACATGTAACTGCCTGTTGTTGACATGCATATGTTATCATACGGACTTTTATCATCATAAGTAACAAATATCATGTCTCGTGCTCTTACGCTTCACAAATATAAAGACGATCTTTTTATGAACATCCTTGGACTCCTCTTAAAAAACTTCATTGGGACGTTGAACCTCCTAATATATATTGTTCTTTATATCCTTGCTTAAGAATATATATCAAAGTCTTTTACTATAGAGAGGCAAAGCATTTAATTCAAAAGGACAAATGTGCAAGCCACGGTACGTCAGTACATGTCAAGCTCATAAAAAAGCAAGTAACACATCCTCAAAGATGCATAAAAGCTCACAAAGGAAAAAAAAAAGTAAAAATTGAATATAAGATTTTTTTTATCAATAAATATTAAATTGTTAATTTTTTCTTTGTTTGTGGAGGAATTCGAATCCATAACCTAATCTTTACACCTTTTTCCCTTTATTACCAAACCAACTTTATATCTCCTTAAATATTGGACTTAAATTTTTTAATTTTAAAAATATGGACATTTATTTGAACAATTAAAACTAGAATTAAAATCAACCATTTAATAAATTATAGAGACTAAAAACACAATTAAACCTTAACTTCAAAATAAATTTCAAATAAAAAAAGGATCAACATAGCCTAAATCTTAAATAACACTGTCCATGACACGTAGACGTATAGAACTCCAAAAATTTGTTTGGGAATACTTGACTCCACAAAACAAAACATTCTAATGATTTTCCAGAGAGTACTTGACAATTCAAAACCGCAACCATGCAAGTTTATTATTGCACTGCACAAAATAGTAAAAATACATGTGGTCATTACTGTGGGGTCACTATACACATGTTCGCCTTCCATGTCAGTTCGTGGATAGTCTATGCAACAAACCACCATCTAGCATGGACAAAATATGCGAACGAGCAAAGGGATACATTCAGATGGAAGAGATGTCTAAGTTCCAGAATGATGTCAGACATGTCGAACATAAACGAGAAGCAGCGATCAAGATTGAACCACATAGGTCAAACAAAAAACACAAACCAGACAAGCAGCAACCTTTCCCGAAAGGACCCAGGTACGAGCGCTATACTCCCCTGAAAGTCAATCAGGCCACCATCATGGAGGAGGCATTCAATACAGAAGTACAGGTGAAACTACATACACCCTCATCGTCTCTTAAGCTAGGGTAGATCAAAACAAATATTGCAGGTATCACCGCAATAATGGTCATAAAATTGAAGAGTGTATGGCCCTGAAAGACAAAATCGAAGAACTCATACAGGCAGGGTACTTATCACGGTTCATAAAACGACCTAATAATCATCCACCTAGAGCAAGAAGACATCATGAAGATCAACAAGATATTGGCAGGAGAAGAGTCAGAACAAATGACAGGGGACGACAAAGGCAAATACACAGGAACGCCAACTTCCTCGACAACAGGAGAACGAGCCTGACCAACAAATCCGAGGTGTGATCAACACCATCGCGGGCGGGTTCTCTCATGGAGGACTATCCAGCCAGTCTCGAAAGAGACACCTTCACACTATACAGGACATTGACATTAATTATGTCTATGGTCCCTCACCACAGAGCCTCCCTCCTATCACGTTCACAGACAAAGATTTTTGAGTAATCGACCCTGTCAACCAAGACGATCCAATGGTGGTATCCCTTGTAATAGCCAATTTCAAGGTACCAAGGGTCCTCATTGATTAGGGGAACTCAGCAGATATCCTATACTGGAAAACTTTTCAGAAGCTCGAAGTCCCATCTGATGCAATTCAACCTCACCTCCGACCCCTCCTAGGCTTTGCAGGAGAAAGGGTGGAAACCTGAGGCTACGTGGACCTCGTGACTACCTTCGGTCAAGGCTCACTCTCACTTAGTTTTACTATCATGTATTTAATTGTTGAAGACGACACCTCTTACCTTGCTTTGATTGGTAGGAAAACGGTAAACGCGTTGGGAGCTATCATCTCCACACCTCACCTAAAGATGAAATTCCCCACCATGACGAGAAAAGTAGTCACTGCTAAGGCAGATCAAAAGCAAACCCGATAATGCTACGCAGAGAGTCTAAAAGTGGCACTGTATCCTCCCAACAGGGAGCCTGACAGATACCATCCCACTTCAGGGGGTACCAACCAAGTCATGAGCATAGACAAAGGGTCCACCCCTTACACCCTAACTGTCTATACGGCTCAACATGACAACACATTTGATGTAGATCCGCGCGATGAAACCATCGATAACGGACCAAAACCTGTGGAGGAACTCATCAAATTGCAGCTAGGACCCGTACCTGGCCAATGCACACAACTCAACAAAGGACTTACTGTAACACCCCGTATGCATCCGGTGTATTAACATATTACTTAATCAGATAAGCGCAATAATTAATATAAAACCAATTAATTACAACCACGGAAGCGTTTTCAAAACCATATTCCTTGATTCATTATGTATGGTACGCATCTAAGTAACAAAAACGAATGCCAAGATATCACAAAAGTCTCCATGATCCAGATAACTCAAAATAACGGCAGATGAAACTATAAAATCTATGCAGATAAACCAGGAGAGTTAATCATATGTACATAACACGATATATACATCAACAAGACACTCACAGTGTCTATACAAAAGAATAAGCACCACGTGCTTTGATCTTCACAGATCCTTCCTCACATGAGGGTACAAAATACAGCATACTCTGTACATACTCTATACAGGCTCAAAATATATGCACATGCATATCTTCCCTCGCAGGGGTACAAAACAATAACATAACAAAATAACTGAGCCACCATGCTCTAAAAAAACTATCCCAACAGCTACCCAGAGTCTGTCCCTACTGGGGCCTCCCGCCCTGGGACCTGTCATCTCTGCCAGCAGCATCACCTGAAATAATATCCCCAAACAGGGGTGAGATAAAAATCTCAGTAAGCTCAGGGCTCTTGGAGGCTTTTCCTTCCCCCTGGCTCACTTTCAAGGCACACAACATCATAGGTATCACAATCACTAGGCCTCCCGGCCCTCATAACAATACACATACACATAGCACATCCAAGAATAGGCTTCAACCGCAACGGGACCACCTATTTCTTCGTATTAAGGGATCATCATCACCCTTTTAAGAAAGATGCATCATCATCCGCATCTAGTGTGAGATCGGAACTCACACCCCGTGTCATCCCATCGGGAGCTACCCTTTACGCATGGATGCACGATATATGGTACCTCCGAGAATAGGTCTCATCCGCAACGGGCCCACCTATCTCTTGGTCTTAAGGGATCATCATCACCCTTTATGTGAGCAAACCAAGCTAGGAGGTGCGCTCTACTCCTAGGGAGGTCCATATCTATCTACTGGCCAGAAGATCTATTCAGAACACAATCATACATACAAAGCATAGCATAATGCATACATATCATCATGAGAATACTGTAATAACCAATGCAATGCACATGCATCATGAATGTAACCATCACTCCCTCGGAGTATGGTGGAACACAGCAGTGGGAACAGTCCCAAGAACAAAGAGCTTACCTGACAAGGCAGTGCTCTGCTGTCCAATCCCTGGACCGTGGTCTACGCCACCAACACCCTTGGTGTCACGCCCTATATCAAGGCAACAAGCATATATCAGTAACTAGCCTAACCTTACAAGGCATTTAAATACTGTATAACGGTTCTCGACCGTTAGAATGAAAAGAAACGCGATTCTTTCCATTTCAACCTCTCTGTTTTCTATCTTAAAGTTATCAGACCTCATCACCTCAAAGGCGCTTCACAGACCCTCAACAGGATCTATCTTGGCCTATCTAACATACTAGAGTCCTTCCAAAACTCTGTATAAGCAAATTCAAAGGATTCAATTTCCTTAGCCAGTCCAAATATCAATACTTATCAAGTTTATCAGAACGACTATTTCAACACATATCCACCGTTTATTTAGCCTCCTGATCATCTTTTGTAAAGGTACCTAGGCTCAAACTCATCATTATAACATCAATCTTCCTACTCATACAGATGTCAGAGTCAAAACTAAACTTTATCAATACTCAAGATTCAAAGCTTAAAATTCATCTAAACAGCCTCCTGAGCATATATCTCTACAGAATCCAAGCCTATTTTCGACCCTAACTCACTCATTTATCCAAATTCCATCATAACTCATCCAGAATCATTTTCACAATTCAATCGGTTAAAGATCGAGTTTCTTACCTCTAGACTGTTGAGGAAGGTCAGAGGATAGCTTTTCCAAGCTTGAACGCCTCTGAAATCACTCCTTTCTTCTCAAAATCCAAGCTCTGAGGATATTTCCTAGAGAACGGGATTTCTCCGATTGGTTATCTTTTCGAGAGATTGAAACTAGGATCTAGCTCATCTCGAGGTTCTAATCACTTTCCTAGTTGGTTATCAAGTGTTTAGGTGAAGTATGGAGGAGATATGAAGCTTCCCAAGCTTATCAATGGCAGAACAGGCTTAAGGAAGAAGGAGAAACAGTTTTTCCCCCAAAAATCGCGTGAAATGACCATATATAGTGGTCCAGAACGCGTTCGGGCGCTGATCGCGCCACTGTGGCGCTATCCGCGCCAAATTCCAGTGAAAATAGGCTTTCTGGAGCACTTCTGGCGCTAACCGCGCCACCCTGGCGCTAACGGCGCCAGAAAATCCGTTGCAAAATCCGTCGCTAATTCCGTCGCTAACGCTTTTTCTGACAGAATATTAAAATTTCAAGTTTTTCTTTCTTTTTCTTTTATTTATTAAACCTAGGTTATTATACTTACTAGTCATGAAAAGAGGCACATAGTTGATGTCCTTTGCAAAAACGTGAACCTATTCGCTTGGCAGCCATCTTACATGTCGTCATATGCCATAAGCTGACAATATGTCCTCAAGCCAAGCCTATAGCACAAAAAAATAGAAAGATGGGTGAAGAAAGAAGAAAAGCGGTCAGAGAAGAAGTAAAGAAGTTAATGAAGGCCAATTTTATCAGAGAAGTCAGGTACTCTACCTGGCTCGCCAACAATGTAATGGTCAAAAAGACCAACGACAAATGGCGTATGTGCACGGACTTCACCAACCTCAACAAGGCATGCCCTAAGGATGCGTACCCATTACCCAACATAGACAGATTGGTTGATGGTGTGTCAAGGTTCCAGATCCTAAACCTGGAAGCATACTCCGGGTACAACCAAATCAGATGCACATTACAGACAAAGAGAAAACAACATTCATTACTGAGGATGCCAATTACTGTTACAGGGTCATGCCCTTCGGCCTAAAAAGTGCAGGGGCCATATACCAACGGCTAATGGACCGAGTCTTTAAAAATCAGACTGGACGCAATGTCGAGGTCTATGTTGATGTTATGGTCATCAAATCCCAAAGCATAGCCCATCATGTGACAGACCTGGAAGAGGTTTTTGAAGAAATCAGGAGGTACGATATGTGTCTCAATCCAAAAAAGTGCACATTCGGGGTTGGCGGTTGATAATTCCTCAGTTTCTTGATTACACACCGAGGAATTGAAGCCAACCCCAACAAATGTTCTGCCATACTACAAATGTAAAGCCTAACCAACATCACTAAAGTCCAAAAACTGAACGAAAGAGTAGCGGCTCTGTCCAGATTCCTCCCAAAACTTGCTGAAAAGGCAAAGCCTTTCTACAGGATGCTCAAAAAGACCGAACCCTTCCTCTGGGATGAAGCTTGCGAGCAAGCCTTCGAGGCATTCAAGAAGATAGTAGCTACACCACCTATTTTAAGACGACCTAGGCTGGAGGCACCATTACTGCTATATCTTTTAGTAGTAGACGAGGCTGTCAGCTCAGCCCTTGTCCAAGAAGAGGCGAAGCATCAACTCCCTATCTATTTCACCACCTGCATGCTACATGATGCTGAGAAACGTTATCAGGTGATAGAAAAGATAGCCTTGGAACTCATCACTTCCGCAAGACGCCTTAGGCCTTATTTTCAAAGTCATCGAGTGATAGTCAAAACTAACTATCCCATCAAACAGGTACTGCGAAAACCCGAACTGGCAGGCAAAATGGTGGCGTGGTTAGTCGAATTGTTAGAGTTTGACCTTCAATATGAACCTTGTGGTCTTATGAAGACACAATTCAAGGCGGACTTCCTAGCAGAATTCACAGGGAAGGAAAAATCCACCCCAGACGGGTGGAATCTCTACGTGGATGGAGCATCCAATGTGAAGGGAAGCGGAGCAGGAATCATTCTTGAGGGACCTAGCAACATCTTGCTATAGCAAGCCCTCAAGCTTAATTTCAAAGCTTCAAACAACCAAGCCAAGTACGAGGCACTCATAGTAGACCTTAAGCTGGCAAAAGAAGTAGGTGCTAAATGTCTGAGATGCTACTCTGACTCGCAACTCGTCCAGGGACAGGTCGCCAACAAATTTAAGACTAAAGAAGCTATACTCCTCTAGTATTATCATTTGGCCAATACATTGATCGATAGCTTCGAGTGTTTTGAAATGTACCATATACAGAGAGAGAGTAACACCAAGGCTGACCTGCTCTCCAAGATGGACAATACTAAGAAAACCGGACACCTCGAGACCATCATCTATGGCCTCCACACAGGGGGACACTCCCTTGCCACCAAGACAGCAAGAGTCGGATACTACTAGCCAATAATCAGGATTGATGCCTTCAATTTCACTTGAAGGTGCAAGAAGTACCAGGAATTCGCGGACGTCCCTCAGGCTCCCCTTGATGACCTTAACACTTTAACCTCCCCTTGGCCCTTTGCCATGCGGGGGATGGACATCCTAGGGCCTCTACCAAAAGCCTCGAGAGAGGTCAAGTTCTTGTTAGTCGCCATTGACTACTTCACCAAATGGATCAAAGCGAAGCCCTTACGTGAGATAACTTCCAGTGAGATAGAAAGCTTCACATGGAAACATTTCATATGCAGGTATGGTCTACCCTTTGTCATCGTTACTGACAATGGTATGCAATTCAAGGCACTAACCTATGAAGATTTTCTCATACGGCTCAGTGTCAAGCACCTTGTCACTTATGTCGAACACCCTCAGACCAACGGTCAGGTAGAGGCAACGAACAGAGTCATCCTCTAGGCCCTATGCACTAGACTCGACAAGTCTAAGGGTATCTGGAAGGAAGAGCTCCCCAACATACTATGGGCCTATCACTGTTCACCTTAGAGTGTTGCACACGAAACTCCTTTTTGACTCACATATGGCACAAACATCATGATCCCTGTCGAACTTAGAGAACCATCGATAAGAAGGATGTTTTTTCAAGAACAGCACAATGAGGAGAACATGAGGGTCAAACTAGAAACTGCAGGGGAAGTTCAAGACATGGCAAGAATTAGAAAATAAGCCAATAAACTCTGAATGACAAGAAGGTACAACACGAAGGTTCACCCATGAACCTTCCAGCCAAGCGACCTAGTCTAGCGTGTTCGGGGTGAAGCCAGAAAAGAGCTCCACACAGGAAAACTTAGACCCAATTGGGAAGGCCCCTTCAGGATTTTCACCAACCTGGACAACAGAGCCTACAAGCTACAAGCACTAAGTGGTAAAGCTATTCCAAGAACATGGAACGCTACCCACCTGAAGTTCTATTACAGTTGATAACTTGAAGACCGAACCACGTACTCTTTTTCCTACTCGATTTTTTTTATCCCAATAAAAAAACATGGTTTTCGCTTGAGAGGTTTAATGAGGCCCATCCGAAGAACCATGCTGAGAATATGTACTCAAATGCTATATCAATAAAACATATTTCTCTGAATTCTATATATTTGTGTCAATCTTGCAGGGGCAAGGCAAAACCTAGGACCAAGTTTTGGTAATCCTCACAGGTCCTTAAACATTCAGGGTCTGTTTTCTACAGCACCTTCGGTGGACCTCACAGGTCCTTAAATATCTAGGGTCCGCTTTCTATAGCACCCTCCGTGGACCTCACAAGTCCTTAAACATCCAGGTTTCGCTTTCTACAACAACCTCGGTGGACCTTATAGGTTCTTAAAAGTGAACCTCACATGTTCTTAAACATCTAAGGTTCACTTTCTACAACACCGTCAGTGGACCTCACAGGTCCTTAAATATCCAAGGTCTGCTTTCTACAGCACCCTCAGTGGACCTCACAGGTCCCTAACCATCTAGGTTTCACTTTCTATAGTAACCTTAGTTGACCTTACAGGTTCTTAAAAGTGAACCTCATAGGTCCTTAAATATCTAGGGTCCGCTTTCAGCAACGCCCTCGGTGGACCTTACAGGTCCTTAAACGTCCAGGGTCTGCTTTCTACAGCACCCTCAGCGGACCTCATAGGTTCTTAAAGATGGACCTCCAGCAAAACCCAGGACAAGCTCTTGGTATTCTACAAGTTCATGAATACAAGGCTAGCTTTCGATAGCATCGTAGGTGGACTTCCAACAAGATCCAAGATGAACAAGTCTCTAGTCAACCCCCAATGGTTCGCAAAACCCAAAGCCAATCTTTGGTAAACTTTATTTTTTCCAAGGCTTGACAAAACCTAAGGTCCACCCTTAGTGAGCCTTGACAAAACCTAGGATGGATAACTCCTCTGGTATCAGACTCAACAAAAATCAAGGGACAACAAGGTCTACCCATGATGTACGTTCCTATTGCTAAGCTTTTTGTTGTAGGAACATAAAAAGCCCAAGGTCTACCCTGGGCACACAAAAACCCAAGACACACTCTTGGTATACTTACTCTTTAGGCATCTTAACAAACAAGGCTAGAGGATCATTTGTTTTGCAGGAATAGGTGTCCAAGGTCCACCCTTGACACTCAAAACCCAAGAAACACTCTTAGTTCATTCACTCATTTGGCACCTTGACAGATAGGACCATGAGATCATTTGTTTTACAAAAATAGGTGTCCAAGGAGTACCCTTGACACACAAAACCCAATACACGCTCTTGATACATTTATTCTCTTGGAACCTCGACAAGCAGAACTATAAGATCAACCACTAGCAAAACTAGGAATCCAAAATATTCGTCTAAGATTCACCTTTGACATTCGGAACCCAAGACACATTCTTGGTAATTCAGCTGCTTCGAAACCTTGACAAGCAGAGTCCGAGGACCCACTACTACTCCTCGAACAAAAAACAAAATGAGATACTATCAAATTACAGGGTCTCATTTTCTACGATGAAAGGACGTCATTCACACAGCCTAATCTCATCATCACAAGAAACTCAAACAAAAGACAGTATGCAAAAACATAGAAGATTGAAGAAAGAACAACATTGTCATTAAATTGATTGTCGGCATTACACGGCCTTCACGGCCCAAAACAAAGAAAACAAAAATACAAAAAATGGCGGCCTAAGCATTGGCTTTATCACTAGCACCCTCCTCAGCGGAGCCAACCTCTTCCTCATCAACTAGGACGCCGTCCTTGAAAGGGTCAAAGAGACCTAAGTCAAGATCTTTGGCAAAGAGGCTAGCTTGCATGACAGCCTTGAGGAAGCCCTTTTCACGCTGCTCCACTGCCTCCCGCTTGTAGATGGTCAGCTCCTCATCAAGCTCTTTGCTGACCGCCATCTTCGTCGAAAGTCTGAGCTCAAACTCCTTCATCCTTGCCTCCAGGTCAACCACCTTCTGGCAAGCTCCTTCTTCTGGCAACAACCCTGTCAACCTTGGTAGCCAAGTCCTTTTTCTCCCTCAACAGAACCTTGCCTCGGGTGGCCAATGAAGATACAATGAATACCTAATCCAATAAACCAAAGGGGGGGGTGAATTGGTTTTTGCCCCTTTTTGAAAATTTCTTACAAATCAATATACAGCGGAAGAATTAATTTGGATCGTATCTTAGATCAAAACTAATTTAGAAAATAATTATCTTTACCAATCAATTAACTCTTGTGCTAACTCAAAGTTTGAATGATACACAAATCAAATATCTCAAGAATTCAATGAAACATAAATCAAAACTTAAATGCACACAAGTTTATACTGGTTCACCTCTCAACCCCGGAGGCTACATCCAATTTATCTTCTAACCCAAACAAGGTTAGAGTTCCACTATAACAAATCTTAGTTCTTTACAAGCAATCAACAAGATCTCTTTCACCTACCCTAGGCAAAACTCAAAATCTACTCCCTAGATTTCTCAAAAGACCTAGAACCAGAGATCTCCTCTCTGTTCAACCCCTAGAAAAACCCTTTCTAGTACAGCTTTAAAGAACCCCAAATGTTATATGGAAAATTCACAAAGATTACAACAATTACAAACAAAACTACAAAATACTAAAACTTAAGATACAAGAAAGATATCACCTCATTTTCCTTTGCAGCAAAAAGGACATGAACGAATTATACAACTTGAGATGATGTATGAAATGCTTTCTTGACTCTTCTTGAATCACTTCTTTACATGAATGATCACACACAATGAGATCTTCTACTAAGCAATCATGTTAAATCTAACTCAAATCATCAACACTCTTAAAATGAAGTTTTAAACTCTTTTGAACATTTAGAGAATGTAAACACACTGATAGTCACGAAAGCTCTCTTTTTAATCTCTGTTTTTCTCAGTGACACAACTTTCCTATTTAATAAAAAACTGATTTAACAGACTGTAATCGATTATTTTACTATGGTAATCGATTATTTAATCACCTGTAATCGATTATTCCGTATACTTAATCGATTAAATTGTTCATCATAGTTCTGGAAATCTTGAACGAACATAATAATCGATTATTATGACATTTAATCGATTACCCCAGAAATACATATATTCTTTACAAGCAGAGGTAATCAATTATAACATCAATTAATCGATTACGCCAGATTATGTGTAAAACACTACCAGGCTTATTTAATCGATTACGAGCATTTGGTAATCGATTAAACCAGTTCATCGTGCTTAACTGAATTTTGCAGAAGCCTTATGTAATCGATTATTTCCACAGATAATCGATTACACCAGTGTTCATAAATCTGTGTCAAGACTATTTAGTCGATTACAAGAAAATGGTAATCGATTAAACTGTTCTAAAACCATTTTCCAGAAATCCAAACAAGCTGGTAATCGATTATTTGACTCACGTAATCGATTAAAACAATGTTAATTCATTTTATGCTTGTTTAGATGCACTTATGCTGTTCTATTCATTTGCACATACTAATATGATTATCAACCTATGTATAAATGTATGTATGCATGATTTTCTTAATTGCTACAGAGGATTATAAGGATTTATCTTAATGAACTAAGCTTTAGCCAAAATTACATATGCCATCTAATCTGAGTGGGCATGTAAAAATATCAAAACCGAATTACTTCCATCAGCCTTGATTCCTTGTCTTCAGCTTCTTAAATCTAACAGCCAACTCATCACCATCCACTCGAGTGCACAACAACTTGGCCAAAGCATCACTGGCCTTCGCAAAAAATTAGTGGTGAGACTTGACCACCTCAACAAGTTCCATGACAAAACCATTCAGCTTAGCATGCTCCACTCGCCAAATGTTGCAAACAACAGACTTTAGCTTGGGAATCTCTCTTTCTAGAGAAGCCGCCTTGCTTACAACCTCTTGTGGAGTTGCCCATTTTCTTCTAAGATTGCAAAATTCCTTTGGAGAAATATGTTGGCAGAGTCCGTAAAGCGTTGAATGCCAGCCGACCTTATCAAACTTTTATCAAAGGGGGTCGGAGCTCTTCGTTCAAGCACATGCCCTACGCTCTAAAAAGAGTTAATCTCCCTTGAGGCATGCATAAACTCAAGGGAGGTAACAAGGCGAGACGAAGAAGGAAAAGCAGAAGCTGGCGCAGCAGGAGCCGATGGCATAACATAAGTAGCAGGGGGAGGAGGTGAAGGAGCAGGAATGGCGATAGGGACCGAAGCCAGTGTAACGACCCACCACGTCGCTACTGTATCCCTACTCTTAGCCACAACATTAACGTAACCTTTGACAAAAAGAACACCCCTTTTCCTTTTTTATTTATTAAGGAAAACTGTGGTAAATTTTTCACAATTACATGACGATTATGAACTTAACCAAGACGCGTATGAAAGCATCCAAATTGCATACATAACTCTGTTTATGCAAGACATGTTTTAATCATAAGTACAATTATCCATATTTAAAATGTACAAGTGTTTTACAAATGAGGTAAGAAATTAAACATAAGGGGTGCAAATAGCAAAATAGGTAGGTGACTATCAAAACTAGGGGTGCATTCAGCAAAACATCACTCCTGCCCGGGATTCGTCACATCGACATCCCGGTAACTCGGCCGCTCCAACTAAAAAGTTGTCATCTTCTCGAATCACCTATTGCTGTCCATCTGCTCACACGAACTGGGTTCGCGATCATCAGATATACCAAACCACAAGGCACAACAAAGCAAGGGTGAGTTCATCATATAAGATAACAAGCAAAAGGTAACATTAGTCAAGGAAAACAGTTCAAGTGTCACACCATCACCACAAGTCCGGATGTATCATTACGCAACCATCATAAACAAGCATCCAAGAACATCCCACAAGTTGACTTAAAAATGCCTAGCATGATGTGTGTTCCTATCTTAACTCTCTTTCATGCAATGTGGTACCATCCCGGAAATAGGCAAAATCCATGGTCCAAATGATAGCTGTAGTTTCCGTCGGGGTCACTCTGTCGTGCACAGGACTCACCCCCCCCGTGGTGATCAACCAAACGGGTGTCATAAGGATCTCCCTACAGACGTGGCCCCCCAGTACTTCTCGTACTATTACAGTCAATCATCCTATTTTCGCCATGCAAATGAAGTATGTCTCTCATGGGCTCCATCAATGTATGGCCCGGCACAGGAACTTCTCGCCCTGGCTAGGATCTCCATACCCTCCCATGTTACATACATATTGCCCTAAACGAGGGCTGCCCCAACATGGGCCACAACCACGTATGTCTCTCATGGGCACCATTAACGTATCTCCCAGAACAGGAACTTCTCACGCTGGCTACGATCTCCATACCCTCCCATGTTACATACACACTGCCCCAAACGAGGGCCGCCCCAACACGGGCTCACTGATGCATTGACTGTGGTTCTTACAAGGTCCACCACTCAGTCCCGGTATCTCACATGTTTATACCTAGTCTCTCACTATGGCTCTATCAAGGTACAAAACATCTCAAGCCATCACATAGGCTGGCTGGCTTCAATCGTAATTCACATATGTCATCCACAAATACTACACGTATATATATATATATATATATATATATATATATATACCACTCGGCTAATCTGTCTCGGCAGCCGACATCACCAACACATACACATACAACTCGGCCAACTCAT
>CM023958.1:23155352-23199627 GCA_013407115.1 Glycine latifolia | reverse complement strand
CATCAAGTTTCCACAGAATCTCAAAGGGTATCTGGTCATTTCTGTCCTAAAGGGCATTATGGTAATTTCATCATTTATCCTAGGGGCATAATTGTCATTTCTACCACAAAATATCTAGTCAAAAATATCTAAGGGTATTCTTGTCATTTCTAAAATATCCAAGGGCATTTATGTAATTTTTCTCCTTAAAATATCTAACTAAAATATCTAGGGGCATTTTCGTCATTTCAACTTCAAGGGCATTTCTGTCATTTCCAATTTACGGAAAGGGTAATATGGTCATTTCTCTTCAAATATTTCGTAATATCTCCAATTGATATTTCACTCTAATCTTTCAAATCTAGAACATCAAATTCTAATATGTGCATCCATAATTATGCAAGAATAATTCATATAATGCTTTGGCTATAGTTATGGAATTTTTGGGGTGTTACATAAAGTTCTCAAGACTGGTTCTGCACTATGTAATCGATTGCATAAGCGCTATAATCGATTACAACAGATAACGCTTGTAAGACCCCGAGTTTGTATTTCGCCAACCCTCACAGCTGTGTAAGGGAACCCGATAGCTCATTTCCCAAGAGCATACAAGCTCTGCCGAGTAAGGAACCCGACAGTTCTCAAAGATAAGGGTTTGGACTTGGCAATTCTGAAGGGAACATCCCATCCCGTGTGAGGAACCCAGTCTCTCTAAGAAAAGGGAAGGATGAGCTTTTAGAGATGACACATGTATGTAACTCGATCGTTTTAGAAAAAGTAACACAAGCTCAACTGAGTAGGGGAGTCCGGTGGCTCTTTTCCCGAGAGAACACGAGCTCATCCGAGTTAGCAACTTGGTAGCTCTCTCTCTATGGGGAAGTAACTTGAGCTTAACAACTCTAACGTATTACCCGGGTAAGGAACCCGATATACCTTATAAAAAGGGAAATGAGTCTTAACGACTCTAGGGGAACAACCTCAGGTAGGGAACCCGGTCTACTGACATCCGCCAACAAGGACTAAGTTATGTCCTGCATACATGCAGGCTACGTAGCCCGCTCAACTCGGCCTACCCATCTCAGTAGCCAACATCGAAACGCGAGGGTTTGACACGTATATCTAACTATGCCTGCCCATCTCGGTAGCCGACATCAAACAAGGGATTTATGTCTACGTGTAACCTGGTCAAAACCATCCCGGTACTCATCACCTTCACGAACACTTCCACTGGTGTCTTAGAAACTCTTCAGCATCAAAATGCCAACTTCGCGCAGATGCACGGGGAGTTCTTAAAACATCTACTCCCCACAAGAACACCAAACATCAACACAAAACAACACTCAACAAATTTAAGGCATACCAAATTCCATTCATAAAAGACGTAGCTTTTCTGGGAAAAATATCGCACACACCAGGGACATGCAGTTATCCTCACTGCTGGACTCCATGCCTCCCAAACCGTGGTACCTAAAGTCGTCAAGAAACACGATAAACTCCCCTTACCTAACCAAGAGTTTGTCCACGCTTCATGACGGTTCGTTCCCTACTTTTGCTTCGACCACAAAGTTCTCCTTGGTGTCGGGATTCCGCAGCAGCTACAGTGGTTCTTGTATGTTGAAGATAACAAGGAAGGGGTTGGGATCGAGAGGTTTCTGGGTGAGTTTTAGAGAGAAAACAGAGGAAACACAAAGGTAGAAGAAGGAAGAGTGAACTTGCCGCTGTGCCAGCCTGCTGCTTATAAACACGACTGACACGATACGTCCACTTAACGTGCATAGCCAGTAACCACAGCACAATAGAGTTTAGTTACGTTCAATACCCACCAAGCACGCATACCAAGACAAAAGCACTCAAACAACAAGTTATAAATAAAACAATTAATCAATCCACATAACACATGTAATTTAATTAATATAATACACACATCAAACATCTAGATTAACAACTTATAATCTGGGTCGTTACAGACATCACCAACACATACAAACATACAACTCGGCCAACCCATCTCGGCAGTCGACATCACCAACACATACACACATACAACTCGGCCAACCCATCTCGGCAACCGACCTCACTAACACATACACACATACGACTCGACCAACCCATCTCGGCAGCCGACATCACCAACATATACACATATACAACTCGGCCAACCCATCTCGGCAACCGACCTCACCAAGACATACACACATACGACTCGGCCAATCCCTACCCGGTGCTCAGCACCTTCACAAACACTTCTGTAAAGTATTTGGGAGCTTTTCAGCATCAAAATGCCAACTCTTTGCACATGCATGTGGAGATTCTTACAACGTCAACTCCCCCCTTTCCAGAACCCAACACCAGAATATAATTAACATCAACATAAAACTAATTCCCAAACACAAGACGTAACCCATTCCATTCAATAAGACGAACATAGCTTACTGGAAAACAACACACATATGGGACATGCAACCATCGTCCAGGTTGGACTCTCTGGTCCTCAACCATGCTACCTGAAATAGTTATTAAACATGATAAGCTCCCCTTACCTAACCAGAGGTTCATTTTATAGCTACACGACGTCGGGCTTTTGTGGCAGCGACAGTGGTTCTTGTGGGTTGAAGGTAACACAGAAGGTTGACAGAGAGAGAGGGTTCTGGGTGTGAGCTTTAGAGAGAGGACGAAGAAAAGGAAGAGGAAAGCACAAAGAGAGGGGATGGATATGTTTCCACTGCATACTTCTGCTCTTAAGTACTCAGCTGACAGGACATGTCCACCTTGCGTGTTTAGGCAGCAACCACAGCCAATCAAAGTTGACTTAGCACGTCCATCATAAAACACGCATACCAAAGCAGAACAATAACAACCAACTCTTATCAAAATAAATCAAGTAATTAAGCAACATCATTACAAACACATAAACATCCAAATTAGCAACTTATAATTCAGGGTGTTACAGCCAGAGCCACAGCTGGAGCAACAATGGTTAGAGCTGGAGCGGCAGTAGCAATCACCACTACTAGATTCGTAGCTCGAACAGGGGGCGGTGATACAAGCATGCATGGAAGAAGCCCAACAGCCTCCCTTATCACACGAAGGCTACGAAGGGCTTTAGATTTCTTGCAGCCCGATGTCTCAACATTGTTGTCCTGCTTCCTCTTAGCCAAAAGAGAGGAAGGGATGTTAGGGGAAGCAACAACAACAACAATAGTAGGGCCAACCTTGACAGCGGGTTGACCCGCTTCTCCAGCCAAAGGATGGACAGGGGTAGGTGGCACGACACCACCATCAGCACCCACATTCTTCACTAACAACCTCCACTGGAAATTCCCCATTATACTTGCAAAGCGCACAGAAAAATCATAAGTGTCAAGCCAGGTCAAAATACACACACAAGAAGATAAAGAAGACAAAAGAGGAATAAGGCAGAAGGACTTACTGTCTAAAGTAGAGAGAATCATCTGCCAACAATAATGACAAGATTGCTCGCGCATCCAAAGAAGCTGGCATTTGTTCCATGATCACTTTGTCCACCCTCTCCACCAAGGTCAACAAGTCTTTGTCAAATGACTTGAACTTGGTGTGGTCAAATTGCCAATAGAATGGAAAGCGAGGCTCCCCCATCCTAGTTGAACATCAGTGGCAACCCCTCTACCATGACACCATTGTCACTTACCTTGAAGAAACAATCCTTGAAGAGACAAAAGACATTAGGGTCAACTTCAAATAGTTTCTTGGACACACTGTTCAAAGAGACCTAACCTATCTTCCCCATCAATTTGATCTGAAAGAAAGATAAAAAGACCAACACACTTGGCTGGATATTGAAGAGCAGACATAAAATCTCGAATTCCCTCACTACTGCCCAACTATTTGGGTGAATTTGGGAGTGTGACACATTCAAGAAGTCCAAGAGAGCACACTGAAAAGGGGAAAAAGGAAAAATCAGGCCCAATACTTCGAAGAGTTGTAACACCCCGAAATTTCGATATATGAAAATATATGTTTGATGTATTTGTTGTGATTGTTTGATTATTTGATTAATTTAGATTGGTTGATTTGTTTTTCATTTTACCATGCTGCAATTGCTTGGTATGTATGTTAGGTTGTGAGAAGGTTGTTTGAGTTGCGCTGAAAATTGAGTGATTTCGAGTTTGACCCGAAATCTATTTTAGTAAAATCACCATTATGGACTGGTTAACCATTGGACCACCTTCCAATATTAAAGGTAGGTTACTAACCCACATATGTAACTTTTGACTGTTGGGATAGTCAAAAAAATGTCTGGAGCTTGAGAAATTAGTTTTTTCACAGAAGCAGAAATTTTAAAATTTGGTCAGCTCGCCCAGGCAAATTTTGCAGGCATTTTTGCTCGCTGGGCCAAGTCAAGACGGTGATAAATATGCACAGCAGAGTCCAAACCACAAAAATTGGTCTTCTCCCTCCCCCAAACAGCTCCCAAGCTTCCCACCAACCTCCTCCACCACCCACAGCCACCGGAGATCACCACGAGGTACCGCCGCTTGCCATTGGACCACCGCACGAAGATGAACACTTTAATCAGAGCGGAATTTTCAAAACTCATCTTGAGGATTCGGTAGAGAACGGAGCCTCCAATCCTCTTTTTGGTTTCTTTGAGGTAACCATGGTTTCCTTGTATTCTCTTAACTAGATGGAAGCCTCTCTTGATATCTCTTGTGATTCGGATACCGTTATTGGCTGTTTTTATATTTCCTTTGAAAATCCTTTGAAAATGAGATGTTGTAAAAGTCTCATTTTTATGAAATTGATGTCATTTCTGTGATCCTTGTTGAACCCTGGTTACATTGGTGTAATCAGAATTTCAAAATTATGTCTTTTGATGTGGAGTCCCAAAACACTATTTTAGCCTCTCTTTAAATTTGAGTGGGTATTTGACCTCGAATGTTAATGTTAAGTTTGTATTTGAAATCTATACTAAGTTATCTTCAATTTGGTATATAGAGCTCTGCGTTCAGACAAGCACGCGTATTCGAAGATCGCGAAACAACACTACTAGGCTATAACCTGCTCGTTTTCAAGGCAAATTATGTTTTTAACTAATGGGATGCGATGAATTTGCTTGTTGATGGATAAAACTGTGAATGATGTTGTTGTTATAATGATTGGATTTTTGGGAAGAGTGTTAATTACAGAGGAGACTCTACCCAAAATTTTAGAATATATTTTCCTATTTAATTCTTTACCAAATTTTTAAATGGACATAAGAGTTTGTTTTCTATACCGTAGTCCTCCTCTTTAATTTAGAGTTTTCTTAAATTACCATTCTTGTGGTAATATAGATCGTGAATGACTTAGGTTTGTATTGTTTGAAGACCTAGGGAATGTGAATCTCATGCATATGGTATATAGATGTAAAATGCAATCCCGTGATGCTGATGATAATATTGATGTTTGTGATGATGATATTGAAATAAAATGATGTTGATATTGTTGATAACATTAAGATGACATGATGATGATGTTGAAAATGACACTGACGAGGAATAATGTTGATGTGAACAATGTCATTGTGTGATGTGGATATACATGGATAATCATGGGGGGTGTATGACTGGTTATCCTTGTGGAGAAGGATTTGTTCCTAGCCAGGTCATGCATTAATGGTGCCCATAGTTGTATGCGGTATATGTCCACGTGTGGTGCAGTGACTGGTTGGATATCCTTGCGAGGAAGGGTTTACGAATTTTAAGCATCCCAGGAGAGAAAGGGATTGTTTAAAATTCTAGTCCCTAGCTACCCATGGTC
Source organism: Glycine latifolia (assembly GCA_013407115.1). Taxonomy (NCBI): domain Eukaryota; kingdom Viridiplantae; phylum Streptophyta; class Magnoliopsida; order Fabales; family Fabaceae; genus Glycine; species Glycine latifolia. Next base: position 23,193,870 of record CM023958.1, on the reverse strand, counting down.
AATGCATTGGTGATGTTGTGTATGTGCATGGGGGTGCATGACTGGATAACCTTGCGAGGGAGGGTTTACGAATTTTAAGCATCTCAAGAGAGAGAAAAGGGATTGTTTAAAATTCCAGTCCCTATCTATCCATGGTCAGTGCATTGATGGTGCCCATGTTTCATACTTCATATTTGCGTGGATGGAAATAGAATGATGGATAGTAAGTACCGGGGGTACTAGGGAACAATCACTCTGTTTGGAACTCTCTTGTGACTTAGGGCTGATCACCATGGGGGGAGTGACCATTGCACGACAGGGTGACCTCGACGAGGTATTGCATCATTTTCCTGAGAGAGGCTATTTCCATGAGGATGGTACCACATTGCATTCTGAGAGATGAGTCAGGTGCATGCATCATTCTGAGCATGGTTGTTTGAGTTGTGAAATGAATTGGTTGATTAGTTTATCGAATGTGTATTGGACTGATGGATTTTTTGTAATGATTGTGGTTGTTAATGTTGTTTCCTTTCCACTTGTGGTTATCTGATGCTTGTTGGTTTTATATAATAAACTCACCCTTACATTTGTTGTACCATGTGGTTAGTACCTGTGATGATCGCAAAATTTCGTTCGTGTGGGCAGATGAGAAACATTAGGTGACTTTGGAGGGAGATTCTTTTTGTTGGAGCCGCCAAGCCAACGTGATGACGTTGGAGTTCTTTTTGGCAGAGAGTTGTGTTTTATTTATTAATTAACTCTTTCTTAGTTAGTTCTTCAATTTTTTTTGTTGGTCATGTAAGATTCTATATGTAAATATATGTAAAACCAAATTAAGTTTTGATATGTAAATGATATGTACTAGTTCAATATATGCATACATGTGTATTCAATTATATAATTGTATTGTGTGTATAATAATTGTATTATCATGAAAAAAATTTACTACCATTTGTTCATAATTAAATTAATGGAGTTTTCATTAAAAATTGAAATTTCACGATCTAAAGTTAGTGATATTGTAGCGACGAGGCGGGTCATTACAAGGCCCATACTCCATGCTATAAATACAGGTTCTATCTAACCCTTTCGCACATTCATTCACACAATCATTCACTCATGGTGAACATATAGTTTCCGAGACCACCTCAAAACATCTACCTTCAATTATACATTTTTCTCTATAATTGATGTACTTACTTGAGCGTCAAAGTCTTTTTCTTTGTTTGGTAGGCCGCCCTCCTTAATAAGGTTAACATATCATTCGACATGCAAAGTCTGGAACCCACTTGGACCGTATCCACCTCTACTCTTATCCCCTAGGAACACCTATCCTAGTAAAACTCTAAGAAATCCTTTGCAATTAATACAAAAAGAATCTCAAAAAAATACACAACAGAGTGTAAACAAAGAAACCACCTTTGATCCAGTAAATGAAGTATGCAAATGATTTACCAAACTTGGATTAAAAGATGGAAGAAGTTGTTTTAGAACCTTCTTTACAAAACTTCTTCTGAAAGCTTGCCTAAGAAGAAACCCTCCTTTGAAATCTTTGAATCTTGAGGATTTGTGGGACTTTAACAAAGTTTAGCACATGAAACATTTTCTTGCTCAGAAAGCTAATGAATGAACTTTGTAATTTCGTTGTTATTTTCCAAAACAGCCAACATCTATTTATAGAAATCAATTTGTAACTGTCAGTAATTGATTAAATCGCTAATGTAATCGATTAAAACTACTAATGTAATCTGTAACGCCTTGAAATTTCGATAAATTGAAAATAGATGTTTGATGTGATTGTTGTGTTATTTGATTGTTTGATAAGTTTGGATTAGTTGACTGATTTTTGTGTAAATTATCCTTGTGCTATTGATTAGAGTAGATGTCAAGTTATGTGGAGTTTGTTTGAGCTGCGTTGAATTGTATAATTTTGAGTTTGACTTGAAAACCTGTTTTAGTAAAATCACCATTCTGGATTGGTTAACCATTGGATTGTCTTTAAATTTTAAAGGTCGGTTCCTAACCGACATATAAAACGTTTGACCGTTTAGATTGGCGAAATAATATCTGTAGAGTGAGATAATAATTTTCACTGAAATAGATATTTTAAAATTAGGTCAACTCACCCAGGCATATTTTGTAGGCATTTTTGCTCACCTGGGCGAGTGAAGTCGGCATTATATGTGGACAGAAGTTTCCAGACCATGAAAATGGAGGATTTTTATTCTCCCAAAGCTTCCCCAACCTCCCACCATCATTCTTCACCACCCAAGACCACCAGTGACTACCACGGGCCGCCGTTGCTTGCCACGAGATCACCGCACGAAGAGGAACCCTTTAATCAGAGTGGAATCTTTGAAACTATTCTTGAAGTTTTGATAGAGAATAGATCTTCCAAATCTTTCTTTCTTGGTTTCCTTGAGGTAACCTTGGTTTCTTTTGTCTTCTTCTAGCTAGTTTACGCTTCTCTTAGTGTCTCTTGTGTTTTGGGTACCGTTGTTGGGAGTTTTACACTTCCTTTGAAAAACCCTTTGAAAATGAGATGTTGTAAAAGTCTACTTTTTATGAAATTGATGTCATTTCTATGATCCTTGTTGAACCCCGATCACATTGGTGTGATTGGAATTTCAAAATGATGTCTTTTGATGTGAACTCCCAAAACACCCTTTTAGTCCCTTTTTGATTTGAGTGAGTATTTGACCCTAAATTTTAATTTTGACCTTGTCTTTGAAATCTATACTAAATTTCCTCAATTTGGTATGTAGAAATTTGTGTTCAGACAAGCATGGGTAATTGAAAGATCGTGAAACCACACCGCTAGGCTGTAATAGGGAGACTCCTGGTTAGATAAATGGAGTTTATTATGTTGGTAATAGTTTAGATACCATAGTTGGGGGCCAGGGAGTCCAACTATGAGGATATTTTCCTACCCTGCTGTGTGTTGGTTCTCAAGAAAAACTATGTTTTTAACTAATTAGATGCGATGCATTTATGATTGATGTGTGTTTGTTCCTGTGTGTGTTCGTTTTCAAGAAAAATTGTGTTTTTAACTAATGAGATGCGATGAATTGGCTTATTGATGGATAAACTGTGAATAATATTGTTGTTGTAATGATTGAATTTTTGGGAAATGTCTTAATTACAGATGAGACTCTTCCCAAAATTTTATAATATGTTTTCCTATTTAATTCTTTATTAAATTTTTAAAATGGGCATAAGTGTGTTTTGTATATTGTAGTCCTCCTCTTTAATTTAGAATTTTCCTAGAAATATCAGTCTTGTGATATGATGAATTGTGAATGTATGAAATTTGGATTGTCTGAAGACTTGGGGAATGTGAATCTCAGGCATATGTATTATGCATAGATGTGAAATGTGATTGCTTATGATGTCGTTGATGATATTGATATTGAGATGCCATTGATGTAGTTGATGATGTTTAAATGAGATAATGTCGATGTAATTGATGATGTTCAAATGAAATAATGTTGAGGTGGTTAATGATGTTGAAATGAGATAATATTGATATGCATGATGATGATATTGAAATGATATGATGTTGAGGTTGATAATGACATTGATGAGAGATAATGTTGATGTGAACAATGTCATTGTGTGTGGATATACATGGATACCCATGGGGGGTGTATGACGGGTTACCCTTGTGAGGAAGGATTTGCTCCTAGCCAGGTCATATATTGATGGTGCCCATGGTTGTAGGCTGTGTATGTACACGTCAGGTGCAATGACTGGTTGGTTACCCTTGCGTGGATGGATTTGTTCCTAGCCACGATTGTAACGACCCGCCACGTCGCTACTGTATTACTAACTCATAACCATGATATAAATTCATTTTAATAAAAAGAAAACCCCTTTGGTTACTTGTGAAAATGGTGATAAATTTTTCGCGAGCATATAACGACCATCATCATAGAATATACACGTAGATCAAGGTACTCATAAAACATTTCAAATATATGTACGCACTTACAACGCATAATTTAATTACAGGCACAAAGATTATGTCTCAAAAAGAATATACATCAAGTGTTTTACAAATGAAAAGAGAAGTAAAAGGGAAATAGAAGTCAGGGGTGTGATTAGCAAAACAAAGAGCGCATCCATTAAAACAAGGGGTGCATCTAGCAAAATGCAACTCCTGCCCGGGATCATGTCCATTGACATCCCGGCAAAACACGACGGCTCCAAACAACCCTGTCTTCTCCCAAAAGCACCTACTGCTGCCCATCTGCTCACACAGACCCGGTTTGCGATCATCACAGGTGCCAAACCACAAGGTACAACAGAGCAAATGTGAGTTCATCATATTGAATAACAACAATAAATACAATAGGAAAGGAGCACAACCCGGTCAAGAAGCAACATAGTCATCAACATGTCAATACAAACAGTCCAAGCATCCATCAAACACTAACATATATGGACATCCACAACCATTTCATTAATCAACTCATAAAATCTAGCATGGTGCATGCTCCTGACTCAGTTCTCATTATGCAATGTGGTACCATCCCGAAAATAGGCCAAATCCATGGTACAAATGACTATTGCAACTCGTCAGGGTCACTCTGTTGTGCACAGGACTCACCCCCCCATGGTGATCAGCCAAAACGGGTGTCATAAGGATCTCCCTACGAACGTGGCCCCCCCAGTACTTCTCGTCCTATGCAGTCAATCATCCTATTTTCGCCATGCAAATGTCGCATGTTATGTAGGCACCATCAATGTATGACCCGACTAGGAACACAATCCTTCCTCGCAAGGGTAATCCCTCATACACCCCCTATGTAACATACTGCCCACACAAGGGCCCAACGATGCACTGACCATGGTCCTCGCAAGGTTTACCACCACCCAAGCCCGGCATCTCACGACTATACATAGAATATCACCACGACACCATCAATGTATGACCCAGAACCAGGCTCAACCCGACCTGGCTAGGATAACGCCATATACCCTCGTGGGTATTTATGTGTATTCCAAACGCATTCCTCATCTCGGACCATCACATAGGCCGAGTTCGAATGCCACTAACGTAATCATATACGTCATTCATAAACACGTACAAACAAGTGAACTGGTGTGAACTACGAGGTGTCCAGGTTGGCACTTAGACAAACTATCTCAAGGTAAGAATCCGAACAAGGTCGGACAAAGGCGGACAAGGTCGGTCATGGCCGGTAGAACTCGGACAAGGTCAGTAGGGGTCGGTCAGAGGGGTAAAGTGTGGGTAAGAGATGATAGGGTAGCAAAAATGAACGAGGTCGGAAGAACTCGATCGAGGTCGGTTGGGTTTTGCTAAGGATTTGCCAAAGGCGGTCAAGAGGTCCTTAGGTTTCTTTATAAAGTTCTAAGGACGGGTTCAGCACTATGTAATCGATTGCATAAGTGCTGTAATCGATTACAACAGATAGCCCTTGTAAGACCCCGGGTTTGTATTTCACTAAGCCACACAAGGGTGTAAGGGAACCTGGTAGCTCATTTCCCAAGAGCATACAAGCTCTGCCGAGTAGGGAACTCGATAGTTCTCAAGGATGTTTGGACTTGGTAATTCTAAAGGAAACAGCCCACCCCGGTAAGGAACCCGGTCTCTCTAAGAAAAGGGAAGGATGAGCTTCTAGCGGCGACACGTGTATGTAACCGGTCATTTTAGAAAAAGGAACACAAGCTCAACCGAGTAGGGGAGTCCGATGGCTCTTTTCCCGAGAGAACACAAGCTCATCCAAGTTAGCAACCCGGTAGCTCTCTCTATGCGGAAGTAACTTGAGCTTAACAGCTCTAACGTATCACCTGGATAAGGAACCCAGTATACCTCATAAAAAGGGAAACGAGTCTTAACGACTCTAAGGGAACGACCCCAGGTAGGGAACCCGATCTACTGACATCCGCCAACAAGGACTAAGTTATGTCCTGTATGCATGCATGCCACGTAACCCGCTCAACTCGGCCTACCCATCCCGGTAGCTGACATCAAAGCGCGAGGGTTTGGCACGTATATCTAACTTGGCCTGCCCATCTTGGTAGCTAACATCAAACAAGGAATTTATGTCTACGTGTAACCCGGTCACCCATCCCAGTACTCATCACCTTCACGAACACTTCCACAGGTGTCTTAGAAACTCTTCAGCATCAAAATGCCAACTTCACCCACATGCACGGGGAGTTCTTAAAACATCTACTCCCCACAAGAACACCAAACATCAACACAAAACAACACTCAACAAATTTAAGGCATACCAAATCCCATTCATGAAAGACGTAGCTTTTCCGGGAAAAACATCGCACACACCAGGGACATGCAGTTATCATCACGGCTGGACTCTCTGGCCCCCAAACAGTGGTACCTAAAGTTGTTAAGAAACACGATAAACTCCTCTTACCTAACCAGGAGTTCGCCCACGAGCATCACAGTGTGTTTGTCCTAAGCTTCAACTCCGACCACGAGGTTCCTCTCAGCGTCAGGATTTCCGCAGCGGCTACGGTGACTCTCGTAGGTAGGAGATAACAAAGAAAGGGTTGAGAACGAGAGGTTTCTGGGTGAGCTTTTAAAGAGAAAACAGAGGAAACGAAAAGGTAGAAGAAGGAAGATTGAACTTGTTGTTGTGCCAGCCTGCTGCTTATAAACACAGCTGACACAGTACGTCCTCTTAGCATGCTTAGCCAGCAACCACAGCACAACATGGCTGACTTACTCAAATACCCATCAAGCATGCATACCAAGACAAAAGCACTCAAACAACAAGTTATAAATAAAACAATTAATCAACATAACACATGTAATTTTAATTAATATAATGCACACACATCAAGCATCCAGATTAGCACTTATAATCCAGGTTGTTACAACTCTCCCACCTTTTTAGGAATTTTGTCCCTGAAATTACCTGGTGTAAACAAAGCCGGGTAGGCTTCCCGCATCTGGTTCTCTAGCTCCCATGTAGCATCTTCTCCAGATATGCCTCCCCAGATAACCTTGACTAGGGGAATCTCTTTTCCTCTTAGATGCTTTATCCGTCAATCCTCAATCCTCAAAGGTAGTGTTTCATATATTAAGTTTTCTTTTACTTGAATGTCATTCAACCCGACCACATGAGATGGATCATGAATGTATTTACTAAGTTGAGACACATGGAATACATTATGGAGATTGGAAAGGGACGGGGGTAAGGCAATTTTGTAGGCTACGGGACCGACTCTTTTTAAGATTTGGAAGGGACCAACAAACCGGGGTGTAAGTTTCTGGGATTTCAATGCTCGGCCGATCCCGGTCCATGGGGTGACCTTCAAGAATACATGATCACCGTCCTCAAACTCTAAGTTCTTCTTCCTCTTGTCATGGTAGCTCTTTTTCCGACTCTGGGCCGTTCTCATCCTATCCCGGATCAACTTGACCTTCTCGGTTGTTTGTTGTACCACCTCGGGTCTTAGCACAAGATCCTTGCCGGATTCTAACCAACATAGGGGTGTCCTACACCTTCTACCATATGGGGCTTCGTAGGGAGCCATGCCAATGGTAGAGTGAAAACTATTGTTGTAGGTAAACTCTATCAAGGGTAGAAAACTATCCTAGCTACTCCCTTGTTCTAGAACACATGCCCTCAAAAGGTCTTCTAGTGACTGAATGGTTCGTTCAGTCTGCCCGTCAGTTTGAGGGTGATAGGCCGAGCTCATCTGAAGTCGGGTTCCTAAGGCCTTGTTCAAACTCTCCCAGAATCTAGATGTGAACCTTGGATCCCGGTCGGACACTATACTAGAGGGTAGACCGTGCAACTGGATAATCTCGTTAATATACAAGGTGGTCAACTTCTCTAAGGAAAATCGGATGTTGATCGGGATAAAGTAAGCAGACTTAGTCAATCTGTCAACAATAACCCAGATAGAATTTAACCCAGCCCGGGTTCTAGGCAAACCTACAACAAAGTCCATGGTGATACTATCCCACTTCCGCTGGGGTATCTTCAAGGGTTGCAACTTACCCGATGGTCTCTGGTGTTCCACCTTGGCTTTCTGACAGACCAAGCACACATAAACGAACTCACTAACCTCCCTCTTCATGTTCGGCCACCAAAACATAGTCTTGAGGTCTTGGTACATCTTGGTGGCGCCGGGATGGATACTTAGATTACTCGTATGCCCCTCCTCTAGGATCACTTTCCTGAGCCCGGGTAGGTTAGGGACACAGACTCTACCTTGAAGTCTCAAAACTCTGTCCGGTCCCACCTGGAAACTACTAGCACTCCTTGATGCTATGGCTTCTACTTAGGTCTTCAAGAAAGGGTCAAACCTCTGCCTTTCCCGGATCTCTTCTAGCAGCCCGCTCATAATCTGCAGGGCTCCTAGTTTCACGCTAGTAGGGGTGAGCTCACATGCTAGACTGGGGTCTCTAAACTGCTCTAACATATCCAACTCCCTAACCATCAAGGCAGACACATGAAGAGATTTTCTACTTAAAGCATTGACCACCACATTGGCCTTGCCGGGGTGATAACTAAGCTCAAAATCATAATCCTTAAGGAAATCTAGCCATCTTCTCTGACGCATGTTTAATTCTTTCTGGCTAAACAAATACTTAAGGCTTTTATGGCACCTAAACACCTCAAACTTAGAACCAAAAAGACAATGTCTCCATATCTTAAGGGCAAACACCATGGTAGCCAGTTCCAAATCATGGGTAGGGTAGTTCCTTTCATGCGTCTTAAGCTGCCTGGAAGCATAGGCCACAACCCGGCCACCCTGCATCAACACCCTTCCTAAGCCCGTCATTGCTGCATCGCAGTACACCTCAAAGGGCTCTCCTAAGTTAGGCAAAACTAACAAGGGTGCAGTTGTCATCTTTTCCTTAAGAGTTCGGAAGCTAATTGGTCATCCCACACAAACACTTGACCTTTACGAGTCAGCTTGGTCAAAGGTAAGACTAACTTGGAGAAACTATAAATCTCCTGTAATACCCGGCCAAGCCCAGAAAACTCTTAATCTCGAACACGAACTTAGGGCTTTCCCATCTAAGGACGACTTCCACCTTAAAAGGATCTACAGTTATACCACATTGGCTTATCACATGCCCTAAGGTGGTGTCTGCTTGAAGTCCTAGGGGAATGTGCCCATTAAGTTGGATGGTCTTCCTCAGGCAAGGGATGTACGAGAGCATGTGCCCATTTAGTTGGATGATCTTCTCTTGTATGATCCGTGTGATTGTATACATGTATTATGTTTCTAAAAGTCGGGATGGCTAATTTGAGTAATGCCTATTTTTCTACTATGTATCGTGGAAGTGAACCCGGGGAAGGAGAGGCCTTTCAGGACCCAAAGTTTACTGAGATTATTATCTCACCCCGGATGGGAATTATGTGTGTTTGCAGGTGATGAGCACAGGGAAGAAGGCAGATCCCGGGGCAAGAGGCCCGAGTAGCAGGCAGTCCGTGGGATCCCAGACCATTGGCCGAGTCGGGACAGGCTCCGTGTGGGGCTTAGTTTTGGGGCATGCCAGTTATATTTGTATATGTAAAATTTTGTGTTTCTGGTAACCCGGGACACTTTTGTGATGTATCCTGGTCCCTTGTTATGTACCTCGGCCCTGAGGGGTGTTGCTTTACGTGTATTCGCCATGCATAATGTACACTATATTATTGTATTCTATATTGACGTGTGATGATGTCACTCTTTTGTTGCTTCCAAATTAACTATCATTAATTTAATTGCTGCGCTTAATGATCGTATTTGAATGTTAACAACCGGATGCATATGGGATGTTACATTATGCATGCAAAGACAAAAATATTTTCTTTGCTAATAATATTTTGATTACCCAAATACAAGCAATGAAAGATACACAGAATTAGAATAAAAGACTCAGCAATTTATACTGGTTCACCTCTATAACATGGAGGCTACATCCAGTGTCTTCCAACTTAGAGTTTTCACTATATCAAAATATCATTTACAAGCAATTTACAAGTGATTATCTTTATCAACCCTAGATAAAGAATCTAAATTCTAAAACACTATTAGAAAACAAATCACAAAGATCCTGAGAACCCTACTCAAATCTTTATCCCTAGAGAACTCTACTCTAGAAAGCTTGAAATAATCACTTTGATATATCACAGCAGAATTTAAATACACAGAAAAATTCTAAAGAAAGATTCAAGAAATATGCAACCTGTGATCCTTCAATGTATGAATGAATGAATGAAGTTACCAATCAATCTAGGTTGTATGAAAGTCAATGCTCAGAATCAAAAATCTTGAAAAACTCTTTTTCTTTAACACATCATCTCTAAAAATTAGAAATCTTGATCTCACAAGATGTGTTTGTCACTCACAACAAATCAATATCTTGGACTCTTAGAAAGCTTAGAAATCTTTGGGTAAGTCACACATGCTTAGAGTAATTCATTTAGTGTCTATTTATAAAGAGTAGACCCACAAAGCTTTAAAAAAAAACTGATTTAACTAAATATAATAAATTAAAACGATAGTGTAATCGATTATTTTACCATATGTAATAGATTAAAATACCAGATAATCGATTAATATTTTCTTGAGCTTCCTGGAAATCTTTTCACAAACAAGATAATCGATTAATACATGATGTAATAGATTAAAGCAGTCATCATGTATGTGAAATAAGTTGTGATAATCGATTACATAAGACTGGTAATCGATTAAAGCAGTAAAGCTCAAAATATGAAATATGCCTGTGTAATCAATTACTGATTGTGGTAATCAATTAAACCAGTAATGCATATAGACTAAAGAACTAAGATAATTGATTACATAACATGGTAATCGATTAAAGCAGTGATGCATGATTTTCATATTGCACTATGTAATCGATTACAAGAAGCCTATAATCGATTCATATGTTCTTCATGGTTTTTCCAGATTTAGAACAAAGCCTTTAATCGATTAAAAACATTGTGTAATCGATTAAAGTAGTAAGTTTTCATTTTTCCAAAACCATAACCATGAGAACTTAGCTTCTTTTAAAATCATTGAATAGCTTTAATACTTTGATGAAAAACATGTATGTATGTTAATGAGAATGCAAATGCAATGTAAGGATCACAAGGCAATGAACTTGAACCACTTAGGCAAATTACAAATGTCTTCAAATTGATTGGGCATGTAAAAAGCTAAAACATCAAGGCAATTACTTCATCATTGCTTTAATTTTCTTGCAGCTTCCCCTAAATCCAACAGGAAGTTCTTCAGGAGTTCAATTGATATTTATGTCATCTACATAAACAACAATTATGGTAAATCCACTTTTAGATTTTTTTCATGAGAATACATGGACAAATGGGATCATTTTTATATCCTTCCTTTAGAAAATACTCACTAAGACATTTATACCACATTCATCCTAATTGCTTTAGCCTATAGAGAGACTTACACAATTTGATTGAATATTCTTCTCTAGAACATGCTTTATTGGGCAAACTGAATCCTTCAGGGAGTTTCATATAAATTTCATTATCAAGAAACCCATATAAGTAAGTTATGACAACATCTATTAGATGTAAATTGAGTCTTTCATCTACAATCAAACTAATTAAGTATCAAAAAGTGCTTGCATCTACTATAGGTAAATATCTCTCTTTAAAATCAATAGTAGGTCTTTGTGAAATCCTTGAGCAAGTAGTCATACTTTATATCTCACAATTTCACCTTTTTCATTTTTTCATTTGCTCAAAAACTCATTTATATCTAATTGGTTTTACATCTTCAAGTGTATAACTTATGAATCCAAAAACGTAATTATTTTACATCTTCAAGTGTATAGTGTAACGACCTAAAATTATTCTAGATATTATATTTTTATTAAGGTTAAATTTTTAAGAATCGTTAAATAATTTTTATTACTATTTTATTTTTACTGAACGGATCCTAGTATAAATTCTAAAACGTATAGATTATAGAAGTTGTTACACTGATATATATATATTATAAGTAGTCACAGTCCTTGTTACAAAAGTCATTATTAAACAAGTACAGAATTTTCCATACACCGGCCTACTTCATATCTTCATTTCTACACCATCACCAATCCAGGGTATCAAGGAAATTGACCACTGTTGCCATCTAAAAAAAAAAAATGAAACAAATCTAGTGAGAAATAAAAATTTCTCAGTAGGCAAAAACTAAACCACCGAACACGTTAGTATGTTAGTAAATAATTAATATATTCAAATGAAGCAATAAAATAATTATGCAAACTATATGGATGCATGAGATGAATTTTCCCAGGGTGCACATGGCTTCTACATATCGTATTGTATGTAGCTACACCTCGTACTGGATGTAGACGCTGCGATCGTCTTACGCAAACATGCATGATTTTTGCCATATATTTGCACCTGGTCACTACATATCGTACTGTATGTAGTATCAAATTTTGTTTCACAAATCTCGTACTGGACTTGGAAACATAAATCAACATATCATTAGTCAAAATCCATTCATAATAAAATCCATAAGCAAAATACATACCATCTTATGGAAAAATTGTTGTTGTCATAACATCATACTTACCACAAGTATGGTTAAACCACCATACCTTATTCAAATAAGATCATTACCACTTAGGCATGACCTTTTATTATCCTCAAGCTATAAAAAAATCATGTTAGTAACCTAACTAATAAACCGCATTATATCTCTAAAATAATTTCTAACACCTTTAAACTTTCACAAGAAAATTATAACCTAGCATGCATTTTAATCTCCTTTCACCTACCATCTTGCTACTTCATCCTCAAATTTAATCACTCAAACATTTGAATCATTTAACTACATACCATTCAACCTCTACTTCAAAAAAATTAATTCAAAACAGTCCCATAATAAAAATATTAACCAATAGCCCAAAGATCATCAAATCACTCACAAAAATCATCAAATGTGATTCCAAATATCACTAATATTTTAACTTATAAATCATCACCTATCCTATGGTTAAAATCAACATTTCCACATCATAAAATTACCCTCAAATGACATGAAATTACAGCCTAAATAATAGCCATAAATCTGTACATTTAAGCATGTAAATTAATCCAAATCAATTCTTAATTAAAGATTGAAGCCTAGCCTACCTCAAATGGATTTGGATTTGAAATTGATTAAGTGGCTGCTTCTTTTTGAATATCTTCTAGGAAATGAAGCCTTGAAAGAAGAAATTGATTGGTGGATGAGGTAGTAGAAGAAGTCACAGTTTGTGGAAAGCAAATAGAAAGCAAGAAAATGAAAGCAAGGTACAAGGAAAATGGAAATTGGGTTTGGCTTTGGATGCTAGATCCTACGTGAAATTTTTTCCACAGCCCTAGCTATTTATAGTAATTTAATTAGTTGAGTTTTAAGTGGTTCTAGTTAGATTAAAACTGAATTAGGAGTTGGTTTGGTTACAACTTAACTAAATCATCATTACTTTGAAAGATATTTTGCTTAAACCTTATCTTGACTTTGATTTGTCTTTGGTCAATGATTCTTTAATTTATTGTTTTGGGGCAGCTGGCTTCTCTACGTGGACTTGGCTGAACAAGGGTTGCAATTGCCTGGTTTAATGCTTGCTTTCCACCTTGAAGGGCCACCTAGAAAGGTTGATTCAAAAAGCTTATCTTCATTGACTTACCATTGACTTTGGTTTACCAAACTTTTCTTCCTATTATTTCACTTAGCTATGCCTATTCTATTGCTTTTCCACGTGAATACACTTCTGGTTAGTCCAAATTTGAGCTGAATATTTGATTCCTTGGGCCAAAAGTCCAAGATTTACAAGTTTTACTCAATCCAAATGGTCCAATGGGCTATAAGCACTCAACCAGATAGGGTTCACTCATTATTTATTCTGTACCAACTTACTAATCCAAAAATTCTCATTTTCTAGTATGTTAAACTAGACTTCCTAAGCTTTCCAAAAAGGTATCACATGCCTTATTTGGAGTTATAAAACTCGAGATATAGAATTTTTAATCTATACTTCCAAAGCTGCCAGCGAATTTAACTTAGGACAATGACATCCCTTAGTGTTTTTGTTATTTCAAACAGTAATCAATCTAGATTGGTCTGAAATTTTAATATGTTGTAGTAGACATATAGATCTTTAATTACATATATCATACACTTAATTTGAATAATAATTGAGAGAGAAATAAATTTTTCAATTCGGGTGGCAGATATGGAAGTTTTGGGCAGCTTATGTTCAAATAAAATTTATCCTATTCTTCTTGTATCCAATTATCATCACACTTCCATAATTCAATCATAAATATATCTCATAATATAATTTTGAGGATGTTACATATAGCTTATGAGTCCAAAACGTAATTGATTTTGATTTTACATCTTCAAGTAAATGGACTGCAGGTACCAAAACTTAACTAGTTTTACGTCTTCAACTATATGGACTACATGTCCAAAAATCTAATCAAGATTTCATTTTCATGTGTATGGACTACATGTCCAAAAATCTAACCAGATTTTCATTTTTATGTGTATGGACTATATGTCCAAAAACCTAACTATGTTTTACATCTCCAAGTGTATAGACTATAAGTCCAAAAATCATTTCTTTGTCTCAATTGAGTCTTTGTATTCTGATCAATCATTTCTTTGTCTACAATCCTTTATAGATTTACTCTTGATCCTCATTATCATTATCTTTATTACATTTAGCGTTACATTATATGTAAATACATTGTCAACATTGAATTTATTTCGGTTCCATCATATTCTATTCATGACATAATTTGAGATCTCTTTATTTTCACTAATTTTAGGTACCTGAGTTCTTCTGGAACTAAAATTTATAATTATGTCAAAGGATTCTTCAGCACTCTCATAACCACAATTTGACCATCTAACTTTTTAGCTCCTTTTTTAATTGAGGATTTTTATCTTTGGAACCAATGAGTCTACTATGTTTCAGGCATGTCAAAGACTCATTTTGCAATATTATATTGTCCAATAGGGACATCAAATTCTTTTGTAGCTTTAGCAGTTGGTACATATGATTTAGCCCTTTTTTTTTACTAAACTTTGTAAATGAATTATCTTTTGAACTTCTTGTGCACATTGTTTTCTTCAAGGATCAAGATGATAATTCTTTTCAACTAATATCTCTTTGTCTAACCGCTTATTCTCTTCCCCTAATGTTGCGACAACTTATTCAAAATTACAATTGACAAACTGAGTCATGTATAAATCTTTATAAATGGATGTTCATTCCAACATTTTTTTAGGACTTATCTTTGTGTGTATACAACACATCTGCAAATTCTCTTAGTCAAATTAATTGAGCTAACAATCTCGCAAACTTCTGGTTGCGATTTGACAACAATAAACATGTGACCATTTAGTTGATGCATCATTTAAAATCATGAAATATCTAAATGATCCTCATGGTAAGTGTATTGTTCCACAAATATCACCTTGTATCCGTTCTAAAAATAAAAAGGACTCATTTCCAATTTTTTCTAGTGATAGCCTAATTATCAACTTTTCTTGGCAACAAATAGTACAATAGTATATGAGAAATCATTGGAATAAAGAATCTTCTAACTCTTCAATGGGTGTCCACATGAATTTTTAAATATTTTTCGCATTATAATAGACTCGGGATGGCCTAATGATAACGACTAAATCATTACAAAACAAATAAAACTAGGATAATTCTATAGTACAGGAAACCTAGGTCGAGTCAGAGATATGATTCAATTTGGTTCCAACTTTAATTC
Source organism: Glycine latifolia (assembly GCA_013407115.1). Lineage (NCBI taxonomy): Eukaryota > Viridiplantae > Streptophyta > Magnoliopsida > Fabales > Fabaceae > Glycine > Glycine latifolia. Next base: position 23,178,130 of record CM023958.1, on the reverse strand, counting down.
ACTGATAAACAACAGGGGGACTTTCAACAAATGGTTTGCAGACACTAATTGAAAAATTGCAGAAAAACACAAACAAAGATTGCAAAAAATGTAGAAAATGTAGAAATTGACATAATTGATAAAAGATGTCATGAAGCAGATTCAAGAGTATCAATTCAATTCACCAAACAAAACATTTTGAATTATCATTATTCTACATATAATGTTCTTATATTGAAAGTTCAGTCAATTATGTCAGTAAGCACAAGGAAGATAGTTCAAGTAAGCACAAGAATCCGAAAATAAGTAACAATTATCAATTAAGCCCAATTATTTGCCTAAGATCAAAACTAAGTTAAGATGAGAAAATAAGAGTCCAAGATAGATAAAATAAGCTAATGAAGAATAGAACAATAATAAACTAAAAATTTTCAATCACCTAACCAATCATGTCAAACAACAAAATTTATTTTGATTCATAAACTTCTGGTTTATGACAATATGCTTTTCCATTATACTAATATATGTGTAGGCAAACCATAAGAAAAAACTCGTAATTTTTTATCATAAACATTTGTATTTTTAATGTGAAACTTTGTCCCTCTAGGAACAATATATTAGCTCTCCCGGAGCCTTCAATTATACGTGTAGTACAAAAAATAATACTATCATTGACTTCTCGTATGCTAAACAAGAAAAAAGAATTATTATTCTTCTAAGAAACATGGAGTATAAATAATAAATGTGACAAAATTGTTTAGAAAAATATATTTAAATATATCAATGTTGTAAATAAAATATTTATTGTCTTAGATTAACTCACATAAGATCCAATGACATCAAAACATATGTAACAACAAAGAAACTTACTAATTACAAATTCAAGAACATATAGTATGAGAGAATTTATTTCTTGACACTCTTACCACCAATGAGGTGATTGATTGAGCGTTTTTAGTTTAAAATTTTTCTATCCTTCTTAGCTTATTTGATGTCTCTTGGATTCTCACTCTAACTCAGTTTTTGTCTTAGGCAAACAATTAGGCTTAATTGATAATTGTTACTTATTTTCAGATTTTTTTGCTTACTTGACCTATCTTCCTTGTGCAAGACCGAGAAGATTATACAAAACTCCAAATGGATCATATGAGTAGTCCCTAGAAAGATAAGGAAAATATCTACAATTTTGTCAAAGATAAGATGAGGCCAATTCTATCATTTTGATGGTCATTTTAGGGTTGGAAATCAAAACATCTGCACTTGAGTTTTGGGCTGAGTTGGGTTTTGATTGGTGTAATTAGTAATTAGTTAGATTAGATGGGCCTAATCAGGACCCATCCTTTCCTACTGACTCAGTCACTATATATTAGTGCAATTAATTAGTTAGAAAGAAATAATTTCATTTGGTTCAAAAAAAGAATATTAGTCTTTTTACAAGTTTTCAGAATTAAAATCTTTTCTCTCTTTTTCTCTCATTGTTCTTCTTCAGTTTTCTTCTTCATTTCATTTATGTTCTTCTATTTTTTTGCACAAATCTCGTGGCTCTTCCACTGATGATGATCATGGAAGGCTAAACAATCAATCAATCCAAGGATCCAGTACAAGCAAGGAGAATTTGTGTTTTGATTTGGTATTTCAATTTATGTGTGAATGTTCATTTTCTTTTTCAATCCTCTATTCGATTTTCATGATTATGAATGTATTTAGGATTGAAAAAGGATTAGGTTATGGATTCATTTCCTAATTTTGAATTTTAATCACAGATTGTTTGGATGATATTTCAATTAGGTTTGTGGTTTCAATTAATTTAGGAGTTAATTTGATTGAACTACTTCTAATGACATTGAATGAACTTTCATAACAAGATCATTATCTGAGAACTATGATAATTCTCATTGCTTGGTTTGGTGAACTGAATTGATATTCTTTAATTTGTTTTACAATACATTTTATCAATTCTGTCAGTTTCTACATTTTTCATCAATTGTAGTTTGTGTTTTTACAATTTTTGTTCATTGCCTACAAACTGCTCATTAAAAATCCCTTATTGTTTATCAGTGAATTGTTGGAACCAAATTGATCGTATTTCTGAGTCGACCTAGGTTAATCCTGTGTTACAAAATTAGCGTGGTTTAATTTGTTTTGAAGCGATGCGACATTAGTTATCAGTAACCCACGTTTCACATTACTTTTCCACTTTGGGTGGAAAAAAGTATTATTAAATATTCTTTTATGATCATGCCCACAACCATGATGATGACCACGAGATTACATAAGCATAATAATAACATACTGCTGCACTCCTGAGAATGGAGTAGAACCGATCAAACGGGCTTCATGATTTTGTTCATTAATGATTATTTTCATAATCACTTAACTTAGCTCTTTGGTTTCGAAAATTGGTATGGATCCCAGATTTGCTATGAATTGCATTTCAGTACCTTTCTCATCCTATATAAAGGTATTTAATATTACATTCCATATATATGTAGATATTGCAGTTTGATTTTACATCAAATATGGTAATATCTCTCATCATATTTCCAAAATAAAATATATATTGCTATTCCTTTCCAAAAATATAATGAATGATTCACACAATTAGGGGTGTTCGTGGGTCAGTTCGGATCGATTTTGGCAAATTTTAGGATCCAACCCAATCAAATTTGATTGGTTCAGTTCAGTTTTCAGAATTTTTTTTTCAAACCCAACCCAACTCGTTCATGAACTATTTGGTTTGGTTCAGTTTGGGCCAACGGGTTACCCATTTAAATTTGATCTTTTTTTCTTAGAACTACTATTTTATATCATGATTCATCCAAATATCCAATATAATTAACACAATAGGGTAAATAGTCATTTTCATCTCTGAATGTGTAGAGACCTGACAAATTCACTCTGAAAGATGAAATTCAAATTTTAGTCCTCAAAAGTGAAAAAAGTGCGACAAATCTATTCATCCGTCAGTTACCGTTAATGAAAGAGCCTAAGTGGCATAGAAGGATGAAAATGTCACAAAAATAATTGTCAACATGGCTACAAAATAGATTTGATCAAAATATCAGTAAATTTTCATTTGATCAAAATTTAGTAAGTTTCCATTGGACAAATTTATCAAATCCCAAATTTCGTTTCATTTAAGGGTAAAATGCAATTTAGGGTAAATAGTCATTTTTGTCTCTGAATGTGTAGAGTGCTGACAAATTTGTTCTTAGAGACGAAAATTCAAATTTTAGTATATCAATTTACATGCATTACAAATTTGCTAAAACTATTTGTTAGGCTTCTCAGATCATTGACAGATTCTTAGAACATAATATTTATCATATGATATTTTTGTCCAATGGAAACTTACTGACAGTTTGGTCTAATGGAAACTTACTAACATTTTGGTCAAATCTATTTAGCAACCATGTTGGTAATCATTTTTTGTGATATTTTCGTCCCTCTATGACATGTAGGCTCTTTTAACATATGAATGAATTTGTCGCATTTTTTTCACTTTTGGAGACTAAAATTTAAATTTCTATCTTTCGATGACGAATTTGTCAGTACTCTATACATTGAGAGATGAAAATGACTATTTAGACTAACACAATATTATCAAATGTTTGAAAGTAGTAAAATTGATCCACTTAATGCCATTAACATAATATTCTAAAATAGACTAATACAAATTAAAACAAAATATTCTTTAACAAGATTTACTATAATAGTCTTTTGAATCACAACTATTTTCTACAAACTAATGTCTTACAATAAACTTTGGTGCAACTAGATTTGTGACAACCAAATTTGTTGAAACAAATGAACAAAATATGATTCGTTAATATTATATATAAACATTTTCAGTTCCAACACTTGGAGTCCAATATTGACAGTATTTAAAATCAAACCAAACAACTCTAAAATTTTTGATCGATTTTGATCGGTTCAGTTCAGTTTTGATCGGATCTATAGATCTAAACCCGTGACTCAACCCGTACATGAACGATTTTGACTCAAATACATAAATGACCAAATCCAAACTGTCCAAATCAGTTTGGGTCAATTCAAATTTGCAAGTAACCCGTATCCGTGAACACCTCTACACACAATAATAATATATCATTCCAGATATCTTCCTTTTTTATTCATACAATATATATTATTTCATATCTATCAAATTGTTGTAATTGTTAATCTGTTTGCCAATTTCAAAGGAATCAGTAATCCGTTTAGGTCACCTCCAGTATAAATATTTCATGCGCACGGGATTGCGAGCACCACTCCAGAAATTTCAAACAAAAAATATTGCCACCAAATATAATATTTAACAGAGTAACTCAACTATTCAACAATTCTAATCTAGCATTCATGAATATTCAACGTAACATTTGTATATATATTGAATCACCAAAATATTCAAATCCAAATATCAATTTTCTTCTTAAAATAATATGAAAGGCAATATTACTTATTACTTTTAGTGGCAAAAGAGTTCAACGTAAATCTCCAGGTCAAGGGCAAATATATGTGAAATCAAATTATAATAATGATCATATACAGTATATATACATCCAAAAGCCTAAAAGCCTAAAAGGAATCAACCAACTATTTACTATATAGGTCGTAATTTTATTTGATCGAAGGTTAAAAATGCACTGTGCATACGAATTTCCAAAGAGTCACCAAATATCAACAATGATAATAAATAGATAGATGATATTTCAAAATATCTTCACCAGATGTCATGCAATACACCTAATCTTCATCAAGTGCAACATGGAGGAACAAATAATCAAGAAACTCGAGAAGAAAAATTCTTTCATGTTCACTTTTGCACAATTTTTTCACTTTCAATGAGAAATATTATTCTTCTATTTTCTCTTTTACTTTATTTTCTCACTTCTGGGAGAAAAATAGAAGAATTTTTTTCACTTTTTGCATTGTCTTTCCACTTCTAGTGAAAAAAATAAATTATTCAAATTTCTTTCTTAGATAAAGTTTTTGGAACTTTTTACAAAAGTATTTTATTTAGAATTTTTTTTATTTGATAGTATCTTCATGACACATTTTTATATATATGTAAACAATATAACAATACCAAATTAAACTCATAGTATGAATAATATCATTAGGGGGAGAAGAGAATTTTACCTTGAAACCTGAATTCGAAAAATATGATCTTCTTCTATAAAATTCTTTACAATACTTTTTCTTGTGGGTTGAGATACCAATAGAAAATATGCTCAATGGAAGAAGGATTGTAACAATCCGCCTCGTCCCTACTGTATCACTGCCTCTTAATCACGTTATTAACATATTTTAGATGGAAACCCCTTAGCTTTTCTTTGGATTATGAAAACAGTAGTAAATTTTTCGCGAGCACATAATACCCTTCATCATCAAGTAAATACATAAATAAGATATGTACAAAACATCTCAAGTACATGTATATATAAATATATATGCGTACACATACAAAACGTAGTTTTTAATAGTAGATACAGTTGTTCATGTCTAAAATGTGTAAGCTTTTCAAGAGAACACGAAACTACACAACGAAGGGTAAATATCAAAAAGACACAGTTCTTGGCCGGGGTCTGATCCATTGTCATCCCGGCAACTTGGCGGTTCCAACCAAAAAGGGGGTCATCTTCCTGATCACCTACTACTGTCTGTCTACTCACACGAACCCGGTTCGTGATCATCACAGGTACCAAACCACAAGGTACAACAAAGCAAATGTTAGATTATCATGTTAAATAACAATAGTAAATAGCATCAGTTAGGGAAGGCAATCAAAACATCACAATATTAGCATAAGATCCGAGTATTTCATCATGCAATCAACACGGACATTCATTCAACCACATTCCACAAGTCAACTTATGATGCCTAGCATGATGCATGCTCCTGACTTATCTCTCAGCATGCCATGTGGTACCATTCCAGAAATAGTCCATCCATGTGGTCCTGATGATGCAGTAGCTTGTCAAGGTCACTCTGTCATACACAGGTTGCTCCCCCCAGTGGTGATCAGCCCCGGGGTGTTAGAAGGAATTCCTAACAGATGTGGCCCTCCAATAGCCCGGTACCCTACAGCCAATTATCTTATTTCCGTCATGCAAATGTCGTATGTCCCATGGGCACCATCAATGCATGACCCAGTCAGGAACAATTCGTCCTGGATAGGTTAATATGTCATGCACCCCCCATGTACATACATATCATCAAAATCACAGGTTGCCCCAACCTGGGCTCATTGATGCACTGACCGCGGTCCTTGCAAGGTTAACCACCCGGTCCCAGCATCTCACGTGTCTATACATAGCCTATCACCATGACACCATCAATGTATGACCCAGTCAGGAACAACACGTCTTGGATAGGATACTCGTCATACACCCCTGTGGGTATCTATGTATATCCACCCTCATTCGATAACCATGGGTACCATCAATGTATGACCCAACCAGGAACAACCCGTCCTGGATAGGATACTTGTCATACACCCCCCATGGTATCAATGCATACATCAATATCTCAAGCCATCACGTAGGCCGACCTTTAACTGTTATCAACATAACATACGTTCCTTATGGGTCATTCACAAACACCACAAAAACTAATGAGTCGGCGTGAAGTACTAGGTGTCCGGGTTGGTGCCTAGATATAATGACTTGAGGTAAGAATCTGAACATGGTCAAGCGAGGACGGACAAGGTCGGTAAAGGTTGGTCAAGGGCGGCCAAAGTTGGTAAAGGTTGGACAATGGAAGGCAAAGGTGGACAAAAGCGGACGAAGTCGGAAGAGGGCGGACATGGTCGATAAGGATCAGACAAGGTCGGTAGAGATCGGTCAAGGGCGGTCAAGGGGGTCCTTGGGTTTCATAAAGTGCCAAGAACGGACTCAGCACTATGCAATCGATTATGTAAGCATTGTAATCGATTATAACCCATAGCGCTTGCTTGGTACTACGAGCAAGACTCGTGATGGTATTACTATCACAACCTACACAAGGTTGTCTGGGTTACGAAAGCCGAGTAAGGGAAACTCGGTAGCTTACAAAGAAAAGGTACGGGCTCTACCGAGTAGGGAAACCCGGTAGCTTACAAAGAAAAGGCTCGAACTCAACAATTCTAAAGAGAATAACCCATCCCGGGTGAGGAACCCGGTAGCTCTAAGGAAACAACCCCGGGTAAGGAAACCCTGTCATTTTAGAAGAAAGGACACAAGCTTAATCGAGTAAAAGACCCCATGGCTCTTTTCCCGAGAAGGCACAAGCTCATCCGAGTTAGGGAACCTGATGCTTTTTTTCTCGAGAAGGCACGAGCTCATCCGAGTTAGGGAACCCGATGGCTCTTTCGAAGTAACTTAAGCTCAACAGCTCTAAAGTACCACCCCGGGTAAGGAACCCGATATATCTAAAGAAAAGGAAGCGAGCCCTAGCAGCTCTAAGGAAACAACCCCGGGAACGGAACCCAGTATATAGACGTCCGCCAACAAGGACTAAGTCTCGTCTTGCATGCGCACACGCATGCTACGTAAACAACTCAGCTCGACATACCCAACCCGGTACCAAGCACCTCCACGAACACTACTACAAAGTGTCTTGGGAGTTTTAAGCATCAAAATGCCAACTTCACACACATGCACGGGGAGTTCTTACAGCATCAACTCCCCCATAAGAACACCATCAAGCATCAACACAAAACACCAACCAACAAACATAAAGCATATCACATCCCGTTCATTAAAAAGGCATAGATTTTCTAGAAAACAACACACCAGGGACATGCAGTTATCGTCATGGTTGGACTCCCTGGCCCCCAACCATGGTATCTAAAGTTGTTATCAAACATAATAAACTCCCCTTACCTAACCAGGAGTTCGTTCTTGAGCTTTATGACGGGTTGTCCAAAACTTTTGCTCCAGCCACGAGGTTCTTCTCGACGTCGGGATTTTGTGGTAGGTACGGTGGTCCTTGTGGGTTGAAGGTAACATGGGGGGGTTTGAGAAAGAGTGGTTTCTGGGTGATTTTAGAGAGAAAACAAAGAGAAAAGATGAAGAAAGGAAGAGCACGCTTCCGCTGTGCCAGTCTGCTGCTTATAAACACAGCTGACAAGACATGTCTCCTTTACGTGCATGCACAACAACCGCAGGCCATCTAAGTTGACTTTAGCCTAACACCCATCAAACACACATCCCAAGACAAAAGCACTCAAAACAACAATTTATAAAATAAAACAAATAATCAATCAACATAATACACACATAAAATGTCCAGCTTAGCAACTTGAAATTCCAGGGTGTTACCAGGATGATTGTGCTAATCATATATTAAATATAATATGACCCTGGGGAAAATAATAGAGAGAAAGTAGAGAATAAGACAGTTTAGAAAAAATGATAACTGTGTCTATTCATTTTAAGAGGAGTGATCTATTTATAGATACAAAAGATAATTACTAAATATAAATATAAATAAAGATATAGGAAGATATGAACATCCACAAAGATTATTCATAACAATAATTAAAATTTAACTAATTTTCTTCTATTTAATGATAATATCTCTAAAATACCTTTTATTTAATTATAGTTTTATTTTGAACAACCTTATATTTTCTATCATATGCAATTAATGTAAGTGTACTTTAGAAAATAAATTATTACCTCTTTCTCAAATGTTTTGATGTTTTAATTTATTGCACATAAATTTAAAAATATTCAATGGAACAAAAAATTGGACTAAAATGACCTTATTTAATACCTTAGTTTTTAATACTTGCATCACTAGTAATGGGAATGAAATAAGGGTATATTTGAGGCAAATGCATTAATTAGACTTTAAAATTCTAAAACATCAAATTTTGGGAGGTGAAAAATAGAAATATAAGGTATCGCTTGGTTTAAGTGTTTTATGTTTTCATTTTCAAAGAAAACAAAAAACAAGAGTAAAAATACGTTTGTTTAAAATTAGAAAATATTTTCTCAACCTAAAACTAAAAACAGCAAATCAACGTTTTCAGTCTTTTCTGAAGAAGTGAAAACACGATGACACCTTAGAGTACTTCTTCTTAATACATGTTTTATAAATCTTGAAAATTTGAAAATAAAATTATTTTTCAAAAAACAAAAACAAAATAAATACTCAAATCAAACACCACCTAAATCATTAAACGATATGAGGAGATAGTAACTTTTTTATTATTAAAACTATCAAAATTAAATGTTAACTAATTTTTATGACCAGTGTGACGAGTGGGAATTGTTGTTTTTTCCTTCTTATATTTCAATTTGTAGAGTAATTTAATTTATTTATGTAAACAGAAGATGACAAGAGAAATTAAAAAAAATAATTTTATAAATATTTAAATATGAAAATGTTTGAAAATATTTCCTTAAATATTTTGTTATGTTTTTCATCCTTAGAAAATTTAAATATTACTTTTTTACTCTAACGTAGGTTTGGATAACAAACATATGTGCTTGATGATTATGCATATAAGTAAGTCCATTAGTCAATTAGATGTTGATTGTGTCAAAACTCTACCCCCCTATATTCGGATCACAAACCCCTCTCAACAAACACCTCATTCTTTCTAGTGTCGACTCCGTCTCTATGATCTTTTCACTGCTTTGCTTTCCCCAATCTACTTAACAATGGTACGACACTTTCCCCGCAACGCTCAACTCTGTGATCTTGACTTCATTGCAAATTCCACAACCAAGGCACCCAACCTTCTCGCACCATTGTTGAGTTGCTCAATCTTCCCTTTTATTGTTTCTTTTTTTTTCCCAGATATGCACCACTTTGACTCCTCGGTGCTCTCTTCTTCCACTTTGACCTTGTTGGCAACTGAGGTGGAATTTGAATTCAAGGATATAAGCTCCGAGAATTCAAACTTCCCAATAGCAGGGAAATCAAGGAAATGGATAATTCCCATTGCCAAATAGAGAAGGTGAAATAACAGAGGATTAGAGAGAGATTTTGTTTTTAAGAGATAAAAGGTTATCCTCTATTGAGCCACTTGGTCATGCTATATAGCATGATTTTGTTACAGATGTAAAGAGAAAAAGAAAAGACTAACTAACTGTCCACTACCCATTGCCACATCAGCAAGTGGCTAAAAAGTAAAGCAAGAAAACGAAAACTTACACTAATAGTTAAAAAAACAAGACTATAAAATAAGCCAAAAAAAAGGAATAAACCATATAATAATTTCTCTAGTTATAGCATAGTGATTGTTGTAACAACAACTCTCACCACCACCATGTCCACGAACTTCCCTCCACCACCACTACCTGTTAAATTCCTCTTTCTGTTACAAGCTGAAAATAAGGAAGAGGAATGATTATCGTTCACATTGATGCCAATTGATGGCAATTGATTTCAGTCCACTAACTTAGCAACGTTTCAGAAAAACGCCCACTAATTAAACACGTCAATAATCACCTTTGATGGAAAGGGGATTATAAAAGGGACGTGCTCACGTTTCCTGGTCCCCAAGCTTGCTTTGATAATTCACATACACCATCTACGTGAGAAAAGAGAGAGCTTGGAAGCACCAAGAAACACAGAAGACTTGCAGCAGTCAAAGACATTGCAATGGCGGGAGGTATTCCTATAATCTTATTTATTCCGCATTGATCTAATTGCTGTTATGGTTTATGTTAAGCATGATTAGATCATTTCTGTTTTAAATTTCTAACATTTGGTATCAGAGCTTTTTTTTTGGCGCAAAAATAAGAGAGATATTTGTTGTACTTGCCTCGATATATGTAGCTATTTATTAACTCTGTGTAGCGTACATGCATTTGGTTTAATTGATTTATTTTTTTAGGCAAAAATAAGACAAATTGCACAAAGCATGAGTCGAACCCAATTCACCTTTATACTCCAGTGTGTATTTACCAACTGAGCTAGTGTGAAATTCTTGTTATGTATTTCTGCAATTATTCTGTTATTCTGACATTGTATGCTTTCTAGTGTACATACAATATTAAAGATGAATAATATACTTAACTGTTTAATATTGTTGCCCATGGTTTATTGCAATAATATGATTCTGGAAATTATTTAATGTCTAGTGGTCTATATAATTTAATTAATTATGAAATGGCCACAACTTTTTTAATTATTTAAATTATATATTAAGAGCCTCTAGATCACATAAAGCATATGACATTAAATTGTAATTGATTATGTGTAACATAATGAGTTTTATCCCACAGGAATTTTTATTATGTTTTGTATGATCAATTAGGATAGAATATCAAACTATATTCTTAATTTACCCATAGGGATTAGGAAATATAATTTGATAGTTTTATCATAAAGTTATGTATGAATCTAATTGAATTAAAATTTTAGCCCATAGGTAAATTTTATGTTAAGAGATTCATAATATTTTTAAACATTATTTACATTGGTAGAACATGGTACAATTTTTCTAGTCTCAAAATTTAATTATAAGCATGTATTTCTAATATTTTGCAGTCATACAACCTGTTAATTTTACTGATGTTCCTGAATTAAGTGGTAATAACTACAAGGTTTAGAAGGAAAGGATTCTTCTTCATTTAGGTTGGATGGATATAGATTATGCTATAAGAAAAGTTGAACCACCACCAATCACTGAAAATAGTGAACCATATGATGTTGACCTTTATGAAAAATGGGAGCGATCCAATCGCTTATGTGTCATGTTTATTAAGACAAAATTATCTGGTGGCATTCGGGGTTCAATTGAACAACATTTTAATGTCAAATCACTTATGAAAGCCATCGATGAATAATTTGAATCATCGGAAAAGGCATTGGCGAGCACCCTTATCATGAGATTCTCATCCATGAGGCTCAATACTGTGAAAGGTGTACGTGAGCACATAATGGAAATAAGAGATATAGAGGCTCAATTGAAAACTCTTGAGTTAGACATATCAAAATCCTTTCTAGTGCATTATATCTTGAACACCCTCCCACTGCAATATGGTCCTTTCAAAATATCTTATAACGCACATAAAGATAAATGGTCCATTAATGAACTGTTGACCATGTGTGTCCAAGAAGAAGGGAGATTTGATGTTGTTATGATTGTGTGTGTGTTTATATATATATGAACTACGGCAAGTGTACCGATCGTTATCAAGTAATAAAGTGTGTAAGTAAAGTATCGTCTCCTCAGGGATTGATGACAATTTATCGTAATTCAATGCTTAGAAATTGGAATAAGAACAATAACCTTCTGTGAAATTGATTTTGTGTTGTGTTGTGATTATGCAAGGAAAATAAATACAGAATTAATGAAAACAAAGCAAAGTTTAAATGGTTCCAGTGCAGTATTTTTGGAACAATTGTGGTTAATCACAATCTCCTATGATCCCTACCACCTATGTTTGATTGGATTTGTTAACTTGAATTATTTCTAATTACTCAGCTGATGTATTTCCATATAATTAAATTAATTCCTAATTCCTTAGGTAATTTAGCCCTTTGGTAAAATTAGAAGACCTAATCCCTTAGTGAATTCCTCTTAAACCAAGCATTAAGACATACATCAAGGTATTATGGGCTGAACCACATAATGGTGCTGCAACCACGCATTCCTATCCCTAGGTAATGAACAATTGTTGTTCTAAGCAATTCCGGAACTAAAACCCCAACATCCCTATTGTGAATTAAAGCCCTAAGCAACTTAATAGAATGGTCAGTTCAAATTAAGAAGAATAGAATGAAGTGCAGAATAGAACAAAGCAATTATCATAATTCTCATTAGAAACCAATCAAAATATAGAGGAGTTCACATAGGTTCTTGCTTTCAACCACAATACAAAGGTTTAGCCACTCATAATCAGATTAACCCTGGGTTTCACCATTAATGATAGCATCCTAAGAAAATTTACAAAGAATTAGAGAGATTACAACCAAGGATGATGTTCCCAATCTTCCAATTGAGCCCAATCTTGCCTTAGAAGCTTTCCCCCTTGATTCTCTTGCTTAATCCCCTTTGGAAACTCTATTCTTCACCAAGATCGAGGTCTCCCCCAAAAAACCCCTTAGGTTAACCAAGCTTTTCCCTTTTATAGGTGCCCAAAATCACCAAAATTCAGGTCTCAGCGAGTTTATGGCGCTAATCGCGCCACTCCCACGCTGATCGCGTGGGAGATTCGAATCCATTGGGCATTTTAAGTTGTGGCGCTGATCGCGTGGATCCTGCGCGGGATGTTCGAATGACCAACGTTGGGTCTTTTGCAGCTTTTCTCCTTGCTTTGGGTTCCTAAAAGCAAAATATTCACAAAAACATTATCAAATTCTATTAATTCAAAACATAACTATTTTTAATACTATTTTAACTATTTATTAACAATTTATATATCTAAATAACCCTAAAAACTAATATATGCTAGAAGCATATCAAGATTGCAAATGGAAAAGGGAGAAAGTTCCTTGATGACAATTGATATGAATGGAGATAAGCAAGCCAAGAAAAAGTGGAAAGGTAAAATACCACCCATGGATGGAATCAAGAAGGAAGAATCCAAGTGTTTCTTTTGTAAGAAAAAGGGACACATGAAGAAAGAATGTCCTAAATTCCAACAATGGCTTGAGAAGAAAGGTATGCCAACCTCTCTTGTTTGTTATGAATCTAATATGATTAATGTTAATCATAACACATGGTGGATTGACTCTAGTTCTACAATCCATGTTTCTAATACCTTGCAGGGTATGCAAAACCTAAGGAAGCCAATGGGAAGTGAACTAAGCATCTATTCAGGAAACAAGATGAGTTCACCTATGGAGGCTCTTGGGACCTGCAATTTAGTTTTAACCAGTGGTTTTATTTTGAAATTAGAAAAGAGTTTTTATGTTCCTAGTTTTTCTAAGAACTTGATTTCAGTTTCAAGACTCGTACCTTTTGGTTATTCCTTTTCTTTTTTTGAGACATCTATCAGTTTATTTTATAAATCTGATCTGATTGGGAATGGTACATTACTTGATGGTCTTTTTTATGTTGATTTGCAAAATGATACTACTTATGATGCTATGCATGTTAATATTGGCATAAAACGATGTGTTATGAATGAAGATTCCTCTATGTTATGGCACCGCAGATTAGGACATATCTCCATTCAGAGAATTAAGAGATTGGTAGATGATGGAGTACTTGGTACTTTGGATTTTACCGATTTTGAAACTTGTGTGAGCTGCATTAAGGGAAAGCAGACAAACAAGTCAAAGAAAGGTGCTAAGAGGAGTACCGAACTGTTAGAGATCATACATACAGATATTTGTTGTTCAGACATGGATGCATATGGTCAAAAATATTTCATCTTCTTTATAAATGATTACTCACGGTACATGTATCTCTACATGCTTCATAATAAGCATGAAGCGTTAGATGCCTTTAAGGTATTTAAATCTGAAGTAGAAAAGCAATTCAATAAGCAAATTAAGATTGTGAGATTAGATAGAGGTGGGGAATATTATGGTAGATACACTGAAAATGGACAAGCACCTGGTTTGTTTGCAAGTTTTCTTGAAAAGCATGGGATAGTTTCCCAATACACTATACCTGGTTCTCCAAATCAGAATGGTGTAGCAGAAAGAAGAAATCGAACTTTATTGGACATGGTGCGAAGTATGCTTCGTAGCTCCAAGCTTCCTAAGTCTTTATGGACTGAAGCACTTAAGACGGCTGTGTACATATTGAACCGAGTCCTAACTAAGGCTGTCCCAAAGATGCCATTTGAGTTATTTAAAGGTTGGAAACCAAGTTTGCGACATGTACGCGTTTGGGGATGTCTGTCTGAAGTTAGAATTTATAACCCACAAGAAAAGAAACTTGACCCAAGGACCATTAGTGGAAATTTCATTGGATATGCCGAAAGGTCTAAGGGATACAAATTTTATTGCCCATCTCACACTACTAGGATTGTGGAATCAAGAAATGCTAAATTCCTTGAGAATGACTTGATTAGTGGGAGTGATCAAATAAAAGATCTTGTTTGTGAGGAAGATCATTCAGATACTCAACCTTCCACATCAAGTATTAGATTGGTTGTTGTCAACAACACCCCTACAATTCATCCAAATGTTGTACAACCAATCATTGAGAATCCACACCCAGTTGCTGACATAGGTTCAATAGATCAAGTTGTTGATGAGGAACAAGAAATTATTGATCAACAATTTGATCAACAAGTTCCTCAAGATAGTGATAACGCAACATTAAGAAAATCTATTAGAATAAGGAAATCAGCAATACCTAGTGATTATATTGTGTATCTACAAGAATCTGACTATAATATTGGAGCCGAGAATGATCCTGAAACATTTTCACAAGCCATGAGTTGTAAAGAAAAAAATTTATGGTATGATGCTATGAAAGATGAGATGAATTCTATGGTATCTAATGGGGTATGGGATCCTATTCAGTTGCCTGATGGTGTAAAAGCCATTGGATGTAAATGGGTTTTTAAAACAAAGAAGAACTCATTAGGCAACATTGAGAGATATAAAGCAAGACTCGTTGCCAAAGGATTCACTCAAAAGGAAGGAATTGACTACAAGGAGACATTTTCTCCTGTATCTAATAAAGATTCGCTTGGTATTGTTCTAGCATTAGTTGCACAATTTGATTTAGAGCTGCAACAAATAGATGTGAAGACAGTTTTTCTTAATGGAGAACTAGAGGAAAAGGTTTACATGAAACAACCGGAAGGTTTTTCCTCTAGTGATGGTGAGAATTTGGTGTGCAAATTTAAGAAATCTATATATGGATTGAAACAAGCCTCCCGTCAATGGTATTTGAAATTTCATGATGTTATCACTTCATTCGATTTTGAGGAAAACATTGTGGATCAATGTATATACCAGAAGGTCAGTGGGAGCAAGGTTTGTTTCCTTATTCTATATATGGATGATATTTTACTTGCAGCCAATGATAAGCATTTGTTATATGAGGTGAAATAATTCCTCTCTAAAAACTTTGATATAAAGGATATGGGTGATGCCTCTTTTGTTATTAGCATCAAGATATATAGAGATAGACTTCAAGGTATTCTTGGTTTGTCTCAAGAGACCTATATTAACAAAGTTTTAGAGAGATTTCAGATGAAAGATTGTTCGCCGAGTGTAGCTCCTATTGTAAAGGGTGACAGGTTTGACTTAGATCAGTGTCCGAAGAATAATCTTGAACGGGAACAAATGAAGAACATTTCATACGCTTCAGCTGTTGGAAGCCTTATGTATGCTCAATTTTGCACAAGACCTGACATTGCATTTGTTGTTGGGATGTTAGGAAGATATCAGAGTAATCCAGGTTTGAACCACTGGAAAGTTACAAAGAAAGTTATGAGGTACCTTCAAGGAACGAAGGACTACATGCTTATGTTTAAACGAACTGATAATTTGGAAGTAATTGGCTACTTTGATTTAGACTACGCTGGCTGCATTGATTCAAGAAAGTCGACTTCAGGATATATCTTTATGCTAGCCGGTGGAGCTATATCTTGGAGAAGTGCGAAGCAAACTTTGACTGCTACTTCCACTATGGAACCTAAGTTCGTATCTTGTTTTGAGGCTACCTCACATGGTGTATGGTTGAGAAGTTTCATTTCTGGGCTTAGAGTTATGGATCCGATTTCTAGGCCATTGAGGATATATTGTGATAATTCAGCTATTGTTTTTATGGCTAAGAATAACAAAAGTGGTAGTCGAAGTAAACACATCGACATTAAGTATTTGGCCGTGTGAAAAATAAAGCAGTGGTTATTGAGCATATTAGCACTGAATTGATGATCACTGATCCTTTAACTAAGGGCATGCCACCATTGAAATTTAAGGATCATGTAGTTAGAATGAGACTTGGATCCCTCATGTAATTTTTCGTTGTAAGAACGATATTAATTTGAAACTCAGTTCATGATATTTTCTCATTTCAGTTTATGCGCATATTTATTTTGAGAAATATTAATAAAGTTTGGACCAAGAATAAATATTGTATTTATTCATTAAGTTATATGGGCTTGAGAAACATAATGCATTGTAATACATGCATAATAATACTCATTTTTAAGAGGCTTATCACCATTATTCATGTATTTTGTTTCTTACTATAGCATATGTTGCAACATGTAAACCAAGTGGGAGAATGTTAAATTCCTCTTTCCGTTACAAGCTGAAAATAAGGAAGAGGAATGACTATGGTTCACATTGATGCCAATTGATGGCAATTGATTTCAGTCCACTAACTTAGCAACGTTTCAGAAAAACGCCCACTAATTAAACACGTCAATAATCACCTTTGATGGAAAGAGGATTATAAAAGGGATGTGCTCACGTGTCCTGGTCCCCAAGCTTGCTTTGATAATTCACATACACCATCTACGTGAGAAAAGAGAGAGCTTGGAAGCACCAAGAAACACAGAAGACTTGCAGCAGTCAAAGACATTGCAATGGCAAGAGGTATTCCTATAATCCTATTTATTCCGCATTGATCTAATTGCTGTTATGGTTTATGTTAAGCATGATTAGATCGTTTCTGTTTTAAATTTCTAACACTACCGACACCGAGTGGTTTTTCTTTGATAGAGGGCTATCCAAAGATCATGAAGACCTAGAAGCACTCCATGAATTGAAGGGTCCAATGACAATGTCCAAAGCCAAGCTTCTAATAGAAGAGATGACCAAGAGAATCATGGCAGACTATTTATTAAGGGCAAAGATGGAGGAAGACATAAGGTGCTGAACTGGAGTACCCTAGAGATTGTTGGAAAGTTCACTTAGCGCGAAGGTCGCACTTAGCGCAAAGCCTTGGTCTCTGAAATTTCAATAAGTTTTCATTGGACAAAAATATCCTATGACACTATTATGTTCCAAAAATGTATCAATGATTTGAGAAGACAAACAAATAATTGTAGCAAATTTACAATGCATGTAAAATTTGAAATTTCATCTCTCATAACCAATTTATTAGCGTTCTACACATTCAGAGACGAAAATGATTATTTACCCTAAATTGCATTTTGCCCTTAAATGAAATGAAATTTGGGATCTAACAAATTTGTCCAATGGAAACTTACTGACGTTGTGGTCAAATGGAAATTTATTGACATTTTGATTCAATCTATTCTCCAACCATGTTCACAATCATTTTTTTGACATTTTCGTCTCTCTGTGCTACATAGACTTTTTCATTAATGGTAACGAACGAAAGTTAATGGATGAATAAATTTGTTGCATTTTTTTCTCTACACATTCAAGGATGAAAATGACTATTTACTCTATTGTGTTAATTGTATTGAATATTTGGATGAATCATGATATAAAACAATAGTTCTAAGAAAAAATATCAAATTTAAATGGGTAACTCATTGGCCCGAACCAAACCGAATCGTTCATGAACGGGTTGGATTGGGTTTCAAAAAAAAATTTCTAAAAATCGAACCAATCAAATTTGATTGTGTTAGGTCCTAAATTTGGTCAAAACTAATTCGAATCGACCCGCGAATACCCCTAGTTCTAGAAGCTTACTGATTTTCTAGATTAGTTTGATGGAGAAGAATCTTAGAAAAGGAAAAAAAATGTTTTCAAATAAAAGTTGCATTAGTTTTAATATATTTATAAACTTTAATGTTATTTTAATGAATTAATATCTTGAGAAATTAAAATTATTTGATGAATTTTTTTATTGAGAATAAACAAACGAGAAGAGACAAAGTGCCTATAGTTTCAACTAAATTTTTGAAATGGGTATATATAATTTTATATAGCTTTAATTAAGAAAATTATTGGTCCAAGAGTAAAACTGTAAAAGCGGATATTTTATCATTTCTGTATACAAAATATCGTACTATAATAATAATATTATTATTGATAAAAAAATAATAGTACCAATTGTGTGGATTAACTAAATTATAAGGTTGTTTTGTTTTAACTAGTAATCTTAAATTCAAATTTTAAATATATAATTACTTTAAATATTTGTAAGAAGAATTTTGTCAATTATAATAATCATATTTAACTCGAATATGATTATTTTTTGTTTAGAATATTTGTGATTTGTAAGAAAAGAAAACTGTAACCAATTTGTTATTATTTTGTTGATATTCATTAACATAAACATAATTAAAAGGATGTGATATGGACCAATTTTTTTATATTAGGAAGTAGGTTAATTTAATTTATTTTCTTATATATATATATATCATTCGTATTTTGTGATTATCGACATTTTAATAACTTAACTTTTCTAAAATTAAAGTATTAATTTAATCTTTAAAATATTCACTTAAAATTGATTTAATTTATTAATTTTTTTATAATATCAAATAGTTATCTCAAATATTAAAGGACACAAAATAATTATTTCTAATTTTTTAAACATTTAATTGATATATAATAAATCTCTAAAGGATAAAATTTATATCAAGTATAAATGTTTAAGAAATTAATAATTGATTTGATATATTTAAATAAAATAATAATATTTTATTTTAATGTATATAAAATTTAAATAATATTAACTTAATTCATATAGTAATGAATAGACTTAGATAATGATATCATAACATAAAATAGTACATACGTATAAAATACAACTATAAATTTTAGTTAGCAGCTTTGAACATGTTAGTGTTTGTGGTATTGAAGAGTCTGATTATGAAGATAACATTAAGATGAGTGATAATTAGGGGTGAAAATAGTTGGGCCGGATAAATTTTGTTTAAATAAAAAAATATTTTTTATATTTAGTTTGTCTTTCTTGAAATTATGATTTTTCTTGTTAGTCAATTTCAAAGTCTATTTTATATTAAAAGTTTTATGTAATTATGATATATCCCTAAATAAAAAGTATTAAAACATAGATGTAACAATGAGTTCGAATCAATCTAATAACTTAGATAAATCAGAATTAAAAATTTTGAATTAACTCAAATTATTGGTTTGGTTCATATTAAAAAAATGTAAATCTAATTAATTTAGTAGTTTAGGTCTTTGGTTTTGATTTTAAAGATCCAAACCGAACCAATCCACCATACTTAATGATATCTTTTTATTTCTTTTTATATTTTTTTAACCTTTTAATTGTTTGTATAAGAAATCACAATGTCTTTACAATTTTAGTTTTGTTTTAGGCTTTTGACTGTCATTACTGATTTGATAATTAACAATAACTTAACATTAATTTCTTTTTTATATATAATTTATTATTTTATAATAAATTTGATCACTCGATCTAAACTATTCCAAACATGATTGGATTGATTTGATTTGAATTAATTGGAGACCCAAACAAAAATTCAAATCGATTAAAATTGATCAATATCCAAATTAATCAAAATATGTCTCAACTTGATTTGAATGGACCTATACCCACTTCTTAGTAACATATTTTCTAACACATTCTTTCCGGTCATACATTATTGTTCGTTAAAATTTATTTAAAATTATAAAATCCAAAGAGAGTATCGTTAAATAAAGACTAAGATCATCAAAATTTGTGATTTTTAGCATATTTCAGCAAATGATAATTAAAGAGTGTAGTAAAAAGTATACTGCTAGTATTTTTCGTCCCTAAATAGACCAGTCGGTTAATTGCCCAATAAAAAAAATATTTATTTAAAATAAATTATAAATTATTAAAATTAAAATCATTATTACTCAAGACATAAGACAAGAATCAAAATAGGTAAGTTAGACTTTTTTTTTTAAGGAAGGTAAGTTAGAGTTTTTAAGAGTTTATTCTAACTTATTTATATGATATAAACTTATTTTTGGTGTGTAATACGACATTCATGAGAACCTATTTAAAAGACTATATTGTCATAAGGCTTTTAAATAGGACAACAATTTATCATTTAATTTAATAAGTTTATAGACTTGATCTTTTATTTATATATATATATATATATTAAAAAAAAAAAAATATATATATATATATATATAACTTTAATACATTATAAAATTAATATAATAATAAGACTACCAAAAAAATAAAATTTTTATTTACTTAAATAGGTTGATTTATTATGTTTAAAAGATTTTTTGAATGATTTAAATTTTAAAGTCCGATATTTTTTACTAAGACTTAGATCATATATTTAGTTACATGAATATATATATATATATAATTTAAATTTTTTAATATAAATATAATACAAACTTACAAAGTAACACAACCTCATTTATATTTTTTAATTAAATATCCGTTTGTCTTGAAAAATACATTTTTCGGACAGATCTTTGAGCGCGCATTTGAAATTTGATTTTCACTTAAACTAAATTTTAATTTCACCAATGCTAAATACAATATAACTAAAACACATAGAAACAATTAATTTCTTAATTGTTTAAAAGGGAATAATTGTTTATATTATATATATATATATATATATATATATAGACATATATATATATAATTCAAGAAAAATTACATGGTTCATACAGAACACACATTTTTCCACGTTAGCATATAATTTCTCACACTTAAGTGCTTCCAAAACACACCTCAAATGCATAACATGGTCATCATAAGATTTGCTATAAATAAGAATATCATCAAAATAGACTACAACAAACTTTCCTATAAATTTCCTCAACACATGATTCATTGATCTCATGAAGGTACTAGGAGCATTGGTTAACCCGAAGGGCATAACCAACCATTCATACAATCCATATTTAGTTTTAAAGGTTGTTTTCCACTCATCTCCTTCTCTAATTCTAATTTGATGATATCCACTTTTCAAGTCAATTTTAGAGAAGACACAAACACCATACAATTCATCCAACAAGTCATCTAACCTAGGAATGGGATGTCTATACTGTACCTTGATGTTATTGATGGCTCTACAATCTGTGCACATCCTCCAAGTTCCATCTTTCTTAGGGACTAGAATGACTGGAACTGCACATGGACTCAAGCTTTCTTTAACGCACCCCTTTTGCATCAAGTCTTCAACTTGTTTTTGAATCTCCTTGGTTTGTTGGGGATTGCTCCATTAGGCTGGGCTATTAGGAAATGAAGCTCTTGGAATGAGATCAATTTGATGCTCAATACCCCTAAGAGGGGGTAGAAACCTCTTTTGGAAGAGATTTAGTAGGACATGTGCCCTTTGAATTACATTCTTTACTCAAAAGTAAGAGTATTGGTTTTCTCAGTTGCATAGCCCTTTTCACTTCTTTTTCTTTTATAAATAGATTTTATTCTTTTCTCTCTTTCTCTTTTCCACCCTCTTTTTCCTTTTTCTTTTCACTTTGTTTTTATTTTCTTTGTTCTCTCTCTTTTTCTTTTCTCTCTGCTTTTATTTTCTTTCTCATTTTCAATTGATCATCACTAACTACTCTTGGAGCCAATGGTGCAAGAGTATTTTTGCGATCTTTATGCACAAAAGGGAACTTATTAGTGAAACCATCATGCAGAATTTCTTATCATACTGCCAAGTTCTCCCAAGAAGCAAATGACAAGCTTCCATATGCACCACATCACACAAAATAGAATCTTCACATTTCCCTATGGAAAAACCCACTTCAACTTGCCTATTCACAGCCATCTCCCCATCTTCACTAAGCCATTGAAGTTTGTCTGGTCGCGGGTGTGGCTTAGTCTCCAAATTCATTTTTGAAACCAACCTTGCACTAGCCACATTAGTGCAACTCCCACTATCAATGATCAAAGAGCATAACTTCCCTTGGATGAGGCACCTCGTATGAAAAATATTTTCTCTTTGACAATCATCCAATTCAGCTGCTTGACTACCCAACATCCTTCTAATCATGAATAAATCTCCTTCTGACTCTCTTTC
>CM023958.1:23121748-23155252 GCA_013407115.1 Glycine latifolia | reverse complement strand
TATATTTTCTCGTTGACAGTCATCCAATTTAGCTGCTTGACTACCCAACATCCTTCTAATCATGAATAAATCTCCTTCTGACTCTCTTTCCTCTTCATGCTCATCTTCATCGCTGGATGAGGAAGATTCTGAAGAATAATCACTAACTATGTGACCTCTTCCCAAACACTTGAAGCACTTAATCTCACTACTCCTTGCTTTCTTAAGTGCCTCATCGGACTTATTTTGAGTTCTTTGAGTTGTAACATTAGGATTGCTTGTTGATGACCCTCCCTCCTTCTTATTTCTGTCCTTCTAACCAGGAGAGTGAAAATTAGATGAACTTCGCCTCATGACACTCTTTCTCTTCAATTGTTGTTCCACCTTAAAAGCTTGATGTACTAAGTCCTCCAACTCCACATAATTCTGTAACTCAACAACATCCCTTATATCACTATTTAGCCCATGTAGAAAATGAGCCATAGTAGCCTCTCGATCCTCCATAATATTAGCTCTAATCATGGAAACCTCCATCTCCTTGTAATACTCATCAACACTTCTACTACCTTGTGTGAGTCTTTGGAGCTTGTTATGAAGATCTCTTTGATAATGAGAAGGAACAAACCTTCTTCTCATCAACCTCTTCATTTCTTCCCAACCGTCCACCATGGGTTCTTCATATCTCACCCTCTCCCTTTGTAATTGGTTCCACCAGATGAGAGCATAGTCAATGAATTCCATGGCTGCCACCTTCATCTTTTTATCCTCAGTGTAATTATGGCATGCAAATAGTTGCTCAATTTTCATTTCCCACTCCAAATATGCTTCTGCATCACTCTTTCCTTGAAAAGTAGGTGACAAAAAAATTAAAATATTATAATTTAAATAAAAAATTACAAATTTGTAGTAATTTAGAAACTATTTACAATTGTATGGCAACCAGATACGCCCAGCCAAAGCGCGACAGGACGCGCCCCCACCAGGCGCCACCCAACCCCTGTTGCGCCTCTCCCAGGCACAACTCTGTCCATTCAGCCACCTCTCCTCTATTTAAACCCAATATCCTCTTCATAATGTTCACAAGTGTTCTTCATCATTTTTTTAGTGTAAGACATCTAAAAATTTGCTTATTTGTACCTTTGTTTGTGGTTTTTGGTTATATATATAAAAATGTGTTCAAATTCTGATTCTGTTTGTATTGTTCTATATTATAATGGTAGGAAAATAGAGGACCGACGTGATGTTGTTTTCGAAGGTGAGAAAAGGCCAAAGCGCAACTCAACTATTGACGAATTGCATCAGAAAATCTGTCAAAAATTAGTTCTCAAAGGTAATCTATCTATCACTATGGTGACTGCAAGAATATGGTGCGATGATAAATATATTAGCATGCAAGTAGTGGACAACAAAGACGTTGAAATGGTAATTGGAGAATTGTTCAACGAGTCAATGAAAGACTTCTTAGAGTTGTTTGTGGATATTGCTGAAGCAGAGGATGTTGGTTTACCAATGAGGTCAGTTCATTTAAATTATTCCCATAATGCATCGGCATTTGCTGCTCCACTTTTTAATTTGTCTATGGAAGATGAAAATATCGCAATGGAAGATCGTCTTCTTGCCGAGAATGCTAGTGATGGTCCAAGAGCAAGTGAAATACAAGTACATCACTCTTTTGTGGGCGAGTCTCAAATCCAACCACAGGAGGATGCGGGGGAGTGTCAATTACGACAACAATCTCAAGGTGTGCTACCGAACAATAGTTATTTACATATATATGTGTTTCTTTTTTATGTATTTAATTGTAATAAATTTGGGAAATTGCATTTTTAGGTGAGGGTAATACTACTTTTTGGGATGGAATTCCACATTACACATACATTGATTGGGATTATCCGAGTGAACAAGATTTTGGCACTGGTTCTGGTTCAGTTGAAGGTCCATGGATATTAGGGAATAAGTTGTTTGATAAACACGAATTTGCATCAAAAGAAGAGGCGCATATGGCAATAAAGCGGAACCTCAAGAAGGAGCATCAGGAAGCTGTTGTGTTTGAAAGTACGCTGACAAAGTTAAGCATAAAGTGTCGTGCGCATGACCAAAATTGTCTGTGGAGGGTTAGGGTAATAAAAACAGCATATGGTGATAGATGGATGGTTACCAAATGGGGCGAGGATCACAATTCCTAAATGATCACATTTCTCAGGACCACAAACAACTTGATACTGATGTTATTGTTTCACTGGTACTAGGTACGTTATTGAATGACATGATAATAATAACAATTAATGTTTAAATTTTTTTTATTAATGTTGACATGACATTTTTTTTTATTAGGGATGATAAAGCATGATCCATCATGTTCAATTGGACTAGTCCAGGAGAGGATAAGTCATTCTTATGGATACAAAGTTTCATATAGAAAGGTATGGTATGCAAAGCAGAAAGCAATGACAATTATATACGATGATTGGGAGGAATCATACGCATTTTTGCCGAGGTGGTGTGACTATATGCTTCACTTTTCACCAGGTTCTGTTTATCATATTCAAACAAAATATTATTATGTGGCGCATAGAATTGTTCATGGGAAACGCATGTTTCACCGCATATTTTGGACCTTTAGACAATGTTGCGAGGCTTTCAAATTTTTGTAAACCGGTTATTCAAATTGATGGCACTCATTTATATGGCAAGTACAAAGGAAAATTGCTGATTGCCACAACTCATGATGGAAATAATGAGTGTTTGCCACTTGCATTTCCTATTGTTAAGGGTGAGACACTGGAAGCTTGGGAATACTTTCTGGATAACATTCACGTTCATGTTACAAAGAAGACAAATATTTGTCTTATTTCTGATTGACACCGAAGCATATTATCTGCAGTTGAGAGGCACCGTGGGTGGCAGCCCCCGCATGCTTATCATATATTTTGCCTTTGTCATATTGCTAGCAATTTTAATCAAAAGTTCAAAAATGGAAATTTGAAGAGGGCGAATTTAGGTATGTTTAACAACTTCATTTTCCAATTATGCACACCTTTACCAAATTTTAATGTTATTTAATTTTTTTGCAGGTTATACTCATTCTAGTATTGATTTTGAGGTAGCCTTCGCACGTTTTCGTGATGTTAGTCCTGAGGTTGCAAACTGGATTGATAACATCCCCAAGAAAAAGTTGACGTGTGCATATGATGTAGAGGGACGAAGGTATGGTCATATGACAACAAATTTGTCAGAGTCAATTAACAGGGTTTTAAAGGGTGCAAGAAATATGCCAATAACCGCGTTGGTTAAACACACATATAGCATATTGGTGGAATATTTTGTATGTAGGGAGCAATCGGCTGCTAACCAATTGCAAGTCCTCATCCTTATTGCAAAAATGTGGTTTCTTTGTTGAAGGCCAATGAGTCAAATGCTACTTGTCATTATGTTCGTACATATAATGTCGAACAAACTGTATTTGAGGTTGATGATGGTTATGACAAATCGTATTCAGTTAACCTCCCTGAGCGGTTCTGTCAATGTGGCAAATTTAAGGGATTCAAGTATCCTTGTAGTCATGTCGCGGCAGCCGCTTTACATGTTCGTCAAGCACCGGCATAATATGTGGATGACATATTTCTTATAACAAACTTGGTCAACGCGTACTCATATCCATGGCAGCCAATTGGTAACGAGCAAGCAATTCCACCGAGTGTAGATCCATTTGTCATACCTGACAGGTCTATGTTGCGTACAAAGGATCGGCCAAGGTCAACTAGAATACGCAATGAGATGGATGAAGTTGTAGCTAGCCAAAGTCGTATTAGGTGTGATATGTGCAGATTACTTGGTCATAACCGTCAAAGTTGTCCTAGTCGTCCATCTACCTCATGATTTTAATTTGAATATATTCATGTTTTGTTTATGTTGTTTTATTGTATAAGTAAATGTGTATGAGGTTGACTTTGTTGTTATCTGTTGTTATTTGTTGTGCTATGTTTGAACATCGTACATGTGAAATAACATAGTTCGTAACAAATAACAAACGATTATTGTTAATAAACATAGTATTGAACGTAGTCCATGACAAATATAAGCAATAAAAAAGGATCCATAATACCATAAAATCCATATCATATTCCATAAAATCCATAGTCAATAATAAATAACAAATGCAAAAGCACAAATTTACTAAGAAGGCGGAGGCCACTGGTTATGACGCCCTAACGATCAGGCAATCTGCGTCTACCACGTCCACACTGATACTGTGGAGCACGAGTATGTGTAGGAGATGCCTTAGGAGCCGGAGATGGAAAGGCCTCAACTGGGATCTGTGTATCATAGCCTGCTTGCCGAGGTGGTGAAAAATCTATCTAGCTATACAATTCTCCAACAGCTGCATCATCCCAAGACTGAGCTCCTTGACTACTGTGTCCCCCTGATCCCAGGATGCCATGAACTATGATGAAACAACGATTGCGCCTGCATGTCCGTAGGTGGCCACTCTGGCTGATAATATGCCTGTGTGTATGCCTAGGTCTATGTCTCCCAAGGTCACCAGTATGTCTGAGTTTCAATCTGTGGCTCCGGCTGGAAAGGCTGATGAAATGTCTGCTGAACACCGTATTCATTACCTATAAATGGTGGCCTAAACCATCCAGCCAAAGGTGGCCTGGGTGCATGTTAGACTTTTGGCAAGCGTACCAATTGTCGTTGTAGTATAGGGGTAAGTATTTCCGCCTGTCACGCAGACGACCCGAGTTTGATCCCCAGCAACGGCACCAGAAACTTGTTAGACTTTTGGCAAGCGTACCAATTGTCGTTGTAAGTTACAAAATTTATAAAAATTCGTCTCCACAGGGACTTGTGCTACTCAATTAATCCAAATAAAACTTAACAGTTGAATAGTTATGTACAACGAGTATGGTCGAAGTTTTTATGGTTTTACGGAAATAATGAAAGATTACGAAAGATTATGGAAGCTAATAAAATGATTTTAATTAATTCAAGAAAAGCGTAGGATTGGATTTCATCATTCATATCCTTTTATATCCAATTAATATTACCATGCAATAATCATTATCTATCCTTATTGATGCACACTATGTTAACCTCGAATCGATCTCTCGCAATCGAGTTCTAAGGATATTTACCGAATATCGATCCCTCGCATACAAAGTAAATACCCTAGCATTAAGAATTATAATCGCGTGCTTTTATGCAATCAAAACGGTACGCCCTATTCCTAGCGATCGTAACATAATGAGTAAAATTATTCAGTTCAAATCCTAAGAGTACTTTCCAGTTAAACTTAGAACCCAATTTCATGAAACTAGTGATCAAGTAGAATCAAGCATTAAATATAGAATAAATTTACCAAGAAGGAATAGAAGAGATTAATGCATAAATAAATATTAAAAGAGAAACATAGGGATAGAAGATTACATCCAATCCTTAAGAGAAACTAACCAAGCATGGAGAGAACCTCCTTAAGAGAAGAATTGATGAAGGGCCCCATCACCGCTTCTTTCCGGCAGAGTCTTCACACTAAATCTCACTTCTCTCACTTTCCTAACCTACCTAATACTACTATTTACTACAAAAAACTAAAGAAAAAGCTTAGAAGAAGCAAGGAGGAGGAAGAATGGAAGTGAAGGAATGTTGTGAGCCTTGGGGGTGCTTGGGTATTTATAGGGGCTGATCTGCTTGTGTTTGGTCGCCCAAGCGACCATTTTATTCATGTTCCAGTCGCCCAAGCGAGTTAAGGGCCCAATTGCACGTCCACTTGGCCCACTTGGAGGCCACTTGCTGGTGTAGCTCGCCCAAGCGACCAGATAACACTAGGTTCACTCGCCCAAGCGAGTTAAATGCACCTTCTGGAGAATTCTTTTTGGGCCTTGGGCCTGTTTTGCTTGATGCACCTCCCAGGTTTGCTTTATGATCCCTATTTGCTTGCTGAAGCCCCGAAAATCCTCGGAATCTATTAAAATACAAACATGTTGGATTAATCTTCCGAAATATGACAAATGACATATATAAAAGCAATAGGAGCTATTTAACTAGGTTTAGGGTAAATTTATGCTAAAAGCTTATGAAATCAAAGGATAAGTGCCTTTATTTAAAACATGATTTTAACTAAATTAGGGCACTTATCAGTGCATGAATAGGCTCAGGAACTGGGGGAATAGGCCAGCGACGACGTCCTAACCCTAGACCCTCTTTGGCACGACACCAAACATCAAGCAACAACTGTGCCTCCTCCGGAAGCTGGGTTAGGGGTGCCTCTGGACATGGCTCCTCCAGTCGAGCAGACTCTCTCCAAACAGATATCAGGCGAGCTACTTTGTCGTGTACGTAATCCAAACCATGGTTTGGAAATTTCTTAGCCATTGTGACAAAATACAAATTCTCCAGACCGTCAATCTATAAGTCACAACATGTATACATAAAATAAAATACAACTTAATAGTAAATAAATTATTTGCAGTAAATGACTTACACAACATCCTTGTTTGGCACCCCGCTTCGTCATGTCTCGCTTGCCGCACAGTCTATACAAAATCATGTACTCATGGTTGGGTGACATAAGACCATGTATTTCAGAGGCACTTCAACATGTTGAGCTCGTCTATTCCATCTCTCTATAAATTTCCTTAGCCTACGAGCCCAATTTTCCTGGGGTTTACCCCAGAGGGTATAATCATGAACACTTTTCAATTTCCCAAGCCTGTGAGGTATCGGTTGATCTCGTCCAAATTGCCTCATGCATCTATCAGGCTGTGCATACTCAGCAATGTGAAAAAAAATAATTGGTGTCCTAGCCATCCACAAATGCATTGTGTCAACAGATGCACCCAAAAAATCGTAATCACAATATGGTTGCCAAACCACCTACACAATGAAAACATTTATAGGAGTAAATTTCATATTGACATCCATTTAAAATGAATATATTTGATCAAACAAACATACCTCATCTCTGGTTAAGGTGTCTAATCTGTCTCGATACCAATTAAGTAAATTCATTTTAAACCGACCAACAACATTAAATCTAGTTTGCAGGTTCAACATTCAATTATTAATTCAGGTACACATGAATACATGGTGATTTAACTTCAACAAAATAAACATACATGTGTCCGAAGTGGCGGTCCGCCTCATACTCAGATGGCAAAGGGGGAGCAATGGTTGGAAATCTAAGCCATGCCCAAATCTGCAGCAAAATTGTGCAACCACCAATGTCTTTTCTATATGGGTCTATACAATCGCACAACTGTCTAAACAAGTTTTCCAGAACCGCAGACCCCCAGCTATATGAACCAATAGCATCAAAATCACCCGCAAGTAGGCCAATGTAGCGACATCCTACTACGCTCCCCCCCGATCTGTCGCAAAGGGTCCAAGATCCTAACATGCAAGCAATGTGAGCCTTCGTGAAGTATATCACATTCTGAGGATGACCAGTAACTGCATCCCATGTAGGGTACACTCTGTCAAAATATGATAGCTTCACATTGCCAAAGATTAGCTCGGTGGTGGCATCGGGTCCGTTACCAAAAACCTGATTGCACAATTCGGCCCAATCGGTGTAGGTCTGTCCGGTAACGACTTGCCCATCAGTAGGCAAGCCTAGTATCCCTGCGACATCTTCCAATGTGATGGTCATCTCACCCTGCACCATATGAAAAGTATGCGTCTCTGGCCGCCATCGCTCGACCATAGCACTAATAAGGCCAACATCAATCTGAAAAATATAAGTCACATATCAATTTATATGTTCAAATAACAATAATTTTAAACATGCTAAACATAACAATATTCGTAAATAGATACCTGCATATATCGCATGCGAGCGAAATGTATGAAACCAGCCTAAGTCAAATACTAGGCGACTAGGTCTGGAATTTCGTCGGGTCGGGGTCCACCACTAGGTCTACCTCCGCAATGAATCTTCAGCTCTCTTTGTGTTTCGTCGTTCCAAACAGCCTGTGAAATATCCATGCGCTGTCTACACCTCCTAAGTATATCCCATCTATATGGTCCAGGAAGAACATGCGTAGTGGGATCGGTAGGCTCAGGCTGATGGTCAAACCCAGAACGAGGTGACTCAGATGACGATGACTCAGCCATAATAATATGCTACACATTTCATACAAAGAAGGTTGAAGTTAAAAACTGTACTCACTAACTAATAATATTCTAAGCCAATAAACATGGTACAACTAACTAACTAACTATATCGCTAACATTTCATTATCATATTATCATAATTTATTTAATTTGAAATAAAAATTATTTTTAATCATAACCTACGTCATTAACTAATAATATTCTAAGCCAATAAACATATTCTAACCTAGGTCAGTAACTATTTATAATATAAGCCAATGTATGTCTTAGGTAAGTCTTTAATCATAACCTAGGTCAGTAACTAATAATATTCTAACCTAGGTCAGTAACTATTTATAATATAAGTCACTAACAATTTCCTAGATCAATAACAATTTTCTAAGACAATAATATAATATATTTCATGTAATTTAAAAAGTAGATATTCAAGCACTTACTTGAGACAGAGTTTCACTGCGCAAACCCTCAAATTCAAACAGAAAATCAGAAAGAAGTCAGAGCAAAATGCTAGAGAGAGGTAGAAGTAAAAAAGTGAGGTGAAATAGTGAATTTGAGGTATTTATAGGGGCCTGCAGAGTCGTGCCTGGGGGGGCGCAACTGGTGCACAGACATGCCTGGAGGAGGCGCGACTCAACCCCAGTGGCACCTATATGGGGCGTGTTTGGTTGCGTCCTTCTTAAGTGTGACTGGTTGCCATACATGCGAAAATAGTTTTGAAACTGCAATAAATTCATAATTTTTTTTTAAAAAAAAATATTTTAATTTTTTTGCCAAAAGTAGGTATATTCAACTTTACTCCTTCAATTTTGTTCTCTCTAGCATCACCCTCATTATTTCTCCATCTCCTTCTTCTACCTCCACCATCATAATTTCCTTGATTTTCTAGTTGTTCAATTCTCTCATACGACTCCTCGGTATGTTCTGTCAACATTCTTTACATTTGGGTTGTAATCGCATCAATAAGCAATCTACTGTCTCCCCCTGGAAGAGGGGTAGTATTATCACCTATACCTGTCATATTTCAAGTAAAGAACCAAAAAAATGAAGTAATAAGACCTCACCACTCTTCTCAAGTGTTTATACTCAAAGATGTACCACTCGTGTATAATGCTCTCTTTATGGCTTTTTCTCTAATGTTTCACTCTTTGCCTTTTACCACTCGTTCCCTAACTTAAAGTTCTTACTTGAACCAAAACAATCTATAATCAAGAAGTACTTTAAAGGTAACACTCACAGAGCTTAAACAAAATTCTAGCACCAACAAATGCAAAGAAGTAGTAAAGAACAATTTCACTACCAACAAACAAGCAAGATAAACTTTAATTTTATGGAAAAATAGTGATTAGAGAAGACACTTGACACTTAGGAATTTTATCAAACAAGTGGGGTGCAATGAAATAATGAACACAACTGATGTACTTTTTTTTTAAAACTTCTTTTGCTGCAGACTCTTTTTTTTATAGTGCTCTAATACCAAATGATGTGAATCCCCCTGTCTTGATTCAATTTCGGACCAATTCTAGGTTGGAATTTGCACACCAATTGAGCCAGAATCGTATTGTTAACTTTTATGTGTTTCTCAGCCTATAGAACTCCGATTGGAACGATTCCAAAACGACGTGAAAGAGGACGTTCTGAAATGCAATTTAGATACAGAAAATACCGAAAATGGATAAGTAAAACGAGAATTATGTAAATAAGAAATTCGGGCTGGATTGCAGAATTAGTAATGCGGAAATTTAAACAAGGAAACAGAAAATGTGAAAAGGAAGAAGTAGATAGGCACCACAAACAACTGATGTTTGATAAGTCTTGAGGATCGCCACAAGAATTGAGCAATTCTTGATAAGATCAATTGATTAAAGGAAGAACCTAGCAGAGACAATTCTCAAGCTAATGATAAAATCCAATAGAAAAGTCATCTTTCTCTATTCACTTCAGAATTGATTTATACAAATTAATTCACATGCATTTGGTAAGAAAATAAAATCTCAACATTGTAAAAATAACTAAAATGCCTTAGTGGTTAAGTGAGACATAACTAAGCTTGAGGTTCAAACCTCAAAACCAGCTAACAAGTACTATTATTTTTTTTTATTAAATGCCTAAGTCAATAATTGCTTTTTATTATCACTTCAAGCAAGTAATACATGTGACTAGTAACCCACTCATGCAGCCCTCTAGATATTGGGTCCCTCATGAAATGGAATGCTCTCAAATTAGTCATTATATATTGCAAAGCTTCTTGACTCTTTTTAGCTCTTGCTCTTGTCATGGGCCCTCCTATGCCTTATATTGGGTCTTGGTCTTGGGGTTGGCCTTTGATGTCCTCATCACTATGCCCACTTCTTAGTAACATATTTTCTAACACATTCTTTCCAATCATATGTTAATGTTGGTTAAAATTTATTTTAAATTATAAAATCCAAAGAGAGTATCGTTAAATAAAAAATAAGATCATCAAAATTTGTGATTTTTAGCACATTTCAGCAAATGATAATTAAAGAGTGTAGTAGGAAGTATACTGCTAATATCTTTCGTCCCTAAATAGACCAGTCGGTTAATTGCCCAATGAAAATAAATTATTAAAATTAAAATCATTACTACTCAAGACATAAGAAAAGAACCAAAACAGGTAAATTAGACTCTCTTTTTCTTAAGGAAGGTCAGTTAGAGTTTTTAAGAGT
The DNA here is from genome assembly GCA_013407115.1 of Glycine latifolia. Classification (NCBI taxonomy): domain Eukaryota; kingdom Viridiplantae; phylum Streptophyta; class Magnoliopsida; order Fabales; family Fabaceae; genus Glycine; species Glycine latifolia. The sequence goes on along the minus strand of CM023958.1, from coordinate 23,144,471 downwards.
TTATTCTAACTTACTTATGTGATATAAACTTATTTTTAGTGTGTAGTATGACATTCATGGGAACCTATTTGAAAGACTATATTGCCATAAGACTTTTAAATAGGACAAAAATTTATCATTTAATAAGTTTATAGACTTGATCTTTTATATATATATATATATATATATATATATATATATTAACATGCTTGATATTTTTAAGAAAATAAATATATGACTTTAATACATTATAAAATTAATATAATAATAAGACTACCAAAAAAATAAAAAAAATTATTTACTTAAATAGGTTGATTTATTATGTTTAAGATTTTTTGAATGATTTAAATTTTAAAGTCTGATATTTTTAACTAAGACTTAGATCATATATTTAGTTACATAAATAAATATATATATATATATATATAATTTAAAATTTTCAATATAAATATAATACAAACTTACAAAGTAACACAACCTCATTTATATTTTTTTATTAAATATCCGTTTGTCTTGAAAAATACATTTTTCGGACAGATCTTTGAGCGCGCATTTGAAATTTTATTTTCACCGAAAATAAATTTTAATTTCACCAATGCTAAATACAATATAAGTAAAACACATAGAAACAATTAATGTCTTAATTATTTAAAAGGGAATAATTTTTTATATTATATTATATTATATTATATATATATATATATATATATATATATATATATATATAATATTTATTCACTAGCCATATATGAGCATAGACAAGGAGCCAAAAACTATCTGCGTTTTCCCTAAAAGGCAGAAACAATTTAGTTTCTCATTAAGAAAAAGCAAAAATTTGGATTCACAATCCAAATACATGGTGTTTTCTTCCCCAGAGTTGAATTGAAAGCGGATATAGAAATTCATTTTAAGTAAATTTATCAAGCATTTTCCAATTTTTTATTTTTATTACTTATTCTTATCTTTTTTGTCCCCCCGCTCAAAGAGAAAATGAAATTTCGTTCATACAAGCTTTGCCGCCAAAACGTTTGTCAACCTTCAACGTAGCCTATATATAATGAACCTTGTTTTGTGTCCGGAACCCTACACTTAACATTCAGCTATCCATTTCTTGTGTTTTTTCTGAGTCAGTCATGAAGATCGACGCCACCATCATGATCAATGCTTCTTCTCCCATTCTATTTCTAGGGTCTCATGGAGATGGAGAGAAGGCACTTTGCCTGGCGCCTAAAGGGGACGAAGAAGTGGATCAGAAACCCACCTTGGTTGGGATTGGTCACAAGAGAAAGGCTTCAACGGAAATCGATCCATTTTGCGAATTCGATCCAGATATCAGCCATGGTTCTAAGCGTCGCAACTCTCCTCCTGTTTCAACCCCAATTGTGGAACAACAACAAGTTGATGAAGAAATGCTGCCTCTAGGTAAATAAAAATTAATCCAACTATATACACACATGAATTTCTAGATTGTCAACCATGGCTTAGTTGATTTGCATGAGAATTATATAGCCATGTGAAATCCGTTTTCTATTCCTGCTTTCCCTTTATACTTTGTCTGTCTTAATTTCCTTTCTTTTACCCCATATGGTATATATATATATATATATGTATGTGATGCTGTTGCATATGTTGTATGTTTAGAAGGTGGAGACGACAACCAGAAAATGGAAGAAGACAAGGGCGTGTCTGATGGAGGACCTTTGGAGATGGACTCAGACCAAAACAAAGGAGGAGGATTAATAATCAACTCACCCAACAATGTTGAAGAAGAAAAAGTGGAGACTGAAGCTGTTGAGAGAATGAATGTAGAGCCTGAAGGTGACAAGGGCAAGAACAAAGAAGGAACAGTGAACTCACCCAGTAACGTTGTTGTTGAAGAAGAAAAAGTGGAGACTAATGCTACTGAGAGTATGAATGTGGAGCCTGAAGGTGACAAGGGCACGCCTCGTGGAGGAGAAGGAATAGTAAACTCACCCAGTGATGTTGAAAAGGAGAACGTGGAGACTGATCATGCTGCTATGATTGTGGAGCATGATGGTGACAAGGGCACTTCTCATGGAAGACATTTTGAATTGGACCTAAACCGAGGAGTTGAAGAAATAGTGAACGCTCCCAGTTATGTTGAAACAGAAACAACAAAAGTGGAGAGTGAAGCTATAGAGAGCATGGATGTGGAGCCTCAAGGAAACAATGGCATGCCTCGTGTAGTCAGACTTTTGGGGATTGACCTAAATCTAGAAGCTGATCATCAAGGAATGATGCAGCACTCCTCCAGTGATGTTGAAAGAGAAACTACAAGAGTGGAGCCTGACATTGGAGACAAGGGCATGCCTCATGAAGTTGAGCAATGTGCTGAAGAGAACAATGAAGAGGAGGATGATGATTATATAGAGGTGGAGAAGAGAGAAGTGGTGCTTGCACTTCCTGCTGTTGTTGAAACTGATGAAGTGGAGACATCTCCCCCTCCAAGGGACTATGTTATTGATCTCAACAAACCTCCTCCTGGATACAATGATGAAAACTAGTACTGAGAAATTAGCTATTGCATGCAAGTGTACTTGATGATTGAGTTTTTGTATTTTAGTTTTTAGAGAATAGGAGTGAGAGAAGAAGATAAGACTTTAATTATAAGGAACAATAATAATTTAGAGATGCTTTTGCATTTTCAATTGCAAGAACTGAAGATATAAATATTGTTTTTAAAAGTGCTTATTGTTTTGCTGATAGAAACACAAATAAACCCTTTGTGTTTGTGTTTTTGCTTTCAATTTTTATTTTTTTGTTAGATATGATGTTGCTTGGTTCAGGTTGTAAAATTCTTTTGGGTATTAATTAATTAGCTGTAAAACACATACACCCTCATTATTTATAAGTTATCTGATATGCTATTCCCAAAAAGAACAGAAACCAAACCAGGTAGTGCTGGTTAGTATTCGTCTGTGTTTGTTGTCAAATGTCAAATGTGAAGTTCTCGATGAAGCCATCTTAAAACCTGTAAAACACCAAGTTACTTGTTCCGGATATGCAGCCTCCACGTTTTTTGTTTTTCTGTTGTCTAGCTAAGGCCTAAGGCTATCCCACAAAAGTATTGCTCGAAGCTGCTATGATTTGATGTTGTTATGGTCATCATGTTATCTATATGTTTGTCATATATGCAGGAAATTGCTTGATATGGGGCCTCGATGCTGATGACATGGTATTGTGATTTTAGAAGTAGTGGTACTCTGGTTTAACTATGGTTCGCACAACTTTCTTTTGTAATCCTTGATTATATTGCTCATAGACTTTGGTATTCCTTGTGCTGAGTTTGGTGACAGGTTACTATAAAAAAGACTGAGTAAACAACTAATTTAATTCTTGAAGGTGAAAAACCCGGACAAATTGATCATGAAACTAAGAAAATGTCAATTAAATTCTTGAAGTGTCAAATAAATCTCTAAATTTAATTACTTAAATGTTATTTTAGTCACTAAATATATTACCATTTAAGTCATGTTTTTTTTAATAAATGTGATTCTCGATTTGCATTTTCAAGAATTTTTTGATATATATTTATTTATTTAGGGACTAACAAGACAACACCTTCCAATTTTAGGAACTAAAATAACTGAATACTGGAAAAAAAATCTTTATTGAAATGTAAGCAAATTTTTGGGTTTAATTAATGCTAGCTATAAAAAGAACATATATTTAGACATCGATACTTTGCCTTTTATCCAAGACCACTTGTCTAAATTTGATCAAATCTAATATTTTCTTTAACATCCACAAGCATCTACTTCTATTATCTGATTTCTAGGAGTCTAAATACATTAGATTTTGGTATACCATATGTTTTGCCACATGTCCCTAGTTTCTGAATCGTAGAAAAATAGAAGTCCCAAAAATCGCAAGTAATCAACAATACATTCATTACATATATGATGCATTTGAGCATAATTATTTTAGTTTAATTAATAGTCTTAAATTTAAATTTTGAATATATTAAATAATTGGGAATTTTTTTTTATAGCTTATAATAGTTTTATTGATTCGAACAGATCTCATATGAAGAATACATCTCTTGCGATGAAGATAGAATACATATATATAATGTGTCTTTAGAAAAAAAAAATCGCACTTGAAAAAATGTAAGATCTATATTTTCCTTGTCTTTGAATAACCTAACCATGAAGCATCTCACCTATCAGAAAAATGAGACATCTCTAGAGTGTATGATCATTCTCCTATTTTAACTCAGAAGTTCAATTGATCAATGCATTAGGAATACAATATGAGTTAAAATAGGAATACAACCCGATCGAGACCAATGCATTAGCCTTAAATGACACAAGCTTATCTTCTAAATAGTATAAAGGTTTTCTAATTGATGATGAATTAATTACTTTGTTTGCTAAATGCATTAATTTTATATATATATATATATATATATATATATATATGTGTGTGTGTGTGTGTGTGTGTGTGTGTGTGTGTGTGTGTGTGTGGTGATATTTCACCACCATTTATCCAAGCAATTCTTCTTTTGCGCGATCTCCAGCATGCTAACTGTTTTAATTTTGGTCATATATATATATATATATATATATAAACATATTCTTCATGGTGAATAGTTTGGTTTGGTTCTTTCAAATAGTTTCCCAATTTCAACTAACTTTTAAGCCTTTAGATGAGTTGTGGCACCAAACAAAATTCTTGCACCAACTTTTAGATTTTATAATTTTTTAAAATGCTACCCAGATGTATTTTTTTTTTAATCAGCAAAAACAAATATATTAATAAAACGGCACAAGAAGTTCTTTAGAGTTACAAATTACATCAGGGAATCTGTATAAGTAAATGCAACATGCCCCCCTCCCCCAAATAACCAGCATCCTAACTAGTATATATTGCATCAAATTTTTTAATGTAATTTCTTTATTGATAAATGTTAATTATTAATTTATTAAATTTTATTAATAACGAAATATTAGACTCGTAATCTTTCTTTTCTTTTCTATTTTTTAATCACCAAATTAATTTTATATCTTCATCTTTTTTTATTTATGTAATTTTTTGTATACAAGAAGATCCTAGCAATCCCCTAACTTAAGGTCCACAACATCACGTGCTAAGCAATTCCATTACAAACATCCTAGGACGGCCTAGCCAGCAAACAGACCAAACCACTCACAGGTTGCAGCAAATTCAGCAATTAACACTCAAATCAGAAATAATTCAAGCTCTTAAATTCGAAGACCATTGCTGAAAAAAATAACAAAGATCACGATCCATTCCTTTTAATTAGCCACAACCAAGAGTAAAACACCGAATCATTGATGATGGTTGCTGTATCAAACACCGCTCCCTGGAAGATGCATTTATTCCCGTGTTTCCAAATATTCCGGTGTATCTGTAGAAATAGACGTGCGAGAAAAATTACATGATAAGTTTCAAAAATTTATACGTCAATAATGTAAAGTTTTTTTTGAATTAAAAAAATATTAAAATTATTCCGTGTCCTAGATAGTATAATAGATATACTTTAACTTTAAGCACAAAATAAAATTGATACTATTAAAAAAAAAACTCAAAAGTGTTATACACACCGAAAATATCAACCTCTTTGAGAATTTAATTAGATTTTACTGAACAAAATATTCAAGTGTTATATACGAAGAAAAGTTAATATTTTTTACGTGTATGACACTTTATTTTAAGAATTTCAGTCATTTCACATATTATGTATAATAAGTTGAATAGCTGGATTAAAATTTGTAAACTTAAATTTATAAAAGTAATTCAAGTCTTACTCTTATAAAGCTAAGTTTTCAAACAAAATTTTCATGTAAAAATGTATTTTTGGGGTAACCAAACATATAGCTAAAATAAATTTACTCTCTAAAATGACTTTAATAAATTAATTGAGTATCATTGATAGTCTTCATAAATTAATTCCAGTTTGCCTATAAAAAACTCTACTTAATGAGAACTTTAAGTTTAATAGTTGCATTGATAAAATTTATTTTTAACAATGAAATTATTAAAATTGCTACTTTACTAAGTTTTGCACTTGATATTTTTAAATCACACCCTTATATGTGTGTTATAATCAAATAATAAAATGTGCCTAAATATTGTAACATTATTTTAAAATATTCATTAATAGAAAGTAAATGTTGAAGCATGAAAATAGTGTGCATTAATTTTTTAACTAACAATATATGATAAAGGATTAGCTGGGTACTTATTGCTATCTATAAACTCATTTTCTGTAAAACGATAAAAAAATGCTGTAAAAATTATAAAACCCATTTTCTATAGAATTATCTAAGTTTTTTTTTTTACTTATCATAATTATTTTTTATGGGAGATAACCTTATTTGAAGATAGTTGGATCTGGAAGCACTCTTGTAATAATGTACATAGGATCTAAGATATGTTTAAATAAGTTTCTCTAAAATTACTTCTAGTATTAATATAATAGAATAACAATAAAAATGATAAAATAATTTTTTTCATAAATTTAATAGTCTCTGTTAATTAATTTATTGATATACTCACGAAAAGTTATATAAGAAAATTTTATAAATTAATTAATGATTAACTAATAAATAATTTATTTTAACTTACAAACTATTTTTCTTCTTCATAGATATACTGTAGCTTCTGCTTACTCGTGGTTTGGAGATAAAATCATGTTGCTCAAACTAGCCACGTTGCTCTCTCTTTCAGATGACTTTGGAAACTTGTTATTCGGGAAAAGATACGTATTTTTTACTGGCTTATCCTTCAGAACTCAACTAATGCCACGAGATATATATCATCGTAACATAGCACGCGAGAGAAGTTTGGACTCGCCTCAACTTCCTCTCCCAACCATGCATATTAATTGGATTCAGGGACAAGCCCGAGGGAGTAAGGGATTTCTGTTTATCGCTTCTTCCTGGTGGATCTGGAAATGGCGTAACAATATATATAATCGAATCTTTGATGAGGTTATCCAGATCCACCTTCTGCATGATGATATGATCCTTTATGCTCGTGATTTTGATGTTGTGGCCATTATGGGAGAGTTTGTCAAATCTGGTACCTGGGAAATAAATCTAGTGCGTACGATTATGGTTGTTTTTGAGATATGTGTAAGACTATTGATATCACATGCCCTCTCTCACACACTGTTCTATTTGATATCACAGGTTCTCTATCACACACTGGTGCACTCACACAAAACACAAACACACACACAAATTTACTGGAAAAGAAAACTCTCGTTCTATTGATAATAGTTTGTCAAAGCCACTTCTTTACATAATATGCTATTTATAAGCAATGAAATTAAACCTAAACCTAAACAATTCAAATTTTAAATTGAAACAAAATCTTTCTCCATATCTTTCTACAATATCTCTCTCCATATCTTATATTTCCTCATATCTCTTCTCCCATATCTTTTCACATATCTCTTCACATAATTCTCTCTTTTATTTTAAACTTCGTAACAATGTTTATTTTAAAGTTTATTCCAACAAAATCCCCTCATAAACTTTAAATACTTCTTCCATCTTTCATTCCCAACATCTTCTTAAAATTCTCCAGCAGCAACGTCGGTAATGGCTTTGTGAATATATCTCTGACTTGTTCTTGGCTCGTCACATAAATCAACTCCACCTTCTTCTCTTTTGCTTGATCTCGAATGAAGTGGAATCTAACGTCAATATGCTTGCTTCTTTCATGATTAACCGGGTTCTTCGCTAACTCGATTGCCGACTTGTTATCAACCCGGATCTCGGTTGCACCAACTTGAACTTGCTCCAGCTTTTCCAACAAATTCCTCAACCAGACTGCATGGCAGACACACCAGGATGCCGCAACGTACTCGGCTTCACATGTTGATAGAGTCACAATTGGTTCCTTCTTTGACATCCAGGCAAAAGCCGTGTTTCCCATGAAGTATACATAGCCAGTCGTGCTCTTCCTATCGTCCACGTCTCCACACCAATCACTGTCCGAGTAGCCCTTTAACTTGTAATTTTCCGACTTCGAATAGAGAAGTCCTTGTGAGATCATCCCTTGTATGTACCTTAGAATTCTTTTAGCCGCTTTCCAATGAGAGTAACTCGGTTCTTCCATAAACCTGCTTATAATTCCAACACCTAAACACAAATCTGGCCTCGTGCATGTTAAGTATCTCAAGCATCCCACCAAGCTTCTATAGTTTCTCGGATCAACACGTTCTCCTCCATCATATTTTGAAAGTTTTGAACCGGGTTCCATAGGTGTTGAAATCAGGTTACAATCTGCCATCTTAAATCTCTTTAGTATTCCCTTCGCATAAGTCTCCTGAGAGACAAAAATTCCAGCTTCGTCCTGTCTGACTTCCAAACCGAGAAAATATCTCATCAAGCCAAGATCAGTCATCTCAAATTCTCTTGACATCTTTTTCTTGAACTCTCGTGCCATTTCTCCACTATTCCCCATAAAAATCAGATCGTCAACATATAAAGCTACAAGCAATAAGTCATCACCCCTTTTCTTAACATATAGGGCATGCTCATATGGACACTGTTCAAAACCATCCTCCTTGAAATATGCATCAATGCGGGTATTCCAGGCTCTCGGTGCCTGTTTCAGTCCGTATAAAGCTTTCTTCAATCTTAACACTTTCTTTTCTTCTCCGCCCTTCAAGTATCCCGGAGGTTGTTCGAGATACACCTCTTCTTCAAGTACACCATTCAGAAATGCCGACTTGACATCCATTTGGTAAATCGGCCACCCAAACTGAACTGCTTGCGAGATCAACAATCTGATTGTCTCCATTCTAACAACAGGTGCGAACACCTCATCATAGTCTATTCCTGCCTTTTGCGCATACCCCTTAGCTACCAGCCGGGCTTTATATCGTTCTATCTCTCCATTAGCGTTCATTTTCTTCTTATAAACCCATTTAACTCCAATGGGTTGACTTCCTTTTGGCAACTCAGCCAACTCCCAAGAATTATTCCGTTCAATAGCCTTGATTTCTTCATCCATGGCGCTTTGCCATTTCTCATCTCGAATTGCTTCTTCAAACCTTATTTCTTCAGAATCTGTCAACAAACAAACAAGATGGGCTTCGCTAGTTGAATCATACAAATCCTGCAAACTCCTCATCCGGGGTTGTCTCATCTCGTCTTCATCAGCTGTCTCGCTCCTTGCCGGGATCCAACTTGGTGATTCACCCTCTTTCTCGTCTTGAATAGCCATCTTTCCGGGATATGATTTGATCTCGGATGAAACACTCCAATTCCATTCATCATCTTCATTTACTTTCACATCTTAGCTTATCATTACTGTCTTGGTGCCGAGATCTAACATCTTGTATCCCTTTGTCTTCTCGTCATATCCAATGAAAATATACTTCCTGCTCTTGTCTTCTAACTTGGTTCTTTGCTGATCAGGGACGTGTGCATAGGCCACACTCCCAAAGACTCTTAAATGGCCCACTGATGGCTTTTGACCCGTCCATAATTCCTGTCGGGTCTTTCCATTCAGTATGGAATGCGAACAGCGGTTCTGTACATATACAGCACACAAAACAGCCTCCCCCTAAAACTCCTTAGGCATTCTCTTCGTTTTCAACATTGATCTCACCATGTCAAGGATGGTTCGATTCTTCCTCTCAGCTACTCCATTTTGTTGTGGTGAGTATGGTGCAGTTAAGAACCTTCTAATGTCGTACTCCTCGCAATACCTTCTAAATGCACTTGATGTGTACTCTCCACCTCGGTCAGAACGTATTGACTTAATCCTCTTTCCAATCGCATTTCCAATCATTATTTTAAAATTCTTGAACACTTCAAACACCTTGGATTTTTCTTCCAGCAAATACACCCAAGTTTTTCGACTGAAATCATCTATGAATGTAACAAAATACCTCTTTCCACTGAAGGACCCAGGAGAAATAGGTCTACATACATCGGTATGAATTAGTTCTAGTGGTTGTCGTGCTCGGTATTTTGCCGACCTCTGAAATGGACTCCTAGCATGTTTACTCAGCACACAATCTTCACAGAATCTCTTCTCACAGTTCAATCTTGGCAACCCGTCCACCATATTCTTTTTCATCATCTCAGCCAGTCCTCCATAGTGAAGGTGCCCAAACCGACGATGCCACAAGGATGCTTCATCACTCATCTCGGCTTGCAAACAGCCGACCTCCACACTTCTCAAGGTTAGTTTGAACATTCTATTTTTCTCCATCTTTACTCGGGCTATCAGTCGTCCTTGTTTCTCCTTCAAGAAAAGAACTCGGTCTGTCATGATAACCGAGTAGCCTTTCTCCATCAGTTGCCCCACACTAAGAATATTACTTTTGAGTTCAGGCACGTAATACACATCTTGAATACGCCCAACTCGTCCATCTTTCTGCAAGAAGCTAATCGTACCTTGGCCTTTTACACCGACCTTTGAAGCGTCTCCAAAAGAAACATGTTCAGCTTCTATTTGTTTCAGATTACTGAACAAATGCTTATACTCACACATATAATTGCTTGCACCAGTGTCTATATACCATTCCATCTCGGATGTCTGGTTGACCTCACCTCCAGCCATCATCAGAACTCCTCCATCTCTTACTTCTTCTGCAACAAAATTTGCAGTTTCATTTGTTCTTTTTTCGCCTCGGCAATCCTTCGCAAAATGACCAACTCGACCACAGTTGTAACATCTATCCGAGTTGCAATCTCTTGAGTAGTGTCCATACTTTCCACATTTAAAACATTCTATATTTGAATGTCGACCTCTTCCACGACCTCGGCCTTGCCAATTCTGCTGACTTGATTCAGCCTGCTCCTTATTCCATCCTTCTTGACCATGACCTCTACCACTTCGGTCATATCCACGTCCACCTCGGCCGCGTCCTCTACCTCGAAAATTCTGAGAATAGAGCACTTTCTCGTCCTTGGCTGAAATTTTTGTCTGGAGTGCTTGCTCCAGTGACTCTTCTTTCTTCTTTTTCTTTCTTTGTTCATGCGCCTCCAAGGAACCAGCAAGTCCGTCAACAGTGAGTGTTGCTAGGTCCTTTGACTCCTCAATCGCACATACAACATTCTCGAAGTCATCAGTGAGAGACCTTAGAATTTTCTCCACCACTCTGGTGTCGGGCAGCACCTCTCCATTTCTCTTTAGTTGATTTGCTACGGTCTGGACCCGAGTAATGAAATCGGATACCCTTTCTTCTCCTTTCATTTTCATTCCTTCCAACTCTCCACGAAGAGTTTGAAGTCTGACCTGCCTAACTCGATCAGCTCCCTTGTAGACATTTGCAAGAATGTCCCACGCCTCTTTTGACGTTGTTGCGCCAGCGATCTTCTCAAATCCGAAATCATCAACAGCCTGGAGCATCATATACAACGCCCCTTTGTCTTTCAACTGCGTCTCTTTCAATGTCTTGTTCTGCGCCGCCGTGTATCCTGTCGTGGATGGTGGATCTTCAAAACCATCATGAACAACCTCCCAACTATCGTTAGCTCCCAACAGAGCTTTCATCTGGATACTCCAGTTCTCATAGTTAGTCTTTGTAAGGCGGGGTAATGGCAGACTACTATTTGGACCACTTTCCATTCTCTCAAGCTCTGATACCAATTTGATATCACAGGCCCTCTCTCACACACTGCTCTATTTGATATCACGGGTCTTCTCTCACACACTGGTGCACTCACACAAAACACAAACACACACAAATTTACTGGAGAAGAAAACTCTCGTTCTATTGATAATAGTCTGCCAAAGCCACACTGACTTCTTTACATAATATGCTATTTATAAGCAACAAAATTAAACCTAAACCTAAACAATTCAAATTTTAAATTGAAACAAAATCTCTCCCCATATCTTTCTACAATATCTCTCTCCATATCTTATATTTCCCCATATCTCTTCTCCCATATCTTTTCACATATCTCTTCACATAATTCTCTCTTTTATTTTAAACTTCTTAACAATATTTATTTTAAAGTTTATTCCAACAACTATTGTGTGGATGTTCACATGAGATTAAATTATTTTTTTGAAAAATGAGTTGTTCCCTCTTCTCCTGGAGGATGTCTGTCGCAAGGTGCAAAGCATGCACCACCTCAGTAGCCACTGGAACATCGTGGAGTTGCTGATAAAGAGAAAGGGGGATTAGCACCGTCGGTGTTGGAGCAAGCTTGATGGTCTTGTCGATGTCTAGGGGCCTAAGCGACAATTATTGAATCAGACTCGAATTGCCATATTCTTTTTCTATTTATGGCTTCTCTTGTTTGGATTGTTTGCATATCATCAAAAGATCGAGATGCGGTGGTAGAGATGGTTGGCACGATTAAGGTAGAGGTGACAAGGGAGATAGAGAAGGACGTCGACCAATTTATCCTTCCATTAAATTCTCTCCGTTACCTTAATTGAAAGAGTTTACGTGTTATATTCAAAGACGAATTTTTGTCAGCGCTCTACCCAAAATATAATTTAATTTTCATATTCTCCATTTTTTAATCATTACAAGCATAAAATTATAATAAATACTTAAAAATTAAGAAAACAAACATAAATTAAAAGAAACATAATAATAAGTATAATATTGATTAATAACATAATTTGTTTGTTGCTATAAAATTTTTATTATAATAACACATTTTAATTTGTTTGAGTCTTATATTTTGAGTAAGGTATTATGTCATATTTTTACTTTGAAATTTCTATTGTGACACTATCTTACCCAAAATATGAGATTTCAAACAAAAATGCACAACCATAAGTTAATTCTTATAAAAAAATGAGACCCAACTTAATTTTGATATTACCCTATGTTATTACAATAGAAATTTCATATCAACAAACAAATTATGTTAATTATTATGTTTGTTTTATCTTATGCTTGTTTTCTAATTTTTAAGTGTTTATTATAATTTTATGTTTGCAATGATTAAAAAAGAAAATATGAAGATTAAATTATATTTTGGGTAGATAGCTAACAAATTCATCTCTGAATGTTTAGAGCGCTGACAAATTTGTCCCTGAATGTGTCACATAGACTCTTTCAATTAACGGTAACAGACGTAAGTTAACAGAGAGATATATTTGTCACACTTTTTTCACTTTCAATGACAAAACTTTGAATTTTCATCTTTCGTAGACGAATTTATCAACGCTCTACACATTCAGTGACAAAAATAATTATTTACCCTTTATTTATTTATTTCAGTGTAGGCATGCTCATGATACTCTCTCACATATTTCGTAAAAAAACCTATATTGGATGCATAGCTTACTTTTTCACGTGAGATATTTGAAAGGCTTTCCAATATTATGTTGGCCAAGTTTAGGGTAGTTTTGTTTGTTTTCCTTTCCACATAATAAAAAAAAGAACATAATTGTATATGAATATTTAAATTTGAGACTAATTAAATAAAATATGTTTTTCTTAATCTTTCAACTTATCAGAAAAATGGATCATAATTAATCTAAAGTTCGATTGGAAGGTAAATAAAGTCTGACCAAGAACTATTTTTGTAAAAGATCAAATTTAGATATTACTCAACAATTCAATCTTAATCACTTGGTTAAAATAAAATAATGTTGCACTAATTGTTCTACATAGGGGTGTTTATGGGTACGGGTCATCCGCAAACCTGAATTGACCCAAACCAATCCGGACAATTTGTGTTTGGTCATTTATGTATTTGGGTCAAAATCGAATCGAACCGATCAAAATCATTCATGTACAGGTTGGGTCACAGGTTTAGATCTATAGATCCGATCAAAATCGAACTAAACCGATCAAAATCGATTAAAAATATTAAAGTTGTTTGGTTTGGTTTTAAATATTGTTTATCTTGGACTCCAAGTGTTGGAACTGCAAATATTTATAATATTAACGAATCAAATATTATTCATTTGTTTCAACAAATCTGGTTGCACGGAAGTTTATTCCAAGAAATTAGTTTGTAGGAAATAGTTGTGATTTAGACTATTATAGTAAATCTCGTTAAAGAATATTTCGTTTTAATTTGTATTAGCCTATTTTAGAATATTAAGTTAATGGTATTAAATTAATCAATTTTACTACTTTCAGACATTTGATAATATTATGTTAGTATAAATAGTCATTTTCATCTTTGAATGTGTAGAGCACTGACAAATTCGTCATTGAAAGATGAAAATTCAAATTTTAGTCCTCGAAAGTGAAAAAAGTGCAACAAATTCATTCTTTTAATGAAAGAGCCTACGTGACAAAAAGAGACGAAAATGTCACAAAAATGATTACCAACATGACTGCTGAATAGATTTGACCAAAATGTTAATAAGTTTTCATTGGACCAAAATGTCAATAAGTTTCCATTGGACAAAAATATCATATGATACTATTATATTCCAACAATGTGTCAATGATTTGAGAAGACAAACAAATAATTGTAGCAAATTTGCAATGCATGTAAATGGATATACTAAAATTTGAATTTTCATCTCTCAGAACAAATTTGTAAGCGCTCTACACATTCAGAAATGAAAATGACTATTTACCCTAATTTACATTTTACCCTTAAATGAAATGAAATTTGGGATCTAACAAATTTGTCCAATGGAAACCTACTAACGTTTTGGTCAAATAAAAATTTACTGACATTTTGATCCAATCTATTTTGCAACCATTTTGACAATCATTTTTTTTTTTTACATTTTCATCCATCTGTGTCACGTAGGCTCTTTCATTAACAATAATGGACGAAAGTTAACGAATGAATAAATTTGTCACACTTTTTTCACTTTTGAGGGTTAAAATTTGAATTTTTATCTTTCAAAAACAAATTTGTTAGGTCTCTACACATTTAGGGACGAAAATGACTATTTACTCTATTGTGTTAATTATATTGGATATTTGGATGAATTATGATATAAAATAATAGTTCTAAGAAAAAAAATCAAATTTAAATGAGTAACCCGTTAGTCCGAACTAAACCAAACCGTTCATGAACGGATTGGATTGAGTTGGATTTCAAAAAAAAAAATTCTAAAAACCGAACCAATCAAATTTGATTGACTTAAGTCCTAAATTTGATCAAAATCGACTCACGAACACCCCTAAAAATAATCTTATCCTACTGTAATTAAAACATATCAAATTATATATTTGTTAATCCTTATAAAGAAAATAATGGAAACAAATAAACTAATGATATTCTTAATAATTAGTTATTAATATTCCTTGATTTTCTACTATAATAAACTAAGGACTGCAAATAAAGATCCAAACAGAAACAGGAACTTTCTTCACCACACCAAGCAAAGGAGCTCTAGACAATTTATGAACACCTGTTTTCTTCAAGGGCATACATTACCTTAAAAAAGTAAATATTCATAAATCTCGCACCAGAAATAATGAATTTATATACATGGTTTCAACAAATATTATGAGATTCAAAACCATTATGACAATGAGTAAACTAAACTCCACTTCCAGCTGGTCTGTGTCTCTCATTATAACCACAAAAGTCAAAGTTTGACAAGCTTGCAGGCGGCTCCATGTGATCAAATCTTTCCAGTTGGAAATCATCAAGGAAGTTATCACTGTAGGACAAAAGACCTAAAATTTACCAAGGGGCAGAAAATAGTTTGTAGTAAGAGACATAACAATTAACACAATAGTCGGCCCACCAAAAGTCTCATTTGGAACAAAAGACCTGATATATTATTACCCCTTTACAGAAACCATAGTTCAAGATGCTTCATTGGTGCATCCACTGGAAGTCATAATGCCTATACCTGAACTTTAATTTTTCTTGAATATTCTTGGAAAAACACCCTAAGATAATTTCTACAACATGGAACTTCTGTCTGATACTCACATCCTTATTAACTTCCTTTATTAACAAGTTCAATTTAGGGTAGAAGGCATTGCATTATTTCAAAAGTAAAAAAAAAAAAAAAAAAAAGAAAAAGATCAACCTCATTCTAACACAAACAATTGAAAATTTAGAAATGTGAACTTTAACCATGAAAATCTTGCAGTTCAATTCAACATTACATCCAAATTGGAATAAAGCATGTGTTTACATGAAAGAGTATGCTATTTGAGGGAACAAGAAAAGTCAAATGAAGATGCTATGAATCACAATATAACAGACTTAAGAAAAGAGTCATGTTTTGGTGCAACATCAACCACCACACCCCACTTATTAGTAATTTCAGTCTCAGGCACACCACTGAAGTTAGAGAAGACACTTCCTAAGGACCAGTTCTAATCAGAAATTCAGCAGCATCACTGATTCTCAATGAACCTAACATCACCAGTGAAATTTGTTCATGCTGATCCCTGAGAAGGCATTTCATAGAAGGACATGAAACCAAATGGCATCTGGTGAAATGCACTTTCCTTCTTAGTTGATGCATAAACCTAGCAGTTCAAGGCTTTAATACAACTTAACACAATCCACAAGTATAACACATTATATGCACATCGAATCATAGTATGAGATATTAGCTTCATACCTGAAGCAGGAATTTCAAAGGCTCTCCACAAATGTCACACACAGATGACCTACCTGATGGGATAATCAGGGGGTCAAGCCAAGCTTACTATTCATATCACAAAAAAGATCATATAACCATCAGAAATGGATTTATTTTGTCTTCAAACCTTCAAAACAGGAAATCAGTTATTGACCCCTTTCCTGAAACTGTAGTTCAAGATGCTTAATTGGAAGTGGCCATAATGCCCATACATGATCCTTAATTTTTCTTGAATATTCTTGGAAAAACAGCCTAAGACAACTTTTTTTCAAAATACAACTTATATTCTTTCTGCTCTGCACATATCCTTACTAAGTTCCTTTGTTAAAGAAGATTAACTTAGGGTAGAAGGCACTGCAATACTTCAAAAGACAGATTAACCTCATAGTCTAACACACAAAAAAAAAAAAACTACATATATCATTGCCCGGAGGTTCCACGCTATGCGCAAATAAAAGAAGAGATATTATACGCAACCTTATCCTTGCACACGCAAAGAGATTATTTCCGAATTCAAACTCATAACCAACAAGTCACTAAAACACAACTTTATCGTTGTGTCAAGGCTCATCCTCAACCTCATAGTGTCTAACACAAATAATTGAAAATTAGGCACTTGATATTTGAACTTTATCCATTAAGATCTCATTCTTTTCAATTCAACGTTACATCCAAATTGGAATTAAAACATTAGTTTACAAAGTGTCAAGCTAACATATTTGGGAAAACAAGAAAAGTCAAATGAATATGCTATGAATCACAATACAACTGACTAGGAAAAGAGTCATGTTTTCGTCCAACATCAACCACTGCACATAGTAATCCCAATCTCGGGCATGGCACTGTGGTCAGAGTATACACTTCCTTGAAGAACCAATTCTAATCAGAAATTCAGCAGTGTCACAGTTTCTTGGTCAACCTAACCATGAATGAATTCACAGCTGAAGCATCCAGAACAATCCACGATGATTCAAATAACTCATGAAAGAACTCGGTTCCAATCTCCTCTGCCGCAGTCCTAAATGCAATCCCAAATGCATTCCCTTGAGCCCCACCCAAACGCGGCCTCCCACAAACCCCCACAATCAGCACCTTCCCAGGCTCCTGAGACACACAAGCACAAATCAAAGGCTTCATTTTGGCCCCCTTCTCTCGCAAAGCATCCATGATAAAAAAACAGAACTTAGTCAACGCCTGCGGGTACCCCAACAGCATAGCGTCATTGGAATCCTCCAGCTTCAGCCACCGGAAACTCCTACCACTCCTTATACACCCAATCTTAGTAATTGCAGCACTCCCTTGCCTTAAAATTGCTCTCTGAATCTTAATAGCATGCTGCATCCCGGTTCTTAAGTTGTCAATATTGTTCAAAGAAAGCGCATCATAGGCCACACCAAACTGCTTAGAAGCACAAGAACCATCCGATCTCACGAAAGACTCAAGCAATGCAGTGACACCATACACCACATCCGCAGCAGAAATCTTAGAACTATACTTGAGAGTCCTAATGAAACTCCTGTAGTAAAAATCAGTGAGCCCATACTCTGGCAAAAACCTCTCAAACTCCTTCTTCATATTGCGCTTCACCTCCACATTCATGTGCTGAAACTTCTGCTGGCAATCACCAAGAGCGAACCCCATCGTCCCAAACAGAAGTTTCAACTTCTTCATCCCGTTCTCACTCCAAGTCTTCAACTTGGTGGCAATGTACGAGGAGCACATCATGGAGTCAAAGAGGCTCCATTCCTGCAACAGCATGAGCCTCGGCTGGTCCTCATAAGTAATCCGCGACAAACTCGGGGCACGAATCTTGGTACCATCCTTGAGAGTAACCGAAGTAACCGCATCCAAATTACCAGAACTGTTTATGTGCTGCTCAAGCTCCATAACTCCATCATGGTACCTCTCGTCGCTCAATCTCTCGTGCACAAATTGATCCGTGAGGGAAATGCACGCGAGCCAGAGCAACTCATTGGTGTTCTTCCTGAGCTTGTCAGCAAGTTCATACATCAAACACCCGGAGGGTTTCCCGTGAAACGTCCCCAATCGGTAATAGCCTTTCTTTAGCTTCCGGTAGAGCTTAATTGGATCTTCATCATCATCCTCAGGATTCTTCTTTCTCCTCTTTCTAGAATCATTTCCTTCGGAGCCGGAGCCGGAGTCAGAGTCGGAATCGGATTCAGATTCGGAGTCGGACTGCAAATCCGAATCGACGGTGGTGGCGGCGGCGTTGGCGAGTGTGGTGAGGTCGAAGTCGTAGGCGAGATCGGATTGGTTCTCGTCGTCTTTAGTGAAGAGCACCAGAACTGCGTCGTTTTGGTCGCTGAGGTTGCGGAGGTGGATGGGGCGGTGGCTGTCGACGACGAAAACGCGGGCGTTGGGGGAGAGGTTGAGGGTTTTGCTGAGGTCTATGTGGTTGCCCCAATTAACCAAAACGACGGAGAGAGGCTCGTAGTTTGAGGAGGAAGACGACGTGTACTTGTGGATCTCGTGAAAAGACGACACTGGGTAGCACGCGTATTGGACGGAATCGGATTCGAGGATGTGGAAGATGATTTTTAGGGCACAGAGAGAGTCCACGTCGGAGGTTGAGGGAAAAATCAGAACTGGAGAAGAGGAAGAAGATAGCGCGGACTCGCGAAGCTTGGCGTAGAACGACTCAACGTTTTGCTCTCTCATAATAACAACTAACAACAATTTAAGCAGCAGCGTTGGTGAATGGTTTCTGATGTGAGGGTGAAGGTGGTGAAGAAGGAGTTTTTTGATGGGTCATCCGTCATCATATGCTCAGGGTTGAGAAATTTTTTGAAATTTCTGAGGTTAAAGTAAATGTAGGGAAAGAAAGAAAGAAGAATGGGGACTGAGTTTGAGTTTGAGTTTGAGTTTGAACATTGAAAATGTTTAACTGAAAACCCAAAATGAAAATTTTCAAATTTTAGGATACGCGCCGCGAAAAACTTTGGCGGCTTTTCTTGGTGATTCGTAATTTGGATTGGACGGCATGGGAGAGAATTCAGAATACTGTGCGGGGGTGTAGGGTAGTGGAATAGGGATGAGGTGAGAGCGTGATATTTGGATGGAGACTGAATTATTAACTATAGATTTTTTTTGTCTCGTTGCTTATTTAAGATTTATGATTTCTTCGTTTCTCATTATTAGTCATCGTCATCATTCATCGCTCACTAATTTTAAGAAAAAAAGCATCATGAATAAAAGTATAAATTTTTTTACATAATTATCTAACATAATCCATGTATATAATAAGTTTTAAAATAATTATTATAAAATAATTTATCCTTAATAGTAAAAATTATATTTATTCTTTGAAAGGAAGATATTTTCGAATCAACATAAAAAATATTATTAAATAATTTTATTAACAAATAAATATTTAAAGATGAGACATAAAATTCATTCTCGATATAGCAAGTTCTTTTTTATTAAACAAGCAAGTTCATAGTTTTCAACTTATCATAGAATTGTTTAATACTTAATGCATATAACAATTATAATTTTGATAAAGACATCCATTTTAATATAATAATATAATAGTTTATAAGATAATTAGTAAGGAAATTTGATAAAAGTTTTTTTGATTTAATGATTAGATTTATAATAATTTCAATAATAATATGAAGCAAGGATTAGAATAATAAAGTTTTGAGAAAAAATGAAGATTGAAAAAAGTAAATAGTTTAGAAAGATGTACTAAAGTAAATAGACATTAATTCATAAAAGATGAGAATTGAATACATACACAATAATTTGTTAAACCTATAGCCAATTTTCGATGGTAGACATTGTGGGTGTTTGAGGAATTAAGTGATAATGTTTCAACATCCCGAAATTGGCAGACAACAGTTTTATTGTAGACTTCTGATACTAAGGTCAAATTATATAATTCCAACACGTGTGCAATGATATTCTTAAATATGACGGCACCAACAAATCTCTATAACCCACGTAGAACAACAATGTGTGAGTAAGTTTCAAACGCAAACAACCCAAGCAACTACAAAATAATAAGGTACTCAAACACATAATGCACTGAGAAACACAACAGACTCACAACTCACTAGTCGAAAAGTTCAACCTGGCTCTGATACCATTAAATGTAACAACCCACCTCGTTGCTACAATATCATTACTCTAAAATGCAAAATTTTAATTTTTAAAAAAAAAGTTATATTAATTTGATTGTGAAAAGGGTGGTAAATTTTTTCTGTGATATATACATTCAACAAACAACATATAGATACATACATACATACATACATGCTGGATACAAGGAGAGCTGGAAAGAAAATCAAGTCAAGGATGAAGCCATTTGCTTAAAGGATTTTAGCTTTTTTACATGTCATTCAATTGAAGGCATTTGTAATTTGTTAAGTTGTTCAAGAGGCTTATCTTGTGATCCTTGCATTGCATAAGCATAATCACATACATGCATACATGATTTAAGAAAAGCATATAAAGTTACATGTTTGCATTTAGAAAGAAATTTCTCATGGCTCAAGTTTTGGAAAATCAATTTGTGCACTACTTCAATCAATTACTAGCTTGTGTAATCTATTAAAAAGTCATGAAGAACACTTTAATCGATTACCAGTCAATCGTAATCGATTACACAGGCTTGTTTCAAAACTGAGACTGACTGCCTTAATCGATTACCACTCAATCGTAATCGATTACACAGGCTTGTTTCAAAATTAAGTCTAACTGCCTTAATTGATTACAGGACGTTTTAATTGATTACATTGTTCATAAATCTTTTCCAGATTTTCCCAAGAACACTTTAATCAATTATTTAGCATATTAATTGATTACATTAGTTAAAATAATTGATTACCATAACGTTTTAATCGATTAGATGCAGTTAAATCAGTTTTCCATAAAAAGCTATTAGGTCTGTGCTTTTGCAACAATCTTGAGAACTGACTTTTACGAATTGCCCATTACTCCAAAGCTTTCAAGGTCTGAGAAAAAGATTTTTCTGAGTTTCATTCATCTTGTTTCAAAACCCAAGAGACATGCATCATTAATCATGTTGCTTTAAACAAGACTTAACACGAGATTTTCAAGAAAGCTGTTTTCAACAATAGCATTCATTCAACCTGAGTTTGATTGGTAAAATTTATTCACTCATCTTCTAAGGATCATAAGGTTGTATCTCTCTTGAACTCTTATTGTGAATTGTTTTGTATCTTTTAATTCTTGTAATTTCAAAGATCAAAGAGTTTCTTTAGAGTTTTTCTAGAGTAGTGTTCTCTAGAGGAAAGAACAGAGTAGTGTTCTCTGGTTCTTGATCATTAAAAGTCTAATAGAGTGTTAGATTTCAGTTTCTTTATCTAGGTTTGATAAAGGTGATCAGTTGTAAAAGCTTGTAAAGAACAGATTTTGATTTAGCAGAACTCTAATCGGGTTTCGTTAGAAGACACTGGATGTAACTTCTCTTTTGAGGGGTGAACCAGTATAGATTTGGTGTTCTCTTGATTCTTAATCTTGCAATCTTAATCTAGCTTATCTTATGGTTAATCTCTTTCAAGATCAATTGAAATATTTTCTGAAATTGCTTGAAGTGAAGGGTGAGTCTTGATTGATTGAAAGTTTCAGATTTTTAACAAGGGTGAACTTGTGATACGATCTTAATTCTGCTGTTGGTTTTTCAAAGAATTTTATAAAGTCCTTGTTTTAACCAATTCACCCCCCCTCTTGGTTAATTGTGTGTGTTCATCTTTGTTTTCAATACATATTCACATGTCAAAATATAATTCAGTTTTTACATGTGGGATTTATATGCCCAATCAACAAAAAAAACAAAGGAACTGTCTATGGAAGAGTTTGATAACAAAACACAGCTCTTCCAAAAGAAACTCCAACATCATCACATCGGCTTGGTGGCTCCAACAAAAAAAAAAAGGACCTCCCTCCAAGACACTTATTGTTGTTCATCTGCTCTCACAAATGAAAGTTTGAGATCATCATAGGTATCAACAGTGGCGGACCCAGGAATTTAAGTTTATGTTGGATTCAGGGGAAGCTACTTAAAGAATGCAAATGAACTTTGATTCAAGCATTGGTTTTGAGCTTTCAACATGCAATGGATGCCTTGAAGTCAATTCAGTGTGAAATGTGTAAAAGAAAAGCAATTCTGGTGATCCAAGTGCGTTGCATTCATTTAATCCACAATTAACTTAATTGGTTTAACAAAAATCACAAGGCTTTGATAAATTGACTA
>CM023958.1:23106690-23121648 GCA_013407115.1 Glycine latifolia | reverse complement strand
CTTCAAGGCATCCATTGCATGTTGAAAGCTCAAAACCAATGGATGCCTTGAAGTCAATTCAGTGTGAAATGTGTAAAAGAAAAGCAATTCTGGTGATCCAAGTGCGTTGCATTCATTTAATCCACAATTAACTTAATTGGTTTAACAAAAATCACAAGGCTTTGATAAATTGACTAAGGTTTTAAAGTGATTCAATTGTTTTTGGAAAAATGCAAAGTCTACTGTAATAATCGATTCCTTAAACGTAATAATCGATTATCTGCTTCGTCTTCATTTCTGGAAAAGCTTTTATGAACATTTTAATTGATTATCACTATTTGTAATCGATTACATAAGCTTCTGAGAAAAGGATGCTCCACTGGAATAATCGATTACCAGGATTCATAATCGATTACACAACGTTTTGAGAAAATCATGCTGCACTGGAATAATCGATTACCACATTTCGTAATCGATTACACAAGCCTTTTAGAAAACACAGTGCTACTGGAATAATCGATTACAGCTCGGAATAATCGATTATTTTGCTCGTTATTAAACCCAGAAAACTCATGAACAGTTTAATTGATTAAAGTGGTGACTTAATCGATTAAAATGGTGACTTAATCGATTAAAATGGTGATTTAATCGATTAAAATGGTGATTTAATAGATTAAAATGGTGATTTAATAGATTACAAACAGTTATAAAAATATGTTATAAATAGAACTATGGCTCAGCTGCTTTTCTAACTTCGTGGAACATTACCCATTCGTATTTTCTGAGCTTAAATAGTCTTGTGAGCATTCTTAAGTGTTTTTTAACGGATAAATTCTTTCTTGCTCCATTGTGCTTTAATCATGAGTGTTTGAGTCATTCTTGGAGCTTGAAACCTTTGTAATCATTCAACCTGAGTTGGTAACTTCATTTTACATTGCATCATTGGATCATCAGGTTGTTTCTCTCCTTAATCTGGTTGTAATTTTTGTTTTTTGATTTTTCTTTGTGAATTGACTATTGTAATTGAGTTCTTGCATGTATCTAGAGTGGGTTCTCTAGGTGAAAGAACTGAGTAGTGTTCTCAAGTTCTTGTCTCTTAGAATCTAATAGGGTTTTAGATTTTTGTACTTTATCTAGGGTTGATAAAGAGAGACATTGTAATTGATTGTAAGAACTGAAAATTATAATAGTGGAACTCTAACCTAGTGTTGGTTGGAAGAAAACTGGATGTAGCTTCTAGTGTTGAAGTGAACCAGTATAAATCTGATTGTGTCTTGCTTCTCTATCCCTTAACTCACTATATTCATTGTGTTCTTGATTAAATTACTTGACCAATTATATCAGTTTTGATTCATTGAAATTCCTTGGGACTAAGCTACTTGATTGAATAAGTTTTCTTGGTATTGAAAAGTGATAAAGATCCTAGAATCTCTGATTTTGACTAAAGAAATTCTTAATTTACCAAGGTTTAACCAATTCACTCCCCTCTTGGTTAAGTGTGAGATATTCATATCATTTTCAGTTTATGTTCACACTTTTAGTGGTGGGGGTTCGGGAGCAGCGCCCCCGAAATTTTTTTTTTGTAAACCCGCTCAAAATATAGTTATTTTTATGACAAGATGCAGGTAATAGTTTGATCAAACATTAAGCTCCTAAATTTTACCAATCATCCAAAACAAATATGAGAATATACTCCAGTACATCCATACATCATCATTCTATTTATAATGGTGAATAAAAAAGTTAACATTGCCTGTACAGAAGGCGAACAAAATCACAGTTAAGGCCCTCATCTTTAGAATATTAACTTATTTGAGAATGTCAAACCTGACATCAATTGGAAGATATAAAAGTCATTCCCCAATTAAACCCAACTAGCGAGCAAAACATATGAAGCTAAAAAGTAAAGCAACACAATAAAACAAAGTGTAGAAAATACCGTGATTACAAAAGCATTCTTCGATTCTTCATTCCTTGAAAATATTGCATTATATCTTCATCATCAATCTTATCAAATGTATCACATTCAACATAAGCTAGCATGCAGGCATTAAACCAATCATCACTCATTCGATTGCATAACTTATCCTTAACAAAAGTCATTGCAGAAAAAACTCGCTCAACACTAGCCGTTGCTATCGGTAGAACAAGTGCCAGCTTTATCAATAACTAAACCAATGGATAAACAATATCCTTTCTCTTCTCAACCATCTTCAAAGCAAGGTCAGAAATTCGTTTCAAATTGACAAAATCAGAATCAGCTCTTACATCAACAATAAAATTACTGAGACTTGAAGAAAGAAAGGGAATATCTACATGCTCATCAAACTCCATAGGATAAAATCTAGCAAACTCAATAAACTTTTCTTTGTTAAAAGTACAAATGAGTCACGAGGATCAAGATAACTCAAACACTCAAGCAACTTGATATTGACATTATCAAATCGATCACTCATCTCTTAAACCTGAGTATCTATCACTGTATTAAATAACTCCACTTTAAAGTAGTGAAAGAATGTGAATGATTCCAATCTCTATCTTGATCTCCCTTTAGGACAAGAAACATCCTCCATATTCGGAATGTCAATATCATATTTATTGGCAAAAAGGTTTGTTTCTTAAAGCAATTCATCAAAGCCACTATCTCTCACCTCTTGTAAACGAGACTTGACTACGTTCACTAATGAGATAGCATTTAAAAGGTCTTGATCTTTTCTTTGTAGTGCTTGCGACAACTCATAAGAAATCCCCAAGATAAGTTGCATAAGATGCAACAAGAATGCAAACTCAAATTCCTCCATGGCATACAAAATGCAACCTGCATCAGTTCTTGCAGCATCATTCTTAGGGTCGTCTTCAATAATTTTCATCAAGGAAATTATTGGAGAAAATAATGAGATAACACTTGTAACTGTACCAAAATGGGAACCCCAACGAGTGTCTCCAAGTCGCTTTAAGTTTGTCTCTTGATTTAAACCTCTTCCAGTTGGTAATTCACCACAAGCAATTCTTTCAACGATCTGCTCATATTGTTTCATTTGAATAATTTCCTTCCGCTTGCATGAACCCCCCACGACGGTAGCCATCTTTTGAAGCATGTCAAAAAATTCTTGAATCTTTTTGTGATGTTTTACAACCTTCACAAGTGCCAACTGTAACTGATGAGCAAAACAATGAATGTATAATGCAGATTTGTTGTCTGCCAAAATCAAACTCTTAAGCCCTTTGAATTCACCCCACATATTACTAGCACCATCATATCCTTGACCGCGACATTTAGACAAAATTAAACCAAGTGCAAAAAATAGCCCATCAATTGCTTCTTTTAGTGATTGTGTAATAGTTTTGAAACATGAATTATGCCAATAAAAGATTCAACAATAGACCCCTTTTTGTTGACATATCGAAGTACAACTACCATTTGTTCTTTAATTGCAACATCACGGGCTTCATCAACTAGCAAGGAAAAGTAATCATCCCCGAGATCACTAATTATTGCTTTAACAGTCAAATCAGCACAAGCTTGAGCAACATCTTTCTGAATTTTGGGGGAAGTCAATTTGTGATTATCGGGGGACATTTTGCAAGACCACACGACTCATCTCTTTATTTGGCTTAGTATAAAACTTTAGAGTTTCAAGAAACAAACCTTGTTGATTTGAACTTTCAGATTCATCATGTCCCGGAAAAGGCTGACCATTTCGTAGTAGGTATCTAGCACAATCTAAAGAAGCTTTCAGCCGAATATGGTAATCAATTCTTTGTTGTTCAGAATTATTTGAAAAGGCAATATCAATATGTTGCTTTTGCTTCATCAAATCTTGACCATCTTGATAACATCTATTATGAACACTCTTATAGTCCCCAACATGAACTTTGATTCTATCCTTCTTCTGCCAATTTTTGAACCCCGTACTGACAAATGCTTCATTCATCGAACCACTACCTCCAACCTCCATATCAAATAGATAACAATACAAGCAAAAACATGCATCTTGTGATACACTATACTCCAACCAAGAACCAAATTCTTCATACCACTTAGGATTGAATCTACGCATTTTTTCAAACATTTCCGTTTGAGGGAATGGTTTAAGAATTGGTTGAGTTGGCCCCTTCAGCAAATAAGCTCTCTGAATATCCTCTTTCTCTATAGGATTTGATGTCATTGAATAAATTGAAGGTCTTTTTCCCGGATCTGCTTCAAGATTTTCTATATTAACTTTTGCCTTTTCAGGTGGTTGTTCAAAATGCTCAAATTGAGATTTTTATGGTTGTACACTTGAAACATTTTGCCTATGAGGTTGATCGGATTCAGTTTCTGTATTTGTGGGTTTTAGACATTTGAAATAAGATGATATCCCTGACAAATAAAAAAGTAAATATCAATTATACTGTTTATGCTATTAAAACAATTATAACAAATAAATAAGTATAAAAGTTACCTTTCATTGAGACTCGTTAAATTATTACAAACCCACAATTAGAACCCAGTGATTGCAAATTCCCAGTGAAGGCTCTGCCTAAGGAAAAGTGTCTACAACATATCAAAGTATCTCAGCCAACAATCAAGTCTAGAATGCACAATGGTTTAAGAGAAATCAGAATAAGAGAATTTGCTTTATCATCTAATTTGTCACATAGAGGGAGGCACACCTTGAATAACAGAATTTGCTTTATCATCTTCTGAATATAAAATCAGAATAAGAGAATTCACATCTTGTCTTATTATTTCATTCATGTTTTATTTCTCTTCTACAAGATACACTTATCTTTATTTCTCTTCTACAAGATCCTATTAATTTTGATTCCTTGAGATTTATGTAGTTACCTCTCTATTAATTTTGATCCTATTTTTTTTTATGTATCTTAATATTAAGTAATTTGCAAGTTTCATCTGCATCATTCATCATACTTAGAAATATTAGAAATAAAATTTTTTGCAATCAATGGAACAAACAAATCCAATCAATGGCAACCGGCCAGTTTAGACAGCAATTTGGACAGCAGTTCAGAATCCAAATTGCACATTGATGAGACATTTGCTTAATCTGTATATTGTTTATCTGAAGTTCATCAACCATTTCATGGATCTGAAGTTAAAGTTCAAACTGTATACTCCTTGGCGATTATTCTTTTAATTTTTTTTATTTCATTTAAAAACTTTATTATGAGAATTCTAAAGATATTTTGCATCATTGTTGTTCTTTGGTAAATTTCTTTTGCAACTAGCCCCAGTGTATGCGAACAGATCTCACAAGCAACATGTAATATGAGTTCAATTATATCTGAACAAAAATTTATCTTATCCCATCAAAGATTAAACAATATTAATCAATAGTCAATATCATCACCGTGATTTCAAAGTTAGGATTCAATTCAACAAGAACTCAAATTCTAAAAAATTTATTTTGAAATGAACCCATTTCAGTTCATGAACTGTTGAGCACAATGGTGAGTTGGGATGCCACAACCCAAAAAATGGGCCTAATGTGAATTTTCTTTGAGCTATATTTGGGGGGGAGAGAGAGAGAGAGAACCTCGCAGTGTGCCGCAACAGAGATGTTAGTATATGGATGTCCTAGAGACAATCTTTTCATTAGATTAGGACGTACATGTACTTTTCATATTGTCATGAATAAATTATAAGCGCTCTTTATCTTGTTTCATATTTTGTCTCGATATCATTATTAATATATGAGTAACTGGATAAAACCCTTGGAATAGAATAGGTATCTCTTGAGTATCAGTGATGGGATCACGATCATGAGGATTCAAGGATACCAGATGTCTACTCGTAAATTTTGAGTTCCTAGTCTAGAGACTGAGAATGGGGATCAGTGATTTCGGGTAAGACTAACACGACTTAACTACTTGTATGCAGATACAAGGTAAAGACCTCATGAGCTACAGACATGGAGATGTCTTAGCTAAAGTCGTGGGTGGACCTATAAGGGTATAGCTGGCACTGAACGGACACACAAAGAGACTCTATGAGGAAATCTCACAGATAGTATCATTAGAGTAGTCTCTTATTATTTGGGTGTGTCTTTCCTTAGACCAAAAGTTTTCACCTAGACTGTGTTCTAGAAGACATGTTTTGATTGTATACCTCGTCTGCCTGAAACATGGAGACACATAGGTATACTTTTGGGATTGTCCTGAAAGAACACGAGTCTAGGGTGACTAGCTGAAGGAATTCGTCAAATCTCTGTGAGAGATTAGGTTATCTGTAAATCAGAGAAATCGGGATGACATTTACGGGACTCGGGAATCTATGCATAGTAAAAGAAATCATGAGATGATTTGCCTTTAGAGTCAGTAAAATTGGAGACTCCCTATTTCGTATTAAAGCTTACCCTAGACCGCAAGGGCTGATACGTTTCCTTACCCTAGGTTTTATGGGAAGGTAACCGAGACGAAAGGAAATACATACGGAAACCAAATAGATTTAATAGGATGATCTTGTCATTTACCTAACTAGTTCTGGGGCAACAAAGCATTGCTAGTGCTCTGTGTTGTCATTAAATAAGTAGTGGCCTTGTTGGGCCCAAACTCATTTATGTCAATAGCTATGTTGGGCCTAATGGGTCACACACTAACACTTTATTGTCATGACATTATAACATTAAAGGTTTTGGGCCTAATAATGGTTGTTGGCCCAAGAAAGAGTTTGGATACTTATCTTAAAGAGAGAGGGGCGCATGAATGGAGTTAATGGGCTTGGATAGTCCAAGACATTATTAATTAATTTAAATAGTTAAATTAATTATCTAATATTTAAATTTGATAATTTAAATTTTGAATTTAAATATGAATTAACTATAGTAGTTAGTTTCATATCAAAAGGAGAAGATAAGAGCTAGATTTGAATTTGAATTCAACTAGAATCTTATCATGATCATGTCCTAGATTTTAGGAAGAAATTTGAGGGCTGATTATGGGCTTATACACGGCTGATATATGATTATCTTTTGGCAAAATTAAATCCCAAGTAATTGACTTGGTCTTAGGAAGATAAGATAGGAGGTTGTTGGAAATTTTGAAATGCAACAACTCTATCTTATCTTCACGTGTGGGATGCTTCATGATCAGATTTTTTGGTTAAAAATCTGACTCAAACTCTTCTATAAAGTGTGCTATTGTGATCATAGTTCTCTAATAATTTGAGAGGAAAAACCCTAATCTACTTTCCTCTATTTTCACGTGCCCCTTTGTGTGAGTGTTGGCTGAAAATTCAGCCACCAATATCATCTATTGGTGAGCCTCTTAGATAAGTAAAAACACTTTAAAACATAACCTTCTTCCTCTCCATTGGTGTGCCTAGCCTGCCTTCTTTGGTGTTTGTTGGTAGCCTTCAAGAAGTGTTCTTGAGTCTTGACAAGAAGTGGTGTGGATCAACATTAGAGGGCTTGTATCTTCAAGCCTATCCTTGATCATCAAATTTCGAATATAAACAAGGTAACATCTATATCCTAAAGAATGATTCTTGTGTGGTATGTGTGTTTCCGCTTTAAAAATTTTGTTTTTCTCACATGCCTTCAGGCTTCAAGGCCCTTTTTCTTTCAAGAGGACTGAGGATGGGTCGGGATTCGAAGGTGGAAGCGGCGGTGACAGAGGTAAGGACGCGCAGGTGGTGACGGAGGCGGAAGCGGCGAAGACGGAGGCGGAACCAGCGGTGATGAAGTCACGGAGGCGAGGATGCGCCACAAACAACGTCGTTCACAGGTGGGCCACGGTGTCGGCGCACGGGATTGAAGGTGGTTATGGACTTGTGGTCGACGGTGTCGATGGTAGAGGAGGCTGAGGATGAGGTACGTCGTCGACAAAGGTAGCGTTTTTATTTTTTTTTACCTTTTAACAGATATTTAAAAAAAATAGAAATCCAAATGTTTATGTCTGCACGTGCGGACATAAACTTACATGTAGGTCCGCCTCTGGGTATCAACCACACGATACAAAATGCAAGGGTGAGTTATTGTAAAAGATTAACAACTATCAGATGACATTGATTAAAAAGAAATACAATAACTAATCATTACAATCATTCTCAACAATCTATCAGTTCAACATACACTTAACAAAGTCCAAACCGAGCCCCCAAGTACCAGTATTTATCCTGATGAAAAAACACAGGTACTTACTGACAAAGTTTATAATATTTTTGATTAATTTGCAATGTGAAACATGGGCTCCAACAATTCACTGACCTTGAATAGTTAAAAAATTTAAACAATCCCCTTCCCTTTCTAGGGATATTCAAACGGTCACTGCACCCCCCATGTACATACACAACATGCAATCATCTCACTGACATCATCAACATCAACATCATCTCATCTCAATGTCATCATCAACATCAACAACATCTCGTCTTAATGTCATCATCAACATCAACATCATTTCATCTCAATATCATCATCAACATCAACATTATCTCATCTCAATGTAATCAATATCACAAGAAATTATATTCCACATACATACATATAAAATCATGTCTGGGATTCACATCTCCCAGGTCTTCAAACAACATAAATCACATATAATAATAATAATTCGTAATATAACGAGATCGACATTTTTAGGGGAAATTCTAAATTAAAGAGAAGGACTATAGTATACAAAACAAACTCTTAAGCCCCTTTAATTTTTAACAAAAGAAGTAACATGAGAACATATATGAAATTTTGGGCAAGTCTCCTCTGTAATTAAGATTTTTCTCAAAAAATTCTAGTCAATATAACAACAACATCATTCATAGTTTTAAAACATAGTTTTTCTTGAAAACCAACATGCAACAGGGACAAACATACAACCCCATAATTGGGTTCCCAGACCCCAACCATAATGTTAAAAACTCTAAACAAACAATAAAGTCCCCTCACCTATCTATATCTCCCTAATAGCTCCTCGCAGCGTCATTCAGGGTTCTCTTAGGTTCAGGTTCGTTGGTTCAAATGTAGAGCTCTATATACCAAATCGAAGATAATTCAATATAGATTTCAAAGACAGGGTCAATTTTAACATTTTGGGTCAAATACCCATTAAATTTTAAAAAGGGCTACAATGGTGTTTTGGGGTCCGCATCAAGGAGACGTTGGTTTGAAATTTCAATCATGCAATGTGATCGGGGTTCAGCAAAGGTCACAAAAACAAAAACAATTTTGTAAAAAGACAACTTTTACAACATCTCATTTTCAATAGTTTTTCAAAGGAAACATAAAAACATCCAATAATGGTAACCAAATCATAAGGGGTGCAAGAATAGGCTCATACTAACTAGGAGAAAGCATAGAAATCATGGTTACCTCAAAGAAATTGCAAAGGAAGGTTAAGAGCTTCATTCTAAACTTATTCTTTGAGTTGGGTTTTGAGGATTCCACTTCGATTAAAGTGTTCCACTCTGTGCGGTGGTCCCTCGACAAGTGATGATGGCTCGTGGCAGTCATCGGTGGTTGTGGATGGTGGAGAAGAAGGTTTAGGGTTTTTGGGAGAGGGTTAGGAGAAAGAGAGAAGGAGAAATACGCATTATTTCATGCTACTGTCGTATTTATAATTCTGCAAGACTTGCTTAGCGAGCTTGTCTCGCTATGTGAAATCTAACTTTTGGCGCTAAGCGAGACGTTTTGCGCTAAGCGAAATTTCTCTTCTAACATGAATTGCACTTAGCGAGCCGGTGTCGCTAACCAAATTACTTCCTCTAGAAAGAATTGAGCTTAGCAAGCATGTGTCGCTAAGCCACAGTTTTTCCTCTGGATGGAATTGCGCTTAGCAAGCTAGTGCCGCTAAGAGAGCTAGTGCAGCTAAGCAAGTTGTTCCAATACAGATCAAGCAAACTCCACTTAGCCTAACATCCACACCAAGCAGTTGCACAAGGATAATTCACAATACACTTCAACTAATTCAAATTAATCAAGTAATTAAACAATACAAGCAATGCATCAAGCATGTATTTTTAATTATCAAAATTTTAGGTCGTTACACAAGGCCTGATTCTAAATATCAAAGAGAAAGAAGAAAAGTGTGGATTAACTGCTACACCTAATTGGGTCACTCTCCTACAAATTGATGAAGATGCTTTGAAGGCAACTTGAAGAGTCACTTTGGGAAGCCCAATTTACAAGACAAGAAACATCCATGGGCTGAGTTGATCAATTTTGGTGGACTATTAATATTGGGTTGAGTTAGATAATAACTAAGTCCAATTTCTATCATTTTATTTGTAATTTTTGTACTATTTTTTGGCTGATTTTTTTGTGACTTTTCATTTTCTCCTAGCCTTACTAAATGCTTTCTAGAATGCTCGGTCATTGAGTGGCTAGTGGAAATTTATTTTCATGTTTATTGTCATTTATTTTCATTTAGTGGCATGCAATTATCAATGCATTTGGTAAATGCATATTAGTGGAAATTTATTATAGCATTTTAAGATTAGCCTATAAATAGGGAACTTTTGTACTCTCCAAAGGCAGAATTTGAAGATTAATGAAATTTTAGAGTTTCTATGTTGTGATAGTTTTTCCTATGTTCTTGGTTAAGAACTCGATAATGTTGGTTCTACATGCAGGTCGCGGTTAAATTCACACTTTTTTTTATAACTTTGGTTCTACTGGTAGGTCGCGGTTATGGTCAAGTTCCTTTTTTCTTTATACTTGTTTTCAAGATGATCCTTATCACGGTTGTTGCTCCTAGCCTAAGCCATAAAAAATTGAAGGTTGTACTCGTTTCTACACCTATTCATGTAAGTCTTTTAGTTGCCATAGCACTTTCATTTTGTTTTACTATGGCTTTGATTGACCTACTTTTGCTTTTAATTTCAGGAATCAGCTTTTGTGGAAGAACCTTCCAATTCACCTTTTGAGTCTTTTGCCATGCCTTCTACACCAATAGGTGCTCTTTGTCAATCATTAGCTTTTACATGCTTCCTCTTGTCGAATATCACTTAGGAGACTTTAATTGAATACTTCCAGTCCCCTACTCCCTCTGTCCTAGTGGTATCAGATGGATCTCCTATTAATGACCATTTTTCCCTTGTGGAATAATTCATGCAGAAGATGTACCTTCCAATTTGGTTATGTTGAAGTTGGTCGATTCAGTTATCCTTTGCCAAGTTGGCAAGAGAACCTACAGTATCTAACGCTTGCTGCCGACTCCTCAACCATATTAGCATAGCCATGGAAACTTGATCTCCAATCATAATATGCATCAGCAGTGTTACCATTGTATTGCGGCTGATTTAGAACAACTAAGGCAGTTGCAAACTCAAAAGTCTACTTACCCTACCAACTTTCAAGTTGTCGAAGTAGACAAACAAATTGACTTGGTAGAACAAGAACGTCTCAATAAGAGGATTTCCTGTCTAACAGCGGAGCTTGGATGGATCAAGAAAGAACTTGTCGACTTAAATCCCAAGATTACTCTCCTCAATGCCAAACTTAAAGCTAATTAGGACTAGTGTGTTCAGTTGTATGCCTTATCAAATTCCTTTGACCCCACCATCACTCATTTGTTGCATCAACAAGAAGGACTACAGAAAGATTTGAGATGACTTGCGGCAAAAATTTGATCAAGCCAAACAGGCCTTGTTTGCACCACCTTTTGTTCCTTCCACTTTAATTGTTCTATTTGTTACCATTCCTCCAGTGGGAATTATGGATTGTATTGTAAGGATTTCTGCCGAAATGTCCAGTGCCCATGCCTCCACTGTTGCTCAAAACACCTATGTTACTGCCCTAAGCATTGATGTGGGGCCTGCTGACCAAGCTAAAGGGAATGGAGGCAATGTCATTACTTTTTTTGCTGAGCCGGATGATATGGTAATCGTTTCGACTACCAACCATTGATTTCCCTTTCGAACTCATGTATTTTTGTTTTTTTAATAAGTCCACCTTTAGACAACCTTTTGGATTAACTAAGTAACCAACTTATGGTTTATAACGACCCACCTCGTCGCTACTGTATCATCAACTCTTACCGCACAAGATTTAAATTTTTTAATGAAAACATCATTAAATTAATTATAAAAATAATGGTAAATTTTTTGCGATGATATAATTATCATACACATATTACCATTCCATAATTAATCACATATATACATTAAATTGGTACATGTCATCCACATGTTAAAACTTCCTTTAATTTTACATGTAATACAACTGAAATTACATATCTAACAAAAAGTCAAAACTAACTAAGAAAGAGTTGACTAACAAAACACAACTCTTTCCCCAACAGAAACCCAACGTCATCACGTCGGCTTGGCGGCTTCAACCAAAAAGAATCTCCCTCCAGAGTCACCTAAGGCTGCTCATCTACTTACACGAACGAAGGTTCGCGATCATCACAGGTACCAACCACACGGTACAACAAACACAAGGGTGAGTTTATTATATACAATCAACAATTATCAAGTAACCACAATTGGAAAGGAAACAACGATCACAATCCCAATTATTACCAAAATTCTATCAATCCAATACACACTCAACAAACCAATCATCCAATGCATTTCAGTACTCAAAAAATCATGCACGGAATGATGCATGCACCTAACTCATCTATCAGCATGCAATGTGGTATCATCCTCATGGGAATAGCCTCTCTCAGAAAATGATGTAGTAGCTCGTCAAGGTCACTCTGTCGTGCATAGGCTGCTTCCCCTCATGGTGATTAGCCCTGAGTCACAAGGGAGTTCCAAACAGAGATGCCCCCTAGTACCTCCGTACCCTACTGCCACCATCCTATTTCCATTAATGCAAATGAAATATGAAACATGGGCATCATCAATGTATGACCCGGCTAGGAACACATCCTTCCTCGCAAGGGTAACCCGTCATATACCCCCATGTACATATATAACACCCCAATATGGGCTCACCGATGCACTGACCGTGGCTAGGAACACATCCTTCCTTGCAAGGGTAACCAACTGGTCACTGCATCCCACATGTACATACACAACATACAACCATGGGCACCATCAATGTATGACCTAACTAGGAACAAATCCTTCCTCGCGAGGGTAACCCGTCATACACCCCCATGGGTATCCATGTATATCCACATCACACAATGACAACCATGGGCACCATCAATGCATGACCCGGCTAGGAACACATCCTTCCTCGCAAAGGTAACCCATCATGCACCCCCTATAGGTGTCAATATATATCCATATCACATAATGACATTATTAGCATCAGCATAATCTATTATCAATGTCATTATCAATATCCACATCACATCATCTAATATCATCAGCATACATATCAAAGTCATCTCATTTCAACATCATCAAGCACATCAACATTATCTCATTTGTACATCATCAAACACATCATCATTATCTCATTCAATCATCACCAACACATCAATAACATCTCATTTCAAAATTATCAATGACATCAATATCACCTCATTCATCCACAATCGATATTACCACGAGACTGGTATTTTAGAAAAATTCTAAATTAAAGAGGAAGACTACAATATAGAAAACACACTCTTATGCCCATTTAAAAATTTAATAAAGAAATAAATAGGAAAACATATTATAAAATTTTGGACAGAGTCTCCTCTGTAATTAAGACTTTTCCCAAAAATCTAATCATCACAATAATAATATCATTCATAGTTTTATCCACCAACAAGCCAATCCATCACATCCCATTAGTTAAAAGTAGTTTTTCTTGAAAACGAGCACGCACAAGAACAAACATACACCACTCATAAATACATGGCATCCCATTAGTTAAAAACATAGTTTTTCTTGAAAACCAGCACACAACAGGGACAGATAGTTATCTTCATAGTTGGACTCCCTGGCCCCCAACTATGGTATATAAACTATCGCCAAAATAATAAACTCTCATTTCTTAACTAGGAGTTCTCCTGTTAAAACCTCACAGTGTTGTTTTGGAGATCCTTCAATACACGTGTTTTCGTCCAAATGCAGAGCTCTATATACCAAATTGAAGACAATTTAATATAGATTTCCAAGGTAAGATCAATATTAACATTTGGGGTCAAATACCCACTCAAATCAAAAAGGGGCTAAAAGGGTGTTTTGGGAGTTTACATCAAAAGACATTATTTTGAAATTCCGATCACACCAATGTGATCGGGGTTCAACAAGGATATCAAAAATGACATCAATTTCATAAAAATGAGACTTTTACAACATCTCATTTTCAAAGGATTTTTCAAAGGAAGTGTAAAACTCCCAACAACGGTACCCAAAACATAAGAGACACTAATAGAAGCTTAAACTAGTTAGGAGAAGACAAAAAAAACTTAGATTACCTCAAGGAAACCAAGAAAGGAGGATTGGGAGCTCCGTTCTCTACCAAAACTTCGAGAAGAGTTTCAAAGATTCCGCTCCAATTAAAGGGTTCTTCTCCATGCAGTGGTCTCGTGGCAAGCAACGGTGGCCCGTTGATAAGTGCCCTAAATTAGTTAAAATCATGTTTTAAATGCGGGCACTTATCGTTTGATTTCATAAGTTTTTATTATAAAATTACCTTAAACCTAGTTAAATAGCTCCTAATGCTTGCATAAATTTCATTCGTCATATTTCGGAAGATTAATCCAACATGTTTTAAATTTTGATAGATTCCGTGAATTTCTGGGGCTTCCGTAAACAAAAAGTAAGCAGATCTGGCTGAAGAAAGCAAACAGGGAGGTGCAGAAAGCAAAAGGCCCAAAAATAGTGGGTAATATTAATTGAATACTAAGGGTATGAATGATGAAATCCAATCCTGCGCTTCTCCTGAATTAAACTCGTTTTATTAGTTTCCGTAATCTTCCGTAATCTTTCGTTATTTCTGTAAAATCATCAAAACTTTGACCATACTCGTTGTACATAACTATTAAACTGTTAAATTCTATTTGGATTAACTGAGTAGCACAAGTCTCTGTGGAGACGAACTTTTATAAATTTTGTAACTTACAACGACAATTAGTACGCTTGCCAAA
>CM023958.1:23079552-23096690 GCA_013407115.1 Glycine latifolia | reverse complement strand
TGCTACACCGAATTACGTAACCCTAATCACTAGCCTAATCACTAACATAATATCTAGGTCGCTAACAAGTTCATATGATCCTAACAATTTTCTAATTTAAAAATATAACAAACTAAATACTATGCACAATCAGTTAAATCGACTTACTTGTTGGTCGCGCTTCGAATTCGGCAGGGCTTCGCTTCAGAGAAATCAACACCCACTTTCTAGAAAGAAGGCTGAGCTATTTCTAAAGAGAAGGCGGAATCCTTAAATGTCATTTTCAGAAGCAATATATAGGCATAGGGGACCCTAACACGCCTAGCCAGGGCGTGTTTAAACACGGCGTGTTTAAACACGCCTAGGCAAGGCGTGTTAGGGTACCCCAGATGCCTAAATATTGCTTCATTTGTCCCTTTTTGCTAAATAAATAATTAATTTATATTATTTATTAATTTTTGCCTGAGAAAAGAACCATTGTTGTTCTTCAATGATACAAATTACTCAAACAAACAATTACTCAAAATTTTGTCATTGTAAGAATAAATTTTGTTATTCAATCGTTATACAACAATTTTGTGTTAACGGTCATTATTTTTAACGTTATACAATGTTTAAGTTAGTGGGGGTATAATTAATGCATATAGGTCAAAAACAATTACAACAATTCTCTCATTTATCTATTTAGTTTCTTAAATTTTATTGTTCATATTTCATTCTCTTTGCACAAATGATCCCAATAATCTCAATTTTACTTCAATTGGATGCCAAATTGGCAATCCCCAAATGCTAAAATTGTTCAAAATCCTCCTCAATTTTCAAAGCCCAAACATGAGAATTTTTTTCCCATTTCTATTTCTTAATTACTTTCCACCAAACATGTCATTATATGGATAATCCATATGTAATATTAGGTCAAAGTTAAATGAATTTTTCGTTCAATCATGTTTGGTGGTGGTTCAACAATGAGTATATGGAGATTGCTAGGATAAACAAATGCAAATACTAGTTGAATCCATAACAGAGTCTCTATTTCCTTCATTTTTTCTCCTAATTTAACTTGAAAAATGTGCAATTAATAAAGATGTAAACTTTTGTGATTGTGCATATTTTATGTATTTTAATTTTGAAAGTTAAATTTTATTTAATTAAAATGTATTGTATATTTATTTATTATTAACAATTGTCATTTCAACATATTAATTTAAAGTTAACATGAATAATAAATATAAAAATTAGATATATTATAGTCCATTTGAGAAATTTTAGTGAATTTTTTGGTTGGAGCAAAAAAGTTGATTGGGTTGTTTAAAGTAAAAAATGTGATATGAGATTATAAGAAAGTGTGAAATACTATTAAAAAAAGTAAAAGAGAAACTCTTATGGATTTGTTTGTTGA
Source organism: Glycine latifolia (assembly GCA_013407115.1). NCBI lineage: Eukaryota > Viridiplantae > Streptophyta > Magnoliopsida > Fabales > Fabaceae > Glycine > Glycine latifolia. The sequence goes on along the minus strand of CM023958.1, from coordinate 23,095,312 downwards.
ATAAACTCCTACTCTTGTTCAAATTTATCGAAAATTACACCATCATAAATAAAACTCATTAAATAATGAAGAACTGAACTTATAAAAATTTTATATTTTTTAATAAATTTTAACAAGTAATAGTGAATACTTTTCTTAATTTATTATATTTTGAGAAAGACTTTCGTAGTATTTCACGCACTCGTGGAACAAGATGAGACAAAGTAAAATGATATGGAATATTGTATTATTATTTTGTGCATTGTGTTTGCCAATTATTGAATAAAATAGTACACGGGTCTTGATTTGTTTTCATGTGTGATTTACAATAGTTTAAAAAATTTGAATATACTAAAACAATAATAACTTTTTTCATATACATATACTTTAGAAGATTATAAAAATTTACTTTGAATTATAATATATATAATAAAAGGATGAAAAATTTAGTACCTATATAATATACATACTTTTTTTTAGTCCTTACGAAAAAAATTGTTCATCTTAATTCTTGAAAAATCATTTTTAGCCTTGGGTTCTTATTGTTTGATTTTAGTCCCTATAATAATATTGGGTCTTACTAATAAGTGTTCTCAAGACACTAGCTAAGAAACTAAATTTAAAAAAATTATAGTTGAAATTATAGAAAAATACAAAATATTATAAACAACGTAATTTTCTGCTTTCTAATAAAATTATTTTACTTTAAGTTATCATTTCCCCAATAATATTTCATTCACGTTATATTAGTCCTTATAATGTATTATATTGCAGTAAAAAAAAGTTAATGTATTACAACCATCAAAGTCAATCAACATACTAAAGAAACTAATTCTGCATGTATTAAATATTATATAATTTTTGTGTTAAATATTATAGGCATTAGAGTCAAACAATGATAATCAAAAGGTAAGCATTCATATTTTTAAGGAATTAAGAAAAAAAATGTATATTTTACAAACTAAAATATGATGTTTTTTTCTTAAATATGTTTTTCGTCTCGAAAAATTAACATGTTTTTTCATTTTTGGTCTTGTAAGATTGTTTTTCTAATTTTAGTTCATGTAAATTTATACTTCTTTATTTTTGATTCCTGTAAAATAATTTGTTCATTTTTTGTTTCTATAAATTTGATTTTTTTAATTTCTGTAAAATAATTAGAAGACTTTGACTGGTGTCTATTAAAGATTTTCAAATAAAGAAAAAATTAGTTTAATGCAAATCTTAAACATGTGGTGTATTCCACTCAGCTGTTACTTTCCCTTATGTATTAAAACAATCAGGCTTCGCAAGTATAAAAATCCTAGCTGAAATTCATATAAAAATCATAAATTGAAAAATACTATAAAATTCCTCAAAAATATCAAGATAACAACACCTTGATCATATTGTGTAATCTTTCAATGAATGATACAAATTTAAATTGACAATATTTTCCCGACAAAGTATGTATAAGCATCATTACTCTTCTGCATTTATGCAAGTTCTCTTAATATTTTAAAAATAGAGAAATGTAGAAATCTTGAGCAACGTATAAATTTTGGGCAAGTGATAATTGGATCAACTGGTACATTGTGCTAGTAAGTAATGTTTCATTCTACATGTAAGTAATGCTTCCCATTATGCAATACAGAAGTACCTCGTTAAGGCATGTGCCATTTGGCCTAATCTCGAATTGCATTTGATATGCTGAAAAAAAAATGAACAGTACAGAAATAATTACTTTAATTTCAGAAAAAAGGTTATGGGACTGAAGAAAACAGAAGGTTAGCATAAGAAGTCTTAAAAACCAATTACTCAATAAATCAAGAAAGTAAGAAATAAATATTTAACCCACACATAATATCATCTTAAAGTAAAAATATGCAATCTTTCATCCTATACTCAATAATCCTTTACAAACTCCCTGTTCTCAACCCTCCTCTTTTATCTGTTCTTTGCCTTTCCTACAAAACTGCTGGCATAATGCATCTACCATAACAACAAACAAAACAAAATACGTTAGGACTTGGCTATTTGTTTTGTACTATTCTGCTCAGGGTATATACTACAGTACACAGCCACATATATGCATAGAACAAAGAGCTACCACCACCGGAAAATACAGTGAAATAATGACACCTTACAGTTTATTTCATAAAAGTAACACTTAAGAACAACACAGTTTGTAATTAAAGATTCTAAAATATTTAAATAAAAATTTGTACTTTTTAATAGCCTATTGCAATGGCAAGCATAGCTCCTATCTCAAATGCTACATTCTTCAGATAAACATGCACTGCAGTACGTAATGGTAATAAGCAAAAGTTACTTTTGATAAATGGAGACAACAAGATTGGTAAGAACATTAATAATTAGCTAATTGAATAATTTTAAAATGATTATTTTAACAACACACATTGTTCAAGTCATGCAGTAGATGGCAGATCCATACCAACTTCCTGGATTTCTATGCTCCCTTAAGGTACAATGACATTCATGGAATCTGATACTAATGGATCAGAGATTGATGTCAACCTATTTAGCCTAACTACAGGATTTGGACAATTTAAATTTTTGAGCATGACAAGAAAACAGAAGCAATATTTTAACACTCCAATCCCTATTAAGCGCACAAATTCTAAGCAAAATATCAAAGGAAAATTGAAGACAACCCTGGTAACAAGAAACGACACAAGACAAAAACAGAATCATGGATTTGGGTGGAAGCAAACATAATGGTTCTCATCTTGGAGCTTTCTTTCTCCATTCTGTTCGTCCCCGGTTTATCTCAAGTCCTTCAGTAGACAACCTAAGTAGATGCAGAAACTGCTGGTGCTCATGTTTGCCTTCCCTTGCCGTGGCAGATCCATTTGTACCTTTCAGTTCTGGAACTGCCTCGGCACCACCCTGGATCGCTTCCACACTAGTGAGGGAATCAACTATGTCATGTTGTCCGCACTCTCGTCTGTAATCCAAGGTAATACTCTGCAACTCATGGCTATCAATGATTTCTTGAGGCATGCTCTGATAAAGTAAGGCAGTATGTTAGTGACATCAACATGATAAGACCTTTTTCTACATAAAAATTAATGATATAGGTCACCTGTTTGTTATTTATGACAAGGCTGATTATAGAACAAGCAACAAACCAGCAGAGGTGGAAAAAAAAAAAAGAATTCCAAACCAAATGAAGTGCATTAAAATGCATTTATACAAAACAGTATTTGAAGCATCTTCCTGTCTGTCATTATTTCCAATTCTAATTCACTGGTTATTTTAACATCATGTAGATATGATAATAATACCATTATATCAACACCATTGTATTTCTAATTGTACGTCTAAGATCTAAACAGCTGAGTATCATTAATGTCAACTTTAGCCAAGGCTAAAAAATTAAAGATAAAAAAAGTTGACCAAAATGACCTCACTTAAATTAGTTTCCAGTAATCCAGCAACAGATAGATATTAGATAGGTTGCTCCAAAAAAAATTTTGACCGTAGATTTTTGTCAAAAGAATGGTACTCAGACCACTTCTTGATGCAAAATTTCAATTGATTGTTTTTTAAAACAGTTTATTTAAACTGCTTAATTATCAGCTTATACATTTGAGTAAATTATTTACTGTTGTGTGTTGTCATCTCAGACCACACAAAATACTCATATTTATAATGAAATAGGTTTACAAAATAATGAGTAACAAGGGAAATAATCTCATACTAACCTACTGTAATTAAACATATCAAATCATATATTTCATAATCCTAATAAAGGAAATAATGGAAACAAATAAATTGATGATATTCCTAACAATTAGCCACTGATATTCCTTGATTTTCTACACTCCCCCTCAAGTTGGGAGGTAAATATTGATCATTCCCAACTTGTCAATCAGATCTTCAAATGCTGGCTTAGGTAGACTTTTGGTGAGGATGTTCGCAGTTTGTTCCTTGGTTGGAATGTATGTCATGCACAAACTTCTATTATCCAATTTTTCCTTGATGAAGAAGCGATCAACCTCAACATGCTTTGTTCTGTTATGATGGATTGGATTCTAGGCAATGCTGACAGCTGCCTTATTATCACAATACAATCTTATGGACACAGAATAAGAAATCTTTAGTTCTTCAAGAAGTCTTTTCAACCAAATTCTTTCACAGACAATATGAGCAAGTGCTCTAAATTCTACTTCTGCACTACTCCTTGCAGCCACATTTTGCTTCTTACTTCTCCAGCTTACTAAGTTACCCCATACATAGGTACAATAACCCGAAGTGGATTTTCTGTCCACAATAGAACCTGCCCAATCAGCATCAGTGTAGATTTCAACCATCTTGTTATGCACCTTTTTAAAGAAGAGTCCCTTACCAGGAGTACTTTGAGGTATCTCAAGACTCTATAGACAGCCTCAAGATGTCTCTCCTTTGGTGAGTGCATGAATTGACTGACCATACTTACTGCAAAGGCAATTTCAGGCCGAGTATGAGATAAGTAGATCAATTTACCAACTAACCTCTGATATTGCTCCTTGTTCACAGCTTTCCCATCTGCAATCCCCAACTTGATATTGGGTTCCATAGGTCTGTCTCCTGGCTTGCATCCTAGCATACCTATTTCTTGAAGTCAAGAACATATTTCTTTTGGGAGATAGTGATTCCAGTTTTACTCCGTGCAACCTCCATACCTACAAAGTACTTGAGAGCTCCAAGATCCTTCAATTCAAATTGATTCGTACGATAATTTTTTAAGGATTGCAGCTCTTCATAGTCATCACCTGTAATAATTATGTCGTCTACATAAACAATAAGAACAACAATCTTACCATCCTTAGAACGTTAGTGAAAGAGGTATGATCGGTTTGAACCAGTAGAAATCCTTTCCTTTTAACTGCTTGAGTGAATTTTTCAAACCATTCTCTTGGGGACTGCTTAAGTCCATAAAGAGACTTTCGCAACTTACACACTTTGCCAACTCCTTTCCCAAAACCAGGTGGAGGATTTATGTATATACTTCTTCATGCAACTCACCATTTAAGAATGTGTTTTTTATATCCAACTGTTATAAAGGTCAATCAAGATTAACTGCCAAGGACAAAAGAACTTGAACAGTGTTGAGTTTAGCTACTAGTGATAATCTATCCCATACATCTGCGTGAATCCTTTCGCAACCAATCTTGCCTTGTACCTGTTAATACTTCCATCTACATTAAATTTAACAATGAATACCCACTTGCAACCCACTGTTTGTTTGCCTTTGGGAAGTGTCACAGTTTACTATGTTCCATTCTTTTCCAAGGCATCCATCTCTTTAGAAACAGTATGTCTCCATTTAGGATCATCAAGTGCCTCCTGAATATTTCGTGGTAACCTTATGCTATCCAACGTTATGTTGAATGCACAAAGACTTGGAGACAATTTATCATAGGAGATAGGTGAGAAATAGGATGAGCAATGCATGATCTAGTAGCTTTCCTTACTGAAATCGGAAGATACAAGTCATCTGAGTGCATAACTTCTAGTTCGATGGAACTAGACTCGGGAGTCAATTCTTGGTAGTGTAGAGGTTCTGGATTAGTTACACTTTGAGGATGATGTCTCCTACTATAAACCAGTAATTGTCGTTGTGGTAGTGGCTCTGCATCTCCCCCTGTTTCTGGATGGACGGAAGGATCAAAAGGCAACACTATTGATTCAAGACAATGATGTAACATTGTGAGTTCCATAGGTTCGACAGACTTATCTTCTCCTTCCATCAAAATCTCTCCCTAAAGAGAAGGATGGGGAAAGTAGGATTGAGTTTCAAAGAACTGAACATCCATAGACACAAAGACTCAATGCAAAGTCGGGGAATAACACTTATAGCCCTGTTGGGTAGGAGAATATCCAATTAAGACATACTTATGGGATTTTGGATCAAGTTTAGACTTGTGATGAAGAGGTGTGTGTGAACAAATACGACACAACCAAACACTCAAGGTGAAAGGGATGAGATTGACCGAGTAGACAGAAAAGAGTTAAGAAGACATGATAAGGGTGACTTGAACCCTAGGACATGGGAAGGCATCCAATTAATAAGATAGGATGCAATGAGGACAACTTCCCCTCATAAGTATTTAGGAAAATTCATAATGAACATAAGGAACCGAGCAACTTCTAGTAGGTGACGGTTTTTTCTTTCTGTCCCACCATTTTGTTAAGGTGTGTTAGGACATGAACTTTGGTGAAGGATGCCATTATGGGATAAGAATTCTCCAAGGACAGAACTCAAATATTCTTTACCATTATTAGTGCGGAGGATTTTGATAGAGCTGGAGAACTGAGTTTGAATCATGGCATGGAACTGACGAAACACATGTTCAGTGTCTGATTTTTCCTTCAAAAGATAGACCCAACAAACCTGGTATGGTCATCAATAAAGGTGATAAACCATCGAGTACTGGAGATATTTTTCTCACGGGTGGGACCTCATATGTCACTAAATTAGGGAGAATGGGAAGATGTTGTGTAGACTCTGGGTTCATATTTTTCTCATCGAGTACAGAATCATTCTCCACAAAGGTTGCTTGAGGCTTCACATCCTCAAAGTAGTAACCTCCTCCTTCTCTAGCACTACCAATAATCCTCCCCGAACCCTGTTCCTGAAAAACACAATTGTGAATGGAGAACGTCACGTGACAATTGAGATCAAAAGTCAATGTACTGATAGAAATAAGATTGCAAGCTAAAGTGGGTACATGTATAACAGAAGTCAACATAATATTCTCGGAGATTTTAACTGATCCTTTCCCAACAATTTGTGTGAAACTACCATCTGCTAGTTTTACCCGTGAGGTCTCATAGCATGGGGTATAAGGACAAAACAATGTTGGATTACCTATCATGTGATCAGACGCACCAGAATCAAGTATGCAATGAGGGTTATTGTGGACATGAAGAGTTGAACCTTGTTGGGTTACAAGGCTAGTGGTCGTGCTAGGTTGAGAGCTAGAGGACCGATGTAAGAACAGATAGAATTTATCATACTGGGATAGAGGAATGGTGATGCCACCAGAGTCACCTGTGGTGTGATGTTCTTCATGTTTGTCTTCAACGGAAACCTAATAAACTCAACCTTTATTAGACCCTTCGGCTTCCAGTTAGCTGGTTTGCCATGAATGTCTCAACATTTTTCACGTGTGACCAACCATGTTGTAGTGATTGCACCAAGGACGACCATCCCGTCTAGAATCGCTAGCAAAAGAAAGTGACGAAGCCATTAACACAAGGATGAAGAAACAAAAAAACATCCACAGATGAAAGTACCCAGAACAAGGATTTGACCCCCAAGACAGATAAAGGAGGCAACGACAGTGTGTTCTGGAGAATTGCGCAACGAACGGAGGTCAGGAAGGCGGCGCGTGGGCTACACGCGTCGGAGGATGGCAGCACGTGTGACGACGCGTGGGGCTGATTCCGGCGATGGCATCGGCTCGGTTCTGCTCGGATTTTTGTGCTGATTTGACTGGTGCCCTCGATTTTTTTAACAGAGCCCTGCAGCTGATGGTTTCGGCTAAAACAGTAGGGTGATTTGTTTTTTAAAAAATTAGCAAGAACATAGACAACGAGAAACAGGTTTCAGCCTTGGCTGAAGGTAAGGAACAAAAACCTGCTCTTGATATCACGTGTGAATTATTTACTGCTGTGTGTTGTCATCTCAGACCACACAAAATACTCTTGTTTATAATGAAAGAGGTTTACAAAATAAGGAAGCTAAATAATGAGTAATAAGGGAAATAATCACATACTAACCTACTGTAATTAAACATATCAAATCATATATTTCATAATCCTAATAAAGGAAATAATGGAAACAAATAAACTTATGATATTCCTAATAATTAGTCACTGATATTCCTTGATTTTTTAAACATTTATTTTCTTTTTCATTAAGATGTAGAGCACAATTAATACACATTTTTATTACTTGTTTGCAAAAGCCAATCTTGATTTTAGAAATGAGTCAAAATCATGTTTGTTCTTTCTATTTTCTGGGTGTTGAACATGAAAGACAAATTATAACCGACAAATTCAAAGCAACACTGGCACATCTAAGAAATTGCAAATATTCTAGTGAAAAATAGACCCAATATTAGTGAATTATGAAATGCAAGTGACAGTCATGTGTCATCTGGAAGAAATAACACACATACAAGTATCCGAAAATATTGGGAAAAAAAGGATTAAATACATAAAAGTATATAGGAAACATATCAAGTAAGAACATCTAATGTAAATTTTGTCAGTCCAACCATTGAATTATTAATAATGTGGTTTTGATCTAAGATGCCAAAAGTCAGAAAAATTGAACATATCAAGTATGAAGTATGCAATCAAGTAATTGATATTTTCTTAATTTTGAAAACATTGCACCTTGAGATATAGAGATGTCATGAATGTAAAATTAAATAGAACATGGCATAAACTGTTTATCCAAAAGCTGATTGTGACAAATAAACTAGCTAAAACATGAAATAGATAGTATTTCAATAAATTAAAAAGACAATCCAACAACCTCAAGCACCCATCCAATATAGGTGACATTGTTAACATGCTGATTCATGTCCAGATCCGCTCTTCTTGGCTGCAAATAAAAAGCACATTTAGAAGGCCAGGCTCTTGAAAATTGAAATATGCTGGATTGGCCAACTATTTTCTCACCAATGAAATTCCTTCCTTTGTACCTGTTAAAAAGGGAAAAAGAAAATAACAGAAAAAGGTTCACTGAGGCAAATGATCATACCACAAGTCCAAGTCTGGAATACTGAGCAGGGTCTTCCAATTTTGGTATTTTCTTCAAGCTATTACTATCTGCCTCTGGAATTGCTAGCCTAAAACCACAGAAGAGAATTTGGACAAACAAAACAAAATCACAAGTTAAGCTGCAATCCAGCCAGGGTATTTAAATTTGAAACCCACTAAGTCATTAACAGTAACAGTAACAAGACAAGCAATGCAGTATGATCATTTAGCCATAATAATTCAACCAAGCTACTGGTAGAATGCTAACTAAGCCAGAAAAAAATTATTCAAGTCAATTTTTGTACCAATTGGCAATTAACAAAGAAAAACTATGAATCTTTAATAGGAAGACTCATTTCTAAAATAATGGAAGATAGTGTTTGTAGTAAGTTCCCACAATTTTATCAGAAATCTCACATCTTTTCCTAAAAGAGGAAAGTGGCAGAAGCCGCTGAAAGTAATAGAATCCAAGTTTGAGTTGATGGAAATGGTATCACAATTTCAACAATTAGATATGAATAACAATGATGGTGATGCCGTTAATTCTCCTTTATTTGTCAATTAAGAATTCTAGAGATTAGCAATAGTGATTCTTAATTATGAAGTGATGAAAACAGCTATTTTCACCGCTAGGAGTCTATCATCAAGGGCAGTTGATAAAGAACCAAAAGGTCATTAAGTTCAGAAAGAGTTCAGTCAGTTCTAGAATTATGTGGGATGATCTTCAAATAGTGGTTCTCCATATGTTTTAGTGAGGTAAATTAAGATAACATCTACAGAGTTGTTTTCAGTTTAGAACAGGAATTCTGATCACTGATCTATCTAGGTTTCTGTCCAAGGAGGTGGACTCCAAATCCTGTCTCCTTATTTTCCCTCATTTAAATACACGTAAACTATAATCCTAGGCTAAATCATTATTTCAAGAAATCTATTACACAAAGAGAGGGAGGGTATGAAACAATGATACTTGTATACCTTCATTTTGACTTATTTTAATGGTGAAACTTCCTTCTGGAAATGTTTAAGTACCAATCAAGAAATAATATTTCTTTAAATATATGTGTCTGTGAGACAAATTACACTCACAACCAGAAGTTTATCAATATTATACACAATATCCCTTGTTTTCTTTTCATCCAACACAAACCTCCCTCAACTTATATAAGATAACGCCATGTACCCTTAACCTTAACACAGGTCTTCCCTTATTTTTTATATTGTTATATGTATTGAGGCAGTGTATGTAATGTCAAAAAAGAGAGCGATATTGGTGTATCATTATACCTCAAGGGAGGTGAGTGTAATTTATCCTACACACACATACAATAAACTTGAGATACTTTATTGTAGAAGTTAGATAGAAGTCTCATGAAGTACTTGAGTGGGAGCACTCAGTATCTTTGATATTTACATGCATAAAAGAATAAATACATTTTACAATTACAAAAACAATAATAAGGAATTAAACTATTCACTACGATTCTGATCTTTGCAATGATACATTAACTTCCACAATTCCAACAAAAACAGGATATATCCTCCACCCCCCCCCCCCCTCAAACATAAAATATAATATAGTTGGGTTGGAGGGGTGCTCAACTTTTGTTCTTTTTGTAATAGTTCTCCACTTTTCATCCTCCCTCAACCTATACCCTTCCCCCCAAAAGACCACCATTCTCACCCAATCAATAAAGCTTGAATCTTGAAACTGGCAAAAGTGGAGACTTCGGACTTCATATACCACAAGTGAAAAGAGTCACAGAATGTGATGGGTGTTAGATTTCAATTCATAAATTCAAGTGATTTCAAATATATAGCCTACATAAATATGCGAACACGTGTCCCAGATTTTCCTTGATCATCTAATGACATCCTCATCAGTGATGCCTCACTTACTACCTAGTAAATGGCAATTAACAACCTGCACTGCAGTTTATCACAAATTATATCAAGCTGGTAGGCTCCTCCCTCCTACTACCAAATAAAAGTTGTAAGAAGTCATTTCAAAATGTACTTTTGATGCATGCAAGATCATATGCTATAATTTAGTTAATTCCAGAATCCATAAAAATATAGAATATTGATCAAGTAGTGTAACCCTCTTTGCACTAGTGAGCTAAGATGTCCCAGAAAGTTTGATCTCTTCTGCTTATCAAGTCTTGTTATTACTACAATGATTAAGAACACCTAAATAAAACAAATCGTCTAACAAAGTTTGAGTAAGTTGTAATGCATTGGCAGCAAATGATAAAGAAAAGTGACTACCTGGGCTCTCGAGGACAGAAAACCAAATACTCTTCTTTAACATCATCAGAAACCTTCTGGAGTCGTCTGGTGTCCTGATTCATCATTACCCATTTGCTGAAACAATTAAATGTAAATAGTCAACTATATGAAAGTATCTAAAACAAATTATTTCAGACAGTATTGCTATTGTATGCAACAAAACATAGACATGTCAGGATTTAGAGATGCACCAATTTATGATGCAAATGAATTAATTGTTAATGTATCTTGATTTGCATCAATGGATAATTTTCTGTCAAATTTAGATTTTGGGACAGTATTAATTCTGAGCTTTATGCTTTTATAAAATCCCTAGCATCCTTGTAATGTGACTTGGGGATTAATTGTAATAATCAGTAGTTTAGTCTCCTATCCTTTTTGCCACTAAATAGCATAGGTTATATTATATAGGCTTATCATTAATGGTTGGTTGGTACCAAAAGAATCTATCATGAGCTCAAATGAGGAAAGAGATTTTACAAGAACAAAAGAGATCAAAAGGAAAAGCTCGTGATGGGTCCTCTACAAGATTTCCCAGAAATCAAAGAATGGTCAGATATCATCCTAGACCTACACAAAGTAATCATATATATCGGATTGTTAACAATTGACCTGCCATTTAAGACCCGAAAGGACCCACAACAGAAAAAACTTGGTAGATTATAGTGCATAATTATAATATTTATCATCTAACTAATGTAGGAAAAATATCTAAAAGCATCACAATTCATAACCATCCAATTTAAATGGAAAATCTTTACCTTGTTGCCCTTCCAATAACTTCATCAGTTGCATAGTCTTTCAGTATAAAATCACGCCTTGTCCCAACCCTTCCTTCCCCTTGGCACCATGTCTCTATCTCAACAATGTCACTCCTGTTGGAATCATTTAAGTTAGACTTTTCAAATTAGAGTTTATAAACTGAGTGTTATAAGGAACAAAAACCAACCAAGCAGGGTATTTGTAGATTTCAATGTGCATGCGAGCAGTAACCCATATGAGACGCAATTTTCTCATTGTAGGGGTGGTTGCAAAACCATCAGTAGAATATCCAACACTCTGAGCATGATTACATCCAACCTCCTGTAACACAAAGTCACCAAACATTTCAAAATTCATTTGAGTTTGAAGAAAACAATAACACATGCTCTTCATATTAGATAAATTCAGTTCCCAAGGTGAGATCTATCTTCTTTTTTGTTTAATCAACAGTCTCTAAAAGGCATCCAAATTTATTTGATACTTTAGAAAATTAAAAAATCAATTATATTTTTCAACTGATTTTCATCTTTTGGTTTGGATGAGTCAAGGGACTGCCTTGTCTCAAACCTGGGATGCAACAATGGTATTACAATGAGCAAATCATTAAGAGAGCATTAAAGAAATACCAAGAAGATAATATACTAAAAAGAACTTCATAGCATTTTCACAAGATCAGGACTCTAAGAGTACGAATTCTAAATATGACAATTATTCTGAATCAGGGAGTTAAAATCAAGGAAACTAATTTAGTACTAATACAAAAAAGAAGCACGAAGAAGAAAACAAAGCACACTTCTCCAAACTCCAACACTCCATGCATGGAACTCAGTGCCTCCAAATCTGGACTGCTAAAATTGGCACAAAACAGCAAAACCAAAAAGCTATAAAAACATAGTACACAAAACAACCTCGAATGCCACAAATCTTCAATTTGTAACTTCAAAACAGTTTCAGTCAAAACAAAACAACCCCAGTTGCCAAGAAAATTCATTTTTCACTTAAGAAAGAGAAAAAAGAAATCCCATTTCCCAATCTAGAACATGCACTTATGGACACGAACCAGAAATACCCAGATGCTCAAAATCCCAATCAATCACCCAATTAAACAAGATGAAGCAATCAAATCAAATGAAATCACCCAATTTAAACAAACAAACAAAAAATCAAGACCTGCAAGAGATTGGCAATGGTTTCAACAGTGGCAGTCTTATTGATCCCAACTTCGTAGCTCCGCACAATGAACTTCTCCTTATAAGACAATCCATCCTCCGTCAAGCTCCCCACCCTCAGCCGGTCCGCCAGCGTCCCGGGCTCCGCCTCCACCCTGGTCGCCACCGCGCTGTCCTTGGCAGACACCGCCGAGGACACCCCGATCGCCCTGCCGCCGGGCAACCGGAATCCAGAGACGCCGCTCCTCCTCCGGCGAGGGACGGCACAGGTGGGCCGGGCAGCGAAGCTGCATTGGGCCAGGGAGTGAGCCCGGTCCAAGCCATTGCACGAAAGCTTCAACATTTTTTTTAATAAAAAAAGAGAGAAAAAAAAATAGGAAAAAGGGAAAGCTGGGTGACTGGGTGTGTGTGAGAATGAGAAAGAAGGGGAAGAGGCGGAGTGCAACAAACAAATGATTTTGAACCGAACGACGTTGTCAAAGAGATAGAGATGGGAAGCGACACTGAAGTGGTGAATGAAGCACGTGTTCCGATGGGGCTCTTTTTTTATTTCTGTTTTCCACCAAACCGAAACCGTCCACCAAAAACGATTAAATCAATGTTGGTTTTCTAAAAAAAATATATACTTACGGCTAAATCAATGTTGTTTGTAACCAGCTGCTGCTTGAATCTCATTTGAAATTTGAATACTCTTGTTTTATGAGGGATCAACTTCACTTTTCTTAAATGCACATGATATTTTTAAAAAAAAACTTTTAAGAGTTTAATTTATATATATTAATCTCCTATATATAATAAAAGAAAAGCAGTTAACCACGTGTTAACTCCACATTCTCCTTCATCTCATTTTTTTGACGTGTAAACTCCGAAGCCATTTTCAGCAAGCACATACACTAAAGATTGAAACTCACCTATGTTTGAATTAATTTTGAAAACATTTTATCTCTTGTCAAACAACTTTGCATATCACACAATAGTCTCTCTCTCTCTCCTCTTTTTATGTGTTCCATTGCACAATTTTGAAAATACTTTTGCACATTCTTCTCTTCTTTTCCTCTTCTTTATTCTCTTTATTTTCTTTTTCTCTCTCTCTGTCATGGTAAGAACCTCTTCTTTCCATTCTTTACTTATTCAAGTTATTTTTTCCCCATTTTTATTTCACTTATCATGACCTATTTACAAATTTTTTATTTTATGAAATGGGTATGTTTGTTTGCGCTTTTGTTATATAAGTATTTTTTTTCTTTAGATGGCATTGAGGGTGGTGGCGAGGGAGAGCACTACCACAAAGTGCTACCGTGAAAAACGAGGAGATCCATGGCTAAAAAAGAGATCACGAGGTGCTACAAGTAAATTTTCGTTTTCTAAATTATTTCCTCTTTTTTGGGGTAATTTTTTTCTCTATTTATCCCATCTACTTGATGTATGCATTTTCGTTTAATGAATTGAAATTTGTATGTGAGTTTTATTTTGCAAGCTGTTGAAAATCAAGGGATTTGTATCTTTCCAACCATTGTTGGCCAAAAGTTCAACATCTTTCTCATGAGGTAAATGATCATATTTCCTTTGATTTTTTGTTTTTAATGTTTTATCAAATCATTTTTTACAAGTATTTTTTTTTGTTTTTGTTTTGATGAGGTAAATAATCATCTGTGAATGATATTGTGTTTTTTTAGTTGGGTTTGTCTCATTTGTAGTTTGCAAGTGATGTGTTTGATCAAATGTTTGAATGAACTTTGTATTTCTTTATGACAAGTTTCATTGTATTTTCTAATATTGTGGTTTGGTATTTGACAAACATGAACAGTCCTTGTTCTGTGAGTCATTATTTACAAGTGTTGTTTTAGTTTGATGAGATAAATGATCCTATTTCCTTTAATTTTTTTGTTTTTAATGTTTTATGTGAATCATTCTTTACAAGTGTTTTTTTTGTTTTTATGAGTAAATGATCCTTAGTGAATGATATTGTGTTTTTTTTAGTTGGATTGGTCTCATTTATGGTTTGCAAGAAATGTGTTTGATCAAATGCTTGAAAGAATTTTGTATTTCTTGATGACAAGCTTTATTTTTTTTTTTTAATTTTGTGGTGTGATATTTGACAAACATGGACAGCCCTTGCTCTATGAATCATTCTTTACAAGTGTTTGTTTTTGTTTTGATGAGTTAAATGATCCTTTGTGAATGATGTGGTGTTTTTTTTATTTGGGTTGGTCTTATTTGTGGTTTGCAAGTGATGTGTTTAATCAAAGGCTTGAATGAACTTCGTATTTCTTTATGACAAGTTTAATTCTTGTTAATTCTGTGATTTTGTATAAATTGATAATATTTCATATTGGACTCATAGTTTCCACATTTTCTAATAATTTATGAAAATTTGATAAATAAGTTGCATTAATAATTCTCTCAAGCTATTGTATACTCCTTATTGCATGCTGCAAATGAAATTTCATCCCAAATTAAGTGGTGGTAGAGAAAGGAATGTCAACATATTTGATAAGTGTTTGTCGTGTCGCTTCAAAACAATTAAATTACGCTAATTTTGTAGCACAGGATTAACCTAGGTCGACTCAAAGACACTTTCAATATGGTTCTATCTTCAATTCACTACTAACAGTAAAGGGGATTTTTGTCGAATAGTTTGCAGGCGCGAAGTAAAAATTGCAAATACACAAACTACAATTAAAGATCAATGCAGAAACTAACAGAACTGATAACAAGTAATGTAAAACAAATTAAAGAGCATCAATCCAATTCACCAAACCAAGCTATTCGAATCATCATCGTTAAGTAATTCAATCGAATTA